>OV702290.1:185493337-186093337 GCA_916181665.1 Avena sativa
CCGGAGGGAATGGCTTTGATGTGAGGATCACATGTGTTCATGGAGTGTTAATGCTTTGCTCCGGTGCTCTATTAAAAGGAGCACCTTAATTGCCAGTAGTTCCCTTGAGGCCCTGCTGCAAACGGGCTGGCAGGACAAAAGATGTTGTGCAAGTTCTCATTGCGAGCCCGTATGACTATATATGGAACACATGCCTAGGATTATCTAGTACTTGGATGCTTTATCTTATTTATCTGCAATTGCCCTATGTTCTGATTGCTATGTGAATTGTCTTGTCCATGCAATGCCCGTCCATCCATCCCTATGCCTACCGCACTCGAATCCCACTGTTTGCTGCTATTGTTACTGCTGTCTTTACTTTACTACTGCTGTTACTTTACTATTCCTACTACAAAACTGTTGCAACTGATAAACTAATGTGAGAAAGATTGTTTCCAGGTGCAGCTGAATTGACAACTCAGTTGTTAAGGCTTAAAAATATTCTTTGGCTCCCCTTGTGTCGAATCAATAAATTGGGTTTCACTTCCCTCGAAAATACTGCGATACACCCCTATACTTGTGGGTCATCAAGGACACCTTCAAAGTTCATAAGGGTGACTAGATACAAATAGTTTAAGAACAAGCAATATCAAAGTTATGAATCAATCAACAAGTTTTGGGACAATGCACATTAAACTAAGAATGACCACTATGCTCTCTCAATAGGTGCATAAAGATAGAAGATGGAGACTCAACATAAAAGTAAAAGAAAGACCCTTCATAGAAGGAAGCAGGGATTCAAGTCTCATAAAGAGCTTCCAAAAATATGGTACTTATTAGCTTTCAACTCTCATTGCCCCTATCATAAGCATATTTAGGTGGTTAAGGTTAAAGTGAGCAAATATAAGGATATGCTTGACAAGTTATAAGATGAAAATCTCATGCCCCTTGCTTACGAGTACCGAACCTCATGCTAATCAACTTTAGTCACAGGTAAGTTCTTGTCATTGTAAGTACATGTGTATCATAGAAAACTGCCAATGAGGTACCCCTTGCCCCATTTCAGTGATCTTTTTATTTGATATTTGCATATGTTTTTTATTGAGGATGCTTCACAGATTGCTCACTATGGTTATGCTGCAAGTTTCCACCATGATTAGGCATGGCTTAGGCTAGCCACCCATGCATTTCTCTAACACATATACAAACTCCATGAGCTTACAAGCTCCCCTTTTATTTCACACTGCCGGGATCCATAAGCAAAAGAATCATGATATCAACTAAATAATGTGCAATGTTGAAAGCGTTCCCCATGGTAACATGGTTCTGCTAATTCACAACTTACAAATCGCAAGCATATACGCAACATAGATGGGCACAATGGTTCAAGTTTATTAAGTGCAAGAAAGTAAAGTGTGCCATCAAGTTTGTGAGAGCTTTAATCACTAATTTTCACATAACAAGTTTAATTCGGAAGGTAGATAAAAACATGAATATACTTGGAATAGCAATAACACTAATAGGTAGGTATGATGGACTCTTTGAAATAACTTGGTTTTATTTGGAGTTGGATGCATGAGTGGAACTCATACTTGGTACATGTGGAGGCTAGCAAAAGACTGGGAGCGACCAACTAAGAGAGTAATAATGGCCATAATCATGCAAAGCAACAAAACATTATTAATTAAAGCATAAGGTGATATTACAAGTCAAAAACTAAATGATCATAGAGGCTATGATGACTTGGTATAGTCTTAACATGGTGTGAGCATGCGCTAAGTCAACCCAAATAAAGCATCAAAGGAGAATACCACAATATTATGCTTTTATATGCTAAAACAACGCATGATTCTTTCAAGGCACATGGAGCAATCTCAATTTTTTGTAACAAGTCATGCTACAGCAATAATCACTAAGCATAAAGTCAAAGCAATATCAATCATGACATGATAAAGTCTAAGTCACAGTCAAAACAAGCTCCTTTTTGTACCACTTATAAGCATGAACTTTCCTACTCTTTTCCAATCCAAATCAACTTATTTGAAACTATGTATGAATGCGGGGGTGCAACCAACTTATTCAAGCAAACTAAGCAAAATAAAACTAAAAACAAAACAAAGACGCTCCAAGAACAACACAATTGTGCATGAAACAATAAAAATGAAGTGTTTGGAAGAAACCTGAGATTTTTATTGATGAAGAAGGGGATGCCTTGGGCATCCCCAAGCTTTGATGCTTGTACTTCTTGAATATTTCTTGGGGTGACACGGGTGGCATCCCCAAGATTGAGCTTTTGTCCATACTTCATCTTATCACATTGTTCTTCCCTACACTTCAAAATTTCCTTTATACAAAACTTCACACAATCTTCATTAGCAACATTAGTGTACTCAAGATAATAAGTCTTTGGGTTCAGTTTCAAAAAAAGTAAAACTTCCATTAAAACACAAGCTACTGTAGCACTTCTTTTTAAAAGTTCAAATGATCAAAAAGAACTCAAAGAGAAAGAGATTAAGAGGTGAATGCAAATAATGGCAGAAATCTGTCAAAACAGACCAGCAGGTAAAAACCAATTTTTTTCAAAAACCTTCTGTTGCTCAAAAAGTGTTAAACTAACGAAAGTTGGATAACAACCTGGGGCAGAAGCACAAAAATTTACAGCCCAATCCGACATACAGAGATTTTTCACGAATGTTTACAGTGAAGCACAAAAATCTGTTTCGGGACAACAACTTTCCCAAGTCTCACTTCTCTCTCATTAGAGGTTACTCTTGGCACATAAACCACATAAAAATGATAAGGAGAGATTATTACTGAGGCAATAACTTCCAAGACTCAACAAAAGAAAAATTTATCGACTAAAAATTTGGGTTATCTCCCAATAAGTGCTTTTCTTTAACGCCTTTGAGCTAGGCATAAGAAGCAAGAATCAAGTATTGTCAAATGAAGAAGCATTCAGAGCAAATTTTGTTTTAATAGGAGAGACAAAAGGAATCTTCTCTCTCTTCTTGGGGAAGTGTTCTATACCTTTCTTAAGTGGGAGATATTTAATGGTGCCTTCTTTCATATCAATAATGGCACCAACAGTTCTAAGAAAAGGTCTTCCCAAAATAATAGGACAAGAAGCATTGCATTCCACATCCAAAACATAGAAATCAACAGGGACATAGGTATTGTTAACCATAATAACAACATCATTAATACTCCCCATGAGTTTCTTTTTAGCATTATCATCAAGTTGGACATTTAAATAACAATCTTCCAATGCTGGCAAATCAAGCATTTCATAAATCTTTCTAGGCATAATAGAAACACTACTATCAAGATCACATAGAGCTTTGAGATCAAAATCATTCACTTTCATATTAATGATGGGTTCCCAACTATCTTCTAATTTCATAGGGATAGAAGCTTTATGTTTCATCTTTTGTTCTTTAATTTTTATGAGATCATCAGTAATGTGTTTTGTAAAGGCCATATTCATAGCACTAGCATTGGGACTTTTAGCAAGCTTTTGTAGGAACATAATTACTTCAGAGATATTGCAACCATCAAGATCAAAATCATAATTACCATCCAAGGTAGTAGAGCTATTGTTTCCCATATTTCAAAGAATTTCAGCATTTTTATTAGAAAAGGTTCCATTGGTTTTAGGCATTGTTGCAGAAGGGAAGGGGACTTCATGTGGTTTGCTAGCATCAACATTAGTGGTGGTGATAGTATAAATACTACTATTTCTAGCAATTTCATCTTCTCTTTCCCACTTAGCATGCAATTCAGCTAACAGTATAACATTTTCATCAATTCTAACTTGTATGGCATTAGTAGCAGCAAGGGGATTTTTAATGGTTTCAGGCTTAGTAGCCATTTTATTAATCAAAGAGGATTGTGCTTCAGACAACGATGCTATATTTCTTTCAGAATTAGAAAGTTTTTCCTCAAAAGTTTTATTGAAAGCAGTTTGTTTACTAATAAAATCTTTAAGCATGACTTCAAGTTTAGAGGGTGAACTTCTATTATTGTTGTAGGAATTTCCATAAGCCATTACCATTATTGGGAGGATATGGCCTATAATTTTTATTACCAACATTATTTCTATAGGCATTGTTGCTAAAATTGTTATTTCTAATAAAGTGCACATCAACTTGCTCTTCTTGAGCAACCAAAGAGGCTAAGGGAACATGATTTGGATCGATATGAGCATTTCCATTAACAAGCATAGACATAATAACATCAATTTTATCACTCAAGGAGGAGGTTTCTTCAACAGAATTTACCTTCTTACCTTGTGGAGCTCTCTCAGTGTGCCATTCAAAATAGTTAACCATCATATTATCAAGAAGCTTTGTTGCAACACCCAAAGTAATGGTCATAAAGGTACCCCCAACAACAGAATCCAGCAGATTTCTTGAAGAATAATTCAGTCCTGCATAAAAGGTTAGGATAATCATCCAAGCAGTCAGTCCATGAGTGGGACAATTCTTTACCAAAGATTTCATTCTTTCCCAAGCTTAATAAAGATGTTCATTATCAGTTTGTTTAAATTTCATTAGTTCACTTCTCATAGATATAATCTTAGCAGGAGGATAGTATTTTCCAATGAAAGCATCTTTGCATTTAGTCCAAGAATCAATACTATTTCTAGTTAGGGATAGCAACCATTCCTTAGCTTTTCCTCTCAAAGAGAAAGGAAACAATTTAAGCTTAATAATATCTCCATCTATATCCCTATGTTTTTGCATCTCACAAAGTTCAACAAAGTTATTAAGGTGAGTAGAAGCATCTTCAGTACCAACACTAGAGAATTGTTCTTTCATAACAAGATTGAGTAAAGCAGGTTTAATTTCAAATAAAGTAGCTTCAGGAACAGGTGGAGCAATAGGTTTGCACATGAAATCATTGTTGTTGGTGCTAGTGAAGTCACACAACTTAGTGTTTTCAAGAGAATTCATTTTTTTGTGTTTTTAATATAAAGCAAACTAGTATAACTATTTTTTTTTGTGTTTTTGATAAAAGAAACAAACAAACAAAGCAAAAATAAACTAAGCAAAAAAAAACAAAGTAAAGAGATTGGTTATGAGGGACTCCCCTTGTGAAGATGTCCTTGACTCCCCGGCAATGGTGCCAGAAAAAAGGCTTGATGGCTCAAAATATATTCGAGCTCGTTGGGAACCCCAAGAGGAAGGTATGATGAGCACAACAACAAGTTTTCCCTTAGTTATGAAACCAAGGTTATCGAACCATTAGGAGCAAGGAAACACCTCCAAGGTGTTGTTTCCAACTTGGAATCCTGCACAACACAACCACAGAACTTTGCCCCAACTTATAGTGAGGTTGTCAATCTCACTGGTTTTGTGGAAGATAGTAATTGCTTGCAGAAAGTAAATAGTAAATAGATGGTAGATTGATGGTAAAAGAATGGACCGGGGTCCATAGTTCACTAGAGGTGATTCTCCTTAAGATAGATGACATGTTGGGTGAACAAATTACAGCGGGCCAATTGACAGACACCGAGAAAGCATACATGCATATACTAATCATCTTGACTCCTATGAGATTTGATTGGGAATTAACATTATACATAGACCGTAATCCAACTGCATCTATGACTAATAATCTACCTTCAGGATACCATCCGAACCCCCTCTAGTATTAAGTTGCAAGCAACAGATAATTGCATTAAGCAAAGTGTGTAAAGTAAACAATACGATTGTCCCATGGACAAAGGATTGCTGTTTTCTCCCTAGTAGCAACATCACATCTAGTACCTGAGAGATTCCTGTCACTTCCCCAGATAACTAGAGGCATGAACCCACTATCGAGCATAAATACCCCCTCTTGGAGTTGCTAGCATCTACTTGGCCAAGATAGCTACTAACAACGGAAAGCATGCAAGATCACAAATAACATAGACATGATAGAATAAATAATCAATCTGAAATAGCATCTCAATATCCATCGGATCCCCGCAAACACAACATGTAGGATTACAAATAGATGATCTTGATCATGAATGGAGCTCACAAGATCTAAACATGGTAGCACAAAGGAGGAGAACCAACCATCTAGCTACTACATGGACCCGTAGTCCAGGGATGAACTACTCACGCATCACACCAATGCAGTCATGGTGATGAAGAAGGCCTCCAGGGTGATCTCTCCCCTCCGGCAGGGTGCCAGGAAGATCTTCAGATCCCTCCCAATCTAGGGATGGAGATGGCGGGGGCCAGGCCCGGCCCTGGGCAGGTGCAAGAGGTGCAGGCGCACAGGGCCTCGCGTTGACAGGGGCCCCATCCCAGGTTCGCAAAAGCAAAGCTAGCCCTTAACTGCGGCAGTTTTGACCCAGGCTAAAAGACTCCCATGGCCATGAGTCAATCATCTCCTCTTATCCTAGTTTTCTCCAGGATCCGAACTCCTCTGCTCTCGCTCGGAAATCACGGCGACCATAGCGTGCCTCTCCCCCTTTACAATTTCTAGCCATTTGGACGGGATTAATGGTGGATGAAATCCAGATTTGCTGATTTCCATCTCTTTATTCTCAGTCCCCAACGATTAGTAGAATCCTCTTTTATATATTGCTTTAGTTTTGACTGTTTTGTTCATCAGTTTTCCCTCGTCTGTCCGGTCCTGACTCAATCTCCAACGCGCAGGCTTGAGATAGGGGATTGGTGTTGTGCCGTTTCTATGGGCTTCCATGGGCAGGCTGATGCCCGCGCTGTCAGCGGCAAGTAGTTTGCGGGCAGCAGTGGCAGAGACAAGTAGTCAAGCTTCAAGCCAGATCAAGGTGCTTTTGTTCCAACTTTTGATGATGTCAAAATTGTGTATTTTGTTAAGTTTTTGTAATTGTGTTTTGAGTAGGGTTGCGAAGCAGCAAACCGCGAAAGCCCACGAGAGAAAATTTTAGTTCAAACTAGACTAATTTTGTTGAAACAATTTGAACTAGACTAACAAATTTTGCCTACGAAACGGGGCGTATCGGGTGCCGCTTTGCAACCCTAGTTTTGTCATCTAGAAAGTTTAAGTCCGGTCATGAAAAGAGATAGAAGAGGAAGCGAGACGATAAATTCATAGAATCCCAAAAGGTAGCTCCCGACAAATTTGTTAGGACAAATAGAAGTTAGGCTAGTAATTCTCAGGAACTAGCTTTGGTAATTTTTGAACAGCCCAATGAAAATTTACATAAAAATGAGAACAACACTAGTGTTGAAAATTCAAGCAAGAGTAATAGTGCTGCGAGAGAGCATGAAAATTTAGATGGAGATGATAATACCGCGAGTGATCATGAACTAGAACAACAATATTTTACCAATAATATTTTTGATACAACAAATTGGGGTAGTTTAGATGATAATACAAGTAATATTTTAGTAGAAAAAAATACTATGTTATTTATGTATAGGGCCCCATTTTTTGTCTTGCACCGGGCCCTTGACTTGTCAGGGCCGGCCCTGGCGGCGGCTACAGACTCTTTCGTGGAATTTTGATTGGGTACTTAGGGTTTTTGTCCCAGGAGGCTTTTATAGGCGAAGGGGCAAGGTCGGTGGAGTACCAGGGGGCCCACACCCCTGGTGGCGCACCCCCCAGGCCGCGCCACCACCAGGTGTGGATGCCCAGGTGCGCCACTTCGTCTCCCCTCCGGACTCCGTGTTGCTTTGGGTAAAATATTGACTTTGGCTTTTGTCCGGTCCAATTCCGAGAATATTTCCTTACTAGCTTTTCTGAAACAAAAAATAGCAGAAAACATGCAACTGGCAATATGGCATCTTGTTAATAGGTTAGTTCTAGAAAATATGTAAAAATACTCCAAAGTGTGGACAAAACATAAGAAAGTAGATATAAAACAAGCATGGAACTTAAAAAATTATAGATACGTTTACAACGTATCATGGACGAGGGAGAGATCAGTCGGGCCGGTGCGCGAGGGGAAAGGGGAGGAGAGAGGGAGGATGGATGGTGATTGGCAGCGAAGGAGAGAGAAAACATACAATCTACTTTGCGTGCATAGGTCCTGAAATTTGCTACTAGTAGAGTGGTTGCAGGAGTACCTCGTGTCAGGAACCCATCATAACTTTCCTCTGACATCGAACCGCCTTTAACTCCTCTTCGCTGCTACCCTCTTACCTGCCTACGTTTTATTCTCTCAGCATGTACAGCACGTGGACAAAGGTGAGCATATATCTAAGCAAAGAAATGAGTACTACTAGTAGTGTACTACTACTATAATATACTATATTTTCTTTTTCCCTAATAAGGGCATCAACAATGTGTACAAAAGCACACCTTAAGGCCTAGTATGTGGCATCTGCTAAGGTTCACCATATACATTATGGAGAAAATAAAGTTTGTATCTTTAAGCCTAAGGTGCACCTCAAGCTTTTGTGTTGTCCATAGAGAATAGAAAACTCATTTCCCCTCTCTCCCTATTTCATGTGATCATTTTCAAAAGGTGTTCAAAATTTTCATGATGCAAAATCTTAGCTAGAAGTCGAACCAGTCGTCAAAACTCTCTGTGGTTTCTGATATATTAATTAACCGCTCAATGGGTACCGCCAAAAGCTTTTTCATAAAACTTTCAAAAGCAACCTACAATTTATTACTTGTACTTCAAGTTTGACCTAATTTCATTAAATTCAAGAGCAATCTATCGCACTTAGTGGTAGATCAAGTTTGACCTAATTTCATTAAACTGTCAAGATGCAAAATCTTAGTAAGAAGATGAAACTATCGCCAGAACTCTCTGTGGTTTATGATAGTATATTAATTCACCCCCCTCCGATGGGTACCACCAGCTTTTTCATAAAACTTTCAAAGTAACCTACACAGTTTACTTGTAGTAGTTCAAATTTTACCTAATTTCAATAAATCTGCATAAAGTCATTCAAGTGGGCGAAGTAAGCTAGGAAATTTGAGACCTCATAAAACATGGGAAATCGTAAGTAAGGCATATTGCTCCACCATATATGTGTGAAAACTTGGCTTGTGGCATTCAAATCCATATTCTTTAGACTTACTTTACCTAAAAGAACAATCTCATAATCACTAGGAAAATTGGGAATGTTCTTTCCTGATAGTTGGAAACTCACACTAACAACATTGTTTACTACAATAAGATGCACCCATCTACCTCCGAAAAGACATTTAATTCAAGATAAATCAATCGTGCTTACTTGCTTGTAGCTCAAGTTTGACATAATTTCGTTAAATTGTCAAGATGCTAAATCTTAGCAAGAAGTTCAAACTATCGTCAAAACTCTCGGTGGTTTCTGATATATTAATTGTGACCCCCTGATGGGTACCCCAAAAGCTTTTTTGTAGAATTTTCAAAGAAACCTACAATTTCTTACCTCTATATAGTGTACGAATAACTTTGAACATTGACTGTTGGATCAAGACTCGTGAATCCCACCATTTTCCAGCTGTTGGATCTTCATTTCCATTCTATCATCTAGAAGATTCTATTGATAGTCTTTGTCACAATGAATCCTATGCACAAAACTCAAAACACACTTCTAGAATCTTCTCCCTCGTTTCTCTAGACCATGTTACCAAAATTTTCAAGTTTTAGATAGCTAATAATCGTTGACTTCTATATGATATACAAAGTACAAGAACCAAATATACACTCATACTTTATAGATGTTGATCAATTTTTTTCGTATTTACCTACTATAATTTTATATAGTGATGATATGTCAGACGTCTATTATCTGAGTCTCACGTGTAGGGCACGTGCAATTTACTAGTACTTGTAGTTTCAAATTTGACCTAATTTCGATAAATGGACATAAAGTCATTCTAATGGGCAGAGTTAGCTGGGAAGTTTGAAAACTCATAAAACATGGGAATCGTTGGTACAACATGTTGGTCCAATATATATGTCTGTAAACTTGGCTTGTGGCATTCAAATCCAATATTTTTGGGCTTTTTTTAGGAAAAATAACAACCTCGCTCGTATTCACTCGGAAAATGTAGAATTGAATGTTCTTTGTTGATAGCTAGAAACTCACACTGACGACACTATGTACTACAAGAAGATGCACATATCTACCTCTAAAAAGATATTTAATTCAAGAGAAATCTATGACGTTTACTTGTAGCTAGATCAAGTTTGACCTAATTTGGTTAAATTGTCAAGATGCAAAGTCTTAGCAAGAAGTTGAACCTATCATCGAAACTCTCGCTGGTTTCTGATATATTAATTTTGACCCCTCGATGGGTACCTCCAAAAGCTTTTTCATAAAACTATCAAAGCAAAACCTACAATTTACTTGTAGTTTCAAATTTGACCCAATTCTGAGATATCGACATAAAGTCATTCAAATGGGTGGGGTTAGCTAGGAAGCTTGAAAACTCATAAAACATGGGAATCGCAAGTATAACATGTTGTCGATCCCCTATATATGTCTGTCAACTTGGCTTGTGGCATCCACATCCAAAATATGGCCAAATTTGGCGGCATGAAAATTCTTGGATATGGAATCATCAACATAAAGTATTATCGAAACAAAAGAATAGTTAATAATGTTTGTATTATACTTTTTATAATGGGTGTTTCTAGATACACGTAACATGATGCCACAAAAAAATATTATACTTCTTATTCTTTATTTGAAATGTGATGAAAATCGTGTCAACTTTTTCGAGATGCGGATGCATAGCAAGAACATGAATTTTTCAGAACTTTTGGTGATTTTTCGATGTACCGAATTCCTGCTTAGCTTCAAAAGATTTTTGGAAAATTTTAAGAGCAATCTATCGCGCTTACGTTTAGTTAAAATTTGAGAAGGTCGGTGGGAGTACAGTTTACATCGAAGACCTCAAAAATAGAAAATTACATATAGGTCCATACATTTAGCACAAAGGGCGCTAAAATGAAGCAATGAAAAGCAGTTGGGTGCGGGTCCTTCTCGAGCGAGCGGCCGAGCCATACCCTTCGTACTAGTCCTACTATACTTTCGATCTAGCGTGCTGCGAGTTTGCTTGGTGGCTTCCTCTTCGTAGGGTGTGAAGTGGAACGACAATGGAGTACTGCGGAGTAGTTGTAAAGCTGGCAAAACTGAAACGAAGTGCATCGAATGCGATGGGACATACTGCAGACAGTATAAACAATCCCTTGTGCACCACTATCCTTTGAATCTTTTGAATAACCTTCCCTCCGGATGTTTGGGAAGGAAGTGAAAATTTCGAAACTACGAAAGTTTGAACTTAGACTCTAACAATAGTATGAGTATTGTACCTTTTGTCGCCAAACCTCAAAATGGTTCCTTCTATGCAGCACGCCTGATACAGACACGGAGCCGACGACAAGGCAGGTCGACACACGTGCGCAGCGCCACGTTTTGGACGAGGGAGAGATCAGCTAGCTGAGGTGTGGGGATGGTGATGAGGCAATAAAGGAGAGACAAAACACAATTTGTTTTGCGTGCATACAGTATATAGTAAAGGTCCTGAAATTTACTAGTACTAGTCTTGTACCACTAGTACTACTAGGTGACTGTACCCTGTACCTCGTGTCAGGAAGCCATCACAACTTTGCTCTCATATCGCACCACCTTCAACTCCTCCTCTTCGCTGCTCTCTCGAGCTGCTTCCTCTGTGCCCATAGTTTCTCTTCTTTCTCTTTATTTCTTTTCTACAGAAAATACATATTCTTCCTACTTGCTTTACAAAAAATACAATCCTTTCACTTGGAAAATTGATTTTTCCCTTTCCTCATGGTTGGAAACTTCGAGTGGCAACATTGTTACCATGCCATGATTCACACCCATTTTACTCAGAAATATGGGACCATCACGGACGGTGGGAGTACAATTTACATCAAGGACCTAAAAATGGAAAAAATTACATAGAGGTCCTTACATTTAGCACGAAACACCCTAAAATTAAGCAATGGAAATAGTTGGGTGCGGCTCCTCGAGAGAGCAGTTGATCGAGCCATAGTCTTCATACTACTTTCTCTTCGTTTGTTTTTGAAATATATGGCCAAATTTGGTGGTGACATGGGTATACCCTACAGGTACTTGAGGTTGGTATATACGGTCCAGATACGGCAGAAGCCCACGGTGTTGCCAAGGCCCAGTGGAGAATTCGAGTAGCCCACGGACTCTCGATTGCTTGCGAGACAAGAAGAAGCTTAAGATAGAAAGTTCAAAGGGAAAACCCTAATCTGTAACCAACTCGACCTGCTACCCGAGACCTTGCCTATCTATATAAAGGCTAGAAGGGGTGGCGAGGAGGACAATCATCACCCTAGTTTCCATAACTCTCGCCAGATTGCATCTGTGCGCCCCTGTAATCTTCGATTCCTTCGTTAATTCCAAGAGCAGACAAGCAAGAGTAGGGACCTCTACATGGCCTGATCCTGGGTAAAACTTGCGTCCCTGTGTGCTTGTTTGCTAGTTGATTGATGCCTCCAGTGCTCCCTCCTTCTCCAAAACCCAAGTCCATAATAATGGGCATTGACGAGTTAAACCCTCGTCAATTGGCGCCGTCTATGGGAAGTGGGAGTGCTGATGTCGCGGCTTCTTCGGCCCCGTCAAACACGATCTATAACTCCGCAATAGCGGAGATTCGCCAGCTCTTTGGCGTGTTCGACTTCACCGTCCACACGCCGGCCACTCGCCCGGCTTTCGAGTCCGTGGGCGATGGAATCAGCCTGGCGATTGGGAGCTTCCGCTTCCAGGTTGGTCAACTGGGCACGCTTCGCATGCTTGACCAGCATACAGCACCCGCGATTGCTCCAGCATCGTGGTTCCCGCCACCAATCGCACCCTCAGCGAGCTCAACTCCTCGGTAACAACTGGGAGCACGGATAGCGACATCAGTCGTGGATCCGATCTGGGTGACCTAGCCACTAAAGACGGAGCCTACGACTCTGGATCTGAAAGTTGCGGGAGCAACAGCTTCCCCAACCACTTCATGTGCGCAGTCATAAACGCGGGCGATACTACCGCCAATCGCGAAAACATTGGCACCAGATCTGGCACCGGACCGCCCAACGGCACCGGACCACCCAACAGTAGTATGCCCAACAGAGGCCCCACCAACGGTGTCAACAACGCACCCATCAACAACGGAACCGGTGGAGGACCGATGCTCACGGCGAATGACAACACCGGCGAGCGCATGCAGATCCACCTCAATGACAATGAGTGGGCCCGTTGTCACGAAGCTCTACAGGGCAATCCTCTACCCCCCAACACATCGCAGGACATGCTGATGGGCTACCATTGGCTGCTAAAGGAGGAATTCAAGCACCAGCAGCAGGTGATTGTGCAACTCGAGGTGCGCAGAAAGGTGGCAGATGAGTCGAGCCTTCGACGAGCTGGGTTCTCCTCCCATGGAGGATTCTCCTCCAAAGGTAACGAGTACGTCGCCAACAAGAGGCGGTCTCGACTAGCCCACCTTACCGAGCAAGAACGCGTGGAGGCCGCAAAAGTCCTTGACTTCAGCTCTATGACATTCGACACGCAGGGCAACGTGCTCCTAAAAATGCCGCAAGCTACGGTAACAGCGGCCACCATGTACCTCCTCAACAACCAGCCTCTGGCTAGAGATCCGTGAGCTGCCATGCACCAATCTACGATCGCGGGCCTGGGGCTAATCTAGGCCGCCCTCGACAAAGAACCAACACCGGAGCTGAAGAAAAGTAAGGCTCTGGCAAATTACTACTCGTACTCCTCCAGTGACGACAATCATGATCTGTCACGACGACGTCGCTCACGGCGGCATGATCGTGACTACGATGCGTGCAATGACCTCACGCAGCGCAAAGTCGACAAGATGCGGGAAAGACGCGCTCGTTCGACTGACTCAGAAGAAGACGAGACTAGCTCTAAGGTGCCAGATGCTTTAGTAGGGCCATCAGGCAGAAGCAAATGCCTATGGGGTTCAAACTCCCGTCGAAGAACCCAAAATTTGACGGTCTACAGGACCCGAAAATCTAGTTGGAGGACCAATTCTCCTCCATCATACTACATGCAGGGAGTCGAAGCACGACCATGCAATGCTTGCAGATACAGCTGCAGGGCGCCGCTCGCGCATGGCTCAATAACCTCACGCGCATATCCATCCGCAGTTGGGAAGAGCTGGTCTATAGCTTCGTGCGCAATTTCAAGGGCACTTACAAAAGGCCCGCATCAATCAAAGAATTGAGAAGCTGCCAGCAAAGATCGGGCAAATCGCTACGCTCATACATCAAGAGGTGGTCCATCATCAAGAACTCTGCAGAAAACATCTTGGAGGACCGCGCAATCAATGCGTTCAATGGCGGCGTTCGCCGTATAGAGCTCAGGGAGGAGCTGGACCGCTCAAAGCCCAAAACGATCGACCACCTAATGGAAATCACGAATCGGTGGGCTGACAGAGAAGACTCGGTGAAAAACCGCACCTACTCTGACAACAACGACGACCTCGGGCACAAACGCGGTCGCCGAGGCAAATGTCGGATGCGCGTCTACGATGACCGCGACGAGGTCAATATGGTCGCAGCTGGCTACACTGACAAACGGGACGACAACCGAAACAGTGGATACCGCGATAGCGGAAAAACCACACATGTGTGGCAACGTCGCACTCGTGAAGAGGCACCCGCAACATCTATCAAGGACAAACTATTTGGGCCATATAACGTGCACTTCTACATCGACAAGAACGATGGCAAGAAGAAATCTAGCCACCTTCTCAAAGACTATCGCGAGTTCCTCAAACTCCACGAGGGCCTGGCCCGGATGAATCACAACGCGGTCAACATGGGCTATGGATCCGCCCCAGGCGTTGTGGCACATGGAGCTCCTCCACCACCCCACGGACCACCACCACCCCGTGGCCGCGCCGGTCCAGCATCACGGAGGCGGACCATACCCACGAACCGTGGGCAACATAGGGATGATCCAAAAAGGGCGTTCCTCAAATGGAGTGCAGAAGGCCATCACTCGCCAAGTCAACTTGGCGATAAACTCTCCACCTTCCACCACTGAGTACCTCAGTGGAAGCGACTCCTGCATCACGTTCGACAGGCATGACCACCCGTGCCAAGTTCCTCGTCCAGGCCACTGCCCCTCGTACTCGAGGCGCAGATTGGGGGCTTCGACATGAGTCGCGTCTTCATGGACGGCGGCAACGGCATTAACCTCATGTTCACGAGTACCTTGCGTGCAATGAGGATCCCTCTGACGTGTCTAGAAGTTTTAGACCCGACGTTCCACGACATTGTCCAAGGGAAAGGCATATATCCCTTGGGCAAAATCAACCTCGATGTCATCTTCGGCACGCTGCAAAATTTTTAGTGAGAGCGCATCGACTTTGAAGTCGTAGATTGTCCTTCACAATACCACTGCATCCTTAGACATGTCGCGTTCGCAAGGTTCATGGCAGTGCCGCACTACGCCTACCTGCAGATGAAAATGCCAGGTCCAAACGGCATAATCACAATCAGTGGAAACTTCGAGAGGTCCGACAACTGCGACAGGGAATTCAACAGAATCTCCCAGTCCTTCGGCATGCAGGAGGAACTCGCAAGATTAAAGGAGTCGACATACAACAGTCTGCCTCCCCTGAGCAGGCCAAGTTCACCCGACCTATCCTTCGACTCATCGGTGCACACGAAGAAAGTCCAGGTCCACCTAATAGACCCGACCAAGACGACCCTCATCGCCAACAACTTGAGTTCCGCATAGGAACTCGCGCTCATCGAATTCCTCCGTGAGCACTGGGAGATCTTCGCCTGGTGTCCAGCGGACATGCCAGGAGTTCCTAGGGAATTCGCCGAGCACTCACTCAACGTGAATCCAGACGCAAGGCCAGTTAAGGAGACAATCCAGCGACTGTCTGAACCAAGGCAAAGGCAGTCAGAATGGAGATCAACAGGCTCCTCGACGCAAAATTCATACGCGAGATCAAGGAAAGCACTTGGATTGCTAACACGGTGCTTGTGCCTAAAAAGACACGGATATCCTGCGGATGTGCATGGACTTCACCTCCTTAAATAAGCACTGCCCAAAGGATCACTTCCTGTTGCCGCGAATCGACCAAATCATCGACTCCACCGCGGGATGTGAGCGTCTCTGCTTCCTCGACGCCTAGTCAGGCTATAATCAGATTCGTATGAAGGAGGAGGATCAGGAGAAAACAGCGTTTACGACGTCCTTTGGTGTGTTCTGCTACAACACGATGCCCTTCAGGCTAAAAAACGTAGGAGCCACCTATCAGTGGTGCATGCAGGCTTGCCTCAAGAATCAACTTGGTCACAACATCCAAGTCTACGTTGATGACATCGTCATCAAAACCAAAGAGGAAGCCTCACTAATCGACGATCTACGCGAGACCTTTGCCAACCTCAACCGCTACCGGATCAAGCTCAATCCAGAAAAATGCGCCTTCGGTGTGCCATCTGGGCAGTTACTCGGGTACCTCATCTCCGCGAGAGGGATCGAAGCAAACCCGAAGAAAATAAAGGCCATACTGGCCATGGAGAAGCCGAAGAATGTAAGAGGCATCCAGTAGCTGGCTGGGCGAATCGTGACGCTCAGTCAATTCATCAGTCGCATGGGCGAAAAGGCATTGCCCTTCTACCAACTTCTCCGCAAAACTGACAAATTCGAGTGGACAGATGAGGCACAAGAAGCATTCGAGGACCTCAAACGTTTACTATCCACCTCGTCAGTACTAGTGACTCCACGCGAAAAAGAGCCGCTATTGCTCTACATCTCCGCCACCAACCAGGTGGTCAGCACGGTGCTTGTGGTGGAACGAGCTGAAGAAAATAAGGTCCACGGGGGTCCAGCGCCCAGTCTACTACCTCAGCGAGGTGCTCACACCAACAAAACAGTGGTACCCGCACTACGAGAAGCTGGCGTATGGCGTCTTCATGACAGCCAGGCGACCGCGCCACTACTTTCAGGAGCACTCAATCGTGGTGGTCAACGACATCCCGCTCGGGCATATACTTGATAACTGTCACCGGGCGAGTCGTGCTTTGGGGAATCGAACTGTCTCCACGAGACATCACATATGAAAAGCGCGACGCGATCAAGTCACAAGTCCTCCTTGATTTCCTCGTGCACTGGATGGAGAACCAGCTCCCCGACAAGCCAGCTATGTCCTACCTCTAGATAATGCCCTTTGACGGATCCAAACGAAAGGACGGAGCTGGCACAGGTGTCATACTGACATCGCCCCAGGGAGACAAGCTGAAATACATTCTACGAATGCAGTTCACTGCCTCCAACAATGAAGCTGAGTACGAGGCTCTAATCCATGGGATACGGATGGCGAAAGCCTATGGCGCCAAGAGGCTCATCATCTATAGCGACTCCAAACTGGTGGTCAACCAAATGATGCACGAGTGCGACACACTGAACGACAACATGATCGCCTATCGCGACCTCTATGACACACTCGAAGGGGACGTTGCCGGCTGTGAGCTACGACATGTGGGTCGCGAAAGCAATGAAGATGCGGATCTCCTCGCCAATATTGGCTCCACCTGCGCCCCCATACCACCTGGGCTATTTCTCGAGCGCATCTGTGAACGCTCCATCAAGCCAAAGGCTCCAGAGAAGAAAGCAAGCGCGTCAACGGACTCAGGGGCTACGCCACCCAATGAGCCAATGGCACTCGACGACCTGGAGCTTGATACAGGACTCAAAGGACCAATGGGCGTCATGATGATCGAGCCATCTTGGACACAACCCTACATCACATATCTACTTAGCAAGAGGCTGCTAGACGACCCGACTGACGCACGATAGATCACGCGCTGATCCAAGGCGTTCTCCCTCATCAACGGTGAACTGTACAAGCGCAGCATCACAAGAGTGCTCGAACGGTGCATCTCCAATGGGGACAGAAGGGCCATCCTCCTTGACATCCATGAAGGCACCTGTGGACACCATGCTGGCAGTCGCGTCCTCGTTGCCAAAGCTCTACGAGCTGGATTCTACTGGCCCACGGCCATGCGTCATGCCAAGGACATCGTCTAGCGCTGCAACGCTTGCCAACGATTCACGTACAAACCTCACGCACCTAGCGCGGAACTAAAACCAATACCATTGGATTGGCCCTTCGTGCAATGGGGACTAGACATGGTCGGCAAGCTCCCAAAATCCTCGCCAGGAGGTTACGTTTACCTCTTGGTCGCAGTCGACAAGTTTACCAAGTGGATCGAGGCCATACCAGTGACAAATCAATTAGGAGCCAGCGCTGTCAAGTTCTTCGAGTCCATTGTCTACCGCTTTGGAGTGCCACATAGCATCATCATGGACAATGGGACGAACTTCACCTCTAAGGAGTTCTAGGAATTCTGCGAAAACCTGGGAATCAACATAAGCTACGCCTCAGTGGCTCACCCGCAGACCAACGGTCAAGTCGAAAAGGCCAACGGCCTCGTCTGCGGAGGAATCAAGAAGCGACTCCTCCGGCCACTCGAACAAGCCGCCGGATGCTAGCCAGATGAGCTGCAATCCCTACTCTGGAGCTTACGCACAATTCCAAACAATGCCACGGGATACACCCCGTTCTTCATGGTGCACGGTGCTGAAGCGGTGCGACCCGCAGAAGTACACTACAAAGCCCCGCGGATGGTCGCTTACAGCGAGCAGGAGTCAACTCTTGCACTCGAAGACTCCGTCGACCTTCTTGACGAGGCACGAGAAATCGCAGCGGAGAGATCAACGATCTACCAGCAAAGCCTCCGCAACTACCACAGCAGAAGGCTACACCCCAAATCCTTCGTCGAAGGAGACCTGGTCCTGCGACTGAAGCAGCAAGGGCATCTCAAGCTCGAGTCCCCTTGGGAGGGACCTTATGTGATTATAGAAGTAATCTTAGGTGGCGCCTATCGCCTTAAAGTTCTCGAAACAGGAGTCGCATACTCGAATCCCTGGAACGTCACGTAGTTGCGTCGCTTATACCCCTAGTCGTTTTTTACATTTACAAATAAAGCTATTCAGCCAGGCTACTTAGCCACACATTGTACCTCGTACTATTCTGCGAATAAATAAAACTAAGTGCCCTAAAACTCTGTGTTTTCCTTATTTTCCTGTAAATTTATCACTCAGGGGCTATGCCACCCTTTACACTTTCGTTCTACGAACAAATCGCAGTTTCCTGAGTAGCTTACACAACATTAATCGAACCCTTGATAAACACCAACCCAGTTGAAACGCACCTGACAGGTTGGCAAGGTGCTCGGATAACACAAGTCAGGCTAAAGAAAAAGAACTGCAGAGTACAAATACACTCGCAAAATATAAAAGCTAGCAAGCTCTTCACATATCAATGGGTATTAATTACACCCAACATATTCATATGAACTTTACAACACTTGTATAATTATATGCAGTATACAAGTCACACTACTGCTACAACAGAAGAACATTCGTTTGTTCCTCAAAGAAATCGCAATTTCTTCTGCTGGGCGATCGACCGCTTGGTAGTGCGGAACCATGTCCCAGGTCATACCTTCTGGCAGAGGCGGCGGCCCAATGACAACAACTGCAACATCTACATCCGGCCTATGCAGTCGCACCAGCGACAACGCGGCCTTCGCACCAGCTACTAGCTGCTGTCGCACGCACTTGCGAACCGCACTCAAATCTTGAAACTTCGCCAAAAGAGCTAACAGGCTTGAAGGGATGATGTCCAACGGAAACATCGTTTGGTAAATATGCCTAAGGCACGACTGCGCCTTCTTCAAAAAATGAAGCACTTGAGAAGCACGATCCTGCAGGGTCGCAAGAACGATCGCACGATCATGGTCCACCCAAAAGTACCCACTCGCCTGCAGTTGCTCCTGAGTCAGATCATTCATTCGAATGGCAATCCGGTCCTTCTCATCCTACGGATGACAAGCACTGACAACTACACCAAACAAAAGGGCAAAGTATAAAGACAAGGCATCACCGTGACTGACTAAAAGGAAATATGAGAGGGCAGAAAGCTAACATTTGAACTGCTCACTCAGCTACGCCACCTCCTCCAAGAGATACTTCTCACGGGTGGTGGCCTTCTCCGCCTTCGACTTCCATACATCTGTGCTACCGTGGAGGATGGGCAACTCATGCTCCAGTTGCTTAATGCGATCGCGCAGTCGCGAAAGCAAAGACAACTCCTCCACCTTTGAGTGCGGCTGCGCCAAGGTTTCATTGGTGGGTGGAGGATCATGAGGACCACTCGACGTACCCTATCACAAACCAAGCAAGATAAAATAAGGGACCAAGAATACATTGATAAAAGGCACAAATGCATTCAAGCACGACAAAGTATCAACAGGGACACTCCCACAAAAGCATAGTCTTAGCAAAAGGCAACTACAACTATTCCATATGCAGACTAAGGAGTATTTTGCTTCTTCGACTTGGTGTTTGGCTTCGGGGGCTTCATCGCATCCATGGCCGTCTCTGATGCCGCGGATTTGCCGGTGGCAGCCCCAGATGCCGCGGCCTTTGCCGCCTTCACTCGCTGCCGCTCCTCAAAATACTTGGCGACTATCTCGATAAGCCGATGACCATATTTAGTGCAGCTACTAGCAAAGGGAGCAAACACTACCTGCTGGCCTCCGACATCGACAGGCATCACCTCGGAAACTGAGGCGGGGTCCATCTCCACGCCATGGGCTTGCACCATCGCGAGTGCCATGGTGGCGTCGTCGGGATGCTGTGAGTTCCTGAAGTCCACGGGAATACCTCCAACGAGGAATTCCACTAGGTCTCCAAGGTTGTCAATCAGCCCGACCTTGGGAGTTAAATCCTCGCGGATGCGACTGAGCACTTCCTTGGCCTTCCCCAGCGTCTCCTGGAGGGAAACACTACGGTCTTCGACTGCAGCGATGGCGCCTGCCAATGCATCTGCGCGACACGGAGACTGGGCGTCAAAGCTCAGGCCGCTGGCATCTGCATACACAAAAGTGTTAGTACAACAACCACATGTCAAAACAAAAGAGCAAAACGCAACATTCAGCCGAAACAATACCTGAGAGGGACTTGGCAATAGAGAAAAGTTTCTCCTCGAACAACTTCTCCCTCTCAGCAGTGAAAGCGCGGAGATCCTCTTCTCGCTTTCGCGACTCCTCCAAAGCTGCGATTGCCTCATCGTGATTCTTTGTCGCTGCGGCAGGCGTCTTCTCGAGTGTAGCAGCACGTCGAAGTAGTTCATTGTGCTCAACTACAATGTACATGGTGCATCATCAATCGAATTCCCACAATTGACGAAGATAAAGATGAAGTCAAAACTCACGTTCGACGACGTAGTGGCGATTGTCCAACAGAGCATACTGCCGACCCATGACAAGGACTTGCTCCGCCAGACGAGCAGCCTCTTTCACGATAAGCTGCACCATAGAAGAAAACAAAAGTTCAACAACAGCACCAAGTATAAATTCAATTGCCAAAACAGCAAAAGGACGCTTACATGATCCTCTAGAGACTCCGAAGATGACTACCGCGTAGTCGTCTGGGCAACCATCTGGTGTTCCCCAGCATGCGGGGAACTCGACGAGTTGTGCCCGGAGTGGGCCGCCAATGGAGGAGAAGAAGACCGTTCGGCCACTTCCTTGGCCTTGGAGTCTGCGACTCCGGACACCTTCACAAATTGGACGTCGTCAGAAGACGACGATGCCGCTCGGCTACAAAACACATCAAATAAAAACTTTAGGGAAAAAGCATTTCCAAAAAAACCAAAACGAGGTCATGAATACAGAACTTACCAGCTAAATTTATCAAGGTCAAAGGATTGCTCCTCCGACTCCGACGACTCCTTCGGCAATCGCAGCTTCTTCTGGGCAGGAGGAGCCTTGGAGCGCATAGGAACAGCGGGGATTGGCTCCTCTGCAACAACAGAAGGGCCTTCTCGAGTTGTCGGTGACGAGGCATCCGAGTCCTTACTGCGGGAAACCTTGCGAGTGTCCTGGTCGCTGTATTCAGGGGCTCCCTCCTCCTCTTCGATTGGGACGGTCGACTCTGACTCGTCCTCTTCATCCACTTCGTGAGGAATAACCCCTTCAGGACGAGGGGGAAAATTGGGAGACACCTTCCAGTCCCGCATTCCTGCATTCATAAGATACAACATTATATATCAAAGCATCATAAAAGGCAATCGAAAACGGAAACTACTTCACAGTACAGTTCTACCTCAGGAGGAGGGTTAGAGGCGTCGAAAGGAGGCATGCCTGGTTCGCATGGGAGAACCTCCTTGGTGGTGTATTTGGTCACCAGTTGCACTCTCTTATCAACCTCACCCACAGAAATGCCCTCGGTAGACACACGAGTGACATCATCAGCACCGGTCCAGCGGAACATAGGGTGCACTCTGGCCTGCAGAGGCTAGACGCGGCGGCGCAACCAGGTGCGAATAAGGGCGGCGCCACCTTCTTCCTTTGCCTACGTGGTTTTCGAGGTCGCAGACGCGCTTATACAACAGTTATGTTTCCTCGGACTCGTCGGGCATAATGACATTCTTCCAGGAACGCCTCCTCTTGCAAGCTGTCGCGGGATTAAAGGGCGCGAGTCTGTAGTGTTCTCCGTCGGCCTTCTGGTCGCGGATGTAGAACCACTTGTCCCTCCACCCTTGGACGGACGCGGTGAGCTTGATGGCAAAATAGGTAACAGAGGAGTTGAGGTGGATCCCGCAGCCTCCTACGTCGTAGACTACCGAACCGGACACCAATTGGCGTTTCAGCTTACAAAGCCTCTTGAAGAGGCCAAAGTGTGGCTTGATTCCGAGCCAGCACTCGCAAAGAGTAATGAAGAAGGAGATATGGAGAATGGAATTTGGGGACAGCTGGTGAAGTTCGAGCCCATAGAAACAAAGGAGACCGCGAAAGAAAGGATGCAGAGGGAGAGAAAGACCTCGGATGATGAACGCAAGGAACATCGCCCGGAAACCCGGAGGAGGACAAGGGATTACCTCCTCACCGGGCACTCATGAATCGTCTTCCGCGGGAGGAAGAACTCCATCACGACGATGAAGATGCAGTTCGGCGGGCTTGATGATGGACGCCCGCCAGGCGCCATTGGTGATGCGGGTACCCGCACCCTTTCTTCTTCCCAGCACTGGCGGCACTGGTGCCCATAGTGGTGGTGCCTCCCTTCTTCTTGGCGGCTACAATGGTGGCCGCAGATCCAGTGGCAACGCCTCCCTTCTTATTGCCCATATTCCAATGGTGGTGAGAACGGAGGAAGTAACTGGGGAAGACACGGAGCTGGTTCAGTGCCGCAAAGAGGAAGTGCACAAGGAAGCAGAGAGCAGCAGCAATGGCAATGGAGGCACGAGCAAAGAAAACAGATGGGAAAATTACCGCAGCTGCGCTGCTACTTAACCTCCTCGCAGACATCATCCAACAGCCAGCAGAAACCCTACTACACGCGTGGTGCACATCACCATCGACACGTGGCAAAGCTGAAGCACGAATCGTCCCCCACTATTCCCATTACGTGCGGAAATCGTGGAGACGCAGTTAAAACAGAAGATTACGTACGCCCGGTCAAATCAAAGTCAGAAAGTGGGACCCACCACTCTTCACGTCCCGGCAAAGCCGCTCACGCGGGCAACCGAGGTCATCACATCGTTAGCACTGACGTCATTGATTCCAGCAGCAGAAGATTTCGACTACTTTAGTCCTTGCTCGAGTCTTCGACTCAACCAAGCACTCGGGGGATACTCCTAACAGGAGCGCTGGCCGCGCACCCGAAAGATTTTTTATGCAGGTATACACAATAATCCCTTCACTCGAATCATCGATTCGACTATGAACTGCGGGTTACTCCCATAGGGAGCGCTGAAAGCATATTCGACTGAAACAAGCAACAAAAGACGACATCAGTCGCAAATGTTTTTTAGTCCCCGCTCGAGTCTACGACTCGAGTAGGCACTCGGGGGCTACTCCCATAGGGAGCGCTAGTCATGCACCCTATGATTATTTTGTTGGTACATCGTACTGTGTGTTGATAACATCCACACTCGAATGCTATGGCGACTCCGCCTCATATTTTCCCTACAAAGAGATTACATCTCCTGGGCCACCCGAATCATCTCCGCGATGACAAAAAATTCGGATGCCACGCTTACAATGTGAAGATAAGACCTGAATAAGGCCTGGCAACGCATCTGCTGCGCACTACCAGAAATATATCCATACCTACAGGTGTGATGAACATGCCTTGACGGACGCGTCGAGTGCTCACACTTATACACTGGATTTCGACTCCTGTAAGACCTCCGCGGCCTGAGTCGAACTACGCCAGCACTTTTCCGAATTCGAGTCCAGGGACTCGAGTTTGAGTATATTGCGTTGTTTTGCCTTAAGGCAGTTAACTGATACATATACATCGGATAAATCAGGAACGTATATCAAAAATCCCTATGACATAAATAGAACACTCGAAAAATGCTCAGTCATGCACTCGAAAGACTTCATAAAGTCCCCAGTCGAATCTGTGATTCCACTGGATACTCGGGGGCTACTGACATGGGTATACCCTACAGGTACTCGAGTTTGGTATATACGGTCTAGATACGGCAGAATCCCACGGTGTTGCCAAGGCCTAGTGGAGAATTCGAGTAGCTCACAGACTCTCGATTGCTTGCGAGACAAGAAGAAGCTTAAGATAGAAAGTTCAAAGGGAAAACCATAATCTGTAACCGACTCGACCTGCTACCCGAGACCTAGCCTATCTATATAAAGGCTAGGAGGGGCGGCGAGGAGGACAATCACCACCCTAGTTTCCACAACTCTCGCCAGATTGCATCTGCGCGCCCCTATAATCTTCGATTTCTTCCTTAATTCCAAGATCAGACAAGCAGGAGTAGGGACCTCTACGAGGCCTGAACCTGGGTAAAACTTGCGTCCCTATGTTCTTGTTTGCTAGCCGATTGATACCTCTAGCGCTCCCTCCTTCTCCAAAACCCAAGTCCATAACAACGGGCATTGACAAGTTAAACCCTCGTCAGGCAGCATGCAAATTCTTCGATATGGGATCATGAATCATCAGCATAAAGTATGATGTAGATATGTCCATGACCCTGGTCGTTTGGCTTGAAATGCAAGAATGTTCATATTCATTGACAACTAATAAGCTTAAATACATTTAGATTTTATCACTTGCTTTTATGTTCGAATTTTACACGAACGGTGGGAGTAGATTTTACAGCAAGGACCTAAAAAGGTAAAATTACATCGAGTTCAATACATTTAGCACGAAGCACCCTAAAATTAAGCAAGGAAAACAATCGGGTTCGGCTCCTTCTCAAGAAAGCAGCTGGTAGATCCATACTCTTCATACTACTTCCTCTTCGTTAGTTTTCAAAATATGGCCTAATTTGGTGGCATGCAAATTCTTTGATATGGGATCATGAATCATCGATATAAAATATGATGTAGATATGGCCATGACCTTGGTCATTCAGCTTGAAATCCAAGATTGTTCGTACTCATTCACAATTAAGCTTAAATATGTTTAAATTTTACCACTTACTTTTATCTTCAAATTTTACACGTACAGACAGTGGGAGTACATTTTACATCAAGGACCCAAAAAAGGTAAAATTACATTGAGGTCCATACATTTAGCACGAAGCACCCTAAAATTGAGCAAGGAAAATAGTCATGTTTGGCTCCTTCTCGAGAGAGAAGCTGATCAAGCCATACTCTTCATACTACTTTCTCTTTGTTTGTTTTCAAAATATATGGCTAAATTTGGCGACATGAAAATTCCTGGACATGGGATGATCATCAAGATAAAGTATGATGTAGATATGGCCATGACCTTGGTCGTTCGGCTTGAAATCCAAGAATGTTCATACACATCGACAACTAATAATCTTAAAAATGTTTAAATGTTACCAAATGCTTGTAGGTTCGAATTTTACACGTACGGACGGTGGGAGTATATTTTACGTCAAGGACCCAAAAAAGGTAAATTTACATCGAGGTTCATACATTTAGCACGAAGCACCCTAAAATTAAGTAGGGAAAACAGTCATGTTTTGCTCCTTCTTGAGATAAAAGCTTATCGTGCCATACTCTTCATACTACTTCCTCTTCGTTTGTTTTCAAAATATGGCCAAATTTGGCGGCATGCAAATTCTTGGATATGGGATCATGAATCATCAACATAAAGTATGATGTAAATATGGCCATGACCTTGGTCGTTCATCTTAAAATCCAAGAATGTTCATACTCATCGACTACTAATAATCTTAAATACGTTTAAATTTTACCACTTGCTTTTAGGTTTGAATTTACACGTACGGACGATGGGAATACATTTTACATCAAAGACCTAAAAAAGCTAAAATTGCATCGAGGTCCATACATTTAGCACGAATCACCCTAAAATTAAGTAGGGAAAATAGTCATGTTTTGCTCCTTCTCGAGAAAAAGTTGATCGAGCCATACTCTTCATACTACTTTCTCTTTCAAAATATGGCCAAATTTGGCAGCATGCAAATTCTTGGATATGGGATCATGAATCATCAGCATAAAGTATGATGTAGATGTCCATGACCTTGGTCGTTTGTCTTGAAATCCAAGAATGTTCATACTCATCGACAACTAATCATCTTAAATATGTTTAAATTTTACCACTTGCTTTTAGGTTCGAATTTTACATGTATGAACGGTGGGGAATACATTTTACATCAAGGACCTAAAAAGGTAAAATTACACCGAGGTCCATACATTTAGCACGAAGCACCCTAAAATTAAGCAGGGAAAACAGTCATGTTTTGCTCCTTCTTGAGAGAAAAGCTGATCATGCCATACTCTTCATACTACTCCCGCTTCATTTGTTTTCCAAATATGGCCAAATTTGGCGGCATGCAAATTCTTCGATATGGGATCATGAATCATCACATAAAGTATGATGTAGATATGTCTATGACCCTGGTCGTTCGGCTTGAAATGCAAGAATGTTCAGATTCATTGATAACTAATAAACTTAAATACGTTTAAATTTTACCACTTGATTTTATGTTTGATTTTTTCATGGCTGGTGGGAGTACATTTTACATCAAGGTCCTAAAAAAGGTAAAATTACATCGAGGTCCATACATTTAGCATGAAGCACCCTAAAATTAAGCAGGGAAAACAGTCGGGTTCAGATCCTTTTCGAGAGAGCAACTGGTCGAGCCATACTCTTCATACTACTTCCTCTTTGTTTGTTTTCAAAATATAGCCCAATTTGGCGGCATGCAAATTCTTGGATATGGGATCATGAACCATCGATATAAAGTATGATGTAGATATGACCATGACCTTGGTCGTTCATCTTGAAATCCAAGACTTTTCATACTCATTCATAACTAAGCTTACATACATTTAAATTTTACCACTTGCTTTTATCTTTGAATTTTACACAGACGGTGGGAGTACATTTTACAACAAGGACCTAAAAATGGGTAAAATTACATCGAGGTCCATACTTTTGGCATTAAGCACCCTAAAATTAAGCAGGGAAAACATTCATGTTTGGCTCCTTCTCGAGAGAGAAGCTAATCGAGCCATACTCTTCATACTACTTCCTCTTTGTTTGTTTTCAAAATATGGCCAAATTCGGCGGCATGAAAATTCTTGGATATGTGATCATCATCAGCATAAAGTATGATGTATATATGGCCATGACCTTGGTCATTCGTCTTGATATCCAAGAATGTTCATACTCATCGACAACTAATAATCTTAAATACGTTTAAAAAAGGTAAAATTACATCGAGGTTCATACATTTAGCACGACTCACCCTAAAATTAAGCAGGGAAAATAGTCATGTTTTGCTCCTTCTCGAGAAAAAAGTTGATCGATCCATACTCTTCATACTACTTCCTCTTTCAAAATATGGCCAAATTTGGTGGCATGCAAATTCTTGGATATGGGATCATGAATCATTAGCATAAAGTATGATGTAGATATGTCCATGACCTTGGTCGTTCGTCTTAAAATCCAAGAATGTTCATACTCATCAACAACTAATCATCTTAAATATATTTAAATTTTACCACTTGCTTTTAGGTTCAAATTTTACATGTAAGAACGGTGGGAGTATATTTTACATCACTGACCTAAAAAAAGGTAAAATTACATCGAGGTCCATACATTTAGCACGAAGCACCCTAAAATTAAGCAGGGGAAACAGTCATGTTTTGCTCCTTCTTGAGAGAAAAGTTGATCATGCCATACTCTTCATACTACTCCCGCTTTGTTTATTTTCCAAATATGGCCAAATTTGGCAGCATGCGAATTCTTCGATATGGGATCATGAATCATCACATAAAGTATGATGTATATATGTCTATGACCCTGGTCGTTCGGCTTGAAATGCAAGAACTTTCAGATTCATTGATAACTAATAAGCTTAAATATGTTTAAATTTTACCACTTGATTTTATGTTTGAATTTTACACGGTTGGTGGGAGTACATTTTACATCAAGGTCCTAAAAAGGTAAAATTACATCGAGGTCCATACATTTAGCATGAAGCATCCTAAAATTAAGCAGGGAAAACAGTCGGGTTCGGATCCTTTTCGAGAGAGCAGCTGGTCGAGCCATACTCTTCATACTACTTCCTCTTTGTTTGTTTTCAAAATATGGCCCAATTTGACGACATGCAAATTCTTGGATATGGGATCATGAATCATTGATATAAAGTATGATATAGACATGGCCATGACCTTGGTCGTTCATCTTGAAATCCAAGATTTTTCATACTCATTCATAACTAAGCTTACATACGTTTAAATTTTACCACTTGCTTTTATCTTTGAATTTTACTCGGACGGTGGGAGTACATTTTACAGCAAGGACCTAAAAATGGGTAAAATTACATCGAAGTCCATACTTTTAGCATGAAGCACCCTAAAATTAAGCAGGGAAAACATTCATGTTTGGCTCCTTCTCAAGAGAGAAGCTAATCGAGCCATACTCTTCATACTACTTCCTCTTCGTTTGTTTTCAAAATATGGCCAAATTTGGCGGCATGAAAATTCTTGGATATGTGATCATCATCAGCATAAAGTATGATGTAGATATGGCCATGACCTTGGTCGTTTGTCTTGATATCCAGGAATGTTCATACTCATCGACAACTAATAATCTTAAATACGTTTAAAAAAAAGCTAAAATTACATCGAGGTCCATGCATTTAGCACAAAGCACCCTAAAGTTAAGTAGGGGAAACAGTCATGTTTTGCTCCTTCTCGTGAGAGAAGTTTATCGAGCCATAATCTTCATGCTACTTCCTCTTCGTTTGTTTTGAAAATATGGCCAAATTTGGTGGCATGCAAATTCTTGGATATAGGATCACGAATCATCAACATAAGGTATGATGTAGATATGGCCATGACCTTGGTAGTTTGGCTTGAAATCCAAGAATGTTCATACTGATCGACAACTAATAATCTTAAATACATTTAAAATTTTACCACTTGCTTTTAGGTTCGAATTTTACACGGACGGTGGGAGTAAAATTTACATCAAGGACCTTAAAAGGGGAGAAATTACATTGAGATCCTTACATTTAGCATGAAGTATCCCAAAATTAAGCAAAGAAATAAAACAATTGGGTTTGGCTCATTCTTGAGAGAGCACCTGATCTAGCCATACTCTTCATATCGCTACTTCCTGTTTGTTTATTTTCAAAATGTATGGCCAAATTTGGTGGCATGCAAATTCTTGGATATGGGGTCATCTTCATCATAAAGTGTGGTGTTGATATGGACATGACCTTGGTTATTCGGCTTGAAACTCCAAGAATGTTCATACTCATTGACAACTAATAATCTTAAATACGTTTAAATTTTACCACTTGCTTCTAGGTTCAAATTTTACACGGTCGATGGAAGTACATTTTACATCAAGGACCTAAAAAGGGTAAAATTACATCGATGTCCATACATTTAGCACGAAGCACCCTAAAATTAAGCAAGGGAAACAATTGGCTGGGAATCTTGAGAACTCATAAAACTTGGTAATCAATCATAAGTGTTTCAAGATACACGCTTTGTCTAAGAACTAGGGTTGTTGTTGTGGTACTCTGAGCTATTTTTTTGTACTTGCTTATAGAGAAAATCTTGTCGCTTTTAGTTTTATTCTTCCAATATTTTGGAAACTATGGTTGCCACCATTTTCACCTTGCCAAGATGCACACATCTACCAAATATGGGAACATCACAATACAATATGATGTGCATATGGTTGTTACCTTTATCGTTCTGCTTGAAACCCAAGAGTGTTCATACACCGTGGGCCATATATATTGTGTAACTATTTTTTGTAATTTATGATGACTCACGGCTATTAATTATTTTCAGTGCAAATAGTAGTACACGCAAGAGGATGCCATGAAGAAGGCTTCATTTTTAGGGTTTTCATTATTTTTGTTCATAGCTAGTGAGGATCAAATTGTCAACATGCATATTCGTAGCAAGAATTTTAATCCTATAGAACTCTCGTTGGTTTTTGAAGTATTGACCGCCTCGGTACCATAAAGACTCAAAGGATGTTTGTAACTTTTTAAGAGCATTCTATCATGTTTACCTGTAGTTCAAGTTTGAAAATGATTTTTTATTCCTAAATTTTGGAAACTCCCAGTACTGGTAGCATTATAGTTTACCATGCCAAGATGTACTCATCTACCAAATATGGGAATATTACCATAAAGTATGTTGTACATATATAAGGCCATTTAGCTTGTCTTTTAGCCTGAAGCCTAAGGATATGTTCATACATGGCAGGCCATATTTTCAATTAGTTTGTTTTTTATATGCGAACTCTCTTGATAATAATCATTTTTCACAGCAAGTAGTACAAGTCAGAGGTCATCGTGCAATGTTTTTTATTGTTTTCAAATAAAAGTCAAATTTTGTACATGCAAATTCTTAGCAAGAAGTTGAATTCAACAAATTCATAGGTTTCCGATATATTGACAATATGGGTGTTGGTACCTTCAAAAGATACTTGTATAACTTTAAGAGCAATATACTAATTACTCATAGTTCAAATTTTATCTAACATTGATAAATCAACTTAAATTAGTTTAAGAATGTGAAGTTTGCAAGGAAACCTTGAGAACTCAAAAAAGTTCATAATCATAAGTGAAACATGTATAAACTTTGTCTGGAAACTAGGCTTATAGCATTCCGAGGCATATTCACTGTGCTTGCTCTCAGGAAAATAAATCTCGGGAAAATAATTATCTGCTTAAATTTTATGATAAATCAGGGTGTTTTTTTGTGTGAGGTGTAATAAACAGACATATATCATTCATTCGACACTTTAAATGAAACTCTTTGATGGACATTTGGATATGTGAATGAAACGTCAAATCTTATGTACAGACAAGTTATGTTCAAAAATAAGTTTATTACGACCAAATAAAGCCTTCACAAATTCAATGTGTGACAGACTGATATGTTGGTACCTTTATGTAAGACGTTTCATATGAAATAAGTCTCGTACATCCCAGCTACATGCATCCAAAAAGTATTGCGGGTGATAAATATCGTTAGTATCCAGTTTTTAGCATCATTCAAATCTTTGTGTGTGAATGGGAGCAATGACATTCGGGGACCACTTGTCAGTATTGCTACCAATGAGGTTAAATCGGTAATTACATGATTAACTAGCCAAATTTGTGCATATTAGGCCAAAAACTGTTAAAATATGCAAACATGATGTCCACCAAGTGTTTTATGCAAAAATGCGATGAAAAGATGGTGCATCGTGCAATTTCCTCTATCTAAAAAAATGTTTTATACTACCATGGAGGGTAATACAAAGTATTGTACTGTACTTACTACTAGCAAAACAGGTACCAGATGGAAGTTTGAAACCTAAAGGGTACCCACTATTTTAGTCGGTTCAAAGAAATGAACTAGTTCATCAAAAAGTGATGATATGTGAAATGTAGTTTTTTTGTAGTACGGTACTACTAAAGCGGATAGAGGGTTACCCACTCCCATTCTCTAACTCCTCCCCCACCATTCCCTCTCTCGCTATCACATTCCCACACTCACCTCACAACTCCCAATCGTTAACCCAGCTGTTTCTTCGATGAAACCAATGCCAAAACCTTTGTCTATGGTTGAGTTGGGGTCCTTGTCAAGCTCTGCTTCGGAGCTGCAGGTGGCTTGTTCGATTCCGCCGGCCGCAGCACCCTCTCTGAAGCGTCCTTCACCTTTAGCGTGCGTGTGGTTCGTGCCCAAGGTGAGGCGTTCGTCGCCCTTAGGGTTTTGGTCGGTCGCGTCGAAACCCTCATCGCCCGCCGAGCGGTCGTCCAAGCCTCCGACACCATGTGCATTGGGACCAAATGCTCGTGCAGCGGCGGACGCGTCCTTTTCATCTGTAGGTTGGATTCTCATTCCCAATGTGCCAAAATTTAGAGTGTACGAGGTGAAACCCCTATCGGTGGCTCCACCTTCATCAGCAATTGTATGTGCTTGTTCAGTGTATGTGGCTGGTTCTTCGTTAGTGGCGCGCTGTTCATCTGCTCAACCCATCGACCCCTGTGAAAGTTCGCGCCTCCCCAACTGCAACAAGGTTAGATCTGGAGGATTGGGTCTTTAACCCAAATCCGACATGCATCTAGTCAGATTTTTGCAACGTGTACTGCAGGTCCTTTGTTGAACTGCTTAGTTGTATGTCATATGCTTGATAATTGTCTTTTGTGTTGTTCTTTACACTCCCGCCATCCAGAAATAACTGAATTAACTTTTCCTAGATTTGAATGTATCTATATTTGTCTTTTGTTATGTTCTGCTTAGTTATGGAATATTCTTGATGATGATGATGCAGGGTTCTGTTTTGGTACTTAGATGATGCATTATGCTGCTTAGGAATTTTCCATGGCGTGTTGTTTTGTTTTGGTTTTTTTATGATGCATTGTGTCCTATCTTCTCACTGTGTTGTTTTGTCCATTTTGATCTGCGTTCTGCTGTTTAGGATTAAATGATATGCCTTCTAGCTATTCAGATTATTTCAATGACCCATCCGTTTAGGTAATTTTGAATGTGCAGACACTGTTTATTGAATTTAATTACATGATACCTTGTGTTGTTTTGGTATTTTTGATGATGTACTGCATATATGTTATTTTGTCTATCCAGATAATGCATTGTGTTGTTTTAGCCATTCAGATTATGCATTGTGCTATTTAATCAATCTAATTAAATGTTATGCCTTCTAGTAGCTATTTAGATAATTTTGAGGACCCATCGGGTTAGGTCATTCTGATGATGCATTGTGCTCTGTAGGTGATTTAATTTATTTGATACCTTGTGTTGTTTAGGTAATTTTGTTGGCGCAATGACGCATTGTGATCTTTAGTCAATTTATACAATGCATTGTGGTGTTTTGGTAATTCCAAAGGACTGACGCAATGGTAATTTTCATGTAGGACGACCCAATTGTAATGCCAAACTTAGACTACATTCTTGACCGGACTGCTCCAGCTCCAGGTGGCTAGGAAGATGCTCTCCCCATCATACCAAGGGAGTTGAATCTGCCGGGCAGGAGAGGGGAGGCCTTGGCAAGGACAAGTGCTGCCAGGTCGGTCGCTAGTTCTGCCAAACCGAGAAGATGCCCTAGGTCGGTTGCCATGCCACGACGCATCGTACTAGGCGCTTCTACATCCAGTTAGTCTAGTATGACTTGTATATGCTTATCATCCCGACTTACTTCAAGCCTTACGTGAAGGGACGCTCCTACCCACAACTAGTGGTGGTCCAAGCATACGAGGAATGCGAGTGGGTTGTCCATGCCAACCGCAACAAAGACCAGATCATCCTGGACAAAGAGTGGGTTACCTTTGCTGCTTTCAATGAGTTGAAGGAGGGTGACTGCCTTATGTTCAAGGTCACCGCAGACGGGTTCAAGATGAAAATCTATGACAGCATTACCTCTTGCCAGAAGGTATTCGTCTGTCGTGAGCACGCACATCTTGATTAAGTGCCAATTTGGATCAAAGGATTTTCAAAGGAATTTTGGAGGAATTCGACCCATAGGATTTTTTTTCATAGGACAGCTACTACTACTACTACTACCTCCAAAATTCATATAAATTGCATTTCTACACCCCAATCCCATAAGAATTTCAACATCCACTTTTTACACTCATTCGCGCAAGATTGAGGCAATTTTCCTCCACGTTTACTGTGTTTCATTGAAATGACTTTAAGCCTGCAGATTTCCTCTGTTTTGTACCTCTGACCCTGTTATCCAATGTTTTGAAATTCTGTGATCCAAAGAAAGCTATTTCCTCTGTTTTGCAATCCATTGTTTTGTACCGTGACCGAGTCAAATTCCTGTGTTTTTACATCCTATTATCCAAAGAAGCCCTAAGTTATCTTTAAGTCTGGTATTCGATCTTTTGGCGACCATTTGTGATGCTTATGCGTAAAGTCCTAAGTATATTCAACGTGACTACTACTACTACTACTGCTGCAACTTCTGCTACTGCTGCTGCTGCTCCTCCTGCTGCTGCTACTACTGCTACTACTGCTACTGCTATTGCTACTACTACTGCTACTGCTGCTACTACGGCTACTACTGCTACTACTACTACTTCTACTACTACTACTACAACTACTACTACTACTACTACTACTACTACTGCTGCTGCTACTGCTACTACTGCTACTGCTGCTACTGCTGCTACTACTGCTGCTACTGTTGTTACTGCTGCTACTGTTGTTACTGCTACTGATACTACTACTACTACTACTACTGATATTGCTACTGCTCCTACTGCTGCTTCTACTACTGCTCCTACTGCTACTGCTGCTCCTACTGCTGCTTCTACTGCTACTGCTACTGCTACTATTGCTGCTACTGCTACTGCTACTGCTACTCCTACTACTACTACTACTACTGCTGCTACTACTACTACTACTCCTTGTCACCGAGTCCGTCGTCGTCCACCGCACCTGATTTCCTTTTCCTACTTTCCTGTCCATGACGCCGAATCCGTCAACGACTACCCAAGATCTGCATCAACACCGTCGGCATCCTCCCCACCCGTACCTTACCTGAACCACCGTGCAGTGCACCGATTCTCCATCGTCCACCGTGCTCAAGCCGGCATCGAGCACCCAAGATCTGCTTCCCCGATGCAAACAGCTGGCGCAACCGCAGCACCCTGGGTGACAAGGATGTCACCCACGCCGGTACGGATGATGCTTATAATCCTATCCGACCATGGTAACCAAATCTCCAACTCTTTTTGTGTTTTGATAGCAGTACAACAGGTTCAAGCATGTCGCATTAAACTTCATTTTTCTAATCCTGCTGTACATCCAGTTAAAGCGCACGTCTGTTCTTCGTGCTACATACTATGGAGTAGGTCACTAGACATGTTGGTTTGCATTCGCTGCTCTACAAATTTTGAAGTCATGCACATGTTCTTAGATACTCCATACAACAGTAATTGCCTGCTACCGTGTAATTCTTGCAAAATCTGAAGTCAATGAAAAAATATTAGTGTGGATTCCCTGCTCTACAGTTGCTGAATCTATCTGGTTCGTCCTGAGATCAGTTCCTGCTATTATTTCCTCCTTGGCATTGTTCTGCTATCCTGTAGTATCCGTTTAAACTCTTCGTACTAATTCGATTATAATTTTGGTGTTGCCATCTGGTTCTTCAAAAGCTGCATCACTAACTATTTCCTTTTTCTTGCATTAGAGCTCAAAATGGAACAATGAACATGTTGGTTTGCATAGCCTATACTACAGGTTCACAAGGGATGCCATTACTTCCTTATCTGGTGCTGGTTCGTCCTGAGCAACGACATAATTGACCTCTATTATGTAGTTCACTCATGGTTTGCATTCCTGCTCTAAAAGTTCTCATGATGCCATTATAATTTCAATCTGGTTGATTCTTAGCTATGACAGTAATGACATGACATTGTGTAGCTCACCACAAATTCTGAGTCACCTAACGACTCTTTGCATTCCAGGAGATGCCACTGCTTCCATATTTATTTGCTGAAATGACCTTGCTAGTTTATATTTGGTGAAATTCTAAGAAACACTTTGTTTGATTACTCATTTCATTCTAGGCACACTTGTCTAATGCTTGTTTGTCCTGTTCTACAGGTTCACGAGCGACGCCATTATATCTTGCATCCGGTTCTGGTTCGTCCTAAGACACGATATAACTATCCTCTACAATATATAGTTCATTCGTGGTTTACATTCCTGCTCTACAAGTTCTCGTATGATGCGGTTATAATTTCTATCTGGTTCATTCTTTGCTATGACAGTAAGCGCATGCCATTTTGTGGCTCAATGCAAATTTCGAGTCACCCAACGTCTCTTGCATTTTAGGGTATACAACTGCTTCCATATATATATTTGTTGAAATGACCTGGCTAGTTTATATTTGCTGAAATTCTAAGCCACACACACACATTTTTTGATTGCTCATTTCACGGTAGGCACACTTGTTTAATGCGTGCTTGCTTGTCCTGTCTGTTTGACCTGTTGGTCCATAATTGAACCATTGACTAGTTGTAAACTCCAGTTCATAGCTTCTATCATATTAGTCAAATGAATAGTTTGTCTTGTTTGATGTATTAACTTGTTATTACTTAGTTTCAGACTACAGTTATTGCTATCGCCACCAAAGAGGGGTCTGCAAGATCATCTCTGCTCCAATGTAGCTGTCACACTCAAAGGAAGATGCAGGTGATCGATTGAGAAAGCAAATTGAGGACTCTGCTATCAACTTGATTGTCAACTGAAATACCAATTTTTCTTTCCCTTGAGTTGATAATATGTAATAATTTTAAGAAGTTTGCAGCTGATGTAATATCTAGATAACTTGCATATGCCATGTAGGCATTTACTTCACGCCATCCACACATGGCGGTAGTCGTTACGGTAACTACGCCAGACATGTCGATTAGGGAATAGTACTGTGCTTTGTTATTGGCCCGTCTTATATTCGGATGACGATGAATAGTAAAAGATGATGGCTTATTATACACGTTTTATGATATTGGCATGGGTTTCAGAAAGACCGAAACTGTAAAAGTCCGTAAACATAATGGGCCGACCCACATGTAGTAGGAGGCCATAACAGTAACATGCCGTAATAGTAACATGCCATAATAGTATCAGACCAGAGAAGTAGCATGCCAGAACAGAAACAACCCATTACAGTAACATGCAAGAAACTGTAAAATGGTAGAACAGTACCAGGCCAAAACAGTAGCGGGCCTCAATAGTAAAGGGCCGCAACAATAAAAGTCCAAATAGTTAAAGGCCAGAACAGTGACGAGCCTGAACAGTAACGACCCGAGAAATTTCTAGATGAGGGTAGTGCCCGGCCAACAAATTTATTAGGCTAGAACAGTAACGGGTCGCTTGTGGGCCTGAACAGTTAACAACCGGAACAGTAAAAGGCCAGAACAGTAACAGACCATGTCAAAGAAGGGCCGTTAGTAGGCGGCCCGCGATGGGATGACCACAAGCCTTATATGTATAGGAGTGACTTGGCACAGGCAAAAGGATGTTTGAATGGTTTATAGTTGTTTGTAGAAAAGTAATTAAAACAAGTAAAAGGAAACAAGTAACAAGATTGTATGAAAGCGTGGTTGAACTCAATAGGGCTAAAACGTTCTCGGGGATGTAGGATACACCACTAGCATAGTACTATGATTATATGTAATCAAGATAACATAATTCTTATGTAATGATATGTGTGGAGAGAGCCCCATAATAAGATGTTCATGACAAGGCTCGTAGGAAGCCACTTTGTTGAGCCAAGTGTGAGGTCACCTCTAAATAACCAATGCAATGCCTGAGAGCAATCACCCATACGAGCCACCGTAATTAAGGGTTTCCCCATGAATATCATAATTAGCTTAGGGAGTCCCTCTTAATCCCCCTTTGACCATGCGGGTTACGAGCTGGTACCAATCTGTCACGGGGCACTTCAGGTATGCTTCCACAACACGTACAAAGGGTTTCTTCCTCCCTTTAGTCCCGAAGGAAAATGCTACATGGTCGACTTCACATATCATCTAAAGAGAGAAATCAAACACAAGTCATAATTATATCATAGACAAGCAAGTCATATGGACACAAGAATAGATCATCTTTATTACAAGTTCATAGTGGTGCTAGGGTTTCTCCATCTCCCCAAGAACAAAGGAACTACTCACTCATGGAAGCAATCAACAACATCATCATAATCAAATGGATGGATTAAAGTACGGGTGTAGATCTAATGCAAACCATAATTGGATCTAGAATTACAAAAGATCTAATAGATGAAATATGGAGTAATGGTGGTGATGAAGATGCAGCGGTCGATAGTGAAGGGGATGATGCGTTGTCCTCCAATGATCCGCGAAGCAGCTAGGATTTTACCCCAGCCAAGTTCCTTCTTCAGATCCCATTTAGATGTGGTGTTTCATGGTTTCTAGTGGCTGTGAATGTCAGATCCCTCTCTCGTCTTTGCTAGGAGAAACTATTTTACGAGGCAGCCCCGATGGCGCCTGGTACGGTCGGATGGTACGGGTGGGATCCACCCGTACCAGTGGTCGTTATCGGTGCTGATGCCTCCTACTTGTTTGTTATTTTTCTAGGTGCGAAGGTAAATTCATAAAATGGCATTTATCACTTAGAAATATCATATAATTACACAATATGACAACTCTAATTGATATGTTCATCTATGACTCCATGATTTGGGATCTTGCTGAAACAAGAATGAAATAGCGAGCGGAGGCACACTAAAATACAAAAATCCCTACTGTATTTATGCAAAAACAAGAGGTAAAAATGCTTCAATTTTGGACGCATCAACTCCCCCAAGCTAGGTTCTTTCTCGTCCCCGAGCAAGATGGTGGCTTATGGACAAGATCATCATGTTCATGAGACACGGGACGTTGCAATAAATGAGGCAAAAATTGAAACAAGAATATAACATCGGATGTAAAGATACATCGGGGGTATTACCATACCCTTACACATTACATAACTTAGAGGCTTCCACACCCTTTTTCTAGTATTAATGAAATTATAAAAAGCTACTAGTGATTCAACATATCATATAATCATGGAGTTTAGAGATTTATAGCTCTAAGTTTAATAGTAAAGATTCATGATCATTTTCTTTTTCTTCTTCCTCTCTTTTATATGCTTGATTCTTTTGATAGCTGCTTTCTTTTTCTCCTTCTATACTTGTATGTCTATATTTTTCTTTGCTCTCTTTTTTTCTTTTTTTCTTTTCCGCAAGCTATTTGATCATGCTCACTACTTCAATGGCTTTTGTAAACTCTTAATCATAATATGCTACCAGAATTCTTCTTCTCATAACTTAATCAATACTCCTAAAGGTATGGAAGTCCCTAAAATTATGACAGTTGTACAAGTATCATAACACTCAACCTAGTTCAATCATCTAATATAATAATCATGAACCAAACACAACTTCAATTATCATCAAGTCTCACAACTCAATGGATATATTTCTTCTCTTGAACAAAGGGAACTCGAAGTTGATGCAACTAATGCAAAATTTGGAATTTAAACCTAACCATGCGTGCAGGAAAAGTAAACATGCTTAAAATGTAAGATAGATTACAAGGTTCTCATAGATCCCCCCACGCTTGATGTCAAGCCGGGTGTATCAAATAATCCCTTGCGATTATTTGATACCGTGGCGTGATTCATGGTGGGGAGACTCCGGAGTCGCAAAGACTTGCACGGAGCATCTAGTTTGATGTCTCCAAGATCAAGATACGGATTCGACGTTGCTCATTGACTTTCTCCAACTGTTCAACAAGAGCTTTGTACATCTCTATTGTCTGCTTCTGAGCGTTGATGGATCTAAGACTAATGCTGAGATTTGCCTCTAGTCCCTTCATTATCTTCAAGTCCATCTGGTCCACGTAGCGGTGCAACAATTCATAGGGTTTAGAAGATCTGGGAGCTTTTATCTCAATCTTCTTGATGCGACGATTGAGCTTGTCCAGGGAGGCTTGAATCTCCTCCCCTTGTCTCTTCACATTTCTCAAGAAAAATTCCCCATCTCCTTCTAAATCAAGTTGAATTTCGTCAAAGTTGTCTTCTTTTCCAATGCCCAGGCTCAACAATTTGCGTCCATCTTTTACTGTTTCCATCAGCTTGAATCCATCCTCATTTTCAAACGGCTTCCCTTCTGGTTCAACAACCTTGTCTTCCTCTGTAAATCTTGAGGACGACCCATAGAGATCTTCTTTCTCTTGAAGGGTTCTCCACGAAGAGGTCATGGTTCCAAAGAGTTTTCATGGAAGAAGTAGATTGTGGAGAAGATCTGTATACCAGCACAAAGGAAGAACCCCTTATGGGAGAATTATAAAGGGTTAGAGGAAAGATGAAATTCGTGCTAGGAAGAAAAGGGGCACCCAAGAAAAGAATCCCAACAAATAAGGAAGCAAATAAGTGCAAAAGAAGGAAACTCGGGTCGTAACGACCAAAGCGTTATCGGCTACGCTCGTATGGTCGTACTGGATCGTTTCCCAAAAACTGTACGGCACAAAGTCGGTAAAAAGGTCAACCGACTAAGTGGTATGGGCGGGATCCGCCTGTACTACCCATCCGTACCAACTTTGCAACTTCAAAAAGAAAGTTTTTTTGTAGACACAAGAATAAACGACAAAGAATAGAAGAAGAAAGTCATCGAACCGATAATGACCAGCAGTACGGGGAGGTGCGCCCGTACCACGCGGTCGTACCACTTCCACGAGAAAACGCTGGAGCGTTAGCAGGCTTAACGACCATCGGTAAGGGCAGATCTAGCCGTACCGTCCGCCCGTATCGATCTCGTAAGACCGGCAATCAACTCAAAAAAATGAAAGGAGTTCAAATATGCAAAAAGAAATATCATAAAGTTTTCCAGACTGAAAGTGTGTTGAGAATTTCACAAGTCATATTCATCGAGGAAATATGGTCTCACTTGAATTTCTTTTCTTCCTCTCTTCGAATAAAACAGGTCACAGAAAATTGCCAAAACTATTATAAGGGGAAATAGGAGATTTCCTTTTTGATTTTGTGGTTCCCAAAGGTATGCACACGGATGATACCTCCTTAGGATGGAGAACTCCTTGAATATCCACGAACGCTTCCTCCACCTCCTACTTTCTTTGTAGGATCTGTAAATCAAATTCTTGCAAAAGTAGAGTCCAACGGATTATTCTTGGATTAACATCTGTCCTTTCCAGGATTTCTTTCAAGCCAACAGGATCAGTGTGTACTCTTACTTTGGAGTCCATGATGTAAGATCTAAATTTATCACAAGAAAAGACTACAGCAAAGAATTATTTTTCAGCCATAGGATAGCTCTTTTGAGCCCCATTTAAGGTGCGACTAGCATGATGAATGATATTTAGATCATCACCATCATACTGGCAAAGAATTGCCCCTACAGATTCATGGCTAGCTTCACAAAATAGTTCAAATGGTTTCTTCCAATTAGGTGGTTTAATAACTGGTGCTTTTAGGAGAGCTTGTTTTAATATGTTGAAAGAGACAAGACATTTTTCATCAAAATTAAAATGAACATCCTTTTGGAGAAGGTTAGTTAATGGTCTAGAAGTTTTTGAAAAGTTCTTAATGAATCTTCTATACAACCCTACATGACCCCAAAAGCTTCTTATACCTTTTATATCTCGGGGAGGGGTAACATTTCTATTGCTTCAATCTTTGCCTTATTGACTTCTATGCCCTCACCTGAGACTTTGTGACTGAGTACTATGCCTTCTTGGACCATGAAATGACATTTCTCTCAGCTCAAGACTAAGTTAGTGTCTTCACATCTCTACAAAATTTTGTGAAGATTATGGAGACAATGATTAAAGGAAGTTACATAAACAGAGAAATCGTCCATGAACACTTCCATAATACTTTCAACATAATCGGTAAAAATAGCAGTCATGCATCTTTGAAAAGTGGCAGGAGCATTGCAAAGACGAAAAGGCATACGATGATAAGCATAGAGACCATAAGGACAAATTAAAGTTGTTTTAAGTTGATCATCAGGGTGTACAACAATTTGGAAAAAACCCAGAATAACCGTCTAGGTAGCAAAAATGAGAATGCATTGCAAGTATTTGTAAAGTTTGATCTATAAATGGTAAAGGGTAATGATCCTTCCAAGTTTCCTTATTAAGCTTTCTATAGTCAATGCACATCTTGTGGCCAACAACAGTTTTATTTGGTACCATTTGTAGGGGTTCGTAGCATGGAAAACAAAAATTTTCTACCGCATACAAACAAACAAGCCAAGATCTATCTACTAGATTGTAGCAACGAGTCGATAGTGGAACTCACCCTCGAAGATTCCAAAGCGGTTAACGAGAGCAGATTCTCGTGGGTGATGTAGTCGTACTCTTTCCGATCTCAAGATCGCGTAGACGATCCTTCCGGCGCCACGTTCCAGCAGCGCCCCCGCAGTCGGTCACACGTTCGGTACTCGACGAAGACCTTCCTCTCCCTTGTTCCAGCAGGCAGCGGAGGTTGTAGCACTCTCCTCGCGATTCCGGCAGCACAACGGCGTGGTACCGGAGGTAGAGGGGAAATCCCGCAGGGCTTCGCCTTAAGCCGGTGCGAGTATGGTGGAGCTTATGAGAGAGGCTATTAGTGGTCTAGTAATTAGACACACCAATTAGAGGGCTCTAAACCAATTAGAAGGCTCTAAACCGAATAGCTCTAAACCGGGGTCTAGATCTAGGGTTTAGTTTAGAGGATAGGAAACTTGTGTGTGTAGGAGGGGAGCCCTGCCCCTCCTTATATAGGTGGGAGGGTGTGGGCGCGCCAGGGAGGGAGGGAGTCCCTCCCCAACTCGGCCTAGGGCTGGGCGCCGGCCTGGAGGAGTCCAACTCCTCCTCCAGGTTGGTTCCAACTCCTCTTGCTTGTTTCCCACAGTTTCTTGTTTTGGCAGTTTGACTTTCAAACTGGACATTTGACTTTTCTGTTTTAGGATTCAATTTAATCCTATATTTGGGACAGCAAGAACACTTAGTACATGATGCAATCATTCCAATATGTAATGACACATTCATGTACCCCTTCCCTCCCGGAGTGCCGGACAATCCGGAACCTTCTAGAATATCCCCGAAAAACACCGGAATCATTCCCGAACTCCGAAACGGGACTTTCCTTATATGAATCTTATTCTCCGGACCATTCCGGATCACCTCGTGATATCCCGGATCCCATCCGAGACTCCGAACAACATTCGGTCTCTTTCTCATAATACCATAACTACTCAAACAACGTCGAATCCTTAAGTGTGTCTCCCTACGGTTCGTGAATTATGCGGACATGATCGAGACACTTCTCCGAACAATAACCAATAGAGGAATCTGGAAATTCATATGGCTCCCACATATTTCTACGATTACTTTGCGATCGAATGAACCACTTACATACGATACCAATTTCCCTTTGTCTCACGATATGTTACTTATCCGAGGTTATGATCGTCGGTATCTCTGCATACCTAGTTCAACCTCGTTACTGATAAGTACTCTTTTCTCGTTCCCGTGATATGTGATCCCTTGTGACCCAGTCACATGCTTGCAAGCTAATTGGATGACATTTCACCGAGAGGGCCCAGAGAATATCTATCCGTCATATGGATGGACAAATCCCACTCTTGATCCATGTGTTTCAACCAATACCTTCCGAACACTCAATGCCACCTTTATAGCCACCCTGTTACGGTGTGGTGTTTGATGATATCAAAGCATCCATCTGGTAAAGGTGATATGCATGATCTCATGGTCGAAGGAATTAGATAACTATGTATCAGAAAGCATATAGCAATTGAACTATTGAAATGACTTGATCTTTATGCTACGCTTATCTATAGGAGTATGTCCACCATATCATTCTCCTAACGATATGATCTTGTTGTTAATAACATCTCAATGTTCATGATAGGGAAACCACAATCATCTATTAACCAACAAGCTAGTATTATATATAGAGGCTTTACTAGGGACTTCAAATTAAGTTTACAATTCACACAAGTATTAATGTTTCCTTGTTAATACTATTATAGCATGAATATAAACATTCATCATAAACACAAAGATATAATAATAACTATATTTATTATTGCCTCTAGGGCATATCTCCAACAGTCTCCCACTTGCACTAGAGTCATCTAATCTAGATTACATGGTAATATACCGAACACCCATGGCAGTTTGGTGTTGGTCATGTTTTGCCCTCGGGAGAGGTTTAGTCAACGGATCCGCCACATTCAGATCTGTGTGTACTTTGCAAATCTTTATATCCCCATCCTGGATATGTTCTCGAATAGCATGAAAACGTAGCTTGATGTGCTTCAGCTTCTTGTGTGACCTTGGTTCTTGCGCATTGGCTATGGCGCCCATGTTATCACAGTAGATAGACATTGGGTCCAGCGCACTTGGAACCACACCCAGCTCTGTAATGAACTCTTTCATCCATATCGCCTTTTGTGAAGCCTCCGAAGCAGCCATGTATTCCGATTCAGTTGAAGATCTCGCCACAACGCTTTGCTTTGCACTCCTCCAGCTAACTGCTGCACCATTCAAAATAAATACGTATCCAGATTGTGATTTAGAATCATCCGGATCAGTGTTCCAACTAGCATCGGTGTAACCATTAACAACGAGCTGTTCATCACCTCCATAAGAAAGAACCATATCCTTAGTTCTTCTCAAGTACTTAAGGATGTTTTTGACCGCTGTCCAATGATCCACTCCTGGATCACTTTGATATCTGCTAGTTAAACTAACAGCATATGCAATGTCGGGTCTAGTACATAGCATGGCATACATTAGAGATCCTATGGCTGAGGCATAGGGAGTCTTACTCATCCTTTCTCTATCTTCTGCCGATGTCGGACTTTGAGTTTTACTCAAGGTCGTATTGGGCAACATGGGCAAGAACCCTTTCTTGCTATCTTCCATTCCAAACCTCTTTAGAACTTTGTCCAAATATGTACTTTGTGACAATGATATTTGGCGTTTCGATCTATCTCTATAAATCTTTATGCCTAATATGTAAGCTGCTTCGCCAAGATCCTTCATTGAAAAACTATTATTCAAATACTCTTTGACACTATTAAGAAGGTCTACATCATTCCCAATCAACAATATGTCATCCACATACAGTATTAAGAATGCTACAGAGCTCCCACTCACTTTCTTGTAAATACAAGCTTCTCCATAAGTTTGTATAAAACCAAAACTTTTGATTACCTTATCAAAACGTTGATTCCAACTTCGGGATGCTTGCTTCAATCCATAGATGGACCGTTGAAGCTTGCATACCTTGTTAGCATCTTTAGGATCGACAAAACCTTTGGGTTGTATCATATACAACTCTTCATCAATGTCTCCATTGAGGAATGCTGTTTTGACATCCATCTGCCATATCTCATAATCATAATATGCAGTGATTGCTAACATAATCCTCACAGACTTTAGCTTCGCTACCGGTGAGAAAGTCTCATCGTAGTCAACTCCTTGAATTTGTCGAAACCCTTTTGCGACAAGTCGAGCTTTATAGACAGTAACATTACCATCAGCATCTGTTTTCTTCTTGAAAATCCATTTGTTCTCGACAGCCTTCCGGCCATCCGGTAAGTCCACCAAAGTCCATACTTGGTTTTCGTACATGGATCCAATCTCGGATTTCATGGCTTCTTGCCATTTATTGGAATCTGGGCTCATCATTGCTTCCTCATATGTCTCGGGGTCATCGGTGTTGTCCACCACCATGACATTCATAACGGAATCATACCAATCTGGAGTGGTACGAGTTCTCGTTGACCTCCGAGGCTCTGTAGCAACTTCAACCGAAGTTTCATGATCATTATCATTAGCTTCCCCTCTTATTGGTGTAGGCACCACAGGAACTTCTTCCGGTGCTGCGCTACTCGCAATTTCGAGAGAAGGTTCGACAACCTCGTCGAGTTCTACTTTCCTTCCAGTCACTTCTTTCGAGAGAAATTCCTTCTCTAGAAAGGATCCATTCTTGGCAACAAAGATTTTGCCTTCGGATCTATGATAGAAGGTATACCCAATAGTTTCCTTCGGGTATCCTATGAAGACGCATTTCTCCGCTTTGGGTTCAAGCTTGTCCGGCTGTAACTTCTTTACATAGGCTTCGCATCCCCAAACTTTAAGGAACGACAATTTAGGTTTCTTCCCAAACCATAATTCATACGGTGTCGTTTCAACGGATTTAGATGGTGCCCTATTTAAAGTGAATGCGGCTGTTTCTAATGCATAACCCCAAAATGATAGCGGTAAATCTGTAAGTGACATCATAGAACGAACCATATCTAAGAGAGTTCGATTACGACGTTCAGACACACCATTACGCTGTGGTGTTCCCGGCGGTGTCAACTGCGAAAGTATTCCACATTTCTTCAAATGCTCACCAAACTCGTAACTTAGATATTCACCTCCACGATCAGAACGTAGAAATTTAATCTTCTTGTTACGTTGATTCTCTACCTCACTTTGAAACTCCTTAAACTTCTCGAAAGTTTCGGACTTATGTTTCATGAAATAGATATACCCATATCTACTCAAGTCATCCGTGAAGGTAAGAACATAACGATAACCACCGCGCGATGCTACACTTATTGGACCACACACATCGGTATGTATGATTTCCAATAAGTCTGTAGCTCGCTCCATCATACCAGAAAATGGAGTCTTAGTCATTTTACCCATCAGACATGCTTCGCATCTTTCAAGTGATTCAAAATCAAGTGATTCAAGAAGCCCATCGGAATGGAGTTTCTTCATACGCTTCACTCCAATGTGACCAAGACGACAGTGCCACATATAGGTCAAGTTATCGCTTGATTTCAAACGTTTAGCTTCAATGTTATTAATATGTGTATTTCCACTATCGAGATTCAATATGAATAGACCATCTATCAAAGGTGCATGTGCATAAAACATATTACTCATATAAATCGAACAACCATTATTCTCGGATTTAAACAAGTAACCGTCTCGCAATAAACAAGATCCTGATATAATGTTCATGCTTAACGCAGGCACCAAATAACAATTATTTAAGTATAAAACTAATCCCGATGGTAGATGAAGAGGTAGCGTGCCGACCGCGATCACATCAACCTTTGATCCGTTTCCCACGCGCATCGTCACCTCGTTCTTCGCTAGCTTTCGTTTATTCTGCAGCTCCTGTTTCGAGTTACAAATATGAGCAACCGAACCAGTATCAAATACCCAGGCACTACTACGAATACTAGTGAAATACACATCAATAACATGTATATCAGATATACCTTTCTTCTTGATGTTGCCGTTCTTCAAATCCGCCAAGTACTTTGGGCAATTCCGCTTCCAGTGACCTTCTCCCTTGCAGTAAAAGCACTCAGTATCAGGCTTGGGTCCAGCCTTGGTCCTCTTCGTCGGCATGGTAGCTTTCTTACCACCCTTCTTGAAGTGTCCCTTCTGCTTAGACTTGCCTTTCTTGAATTTGGTGGTCTTATTGACCATCAACACTTGGTGCTCTTTCTTGATCTCCACTTCTGCAGACTTTAACATAGCAAATAGTTCTGGCAACTCTTTGTTCATGTTCTGCATGTTGTAGTTCATCACAAAGTTCTTGTAACTTGGTGGTAGTGATTGGAGGATGCGGTAAACTCCCAAAGTATTAGGAATCACTATACCCAAGCTTTGAAGTTTGTTTGCGTGCCCAGACATTTTAAGCACATGCTCACTGACGGAGCTACCCTCTTCCATCTTGCAGTTAAAGAACTTTTCAGAAGCTTCATAACTTTCAATTGCCGCATGAGTCTCAAAAATTAATTTGAGATCCTCGACAATATCATATGGGTCTGACTCTTCAAACCTTTTCTGAAGCTCCGATTCTAAACCATACAAGATAGCACACTGAACTATGGAGTACTGATTCTTCCGAGCGAGGTAAACATTCTTTACTTCATCGGTAGCATCAGCTGCAGGTGGGTCACCTAGCGGTGCATCCAGCACATAGGTCAAATTACCAGCTGTGAGGACAATCCTCAAATTGCGGAACCAATCCGCGAAGTTGCTTCCATTGTTTTTCAACTTTTCTTTCTCTAGGAACGCATTAAAATTGATGGTAGGGGCTGCCATTGATCTACAACATATTTGCAATAGTTTAGACTAAGTTTATGACAAATTGAGTTCAAATTAATTAATGAAATTAAACTAGGTGAACTCCCACTCAAAACAACATCCCTCACATTGTTTTAGTGATCACACGAACCAAATCCACTACATCAACACCGATCATCACGAGAGTTGATATAGTTTTCAATGGCGAACAATCGACATGTTCATCATATCTACTATATGATTCATGCTTTACCTTTCGGCGATCCGTGTTCCTGAGGCCATGTCTGTACATGCTAGGCTCGTCAAGATCAAACCTTAGCTACCGCATAAGCAAATCTGGCTTGCTTACGTTGTATTCACCCGTGGAATCAAAGACACCCGATCATCACGTGGTGCTTCGAAGCAACAAGCTTTAGCAACGGTGCTAACTAAGGGCGAACACTTTAGACTTGAAATTTATGTGCATGAGGGATCATCTTATAATGCTACCGTCGTCTACTAAGCAATACAAGATGCATAAAGGATTAACATCACATGCAATTCATAATATGTGATATGATATGGCCTTTCTTCTTTGTGCTTCCAATCTCCATCTTCAAGCACGAACATGATCTCCATCATCACCGGCATAGCATCAAGGTCAATGACGCTTCTTCATGGTTGTCGTCCACCAGCTTCAACTATTACAACTATTTTGAATAGACACGCAGGTCTTAACAGAATTTAAAGACAACCATATGGCTCCTGCCGGTTGCCAACTTACAATAAGGAACATTGCATACATCAAATATAATCACAATCATGGCCATATCACATCACTGCACACCCCTGCAAAACAAAGTTAGACGCTTCTACTTTCTTTGCATATTTTACGTGGTTTGGGGCTTTCCATAAGTGTCGTTCTAACCTACGAACAAGAACCACAACATTGATACTAGCATTGTTGATTACCCGTTGTAAATTGGATCTTTACTATGCTAGGAGAAACAGGCACCCGCAAAGCCACTTATGCAATACGAGTTGCATGTTAAGCGTGGAGCAAGTCTCATGAACGATGTCATGTAAGGTTAGCCCGGGCCGCTTCATCCCAACATACCGCAAGATGCAAAGTACACGCAAAGCAATCTACAATAAAAGCATCAACGCCCACAATGACCATTGTGTTCTACTCGTGCAACAGATCTACATATAGACACGGCTCTGATACCACTGTAGGGGTTCGTAGCATGGAAAACAAAAATTTTCTACCGCATACAAACAAACAAGCCAAGATCTATCTACTAGATTGTAGCAACGAGTCGATAGTGGAACTCACCCTCGAAGATTCCAAAGCGGTTAACGAGAGCAGATTCTCGTGGGTGATGTAGTCGTACTCTTTCCGATCTCAAGATCGCGTAGACGATCCTTCCGGCGCCACGTTCCAGCAGCGCCCCCGCAGTCGGTCACACGTTCGGTACTCGACGAAGACCTTCCTCTCCCTTGTTCCAGCAGGCAGCGGAGGTTGTAGCACTCTCCTCGCGATTCCGGCAGCACAACGGCGTGGTACCGGAGGTAGAGGGGAAATCCCGCAGGGCTTCGCCTTAAGCCGGTGCGAGTATGGTGGAGCTTATGAGAGAGGCTATTAGTGGTCTAGTAATTAGACACACCAATTAGAGGGCTCTAAACCAATTAGAAGGCTCTAAACCGAATAGCTCTAAACCGGGGTCTAGATCTAGGGTTTAGTTTAGAGGATAGGAAACTTGTGTGTGTAGGAGGGGAGCCCTGCCCCTCCTTATATAGGTGGGAGGGTGTGGGCGCGCCAGGGGAGGGAGGGAGTCCCTCCCCAACTCGGCCTAGGGCTGGGCGCCGGCCTGGAGGAGTCCAACTCCTCCTCCAGGTTGGTTCCAACTCCTCTTGCTTGTTTCCCACAGTTTCTTGTTTTGGCAGTTTGACTTTCAAACTGGACATTTGACTTTTCTGTTTTAGGATTCAATTTAATCCTATATTTGGGACAGCAAGAACACTTAGTACATGATGCAATCATTCCAATATGTAATGACACATTCATGTACCCCTTCCCTCCCGGAGTGCCGGACAATCCGGAACCTTCTAGAATATCCCCGAAAAACACCGGAATCATTCCCGAACTCCGAAACGGGACTTTCCTTATATGAATCTTATTCTCCGGACCATTCCGGATCACCTCGTGATATCCCGGATCCCATCCGAGACTCCGAACAACATTCGGTCTCTTTCTCATAATACCATAACTACTCAAACAACGTCGAATCCTTAAGTGTGTCTCCCTACGGTTCGTGAATTATGCGGACATGATCGAGACACTTCTCCGAACAATAACCAATAGAGGAATCTGGAAATTCATATGGCTCCCACATATTTCTACGATTACTTTGCGATCGAATGAACCACTTACATACGATACCAATTTCCCTTTGTCTCACGATATGTTACTTATCCGAGGTTATGATCGTCGGTATCTCTGCATACCTAGTTCAACCTCGTTACTGATAAGTACTCTTTTCTCGTTCCCGTGATATGTGATCCCTTGTGACCCAGTCACATGCTTGCAAGCTAATTGGATGACATTTCACCGAGAGGGCCCAGAGAATATCTATCCGTCATATGGATGGACAAATCCCACTCTTGATCCATGTGTTTCAACCAATACCTTCCGAACACTCAATGCCACCTTTATAGCCACCCTGTTACGGTGTGGTGTTTGATGATATCAAAGCATCCATCTGGTAAAGGTGATATGCATGATCTCATGGTCGAAGGAATTAGATAACTATGTATCAGAAAGCATATAGCAATTGAACTATTGAAATGACTTGATCTTTATGCTACGCTTATCTATAGGAGTATGTCCACCATATCATTCTCCTAACGATATGATCTTGTTGTTAATAACATCTCAATGTTCATGATAGGGAAACCACAATCATCTATTAACCAACAAGCTAGTATTATATATAGAGGCTTTACTAGGGACTTCAAATTAAGTTTACAATTCACACAAGTATTAATGTTTCCTTGTTAATACTATTATAGCATGAATATAAACATTCATCATAAACACAAAGATATAATAATAACTATATTTATTATTGCCTCTAGGGCATATCTCCAACACCATTTTGTTATGTTCATTTTTTACAACCGTAAACTCACCTTTGTTTGGAACACAATGGACGAGATTTACCCGTTCACTCTCCTCCACATGAAATATAACGCCTGCATCCAACAAACATATTATTTCTTTCCTTACCTCCTCTTTCATGTGAGTATTGAGATGTCGCTCAAAGTCCACCACCGACTGGGCTCCCTGTTCCATGAATATTCTATGGGTGGCTATCAAAGGACTAATCCCCTTTAAGTCACTCATCGAATACCCAAGAGCATTTCGATGCATGCGAAGAACCTTCATCAGATTTTCCTCCACTTTCTCTATGAGGTTAGCACTTACAATAACAGGGAAGTTATTTGTATCATCAAGGAATCTATATTTTAATTCCTTTGGCAGAGTTTTAAGGGTTGGAGGAGGAAGAGCCTCATCTCCCTTTCTTATAGGTTCTTCATACTTTTGATTAATCTCGATGTCCACCTCCGGTGTGGAGTTGAGATAGTTATCTATTTCAGCTTTTTCTATGTCCTCAAGAATGACTTCTTGCTAGATCATCATCTGGAGTCTCGATAATTATTGAGGCTAAGTTTATGATATTACCTTCTTCCTCACATTCATACTCTTCATCACCTAATTCTTCGATAGCCGGTTTATGGTCAAATTTGGAGAAATGAAAATCCATCTTCTTTTCACCAAACTTGAGCAACACAATCTGCTTCTTGTAGTCTATATTCACACCTGCGGTATTTAGAAAGGTCCTTCCAAAGATGATGGGGCAATAAACGCCAGTGGGCATATCAATAAGCACAAAATCAATAGGATATTTATGGGGTCCAATACATATTGGTACATCCCTAATTATTACCATAGGGACTCCTAGAGTTTTATCTGCAAGCATTATAGTCATATCTGTATCTTCCATTTCAGTTGGGGTTAGTTTGTTTTGAATTTTTAAATAAAAGTTAAAAGGAATAACATTAACAACAGTACCTATATCGCAAAGACCATAATAGGAATTCCACCGAAAGTGCAGGGAAGGATAGGCTTACCCACTTCTTTGGCTTTTACCTTTCCTTCAACAAATTGCAAAGCTTCAGAATGTAGTTCAATTACATTGCAGTGTGCAAACATGGTTAAAATACCGTCTTTTATTGATGCCTCTGCCTCTTGTTCACTTCCCTCCTTGGTTTTCCTTATTAGTGTTCCTTCTTCTAGCTTCTTGAGAAATAATTCTTCCTCTTTGTGTTGATCCCTCAAGTTGTTGAGTCATCATGTGGTTTCTCACCGTCCATGGAAAAGGAAGGGGTTCAACATACGAAGGCACCTCCCTCATTGGCTCGACAGGAGCCATAATTATTGGTTCTTCTTCATCGACTGGCTCAGGTGGCAGAGTATAATGAACCCAATCCCTCTTTGGAGCTTCAATATGTTCTGTAAAAGATTGAAGGATTTGCAAGACAATATCATCAACAAGTTGCAATTCATTAGCAGCTTCTTTTACCTTACCAGAGTCTTTATAAGCATTGAGATGTTCATATTCAATTTCTATACCTCCTCCGCTTCCTAAATCAAATCCCCATGTTTCTCTATTATAGTGAATTCATTCTAAAAGTTCCCAAGCTTTTATTATAGATAACTCCATGAAAGAACCTCCTGAATTCGTATCAAGCTCGTGTTTAATTTCTTGATTAAGTCCTCCATAAAAAATATGCAGCACATACCATTCTAGTAAATCATGATGGGGGCATTTGTGAAGTAGAGACTTATAACTTTTGTAGGCTCTTACCAAACCTTCGCCTGGGTGGTTATTAAAGTTTGTAATTGCCCTTCTTACCTCAGCAGTCTTTACCTTGGGAAAGAATCAAGACACAAATTCTATTTTAAGCTTTTCCCAGGTATCAATCTTCTCTACAAAGCAAATTCTATACCAAGCCAAAGCAGTGTTGGTTAGAGATTGGCTAAACAGTTTAAGTTTTAATTCATCATCAGAATAGCCTCTCAATTTTAGAGTACAACATAGCTTGGTAAAGTGCATTAAATGATTATAAGGATCCTCATCAGGATCATCTCCTACAAAAGTTTTTTCCTTTAATAATAGCGATAAAGCGAGGGTTAACCTCGTACTCTGGTTTGCTCCCACTCAGGATTTCTTTCACTAATTCTCTATTGAATCTCCCGAGGTATTTAGTAGCATCGATCGGATTAATCAGTCCGAGTGCGGCCATGGTGCCTACCTAAAACTAGTAAACAAATTTAGTAGAACAATAAGTAAAATAAGTAACTAAGAACAAATACCAAAAGTGCTTAGCTCCCCGGCAATGGCGCCAGAAAATAGCTTGATGACTGCAAGTGCATAGATCAATTGTAGCTAGTTTCAAAGTAAAGATATCGAACCCACGTAGAGCTATTGGTAAAGGTATTTATGCCCCTCGTTACTATCTATAAAGGAATACTTGTAAGTTGTCTTTGATCTCAAGTAAAGGGTGTTTGAATGGTTTATAGTTGTTTGTAGAAAAGTAATTAAAACAAGTAAAAGAAAACAAGTAAAAGAAAACAAGTAACAAGATTGTATGAAAGCGTGGTTGAACTCAATAGGGATAAACCATTCTCGGGGATGTAGGATACAACACTAGTATAGTACTATTATTATATGTAATCAAGATAACATAATTATTATGTCATGATATGTGTGGAGAGAGCCCCATAATAAGATGTTCATGACAAGGCTCGAAGGAAGCCACTTTGTTGAGCCAAGTGTGAGGTCACCTCTAAATAACCAATGCAATGCCTAAGAGCAATCACCCATACAGGCCACCGCAATTAAGGGTTTCCCCATGGATATTGTAATTAGCTTAGGGAGTCCCTCTTAATCCCCCTTTGACCGTGCGGGTTACGATCCGGCGCCAATCTGTCAGGGGGCACTCCGGGTATGCTTCCACAACACGTCCAAAGGGTTTCTTCCTCCCTTTAGTCCCAAAGGCAAATGCTACATGGTCGACTTCACATATCATCTAAAGAGAGAAATCAAACACAAGTCATAATTATATCATAGACAAGCAAATCATATGGACACAAGAATATATCATCTTTATTACAAGTTCATAGTGGTGCTAGGGTTTCTCCATATCCCCAAGAACAAAGGAACTACTCACTCATGGAAGCAATCAACAACATCATCATAATCAAATGGATGGATTAAAGTACGAGTGTAGATCTAATGCAAACCACAATTGGATCTAGAATTACAAAGAGATCTAATAGATGAAAGATGGAGTAATGGTGGTGATGAAGATCCAGCGGTCGATGGTGAAGGGGATGATGCATTGTCCTCCAATGATCTGCGAAGCAGCTAGGATTTTACCCCAGCCAAGTTCCTCCTTTAGATCCCTTTCAGATGTGGTGTTTCGTGGTTTCTGGTGGCTGTGAATGTCGGATCCCTCTCTCATCTTCACTAGGAGAAACTATTTGACGAGACGGTCTCGATGGCGCTTGGTACGGGTGGACGATACGGGCGGGCTCCGCCCGTACCAATGGTTGTCATCGGTGCTGATGCCTCCTGCTTGTTTGTTATTTTTCCAGGTGCGAAGGTAAATTCATAAAATGGATTTTATCACTTAGAAATATCATATAATTACACAATATGACAGCTCTAATTGATATGTTCATCTATGACTCCATGATTTTGCATCCTGTTGAAACAAGAACGAAATAGCACGTGGAGGCGCAGTGAAATACAAAAATCCCTACTCTATTTATGCAAAAACAAGAGGTAAAAATGCTTCAATTTTGGACGCATCAGGGCCGCATAGTATTGGACCAACATGGGCCTTCTGTAGGCTAAAACAGAATCGGACCTGTAAGTTCACGGGTCGCTGTTGGGTGCATTGTTGGGCCCATTTCAAGAAGTGTAGGACAAAACAGTAATGGGCCATCTTCTTATTAGGCTCTCCTCATGGGACGACCCAGTTAGTATTTAGTAGGCCTTGGCTGGCTCTGGCTTCTTCCACGATTTTTGTGACCGTTAACAGCGGTAACCGGCCGCTAACGGCGGCTTCCACGTGATAGTTTGCATGACGTTGGCAGTCAACATGGCTGACGAACAGATCTACGACGTAACAAGTTTTCGTGGCTGAAGGTTGCGATCTGCCACGGTAAAAAAAGTCGTGGTTAATTCATTTGTGACGGGGCTTTTACCAGGAAGGACATCCGTCGTGAAAGAATTTTTGGCCACGAAAAACAAGCCTTTAACCATGAAAATCGTATATTGTAAAAGCCAACTTTTCTTGTAGTGGTAGGAGAGGGGTGATCCAGAGTAGCTCTAAAATCACCCATCTAGGGCGTGTTTGCTTGCTTGGATCGAAATTTTACATTTTTGGCATTTGGCCTACTGGATGCTGCATCTGGTGAGACTTGGTTTGGGACAACTTGGGCATCTTGATTGGTTGCCCACATCTAGTTTTGGTGTAGTTTTGGCGCACTATTTGTTTGCATGTTTTGGGGGTTTATTTCACAGGTGATGCAATTACGTTTTGTTTGGTTTTCGGTTTTGCACTTACATGCCTGAGATATGGTTACCCTTTTCAAATTGAGTGATCTTACCATCACATTGCACACAACATGCCCAAGAGCACATCATACACCCACATCGCACATCACACAACACACATAAACAAATCACCTTAACCATCTTACTTAGTAGGTTCTTTAACACCTTCACGCCATAATTAGTTGCTCTTACTAACACCACTGATAAAAACCAGCATCAATAGAGGCATCACATGCCCCTGAACTACTAGGGGTTTAACCCTTGATCAAAATTCATCAGTAGTTCAATTGTTCATGAGCACACTATAACTACTACTATGTACTTACATTACATAACATCAGTCTGCCGTCTAGCCGTGGTCAGGGGAGATGTACCGCCTAGCGGTGGAGGAGCCACCCTTGTAGATCATCATCTTCAGGGAGAATGCCTAAATCTTGAACTCCATAAGGTCATCGCGCTAAAGATCATACTTGTCGACCATCTCCGACCAATTATTTTTCAGCACCACCCGGTCATCGAAGTATTCCACCTACACCCATTGATCGCACCAGTGATAGGTAAACACCGATACGACACGGGACAGTGGGATCCTGAACCAGTCTCTTAGGCCCTTCTAGAACACCGGCAGAATTACCAGCACGAACATGTCATGTGTGTCCAGTAGGATGACACCCCGGCGACGAACCCGAGCCCTAGGATAGTGTCCCAACTTGCTCTGACGACCATGCATGTTGTGAGGATGCAGCGCCACCTCCCCCTACCAGGCACCACCAACTTCAAGGCCTAAGCCTAGTGGCTCACCGGGAGCAGGTCCTGAAAACCCGGTGGAGGATGCTAGTCCATTCCCATCGTCTCACACTCTTGCTTCACAAACTTATGAGCAAGCAAATGATTAGGACGACAATGCACAAATGTGGTAAAGCATGGTGTCGACTACAACTACAAACAAAGTTGAACAACAACTTAAGTTCACAAGAAGACAGTTGCATGAAGACAATTACATTGTCCAACTCGATTGGGCAATGTACTAAATCATGGTTGGTGGGCAATGTACTAGATCATGGTCTGGTTGGGCAATGTACCTCGATTGGGCAATGAACTAAATCATACCAAATTGGGAAGTGCACATGAAGATAGTTGCATGAATGGCAATGTACTACAACAAGTACTAGAGATATGTTAACCTGGTTCATGATCATCTAGAAATCCCTAATTGGGAAAATCTGCCAGTTAGAATCCCAAATCGTGGAATGCATGAGCATGAATCCCCAATCTGGCAAATCCTAAATGGTAATGGATGCCTAATTTGGCCGATTGATACCCAAAATCGCTAATCGAACCCTAAATTGCACTTTGTTTTGGGAAAATTCAGTCGAACAAACCCTAACCACTAATCGAATATGCGAGTTAGGGTGACTTACAATGGATAGTAGGGCCTCCATAGATGATGCTAGAGCAACAGAATGCAAGCCAGAACTGAAGAAGAAGGGCCAAACACATGGGTACCGGCAACCGCCATGGGCGGAAAAATCCTCGCGAAATCCTTAAGAGTTAGTATGACGCATGTGTCCGCCTTCCCCGCAGCCGTAATGCTCATAGATGCGGCCTTCCATGCCACCGTTTCTACCCGCATTGCACGAGGCACCCTGCAGGCGGGGGAGGGAGCCTTGAGCACCCTCGCCAAAGCCTCCTCGCCACCGGCGGCTAACTTCTCCAGTTGGGTGGCGACCCATTGCTCTTGTACCGTCTTTTCCCTGATGTAGATGGGCCGAAGCGGAGGGAGAGGGGGAGGTGTGCCGATCATGAAGGTTAATGCCGAAAAGGGGGTGAGGGGAGTGTAGTCGGTGGTGATGGGAGTAGAGTGAAAACATATGTCAAACCATCCCTGACGTGGGGTGATCACATCAATGCCCATTGTTATGGACTTGGGGGAAGAGCGACAGGCTGGAGACTTCGTCGGCTAACGGACAAACAATGGGGGGAACGAGGTTTACCAAGGTTCAGTCCCCTAGAGGGAAAATCCTACTCCTTCTTGTCCATTCTTGATTTGTGGAGAAACCGAAGGTTACAATGTCGTTGAGATGGCGGTGGATACGCATATTGGATATGGCGTATGCTACGGGTGTTGTGTTCTATTGTGTCGTATATGTATCCTCCTCGGTGGTCCCTCCTAGCCTTTATATGAGAGGCTAGGTCTCTGGTACCGTGACCGAGTAGGTTACAAGTTAGATTCAAACTCTAGTCTTCAGCTTTCCTTGTCTTGTATGCTTGGAGTTCGTGTCCATATGGGCATCGTATTAGCCGAATAGTCTTGGGCTTCATGGACCTTGGTAGGTCGTCGAGTGAGTTTATGTTGGGCTTCACCAGGTAAGATGTAGTCGGGTGCCTATTGGGAATACCTATGTCAGCCTCGTTTCCTACGCTTCCCAACCGCGTGCAACCGAGAGGCATGCAATGCTCACTGGAGCCTGGCTCCGTGGAAACGGCCAATTTTGGCGTTTCTAGTGAGCCAACTTTTAGCCTGCTTTAAGTTTTGTGCGGTACAGAAAACGCATGTAGCCCGATGTACCGGACATGCTTTTTTTATTCTGGCCAGATGCAAGAAGAGGCCTCGTGGGCAAGTAAGCGCACCTCTAGGATTCTGCCCCCTCGCTAGTGACACTGTCGGTCCTCTACGCCTCCATTGTATTTGGAGGCGTGGCGACCATGGTCCCTTGCTGGCCGAATAGTTCTCTTTTTAGGTATTTTTTCGGTGTCTTATTTGGCATGGCGAGACAACGACTACATGTTGAAGTCACAATAAGATTCTCCCCGATGTCTCCTCGCTCTAGTGGTGTGTTTAGTTTTGGTAGAGGACGCATGGAGTTGTGTGTTCGACAAATCTTTTGGGATCTAGTCATTTTTCGTATTTGTTTCTATAGTTTTGTCATGGTTGCTATCCTGGTGCGGTGGTTCTTCGGGGCCTTAGAGCATCTCCATCCACCCCAGCGAACCCGGTGGTATAGTTTAGGCGCTTCTGTCGGCGATTTTTTGGCCTGAGGTGGTTCATTCGGCAAGTCAAGTCCCCAGATTCGCCCCCAGAGATCCACACATCAGCATTTTTTTGAAAGAACGTTTCCCGCTACCAAAAATAGGCACAAGTTCGCCCAATTCAATAGTAAGTTCCTCCGCCATGGCAGAAGGGTCCTCCTCCATGGGGGCAGAGTTTGGCGATAGCGTGGAGGACAACACATGAGCAGAGTTGGGCGAGGTAGTGGCCGCAACAGTGGTTGCATTCGTGATGGATATCTCAGCGGTAGTTGTCGAGCATACAGACCATCTGCAAAATGAGGTGTCAGCGAACAGATAGGCAGCAAGATCGGCGGGCTTGTGTTGAGTGTGCATACCTGGAGATCAAAGTTGGCGCCGCTCTCTAGCTAATTGTTCACTTCCTGTTGGATGTCGTGCCATTTGTTGCATGGTTGCTAGACGATTGCCCAATGGTTGGTCATGGCCTTCTCGCTGTGTTCCATATGAGTCGACATGAACTCAGGGTCGCAAAGCTTGCGCTCGTCGAACGCTGACTTCACCCTCTTTCCTTGGAGATCCACATGAATTGAGGCTCGGTCGATGCGTGAACTTTTTCCTTTCCCTTCTTCTTCTTTTTTGCCATGACAACAACCAACTCTTCTTCTTTTGGTTCGCCTTCCTCTTCGGGATCATGCGAGTCCTTACCGAGTTCCTGCGAGTCCATGCCACCATTATCCTCTCCTGTGAACAACCCGGGGGACGACATGATGGCCATGGAGCCGGTGGCAATGAGCTCGCTCATGTACGCTTCGCCTGACATTCCGCAAAGCACGCTACGGGCATTGCAGTGGCACCCTCGAACTGGCTCGACGACCCGGTGCCATGGTTGGGGCAAAGGGATGGGGGCCGCAGCGTAGCACCGATAACTTGGCGTACGCTGGTGAGTGGTGAGGCGTAGTAGGGGACACTGAGGTCGGCGTTGAAGATGTGAGGGCCACGAGGAGGGAGGTGCTGGAAGGCAGTGTTGTGGTTGAAGTCGCTGAGGAGATCGCCATCGGCATACTACGCGGATGGAGGCGAGAAGCGCGTGAGCGGTGTGCTATGGCTTTGTCTCTCTTGGAACATCATCGGAGATGTCGATGAGTAGCCCGACAGAGAGGCCAAGCTCACCTGACTGCTCCTCACGCCTCTGGGGAAATCACGGCTGCCCTGGCTCAGCCGCTTCATGGCCATGTTCCTCTCCATGAAAATTTGCGCCCCCTACGCCACCTTCTCCACCTACTTCGCCATGAGTTCCAGGGCTCTGTCTGTCGGCGATCTTCTGTGACCGCCTTCCTGCGGTTGATGTTGGCCACCCACTCGGTGTTGGTCACTCCCGGCGGCCTCTACTTCTCATTCCTCTTCTTCCTCTGCTTTGGCTCCCCCTTCTTCGACGACGTACCGAGGTCCTTGAACTTCTTCGTTGCCATGAAGGTTGTGCGGGAGGATCTCGGCATGAGGTGGGCGAATGGCGGGAGATGGGCAAATGACGGGCATATGGGGGAGGAAAAGGAGGGAAATGGAAAAGGGAGGGGACCTCAACTTGTGTCGCCTACAAAGCTGGCCCACACTCTTTTTTCGCTTCGTCCGACGCCCCCAAGCGCCCCTAGGGCGCTGGGTTCGATCTGGGTTCGCCGGCTCAAAGTTTGGCCCAATCCAGCAAAAAATCGGCTTCTAGGAGGGCAACTAGGAGAAATTGCTTTGCCAACGCAAAAAAAGGCTCCTCGGCTCTTGGGCACCGGCTGGAGATGCTCTTAGCACGACAACTTCCCGTGTGTCTACTATGATAAGGTTTGCATGTCTCCGATGATGGATGAGCGAGGACGGTGGCGCGCCTTCGGTAATTATCGCTAGGCGGTACAAAGACCTATTTGTAGTTTTCATTAATATTGAGACTCTCTGTACTGCCGTTGATGGTTATTAATAGATCAGTAGAATTTTTGAAACATAACTTTTTACTTGTTTGCCCTTTTATCTTGTAAAATCCATTAACTCGAAATTTTACTCAATCACACGCTTTTAAACCGACATTTTTGTCGAAAGAGTTTGTGGCCTATTTGAGTTGTTCTTTGTCCATATACGTGTGATGTAACCGTGACAGATCCCTCTGCGTTTATAAATGAGCCTAGACGGTCTATATATGAGTATGCGTGCAAGTGATGAAGAGGTTGGATTTAGTCTCACCTTACTAGTTCAACTAAACTGACACTGGGATATCTATCCATTACAAACTTACAATAGCATATGTTTTGACAACTTGTTTTAGTATACTGTGGGTGGAGCGAGTATAAATCAATGTTTTTGTAGATCGTGGCTTCCACTTTGATTTTATATCTCTAAGAGCTCTAAGCTCTCTTGAATTGGAGGCCGGTGATTGCTCGACTGTTTTCTTTTCAAGAGGTTGTTGCTTTGCTTGTCGAATCCCTATGCTTGCTTGCATACCTACGTGTTTTTTTAGAGAGGTTGTTCGTTTGCTAGATGGGTGCCTCTGCTTGCTCCTAGGCATATGTAGAGAACGCTTGTTAAACTCCTAGTTATAATATCAAAATTTATATTGCTCTCGCTAATAGATTTAGCTAATAAGAATTAATATATTATATTAATTGCTTATCGATTACACAAAATATTTAATCTGAAAACATGAATAATGTTCACACCAAAGAATAAAATTGTTCACTTAGTATTGAATAACATACGCGTATTTTCATCGGTCAAAAAATCACACGGAGTAAAAAGGATGTCCACGTAGTTTTGAAAAATGGTCATGAAGTTGAAAAATGTTCATCGGTCCAAAACCAATTCTCACATGTCTAGAAAAGGATGTTCACATAACTTCAAAAAAATATGTATGGCTTTGAAAAATTGTTACTCTAAATTTATTCATGGGATTGAAAAAATGGCGACCAGTCTTAAAAAATCTCACAAATCTGAAAAAATATGTTATGTAATTTCTAAAATTGTCTATCAATTCAAAAATATTGATCGGTTTGAAATGGTCTGAAAAATATTCATCGGTCTAGAAAAATTTATCGGATGAAAAATGGTCATATCATCTATAATACTAAAATATGTTCACGTGTTCCACAAAAAATATTCATATGTTTTTAAAATCACAAAAGAAATAAGAGTATAAAAATAAAATAAGAAAAAAGGGAGAAAAGGGAAAACTAAAACATGAACAAAATGAAAAAATTAAGAATGAAAATAAAAAGTAAAAATTCAGTAGAAAATTTTGAATTAGAAACTATGAGAAATTAAAGAGAAAAGCTAGAGAAAAATTTTAAAATGAGAAGAAAGTAAAACACAAAGACATAGTGGAAATAAAAGAAAGAAGAAAACATCCAAAAAAAAAGTCAATCCTCCATTTATGTTTCTCATGGTTCAGCTGGGTTCGCTAATGCTGGATTGCACCTTTTCCGTTGTCTTTTGCCGCTGACGTTTTTGTCTTTTTCTCAATGTGTCATATGTGTGTGAGATTAGCTATGGGTTATTCTGGTGTAACAAGCCTAGATCATAGCGAAGCAAATTCAAAACAATTTACACAGCAAATTAGCATACCTACACATACACATAATTAAAATGTCATTAGCAAACAATGGCGTGACAGAGTGTTGGGTCTATCGAGTAGGAGGACTTGTTTGTAATTTCCAGTTTCTTTGAGTGCCTTTCTGTAATTTGGAAGCAGTAATACCATTTACTTTTCACCGTAAAAAAAAAAGTAAGAGGACGAAACACAACCCGGTTGCGTGTGATCCAGCCAAATATAAACAAACCACGTTCCTATGTATCCATCGCGGTCCACCGATCTGGCTTTTTATCTCCTCACGATCTCATGTCCTCTTCACACGCGCTCTGAGTGATCGCGTGGTACGACGTACGCGAAGCTGTCCCAAACTAACCAACACGCCGTCAGTTAAGGGAGTAATTTTACCCGCAAAAACAAGTTAAGGGAGTAATTCAGAATCGTCGAGAAACAGCGAAGACTTTTGGGAGAAAGCACTAGAGAGATGGAGAGCCGAGCAGGAATCGCTGCCGCCGTCCGCGGGCTCCGCTTCGCCGGCGCCGGCCGCCGAGGCACGCTTCTCCTCGCGCTGCTCTTCGTCGCCGCGGCCGCCTTCCTCCCAGTTGCTGAGCCCTCCTGCCCGCGAGGTCTGTCCTGTGCTCTTCTTCCCCTCCCCTTTCCATTTACTACCTCGCGTTACTTGCCAAGGTCAAATAAAAGCCGGATCAGAGTTCGGACAATTTCTTAAGTTCAGCATTAGATGTTAAGATATCAATGAGATTTGTGCCGGTTCCGATTAAATACAGAACCGGTAGACAGCTCAGTTCTAGCAAGTGTCACCCCTCGAGCTTAAGATTTGGGTCGTCTGTGTCTCTGTGGTCGAGTCCCCAAGCAGCTGCGGTTAAATAGGAAAAAAATGTCCAAGAGTTTTTCTTAATTCGTCACAATATTTGTGGTTCCTTGACTGTATTGGCTCTATGTTTTTTTTTTTGAAGAACGAAAAATTGTTCAGCTCTGGAATTTGCATCAAGTAGATGCACACAGCCCAAGCAAGTGCCAAATTGTTCCCAGTGTTGTATGTATGCAGATAATTCTGTGGTGAAAGACATAAACCAAATGCACCAGAGCAACTATGGGTTGGAAGGATTATCACATATAACTGTTGCCGGAGCGCTAGCTCACGGCATGAAAGAGGTGAGTGATGAATCCAAGAATCAAACTGTACTTTGAGTTTTCCCATTGCATGGTGGTATGAATTTACGCATACCTTGGGTGTAGGCATGTGTAGATATATGATTTCTGTTATTAGTATTGGACGATATGTGAATCGAGTTAGAGTTTTCTTTAACTTATATGTGAAATGTTTTTATTCTAGGTGGAGGTGTGGCTTGAGACAGTTAGCGCGGGCCAAAGGACGCCGATCCACAGGCACTCCTGTGAGGAGGTCTTTGTTGTCCTCAAAGGGCGAGGCACACTCTTTCTGGGCTCGACATCACTGAAGTACCCAGGGACGCCTCAAGAGATTCCTTTCTCTCAGAATAGCACATTCACGGTTCCTATAAATGATCCACACCAGGTAAATATGAGGGTTGCAAAGGTGTTACTAATCAGCAAATTCATGATCATGAAACCATCACATGATATTTTTTTATGTTGGGTCGCATGGGAATCAATTTGCATGTTAGTGTTTACACCGTGTTTCTCTGGATTGCAGGTTTGGAATTCTGATGAACATGAAGATCTGCAATTTCTTGTGATCATATCGCGCCCACCTGTCAAAGTGTATGTATACCTCTCTTGAATGTTGTGTCCTGTAGTTGACAAGATAAACTAGATTGAATTGTTCATACTCATCACTGTAGAGTAGCTTGTGTTGAGTGCTATCTCAAAACATTTTTTATCCCAACACCGCTGCTTCTGCAGTTCTGAAAGAAATACTGCTTCCAGGCTGAAAAGATGGCCTAGTAATTTTTTTGATACTTTCTTCCTTTAAAACGCAACATTCGGAGTTCTGATAAAACCTAAGTAATAGTACAACTACTAGTTACTGATCTCCTAACATGGGGAGGGGGACATACATATATGGCCTAAACCAGCGTACATAAATGACACAGATAGGTTTGACTGAAAACTGTCGGGTTTGCTTTTGTTTTCCTAACACTGGATGCACATATGTACCGTGAACCTTTTGCATATTATTTCTTATGGTTTCCATTTTATGTAAGCCTTACCTACAATAATGAGTTCTTGTCACAGCTTTGTAGCCATGTCTAAAAACAGTTATAACAAATCTGAAATGACCAAACTTCATTAACAGAGAAGGCTATTATACCTTTGTAATTAGGGTTAATTACTTGCAGTAAGTGTCCCTATTATCAAGTGTGATATTTGGTCTATAAGTTTTCTGGGTCAAAGTTGATGGCATACTCAGAAGGAGGCATAATCGAACATTGGCGACTTATTCCAAATCGTACAGAGTATACCCGTGACTTAAAACGGACGAGAAACAGTCTGACAGATTGCTACATACGCGCTCTACGATAACACCGGATGTCGTCTCCAGTTGTCTAGCATTCTACGCCTTAATTCACATGAGCAATGCATCTACGAACGTTAAATACTGTTTGCTGATCTTGAAATGCTGTTTGCTGTAGATTTCTGTATGACGATTGGAGTATGCCTCACACAGCGGCCAAGTTGAAGTTCCCCTTCCTCTGGGATGAGGACTGCTTAGCAGCACCAAAAGACGAACTGTAGGTTTCGAAGTTCTTATGGCAGTACGTCGCTGCTTCATTCAAAGATGGACTGTGATCTACAGCTTCTGTAACACCATTGCTTCCTAGTGCATGTCAGTAATGCCCTTTCCTTGTGAACATATTTTTGTGTCACGGCTCCACTATTGTAGACTTTCACCCAGTATCATTGTTCTCTATGTTCAGTTCTCTGTGGCTAACATGATCGAATCTAATTCCTTGCACGTGATAAAGAGGCAGGATACAATTACTATAACGTAGTATTAGTTTAGTGAGAGCAATCCTGATATGTGGCAAGAATAAATCAGTGTAACCTGAAGAGTTGAAGGTCTGCACTTTTCAGCTTTCATGCCGATGTATCTATGCGGTATGTTTTACTACTAGCAGTAGAGTACCCATATCCCGAACCCGAACAACAAAACTTCAGAGATAGTGATGAAAAGCAGGAAAAACTGCATATATTTTGTAAACGTGTGACTCGAATGTGATGTTTGAACACGGCTGCATTTGCGAGAATGTCTCTCTCGTCTTGGTGTTTAAAAAAGGAATAGTGGCAGCAGGGATTGACTGTGGGCGGAAGAACGGTGATGTAACTGAACAGTGGATGGGTAAATGGATTAGATTAGTTGAATTTATTGCTGGCAGCCACATCAAATGAAGAAAAGATATATTTAAAACCAGAGCTTGAAGAGATACACTTGGTCTAACAGGCAGAACCCTCCCACGCTGGTCCTCCTCGACTGCTTCTGCACCTTGGACCACCTTGGACTGGGAGGACGTGCACGACGGATGCCACCTGCGATGCTTGGCTTCGGTGGTTTCGGACCACTGCCCCTTGCTACTCGACTGCGCGCCTTTGCCTCCTAGCCGCCGGAGATTCCGTTTCGAGGAGTTCTGGCTGCGCACTGATGGATTCCACGACACCGTCACGAGCGCTTGGGCCTCTGTCCACGACCCGGACCCGTTCCGGCGGCTCATGCTCCGCCTGCAGGCCACGGCCCGCGCCCTCGCTAGCTGGAGCGCCAAAACTGTCAGGTGCATCAAGCTCAAGCTCGCGATCGCCCGTGAGATCATCCTCCGATTCGACGCGACACAGGAGGACAGGCTAATATCCCACCATGAGGCGTGGCTCCACATGCAGCTCAAGGCCACCTACCTTGGCATGGCATCCCTCGAGCGAACCATTGCCCGCCAGGTTCGCGGATCACCTGGCTCAAAGACGGAGACGCCAACACGGCTTTTTCCATCGCCAGTGCGCATACCGTCAGCAGAAGAGCAGGATTCATCCATTCCTTGATGGCGACGTCGTGCTCACCGACCAGACTGGGATGCCCGAGGCCGCCTTTAGGCATTTCGACGAGCTGCTAGGCACCATCGCTGAGCGAGCGCACACACTAAACCTTGAGCATCTGATCACGCCCGACGCTGATCTCCAGGACCTGGACGCACCATTCTCTGTCGACGAGATCTGGAGCACGATCAAGAAGATGCCGGCGCATAAGGCGCCCGGCCCCGATGGGTTCTCGGTGGAATTCCTCCACGCCTGCTGGAGCACAGTGAAGCAGGACGTGGTCGATGTCTTCGAGCAGCTCTTTGAGCTGCGAGGGCATGGTTTCCACCGCCTGAACCAGGCGCTGCTCACGCTGCTACCGAAGCGGGCCAACGCGATATCCTTGGGTGACTATCAGCCCATCAGCCTGATCCACCTGATCTCCAAGACGTCCGCGAAGCTTCTGTCGCTGCGCCTCGCCCCAAAGCTCGTGCCTCGTCAATGCCAACCAGAAAGCCTTCATCCCTTGGAGGAGCCTCCATGACAATTATGTGCTGGTCAAGCAATCTGCAAGGCTGCTCCATCAGCTGCGCGCGCCCCGCCTTCTCCTGAATATTGATCTAGCTCGTGCATTCGACACCGTCTCCTGGGCCTTCCTCTTCGAGGTGCTGCGATGCTATGGCTTCAGCGAGCGATTCATCGACTGGCTGGCGATCCTTCTTTCTAGCGTCAGCACCAGAGTGCTCGTCAACGGAGAACCGGGGACGCCGATCTAGCACCGACGTGGGTTGCGGCAAGGCGACCCCCTATTGCCTCAACTTTTCGTGCTCACGGTGGATGCGCTGGGCCGACTCATTCAGTATGCGATTGACCGCGGAATCCTCCAGCCCTGCACCCGTGATGCCCCATCCCCGCCTGCTCGCTTTACGCCGACAACGTCATCCTGTTCTGCCACCCCACCATGGAAGAAGCCATCGCCGTCAAGGAGATCCTGAAGCTGTTCGGGCACGCGTCAGGCCGCCTGGTCAACTACGCCAAGAGCTCCGCCTCCTTACTCAACTGCGACCTGGACTCCACTTCGCACGTCATCCAGCGCCTGGGCTACCCCATCGTTGAGCTCCCCTTCACTTATCTGGGGATACCCTTGACCATCAGGCGCCCCACCACCTCCCAGTTGTAGCCCCTCGTTAAGAAAGTGGTCGCCGCTCTCCCCACTTGGAAGGACAAGATCATGAACAAAGCCGGTCGGCTAGCCTACATCAAGGCCATGCTTAGCGCGATCCCGATCCACCAGCTGCTTGTGCTTGATCTGCCGAAGTCTATCTTCAAGCAGCTCCAGAAGATTGAGCGTGGATTTCTTTGGGAGGGGCGGCTCGAAGCCAACGACGGAAGTTGCCACGTCAATTGGAGCTGTGTCTACCGCCCACTATCGCTCGGTGGTCTGGGTGTGCATGATCTGGAGAGGACAGGCCTATCGCTGAGACTGAGATGGCTCTGGTTCTCCCGCACAGACAACCAGCGCGCCTGGTCAGGCCTAAAGCTACAGTTCTCCGCCGTGGAGCGTGCCGTTTTCTTCGCCTCCACCACTGTGCATATCGGCAACGGCTAGACCACCCTTTTCTAGGAAGACCGCTAGATTGATGGCCACGCCATCCAAGAGATAGCACCACAGCTCTATGCATGCATCCCCGCGCGACGGCGGAATCTTAGGACGGTCGCCGACGGGCTTCAGGCCAATAGCTGGGCTAGAGACATCCAGGGCACCATTGGCATCCACGAAATTGGCTAGTTCCTAGGCCTATGGTAGACTATCATTAGCACTGCGCTTAGCCACGACGATGACCGACTGATCTGGAAGTGGACCACTGACGGAGTCTACATCGTGCAATCGTGCTACACAACTCTATTCCAGGGATCCTTTCTCTCCTAGTGCTGGCGTTTAATCTGGAAGACCTGGGCATCGCCGCGCGTCTGATTCTTCCAATGGCTGGCAGCACAAAACAGGTGCTGGACCGCGGAACGGCTGGAGCACCGAGGCTTGCAACACCACACTAGATGTCTACTCCGCGACCAACTTCCTGAGACGATGCCATCTGATCATGGCGTGCCTCTTCTCTAGACAGGTCTGGCACGAGGTCCTCTCCTGGCTACGGCTCCCTTGCCTAGCCCCGAGCGATCAACTCTCGCTGTTCGATTGGTGGCAGACTTCGCACTGCAGCTTGACGAAGCCCATGCGCAAGGGGCTTGCCGCCATCACCCTCCTCACGCCATGGATGATCTAGAAACATCGGAACAATTGTGTGTTCGGCCATGCCACGCCCTCCGCACAACAACTGCTGATCGATATCAAGGAAGAGGCCGCGATGTGGATGGCTGCCAGAGCCAGGGGTTCCGCGTCATTATCTCGGCGACCTGGGACGTTCATTGATGTGTTTTCCTTTTCGTGTAACAACCGCTTGGCGGTGCCTGTAACTGAACTCTTTCTACCTGTGCAATGAAAAGAAACACAATAGTCTGTTGCGTTTTCGTGAAAAAAGAAGCAGTAAAATACCAAATCAAACTAGGCTTCCTTACTAGCAAAACAAGGCAATTAATCCAAGATCTTCTCCCCATGAGCGAGGTCCCCATGATGTAAGAATACCTACCTAGCTAGGCATGTCCACCTTCTTTGTTTTTTTGAACGAGGAAAGGGTGCGGATGCACCCTAAATTTTCATTAACTCAGAAGCATTGTACATCGTGAAATACAAAACCCAAATGCCTAATCGCACCAACTACGGCCATCACCAGGCAAGAGATGTTGCTATGAGCTAGGTTCCTACAATAACAGGTAGGCACGGATCTAGAAGATCGTTTTGCCTACTGAGCACAATTATGGGCCACACCATTGACCTCTCTGGGAATGTGGAAGATAGATGTCTGCAAAGGATGGATCATGTTCTGGAACTGGAGGGCCTGTCGTCTTATTTCCCAAAGCATTGCGTGATCTTTTTCCCCAGGCGCAATTGCAGCCTTTGCAAAGTTGAGGCAGCCAGTGAAGAAAACTGGTTCTTTGAGCTCGAAGGCTGAAGCAAAGTGAGCAGCCAGCATCATAGCTTGGGCCTCCGCCTGCAAAGCAGGTTCAACACGTCTAATCGACGCCAAAATAAAGACGTCAGAACGACCTTGATCATTGGTTTCAACATAGCAGATTCCAAGCCCCGTTGTGGCAGCAATCGACGAGCGTCTCGACTTCTAGGCTGCGTCAACGTGAATTTTTGGTCCTGCAAAGTGGAAGTCAGAGGGAACCGATAATCCATAATTAGGAGATGGCTGAACTGGCGATTGGGTTGGTACATGCGAGTTCGTCTCCAAGTTATTGATGAGCGCATAGGATTGCATTGCCACATGATGAGGAAAGGTCGCTTTCCTGTTGAACCTGTGATCATTTCGAGCTTTCCATAGACACCAAAGAAAAGTGAACATGAAGTTCAAATTTATAGTAGGGTGCCCTTGGTTAAGAAAGTCAAGTATAAGATATGAAATATCAGGCGAATTTGCAACCAACATATCAGATTTGACAAACAGGGGAAGGAGAAACCATGCAGCTTTTGTGAAAGGACACAAAAAGAACAGGCGCAAATCAGTTTTAGGCATTGCACATCTGCTACATACCTTATCAATGTGCCTTGAGAATTGAGAGGCTCTGTTCCCAGTGGCTAAAGCCTGCCCAAGTAATCTCCAAGCAAAGGTTTTTATCCTAGGGATCATTTTCTTGCATCTCAAACTTGCTTCATGATGTTCTTAGTGGATTCCTGAACCTGATCCAGACTTGGGGTGAGCTTCCAACATAAGGTCTCGTCTTCTTCAGTTGGCACAATTGTTGTGTTTTTTACTACTTGAGTTGTAGGCTGCAAAAAAGTGAGTCTAGCAGAGTATTGCTCCACTCCTTCCTCCCAGGTAGCCACAATTGTTTTACTGTAGCTGGGTAAATAAAACCTTAGTTTTGCACAACCAAATTATCATAAATATTCTCCCAGCCAACAAACCAAGGCGAGCTCCAAATGGAACAAGTCCCATTGCAAAGTTGAATCGAAGTGTTTTGATGCAAAAGAGGAAGTACCTTGAGAATTGAGGACCAAAAGGCAGATTTTGGGGTATTTGAGTTGGGCCTCCATATTGAGGATGAAGGAAAGTACTTGGCCTTCAAGATGTCATGGAGAAAATAATTGGGCCTCTCTGCGATCCTCTAGGCTACTGATAAGATTAGGCCCATGTTTGTGGCCTGTAAATTTCGAACTCCCAGCCCACCCTCACTTTTGGCGCGCAAATATTCTTCCAAGTCGCCAAACGTAGAGGTTTGGAGGCTGGTTCCAATGAGGCTCTTGTCCACCAAAAAGTCATGATAATTGTGTGTATCTTCGAGAGAAGTTTCTTGGACAAAATGATGTTAGACATGTAGTAAAACGGTATGGAGGCAAAAACAGACTTAATTAACTCCAGCCTAGCAGCATGAGAAAGAGTATTTGCTTTGTAAGTGGAGAGCTTAGATTTAAATTTTTGAAAGATGAAATTGTAAGGTTCACTTCTATTTCTTCCGTGCAGAATTAAAGGGTGTCCTAGATGGGTAAAACCTTCATCAACGGGAGGGATAGGAAAAAAATCTAAGTGATGGCTTGAGTTGCAGCAGTGTCCACCTTCTTGGTGAAGATCTCAATCGCAACAAATGGGACAACCAGTGCGAGTCTCAACTTACCAAATCGGTCCTCTTCCCCGTGTTGTGTGCGGTGGCTACTCGTGATGACCCACATTTCGTTTCATATCGGTGTACATTGTCCTCGATCTGGATGGGAGGAGGACGTCAATGCCGATATGGGTGTGGTATGCCCAGCAGAAAGAGCTCAGCTCTAAGCCGGACAGAAGAAAATCAAATGATCATGCTGTATAGGCTTGAAGGACAATTTGTTGGTAGCACATGTTGTCAATCTTGATTCTGAGCTATACGGGGATGAGTCGTGCACTCTCGACCTTAGTAGGTGTGTGCACCATCCATCCACCCACTCACATTCAAAGAATATTGAAAAGATTTAAAAAACTAGATGGGTAAGCGCCCTTCGCCGCATCGCTTAGAATGCGTTAGGGCTTCGTGAGGTGCATGTTGGGTTTGTAAATTTATTTGGCCTTAGGTCCTCACACCTTTAGTTTTTTCTTTTCTTTTAGTGTCGCATATATATTAAACACATGGAACACACCAACGATACCTTGTTTGTTTTTGGTGCCAGTTACCTATTTATGTGTTTATTTGACTTCAGCTAGAAAGAACCTGTAAATATGTATAAGTAACTGAAAGGTAAAAATGCTCGTTTGGTGCAACATGAAACATTCTTAAATTATTATTGTTAGGTACTCCCTCCGTTTCAAAATATATGATGTTTTAGTTTTGGTAAAAAGAATACATCTAAACACTTTTTTACTGTGTAGGTTGGAAAAGACGTCAAGATGTACTCGTTATATAAAAGCTAAAACATATTACATTTTGGAAACAGTCAGAGTACTTGTTTAAATCTTTATCTAAATTTTTTGATTCGTTGAATATGTTTGCATTATGTGTTCCTGTGAAGACTATGATATTCCTGACATGGGTGACAATGTGATCTTCGTATTGGGCCGCCATAGTCATAGACGCATCCGGATGTTCATCAGTTCCTTGTAATTCGCCTACTGTTATTTTCTGCTTTTTGGACTTGTGTTGACTGTGTGCATCCTGGTTATACAGAGGCCGAGTGTACTACTTAAAATTTGTAAGTAAGATATCACCCATTTTAAAAAAAGACAAATAGAATCTGACCTGCAAATATGGAAGAACAAATATTTCACACGGCAATCAACTACTTTAGATAAAACTGAACATTACCCCGGCAAGTTACACAAAATATAACGCCATCCGAAAAATATATTTCATATTAGTTTGCCTTTGTTTTTTTCGCATCACCATGCATCATCATAGATTTGTGTCTACAAATATTTTCAATGAAATCCTATTTTTGTTTTCTATATTGCTACCCATCTTTTATTCAAATTTAAACTATATTTTTTCTGCTATTTGAATTATCTAGAACTATTTGTAAATTCATTAAAAACAAAATAAAATGTTTTTTGACAGTCAGCCAGACCCATAGGCCTAGCTGGCCGAGAATATCATTTTACGGTCCGAAAGTTGGGGTGTCCAGGCAACGTGGTACTCAAGTTGCTTACAATCAGCTGCGTTGTCAAAAGTTGGCGTGCCAAATACTCAGAGGGTCTTTTTCGGCACGAATTTAACTTTATGTTTCAATATAAAATATCAGGCTAACGACCGTCAAGTTGCCCCCCTATCAGTTCTCGCCGTTATGTCGCTCCCGTCGCTTAGGCGGGGTGGCTGTCACGTAGGCTTGCAGCGTTGCCAGAGTGGATAGGACAACACCCCCTGCCCAGTGTGTTAACGTGACAAAACATGGCACACGTATCGGCGTTATAATTATTTTTTTATTTACTCAGAAGCTAGAAAGGCCACCACCACGCGTCTCTCCTTGGACTTCCGTCCCCGTCGTTAACCACTACCTTAAAAGTGCATTGACGGTTCCACCGTTCCCCTGCCTCGCAGAAACCACTCTTCTTCTTCCTGTCATCTATCTTTTTCCCGTCTTCTCCTTGCCGCCATGAAAGGTTGTCGCATTCTAGAGACAAGCTTCACTGCCCATGACAATAAGAAGATAGACTACACTAATGAGGAGGAGACAGTGGTGCGTGTCCTGAGGATGTACGAGGGTTGACTTGAGAAAGACGAGGACAAGTTTGTGGGATTGGACCTTGAGTACACCCCCGAATACCCATATGAAGGGAGTGAAGTCGCCGTCGTTCAACTAGCCATGAGGAAACACATCCTTGTCTACCACCTCTCCCGGTTTGTAGATCTGCTCTCTGTAGCTAACCGCTTTTAGGGTTTTCTCCTCTTGTTCTTTATCCATTTGCTCATCTTGCAACTACTGGATTTTATTTAGCACCAAATAAATTATGACAAGACAATGTTGAGAGTCATGATCTTGCATTTACTAAACTTTTCAAAATTATATTCAGATGATGATCTTGCATTGACAAAATATTTGTAGTTACAAATTTTGGTGATGACAAACTACATACTTTCAGGACTGACAGAAATTGTCCGGCGCTGCGCCACTTCCTTGTAGAAAAGGGAATTGTTTTCTGCACTGCCGACAATACAACTGATTTTTCGAAATTTATCAAGAGGGAATTATAATTCCTGCGCACAACTGGATCGATATTCAGAGTCTTGTCAAGATCCTAGGGGGCCCGAGGAAGGATGTAATGGCATCACTCGCAACTAGAATTCTCGATGAGTCGTACGACAAAATGAAGGCAGATTTCCTTACAGATAGGCACGATTTCTGGGACGAGTGACCATTGTCTGATATAAACCTGAAGTATGCAGCCATAAATGCTTACGTGACCTACCAGCTGTACAAGAAGATCCATTTTTTCTATGTTACCTTGTGTTTTGCCCTATTTGCAAGAGGGAAGACGAGCTTAGGGGAGCCCTTTGTAGAAAATGCAGAATAGCTGAGTTTGAAGCTGCATATGCAAAGGAAATGGCTGCATCTGAAGCAGCTGACAGAGAGGCTATAGAAGCATCTGAAAGAGAGCTTGCAACTGAAGCAGAAGCAGCTGAAAGAGAGCTTGCAGCTGAAGCAGAAGCAGCTAGCAGAGAGGCTGCAGCTGAAGCAGCAAACAGAGAGGCATCATCTTCTAGCGGCAACAATCAGGTCTATGATGCACCGCTAATTATGTCGCAGGACGCTGAAGATAGGGAAGGCAAGTCAGATACCAGGTGGGACGAAGCATTTCATGAGTTGTGGAGTGCCAATAATGTAAGATCCACTTGGAATGATCGTAGTTGGTCGCCTAGGAACGATGGCAAGCGCCTCAAGTGGGCTGATGAGAAGTGAATTAAATTTTACTTCTCAGTGTTATGTTTCTATTTTGTGGAACTCATTTATCTTATCAAGATGTCTAGCGCCTCAAGTGAGAGTAGTAAAATAAATTTAACCTCTTTGTGTTATGTTTATGTATGTGTCTTGTAGCTTGTCAAGATGGTAGCTCGTTAACTGACAGTTTGAAAGAGTACCCTTTTCCTCTCTCGCTAAACAGATATGTTTCATTTTGCCCAAATTGGTAGCAAATCTAGAGAAGATTCTCTCTTCGATAATTTGTTCCCTTTTGGAACTCTTTTTGCCTCCGATCAGGTAGCAAATCTAGAGCAGCAAATCACACCAGGCATAATACATTCATTCAGAAAACAAAAGAAATGTAGATATAGCTGTGCACAGCTAAATAGGATATAGCGATAGAAAGTAGGTTGCTTAACGAGGTTCGATGCATTCAGCCAGAAATAGGATGCAAGCAAAATATAGAAAATCAAAAGAAGCTGCTTAGCAGCAGTAGCCGCCGCAGCAGCAGGCACATTCAAGGCCTTCAAGTGCCCACGCCTCCTCCTCATCCCTCCGGCGCTTCCTCCACTTCTTGCTGCCCAGTCCCTTGATCTTGGGGGCCTTGGGCCTGATTGGAGGCATGCGACCCTCTTTGATGGCCACCTGCTGGAGGTTTCGGAGGTGAATGCTGAGAGCCCGGTGTTCAGCGATGTAGGCGTTGATGTTCACGGTCTCGCGCTTGCCACCCTTGTGGATGCCAGAGCCCGGGGCCTCTGCATGCTTCAGTAAGGAGTTGAAGTCGGTGCCGGCGAGACTCGCCCAGCAGAAGGCGATCCCCTTGCAGAAGGGGCAGCGCCAGGGGCCGCCCCTCAAGAAGGCATCGTACTGGCCGACCCACAGCCTCCTCAGCACCTGACGAGTCTTGGTGTGCATGGACTCGTCATCGCTGCAGACGTCGCTACCGGAAACCTATTGGAAGAAAAAGAAAATGGGGGAGTAGATGATGTAAGAAGACCGAGCAATCAAAATCCGAACAAGCGAATCCTAATAAACCAAGATCTTCCATCCAACGATGGGAACGGTAGAAGAACCAGGGGAGGGGAGCAAACCCTAGTTACCTCCGACCATGGGTCGTCGATGCCGATGTCGTAGGGGTTCAGCGGAGCGATGTACTTATCTGGATCATAGGTGCCCAAGAAGTGCTTGATCTGCTTGTGACCGGCAGGGGCCTCCTCGCCGGCGAGGGGCTCCTCTTCGGCGACCCCGTCGGTAGCGGGGACAGGGGCCTGGACGGGAAAGGTGGCTGATGACCCACAAGTATAGGGGGTGTACGCAGTATTTTCGATAAGAAAGAGTGTCGAACCCAACGAGGGGCAGAAGGTGCTGGCTAGTGGTATGGATCAGGAATTCTCTGCAAATACTTAGCAAACGGATTTTTAGGGGTTTTCGATAAAGCAAGCAAACAAAGTACGAGTAAATAAAAGACAGTAGGAATAAATGCAACAAGTGGCCCAATCCTTTATGCAACAAAGGACAAGCCGGTTGTATTACTTAAGATGACCAAACGTTCTCGAGGACACATGGGAAGACTGTCAAGTGCTTTCGCTTCATATAGTTGATTAATCTTCTTTAGCTTGCTAAGTGTTGTGTGGGTGAACATGTGCTAATGTACCGCCCCATCCAAGACTAATACATACTTATGATTATACCCCTTGCAAACATCCGTAAGTACAAGAAAGTAATTAAGGTAGAGACCTAACCACAGCTTTAAACTCTAAGACCCTTACGTCCCTTGTGCAATGGTTTCCTAACCGGGGTTCAGGTTTCTGTCACTCCGGCAACCCCTACGATTAGTAGCCAAATACACAATGCATTACCCTAGGCCCATATAGGTGAAGTGTCATGTAGTCGACGTTCACATGACACCATAACAATCTACTGAATCTTTCTCAACACAACTCCACTACTAACAACAAGACTTCTCCCATGTCCTCAAGAACAAAACGAACTACTCACAAGACATCATATGGATCATGATCAGAGATGGAATAATGATGTATAACAATCTGAACATAAACAATAATTCAATGGTTCACTCAATAGTATCAACTACAAAGAGTAATTAACACCGGGAAAGTTTCCCCTATGAACTAATGCAAGATTCAACGCAATTGTTACAGCAATATGGAGATGGTGATGAGGGTGCTGATGGTGGTGATGATGATGATCCCGATGAAGTCCAGCTTGATGGTGGTGTTGATGGCGACGATCTCCCCTCTCCGGGAAGGAATTCCCCCGGCAGAAATCTGTCTGCCAGAGAGATCTTTCTCTCTCGGTGTTTTCCGCCCCGTAGAGGCAGCGGAATATTCTGTGGTCGCTCCCCCAGTCTTAGCGTTTCGGGAGGATGATATACGCCAGAGGAGAGAGTCTAGAGTGGGCCAGGGTGGCCACACCACCTCTAGGCGCGGCATAGGGCTGCCCGCGCCAGGGGGTGGTGTGGGCCCCCTGTGGCCCATCTCCACTCCGTCTTCTGGCATCCTTAGTCTTCTGGAAAAATAGGATTTTCCATATATTTTCCCGGATTTTCTAATCTTCGCGAATTTTGCCTCCAAAACGCACCTTTTCCATCAGAATCCTGACTGCAGCGGTCCATGCTCCAAAAGTCATCAACCATGAAAAACAGATGAAATAACATAAGTATCACCTCTCAATACGAAATATATCAATGAATAATAGTGAATTAAGACATAGAATAGTGATGCAAAATGGATGTATCAACTCTCCCCAAGCTTAGACTTCGCTTGTCCCCAAGCGAAACTAAGCTCAATAAACATGGCCTTAGGTTTATGGAGTGAAGAGTCGATAAAAGAATACGGACAAGAAGCATCACATTCATCAAATACATAGATCATAATAGAAGACAGCTCACTATTATATAACTCAACTTGTAATAAGTAAAGGAAACACAATAAAGATACATAAAGTGAATCATAATTGGTAATGGCAAACTTAGCTCTTGGTCGAAGAATAGTTGATAATTTGCTGGAGTTCACAAATAGCTAGTTTTTCAATGATAGCTTTCAAAGTAGTAAACATCAGGATAAGAGCAATGTGCAAAACAAGGAACATAAGAAACATGATTGAATAAATCAACATATGAATGAATGAAACACAACAACTCAAAATACTTGCTGAGATAGAAGGGAGTAGTTTTACTGACTCAACTACAAAGTAAAAGAAAGGCCCTTCAAAGAGGGAAGCAGGGATTGCAAGTCTCATAAAGAGCTCCCAAAAATTATGATACTTACTAGCTTTCAGCTCTCATTGCCCCTATCTTAGGCATCTTTAGGTGATCAAAGGTTAAAGTGACACAACTAGGAGGATATGCTTGACAAGTTATAAGTTGAAATCTCATGCCCCTTACTTATGAGTACCGATCCTCATGCTACTCAACTTCAGTCACGAGCAAGCTCTTGTCATTGTAAATACATGCGTATCATTGAGAACTGCCAACGGGGTACCCTTGCACATGACACAGGAGCTATCCCATAATCAAAATGACAAGGCAAGCAGACAGTGAGCATCTTAGCGATCTTTTTATTTGCTATTTGCATAGGTTTTTATTGAGGATGCTTCATAGAATGCTCACTATAGTTATGCTGCAAGTTTCCACCATGATTAGGCATGGCTTAGGCTAGCGGCCCAGGCGTTTCTCTAACACACATATAAACTCCATGATCTTACAAGTTCCACTTTTATTTCACACCGCTGGGATCCATAAGCAAAAGAACATGATATCAACTAGGTACAAAGTACCAAAAGTGTTGAAAGCGGTCCCCATGATACATGGTTCGGCTAACTTCAACTCATAAAGCGTAAGCATATACGCAACAAAGAAGGACCCAATGGTTCAAGTTTATTAAATGCAAGAAAGTAAAGTGTGGCATCAAATTCGTGAGAGCTTTAATCACTAATTTTCACATAACAAGTTTAATTTGGGAGGTAGATAAAACAAGAATTTACTTGGAATAGCAATAATGCTAATAGGTAGGTATGGTGGACACAAATGGCAAAGGTTTTGGTTTAAAGGAGGTGGATGCACGAGAAGAATACCCTCTCAGTACAGGTTTTTGGCTAGCAAGGCTGGGTAACAACTATAAGAGTTGAAGGAAACAAACAAACATACAAATGATAAAGACAAACATGCAATCTTCCTTGGAAGCACAAAAGATCTTAACTAGAGAATACTAGACTTATGAGCAAATCAAGAAAGAAAGACAATGAAATAATTTTTCTTTAGAGTACCTTTATATTTTTCATTCAACTCTCAAAAATAGTGTTGCTACTGACCGAGCCAGGTTTGCCAAAACCAACTAAATTAACTCAATGATCCCAGAGTGATACCAATACTAACAACAAGATCAATCATATAACCACGAATTGAAAACTAATATAAGCTATGCAAAAGAGTGAATGATAGAACTTCTCATTAATATTCCATAACGGCAACTCACACCAAGGGATACATATCTAACGAGAGAGGGGACACTTCCATAATGCAAACCATACTACATAATAACTCCTCTATCCATGATATGACTCTACTAAAAAGGTAGAAAGATAGAAGATAGTGCTGTGATACCGCGGCACTCCCCCAAGCTTGGAACAAACCAAGGGGATGCCAAACCTGATGACGAATTACTCCTTTGGTGGTGGTGGTATCCTCTCATCTTCGTCCGTCTTCCAAGGTAAAGGCTTCCATCAACAAAGGACATCGTGGTTTCCAACATCCTGAAACTTGCAGCAGCACTTATGAGTTTAAATCTAGCCTCATACTCACAGTTTTGATTTTGAACGTCATAGAACTGTGCTTGCAGTTTGTTGGTTGTTTGGCGGAGTGAGAGGACTTCGTCTTTGAGTTCAGCAGGCTCCTTTTGGTGCTCGGTGATGAGTTCGAAACAAATCTTATGGATGATATCCACTTCGCGCTCCGCCATCTTCTTGTACCTAAAGACTTCTTGTTCCAATGCTTCCATCCTGTCCTCCAGACTTCCTTCACCTTTAGGGCCTTGAACCTCTTTAATCCGAACCTCCCCACCTTCGAGCAATAACTCCTTGGGATGAATCTTCAGTTCTCTCATGTATGGGTTGATGATATCTTCCAAGGAATCTCCCTTAACTGATCCAGTGGAAGACATTGAGGCTACAAATCTGAGATTTTACCTGGCAGAAACAGATCGAAACAAAAACACGACGAAAACATGATATACGGACCTCGGGGGATCCGGGGGGTTATATATTACGAAGTTTCGTATCAAAAGGAAGGTACTGAGAGAAAATGAGTCGGAGGCGGAGTCCGGGGTGGACTCACCACCTGGTGGCGCGGCCAAGGGTGGGCCCACACCACAGGGTGGTGTGAGCCACCCGGGCTCCGTTTTCGTCCCTTTTTCGCTTCGTAGCTTTCCTTATTGACTGAAAACTGCAAAAATATAGTTGGATTGTATTTTCGTGGAACTTTTCTTACCAGAACTATTACCTAGTTGGAAACGGACTCTGTAGGTCTCTGAATTTGGTATTTAGTGGATCCTTCCGGAGTCACCACAGTTCTCATTAGCAACATTAGTATAAGTGAAGTGATAAAAACTTTTGAGTCCAACTTCAACTGAAAATCATCAAAACAAAAGCTACTGAAGCAACTCCTTCCGAAAACCCAAAAAGAATTCAAAAAGGAAATCGAATAAAGAAGCAAATGCAAGAGTGGCAAAATCTGTCAAAACAGACCAGCAGGTAAAGATCAATTTTTTCGAAAATCTTCTGTTGCTCAAATCAAAAAGTGCAAAACTAACGAAAGTTAAATAACAATCTGGGTCAGAAGCACAAAAAATTACAGCTCCATCCGACAGACAGAGGTCTCTCACGAATTTTTACGGTGAAGCACAAAAATCTGTTTCGGGACAACAACTTCCCCAAATCTTACTTCTCTCTCATTAGAGGTTGATATTGACACAAAAGCCAAACAAAACGGATAAGGAGCAGTTATTACCGAAGTAATAACTTCCAAGACTCAAAGAAACAAAAACAAACTAAAAGCAAAAATAAATTTGGTTGTCTCCCATAAAGCTCTTTCTTTATAGCCATTAAGATGGGCATGATAATTTTGAAAAAGCTCTCATAGGGATATGAATTGAGGTGAAAGAGAGAATTAAGAAGCAAAAAAATACACACGTTTAAGTCCAACCCACTTCCTATGCAAGGGAATTTTGTAAACAAACAAGTTTTTAAAACCAGAAGCAACTTGCATAAGAGGGCAAAAGAAGTGCAACATAAAAACTTTCAGCATAAAACGAGGAAACTTGATATTATTGAGATGCATAAGAACACTTTTCCCTCTCTCATAGTAACTTCCAGTATCATGCATAAACTTAACAATATAGCTATCACAAGGACCATCATAGCAATGATTACTTATTCTAACAGAAAACACGGGAATACTAGCTCTCATAACACTACTTTGTGAAACAATATTAGAGGTATCCTTACAAAGGATAGGGTGTCCCTCTTTTTCATATTTAGTAACAAAGTCTTTCACATTTGCTATTGTAGGTTCATCAACCATTTGTTTATCAGGTTCAACAGCTTTATTTATACTTTCATTAACCATACTAGCTATCATAGAATGTTCCTTCATCTTAACCGGGAAAGGAATTTTCTCAATGTAAGGTTTGGGTAAGACATGATTAGCAGTATAAACTTCAGTATTTCTTGCAGCTCTTAGCAACATCTTTATAAGGTTCATGATACTTATTCCACTTCTTTTGAGGCACTTCAATGTAGGAAGCAAAAGCCTTAAAATAAGAAGCAATAGCTTGAGAGTCTAGACCATAAGCATTTTTAATATTTTGGAAGTCATCAGTTCCCATAAAAGATTCAATGCATTCATAATCATAATTTATAGCTGACTTTCTACCTTTGTCATTCTCCCAAGCTTCGACATTGTCTTGAATACGGTCCAGAAGATCCCATTTAGCTTCTTCTTCCATGCGAGTGAATGATCCAGCACAAGAAGCATCCAATAAATCTTTATGATCTAGAGGGAGCCTTGCATAAAAGTTATTGATAATAATATTGTTGGGGAGCTCATGAATGGGACATTTGAGCATTAGTAACTTCAATCTCCCCCAATCTTGAGTTGTACACTCTCCATCAAGAGGCCAAAAGTTGTATATTTGATTCCGATCTTTATGAATCTCACTAGGAGGATAAAACTTTGAATAAAAGAGAGGCACTATTTCCTCCCATTCTAGAGCTTGACCATTCTTCACCAGCTTATACCATTCCTCAGCTCTTCCTTTTAGCGACAATGAGAATAACTTCTTCTTAACTTGATCTGTAGTAATACCTACACACTTGAACAACCCGCATAATTCGTGTATAAAGAGTAAATGATCACCGGGATGGACAGTTCCATCCCCAACATAGTAGTTATCCATAACACAATCAATAATTCTTGTAGGTATTTTGAAAACATCATTCTCAGCAGGTGGTGGTTTATCTACTACCTTAGCAGTGGTAGTAGAATTACCAAATAAGAAACTCAGCGAATTATCCATAACGAAAATAAAGCAACTAACAGAAGTAAACAATACTCACAGTAGAAGCTTCCTTTACCAGTTCCACTCTCCAATAGCGCTTCACTCCCCGGCAACGGCGCCAGAAAATAGTCTTGATGACCCACAAGTATAGGGGGTGTATCGCAGTATTTTCGATAAGTAAGAGTGTCGAACCCAACGAGGAGCAGAAGTTGCTGGCTAGTGGTATGGATCAGGAATTCTCTGCAAATACTTAGCAAACGGATTTTTAGGTGACGAGGGTTTAACTCGTCAATGCCCATTGTTATGGACTTGGGTTTTGGAGAAGGAGGGAGCGCTGGAGACATCTATCGGCTAGCAAACAAGCACACAGGGGACAAAGGATTTACCCAGGTTCAGGCCTCATAGAGGTCCCTACTCCTGCTTGTCTGCTCGTGGAATTATCGAAGGAGTCGAAAGTTACAATAGTGCGCAGATGAAATCTGGAGAGGGTTGTGGAAACTAGGGTTGCGTGTGTCCTCCTCGCCGCCCCCTCCTAGCCTTTATATAGATAGGCTAGGTCTCGGGTAGCAGGTCGAGTCGGTTACAAGTTAGAGTTTTCCCCTTCAAACTTTCTATCTTTAGCTTCTTCTTGTCCTTCAAGCAATCGAGAGTCCGTAGGTTACTCGAGTCCCTCCATCCGGGCCTTGGCGACACCGTGGGCCTGTATGTATTTGGGCCGTATATACCAAGTTCGAGTACCTGCAGGGTATACCCATGTCAGTAGCCCCCGAGTGTCCAGTGGAATCGCAGATTTGACTGGGGACTTTTTGAAGCCTTCGAGTGCCTAAATGAGTACATTTCGATTGCTTTTATTTGTGTCATAGGGATTGTTGATATACGTGCCTGATATAACCGAAGTATCGGTATCAGTTAACCACCTTAGGGTGAAACTACGCAATCTACTCAAATTCGAGTCCCCGGACTCGAATCCGGATAAGTGCTGGTGTAATTCAACTCAGGCCGCGGAGGTCTTACAGGAGTCGAATTCCAGTTATATGGGTGTGAGCACTTGACACGTCCGTCAAGGCATGTTCATCGTGCCTGTAGGCACGGATATGTTTCTGGTAGTGCGCAGTTAAATGCGTTGCCAGGCCTTATTCAGGTCTTACCTTCACACCGTAGGCGCGACATCCGAATTTTATCATCATGGAGATGATTCGGGTAACCCAGGAGACGCAGTCTCTTTTGCAGGGAAAAATAATGAGGCGGTGTCGCCATGAGTTTCGAGTGTTGATGTTATCAACACACAGTTTTTCTTGCACAAATAATCATAGGGTGCGCGGCCAACGCTCCCTATGGGAGTAGCCCCCGAGTGCCTGGTTGAGTCGAAGACTCAGGCAGGGACTAAAGAACTTTTGCGACTGCTGTCGTCTTTTGCTTGCTTGTTCAGTCGATAACTCAGACAAGTACTAAAACACTTTCGCGACTGCTGTCATCTTTTGCCTGCTTGTTTCAGTCGATGACTCAGGCAGGGACTAAAATATTTTTGCGACTACTGTCGTTTTTTGCCTGCTTGTTTCCGGCGCTCCCTATGGGAGTAACACATGTCTATAATCGAACTGTGTTTCGAGTGGTTGGATTTTCTTTTGTGATTGTCCATGTTCCTGCAACAAGAAAAAGAAAGTCGTAGGGTGCGCGGCCAGCGCTCCCTATGGGAGTAGCCCCCGAGTGCTTGGTGGAGTCGAAGACTCCAGCAAGGACTAAAAATAGTCGAAGTTTTCCACTACATAGGCTTGGTGACGTCAGTGTTGACGCTTGTATGACCTTAGTTGCCCGCGTGACCGGCTTTGACGGGACGTGACGAGCGGTGGGTCCCACTTTTTGACTGTGATTTGACTGGGCGTGCGTAATCTTATTTTTAACTGTGCCTCCTCGATTTCCGCGCGTAATGGTAGAAGTGGGGGACGGTTCGCACTTCCTCTTCGCCACGTGTCCTACGCGATGCGTGCCACGCGTCCAATAGGGTTTTTGTCAGCCGTTGGATTGCATCTCCCAGGGGTTAAGTAGCGATGCTGCAGCGGTAATTTCCCATCTGTGCTCTTTCTTCCTTGCTGCCATCGCCATTGTCGTTTGCTTTTCTGCTCTCCTCTGCGCTCATCTTCCCATGACACTGGACCAGCTCCGTTCGTTCCCAAGCTATTTTCTTCGCTCTCATCGCCACCGCACAATGGGGAAGAAGAAGGGAGGCGCTGCCGCTGATTCCGCGGCCATCCTCGCTGCAACGAGGAAGAAAAGTGGCTCCGTCGCTGCGGGCACCAGTGCCGCCACCGTCGGGAAGAATAAAGTGGCGGGCACCCGCGTGACCAATGGCTCATGGCGCCCCTCTATCATCAAGGCGTCGGATCTCCGTCTTCTTCGCCAAGACGGAGTGATTTCTGTAGCAGTCGCCGATTCACGTGTCCCCAGCGGTGAGACCATTCCTGCTCCTCCCGCTGGTTATCGAGTGATGTTCCTTGCATTCATCATTAGCGGTCTTTCCTTGCCTCTTCACCCCTTTCTTCGGGGTCTTCTTTGTTTCTATGGGCTCCAGCTCCATCAGCTATCCCCAAATTCTCTCCTCCACATCACTTGTTTCATTACTCTCTGCGAGTGCTGGCTCGGAATCGAGCCGCACTTTGGTCTTTTCAAACGCATCTTTAAATTGAAGCGTCAGTCCGCATCTGGCTCTTTAGTTTATGACGTAGGTGGTTGCGGAATCCATGTTGACCCATCCGCCACCTACTTCGATATCAAACTCACCAAGTCCGTCCAGGGATGGAGGGATAAATGGTTCTATGTGCGTGACCAGAAGGCCAAGGACGAGAATTTTGGACTCGCGCCCTTCGATCCCGCGACTCCCTGCAAGAAGATGCATTCTTGGAATAACGTGATCATGCCTTCCGAACTCGCGGAAATAGACGTGTTATATCAGCGCGTCTGCGACCTCGAGAGTCGCATAGGCGCAGAAGAGGGAGGCTGCACCCTCGTCAGGACTTGGCTGCGCCGCCGCGTCCAGCCTCTCCAGGCCAGGGTCCATCCCATGTTCCAATGGGGTGGCGCTGATGATCCCACTCGCGTGTCTGCTAATGGCATGTCCATGAGTGAGGTAGATAAGAGGGTGCGACTGGTCACGAAGTATACCCTCAAGGATGTGCTTCTGAACGAGCCAGTCGTTCCTCCTTTCGATGCTTCGAATTCTCCTCCTGAGGTATGGTTGTGCTACGTAGTAGCTTATTTTCTCGATTGCGTCTTCTGTTGCTTATCTGTTTTACTTTTTGTATGCAGGAGTGGGCGGTGTCGCCTTGCATGCCTCCCCTTCCTGAGGGGATTATTCCTCGTGAAGTTTTGGAAGAGGACGAGTCTGAGTCGACCGTCCCTTCCGATGTGGAAGAGGAAGCCCCCGAGTCTGAAAGTCCGGATACTCGCAAGCGTTCGCGTAGCGGGAATTCGGACGCGTCGACTCCTTCAACTCTAGGAGGCGCGGCTGTTGGCGCGGAGTTGCCAATTCCCGCCGTTCCTGTGAGGGCTGTGGCACCGTCTTCTCGTAAGAAGATGCGATTGCCCAAGGAGTCTTTGTCGGAGTCGACGGAGGCCACATTTGATCTTGACAGATTTGACTGGTAGGTTTGCTAGTGCGTTCATTCTTCTCTTGTTTTCTTTTTGTTAGCTTTGCCCTGGAGTTTGCTCTTTCTGAGTGCGGATTTTGTCTTGCAGTCAAGAGGCGTCGTCATCTTCTGGCGACGTTGAATTTCTGAAGGAATCAGGAGTCGCGACCTGAAAGGCCAAGATAGAGGTCGAGCGCGCTCCTTCTCCTCCGGCGGCGGCCCACTCCAGGCACAATTCTTCGAGCTCTCCTCACGTAGGGGAGCATCGAGTGGTTGCTCGGATGACGGTTCGGCAATCTTCTTCGGAGTCGCTGGAGGACCATGTAAGTATATCTTTCTTTCTTTTATAATTTGTCAATCAACGCCCTTATGTTGCCCTCTGCTGACTTCTTGTTTTGTGCAACAGCTCCTTGTAAAGGAAGCCGCGCAGGTGGCGGAGCATGTGATGGCGATAGGTTGCTAGAGACGCGCCACCGCGTGGTTGAGAGTGAGTGTTCTATACTTATTCTTTTCGTCTTCTCTGTATTTTGGTATAATCGACTGACAGCCAAATTTTTGACTGCCCTGTAGCCGAGCATAATGCTTTACTGCGTGGTGTCGCCACGTTGGAGAAGACGCTGGCCGCAGCTGTGAAGGAGCGCGACGAGGCAATCACGGCTCGTGATGAAACCCAGAAGCACGAAGAGGATTTGCGTGCCTCCTTTGCGTCCAGAGAGAAGTTGTTCGAAGAGCAACTGTTCTCAGTCGCCAAGGCCCTCTCAGGTACCTTTACTTGGTAGATATTTTATTGATTTTCTTCTCTTCCTCTGTAGTGCTGGTGGCATTAGAAGTTTGATCCGTGTGTGTATTTTGGTGTAGATGTTGGCGGCTTGAGTTTTGATCCACAAGCCCTTGGTCGCGATGACGCTCTGGCGGGCGCGGTATCTGCGGTCGAAGATCGTAGCGCCGCTGTCCAAAATACGTTGTCCAAAGCCAAGGCCACCCCGAGTCGCCTCCGGGAGGAGCTGATGCCAAAGGCGGAGCTGGTCGACAATGTGGAGGAGCTGGTGGAGTCGCTCGCTGGGGGTGTGCCTTCCACGTACAAGAATTCCCTCCGCGCAGCTGGCACGACCATGTCGCTTGCCATGGTGCAAGCCCACGGAGTCGAAGTGGATCCCTCTGTGGTGTCGAAGACGATGCCTGTCGGCGCGGATGGTCAGCAGGTAGTATTCGCTCCCTTTGCGACTGACTGTGCCAAATATGGCCATTCCTTGTTAAACATTGTTGCCAAGTATTCGGAGGATCTCAATCGCGCGAAGAAGGCGGCGAAAACTTTGGCCTCAGGGCCCGGCGGAAAGTCAGTGGCATATGATACTGCCACGTACTTGATGAAGCCCCCGAGGTCATCGAAGTCGAAGAAGCCAGCTGCTCCGTAGTTAGTTCCTTGTAATAGCTGATGAACTTGCTCTTTTGATTGGAGAACATGCCTGTTGGCGAATGTGTTTATAGATACTTTTATTGATCCTGAATGCACCTGTTACTTTTGACTTTTGAGTTGGTCGCCTTATTTTGCCTCTGGCTTGATTTTTGGTAGGGTACATCAAGTGGCCCTGTGGGGGGAACCCCGGACTCGCCATCTCTTGAGGATACAATGGCACCACCCTGCTCCAGGGTAGAGGAGCTTTCCTTGCTTTCGCGACTTCGTGATCGCGTTAAGCAACTGGAGCGTGAGTTTCCCTTGATCCGTGATAGCGCGGACGTGTGGAAGTCGAAGGCTGAAAAAGCCGCCGCCCGCGAGCAATATCTGCTTGGCGAGGTGACGCAGCTGGGCGACCAGTTTAAGTGTTAGTTTGCTCATCTTCGTCTTTTTCTTTGTAGTTAATCGCAATGGTACGTTGTACTCATGCTGTTGATGCTGCTTCGTGTAGTTGTTAGTGCACGCCGTCCGCAGGGGGAGAGGGATAGGATTGCCATCTGCCTTCATGATCTCACCCAAGAGCAACTTCAGGAGAGTGGATACTTCTGGGTAGATCATGATCGTGCGACTGCGTTAGCGACCCTGCAGGATCGCGCCTCGCGAGTGCTGCTCTTTCTGAAGAAGTCGCAGTCGTGTTTGAAGAACATCTACCGGGCGATGTTCCCGCTGGATGATACTCCATCAAGCCTGCTGGCCCTTCTGACGAAATTTCAAGATATGTCCGCGGTTCACGAGTGCGTGAGGCAGCAGCTGGTGGCTGGTGCCAAGGCTGCCCTCTCCGTGGTGCGTTTGCACAGGCCTGGCGTGGATGTCGCCACCATTGCATCTAGGCCACCGGTGCCACCAGCAGGATCTTCCTAGAACATGGTGCCGCACTATCAGGCGGTGGATCGTCCAGCCGAGGATATCGTCGACTTCTTCGAGGAATAGACTAATGTTCTTCTGTTGCAAGGGTAGCCAAATATGTATCCTGCATATAAGTGTACTGGTGTTGTAAAGCTCATATATATTTGTAGATAATTTATTGTTGAATGTATACAAATAGCTTTAAAGCGTGGGGTGCGTTGCACTTATGCGAGTCCTTTTCGTTAGCCTGGCCATCTTTGTATCTTTCCCTTGTCAACCTGTCAGGTGCGTGGCAGCTGGGTTATGTTTGTGTTAAGGGGTTCGATTGATGTGCCAGCTACTCAGGATGTCGCGTTATTGATCGAAGAACATATGTGTATAGGGTGGCGTAGCCCCCGAGTATGAAAGTTGATAAAAGAAAAGAGAACACGGAGTTTTGGGGCACTTAGCTTTTATTTATTCGGAGAACAGTACGTAGTACAATGTGCGGCTAAGTAGCCTTGGCTGAATAGCCTTATTTGCGATGCAAAAGTAAAGAAGAAACGACTAAGGGTAGAAGCGTCGCAGTTGTGCGACGTTCCAAGGGTTGGAGTATGCGACTCCTGTCTCTAAATCTTGAAGGCGATAGGCGCCACCTGGGATTACTTCTGTAATCACGTATGGTCCTTCCCAGGGGGACTCGAGCTTGAGATGCCCCTGCTGCTTCAGTCGCAGGACCAGGTCACCTTCGACGAAGGATCTTGGGCGAAGCCTTCTGCTATGGTAGTTGCGCAGGTTCTGCTGGTAGATCGTAGATCTTTCTACGGCGATTTCTCTTGCTTCGTCAAGGAGGTCGACGGAGTCTTCGAGTGCGAGGGATGACTCCTTCTCGCTATAGGCGACTACGTGAGGCGCTTTGTACCGTACCTCGGCGGGTAGTACTGCCTCTGCTCCATGTACCATAAAGAATGGTGTGTAGCCGGTGGCGATGTTTGGAGTTGTACGCAGGCTCCAAAGTACGGATTCCAGTTTGTTTGGCCAGCAACCCGCGGCTTGTTCGAGTGGCCAGAGGAGTCGCTTCTTGATGCCGCTGTAGACGAGCCCGTTTGCCTTTTCCACCTGACCGTTGGTCTGCGGGTGTGCGACTGTGGCATAGATGATGTTGATCCCCAGGTTCTCGCAGAAATCTTGGAACTCCTTGGATGTAAAGTTCGTTCCGTTGTCGGTGATGATGCTGTGTGGCACGCCGAAGCGGTAGACGATGGACTCGAAGAACTTGACTGTGCTGTGCCCTGATTGCTTGGTCACTGGCATGGCCTCGATCCACTTAGTGAATTTGTCGACTGCGACCAAGAGGTAGACGTAGCCTCCTTGCGAGGACCTTGGAAGTTTGCCAACCATGTCGAGTCCCCATTGGGCGAAGGGCCAGGCCAATGGGATAGGCCGGAGTTCTGCGCCTGGTGCGTGTGGCTTGTCTGCGAATCGCTGGTAAGCATTGCACTTTTGGACTATGTCTTTGGCATCGGGCATGGCCGTGGGCCAGTAAAATCCAGCTCGTAGAGCTTTGGCAACGAGGGTGCATGTCCCTTCATGGATGTCGAGGAGTACTACTTTTCCATCGGCTAGGGAGACGCATCGCTGTAACACGCCTGTGATTCTGTGTTTATACAATTCGCCGTTGATAACGGCGAATGCCTTGGAGCGTCGTGCGATGTGTCGTGCGTCTGTTGGGTCATCCGGTAGGCGCTTATTGAGGAGGTACGTAATGTACGGCTGCGTCCAGGATTGCTCGATCATCATGACGCTCATTGGTCCCTCGAGTCCTGTGTCGAGCTCCAAGTCGTCGATTGTCATTGGCTCATTGGGTGGCGTAGCCCCCGAGTCTGTTTCTGCGCTTGTTTTCTTCTCTGTGGCCTTTGGCTTGATGGAGCGTTCGCATATGCGCTCAAGAAATACCCCAGGTGGTATGGGTGCGCAGGTGGAGCCTATGTTGGCGAGTGCGTCCGCCTCCTCATTGCTTTCGCGACCTATGTGTCGCAACTCGCAACCATCGAAGTCTCCTTCAAGTGTGTCGTAGAGGTCGCGGTATGCGATCATGTTGTCGTTTAGTGCGTCGCACTCGTGCATTGTTTGGTTGACGACCAGCTTGGAGTCGCCATATATGATTAGCCTCTTTGCGCCGCAGGCTTTTGCCATTCTCATCCAGTGTAACAAGGCCTCGTATTCAGCCTCGTTGTTTGAGGCGGTGAACTGCATTCGCATGACGTACTTCAGCTTGTCCCCTTGAGGCGATGTTAGTATGACACCTGCTCCTGCTCCATCTTTCCTCTTGGACACATCGAAGTGCATTGTCCAGAGGTAGGACATGTCTGGCTTGTCCGGGAGTTGGTTTTCCATCCAATGTACGAGGAAGTCAGGGAGAACTTGCGACTTGATTGCTCCGCGCTTTTCGTATGTGATGTCTCGTGGAGACAGTTCAATTTCCCAAAGTGCGACTCGTCCTGTGGCGTCTGGGTTATTGAGGATATGTCCCAATGGGGCGTCGTTGACTACCACGATTGGGTGTTCCTGGAAGTAATGGCGCAGTCGCCGGGCGGTCATAAAGATGTCGTACGCCAGCTTCTGGTAGTGCGGGTACCGCTGTTTTGTTGGCGTGAGGACCTCGCTGAGGTAGTATACCGGGCGTTGTACGCCATGGACCTTGTTTTCCTCGGCCCGTTCGACGACGAGCACTGTGCTAACCACTTGGTTGGTGGCGGAGATGTACAGCAGCAGTGGTTCCCTTTCTCATGGAGTTACCAATACTGGCGAGGTGGGTAGTAGGTGCTTGAGGTCCTCGAATGCTTCTTGCGCTTCGTTGGTCCACTCGAATTTGTCAGCTTTGCGGAGGAGCTGATAGAAGGGCAGCGCCTTTTCTCCCATTCAACTGATAAATCGATTGAGGGCCACGATTCGCCCGGCTAGTTGCTGAACGCCTCTTATGTTCTTTGGCTTCTCCATGGCCAGTATGGCCTTTATATTTTTCGGGTTTGCCTCAATCCCTCTCGCGGAGATGAGATACCCGAGCAGTTGCCCAGAGGGTACGCCGAAGGCGCATTTTTCCGGATTGAGCTTTATCCGGTAGCGATCAAGATTGGCGAAGGTTTCGTGCAAGTCGTCGATTAGAGAGGCTTCTTCCTTGGTCTTGATTACTATGTCGTCGACATAGACTTGGATGTTGCGACCAAGTTGCTCCTTAAGGCAGGCCTGCATGCACCGCTGGTACATGGCTCCTGCGTTTTTTAGCCCGAAGGGCATTGTGTTGTAGCAGAACACGCCGAAGGGCATTGTAAACACGGTCTTCTCCTGGTCTTCCTCCTTCATTCGAATTTGGTTATAGCCTGAGTAGGCGTCGAGGAAGCAGAGGCGCTCGCATCCAGCAGTGGAGTCGATGATTTGATCGATCCGTGGTAGCGGGAAGTGATCTTTTGGGCAATGCTTGTTTAGAGAAGTGAAGTCCACGCACATCCGCAGGATATCCGTGTCCTTTTTTGGCACCAGCACCGTATTGGCGAGCCAAGTGATTTCCTTGATCTCGCGTATGAATTTGGCCTCGAGGAGTCTGTTGATCTCCATTCCGACTGCCTGTGCCCGTGGCTCAAACAGTCGCCTGATTGTTTGCTTGACTGGCCTTGCGTTGGGGTTGATGTTGAGTGCGTGCTCGGCGAATTCCCTGGGAACTCCTGGCATGTCCGCAGGACACCAGGCGAAAATTTGCCAGTGCTCACGGAGGAATTCGACGAGCGCGAGTTCCTATGCGGGACTCAAGTTGTTGGCGATGAGGGCCGTTTTAGCGGGTTCTGATGGATGGACCTGCACCTTCTTTGTGTGCACAGATGAGTCGAAGGAGAGGTCAGGTGAGCTTGGCCTACTCAGGGGGGCAGGCTGTTGTCTGTTGTTTCCTTCAATCGCACGAGTTCCTCCTGCATGCCGAAGGACTGGGAGATTCTGTTGAATTCCCTGTCGCAACTGTCAGATCGCTCGAAACTTCCGTTGATCGTGATGACGCCATTGGGACCTGGCATTTTCATCTGCAGGTAGGCGTAGTGGGGTACTGCCATGAACCTAGCGAACGCGACGCTCCCGAGGATGCAGTGGTATTGTGAGGGCCACTCGACAACTTCAAAGTCGATGCGCTCGTGCCGGAAGTTCTTCGGCGTGCCGAATATGACGTCGAGGTTGATTTTGCCTAGGGGGTATACGCCTTTTCCTGGGACGATGCCGTGGAACGTTCTGTCCGATGCCTCCAAGCAGGTTAGAGGGATCCTCATTGCTCGCAAGGTACTCGCGAATATGAGGTTGATACTGCTTCCGCCATCCATGAAGACACGACTCATGTCGAAGCCTCCAATTTGCGCCTCGAGTACGAGGGGGCAATGACCTAGGCGAGGTACTTGAGGCGGGTGGTCGCGTTTGTCGAAGGTAATGCACGACTCATTACCACTGAGGTACTCAGTGGTGGATGGTGGCGAGTGCATGGCCAAATTGACTTGGCGAGTGATGGCCTTCTGCACCCTATTGGAGGGGAGTCCCTTTTGGATCATCATGGTACCCATGGCCCGTGGGTATGGTTCGCCTCCGTGATGCTGGTCCGGTGCAGCTCCGTTCGGGGGTGGCCTAGGTGGTGGTGGTGCGCCATGTTCCACTGCGCCTGGAGCGGTTCCGTAGCCTCTTTCGACTGCATTGCGGTTCATCCGAACCAACCCCTCATGTAGCTTGAGGAACTCGCGGCAGTCCTTGAGGAGGTGACTGGACTTTCTCTTGCCATCATGCTTGTCGATGTAGAAGTGTACCGTGCATGGTCCGGACAGTTTGTCTTCGATGGAGGTCGCGGGTGCTTCGTCGCGAGTGCGGCGTTGCCATACTTGCGTGGTTTTCCCGGAGTCGCGGTATCCGCCGCTGTAGTATCCGCTATTGCGGTTATCGTCGCGTCTATCGGCGTAGCCGGCTGCGACCATGTTGACGTCATCGCGATCATTGTAGATGCGCATACGACGTTTACTCCGGTGGTCGCGTCTTCGTTCGAGTTCTGCCTCCTCGTCAGAGTGAACGCGATTCTTCAATGAATCTTCTCCATCAGCCCACCGATTCGCGATCTCCATCAGGTGGTCGATGGTCTTGGGCTTGAGCGGCCTAGCTCCTCCCTAAGTTCCATGTGGCAGACACCACCGTTGAATGCATCAATCGCATGGTCTTCCGAGATGTTCTCCGCGGAGTTCTTGATGATGGACCATCTTTGGATGTAAGAGCGCAGCGATTCGCCAGATTTCTGCTGGCAGCATCTCAGTTTTTCGATTGAAGCCGGGTGTTTGTACGTGCCCTTGAAGTTGCATACGAAGCTGTAGACCAGCTCATCCCAGCTACGAATGGATCCGCGTGGGAGGTTATTGAACCATGCTCGGGCGGCTCCCTGCAGCTGTAGCTGCAAGCATTGCATGGCAGTACTTCGACTGCCTCTGTGCAGCCTGACGGAGGAGATGTGATCCTCCAGCCAGATCTTGGGGTCCTGCAGACCGTCAAATTTCGGGTTCTCTGATGGGAGTTTGAACCCTTTAGGCATTCGCTTTTGCCTGATGGATCTGCTGAAGCATCTGGCGCCGCAGAGCTCCCCATCTTCTTCTTCCGAATCAGTCGACCGAGCACGTCGTGCCCTTGACTTGTCGATCTTGCGCTGCGTGAGCTCGTCGCGTGCATCGTAGTCGCGATCGTGTCGTCGTGAACGGCGGCGCCGAGACAGGTCGTGACTATCATCGCTTGACGAGGACGAGGAGTAGCGTTTTGCTAACGCTTTGCCCTTTTTTGGGTCTGGTACTGGTTCTTTGTCGAGGGCGGTCTCGATTAGCCCAAGGCCCGCGGTCGTAGATCGGTGCATGGCCGTTCGGGGATCTCCAGCCGGTGGCTGGTTATTGAGAAGGTACATGGTGGCCGCTGTCACTACGGCCCGTGGCGTTCTGGGAACCACGTTGCCTCTCGTGTCGACTGTCATAGAGCCGAAGTCGAGGACTTTCGCGGCGTCTATGCGTTCTTGTTCGGTGAGGTGAGCCATCCGTGATTGCCTCTTCCTGGCGAGATGCTCGTTGCCTCTTGAGGAGGATCCTCCATAGGAGGAGAGCCCAACGCGGCGAAGGCTTGATTCGTCCGCCGCCTTTTTACGCGCCTCAAGTTGCGCGATTGCCTGTTTCTGGTGCTTGAATTCCTCTTTTAGGAGCCAGTGGTAACCCATCAGTAGTTCCTGAGGGGACCCGAAGGGTAGAGGTGCACCTCGTAGGGCTTTGCGGCAGCGTTCCCACTCTTGCTCGTTGAGCCTGATCACGACGCGTTCGCCGGTTTGCTCGTTGATTATGCTGGGGGGTTCGACTGCTCCTCCATTGTCGCTATTGCCGCCGTTGGCGTTGGGCGGGTCGGTGCCGTTGCCGGTGTTACCACCATTGCCGCGGTTGGCGGAGGTGTCGCCTGCGTTGATGACGGCGCACATGAAGTGATTTGGGAAGCTGTTGCTTCCACAACTTTCAGATCCGGAACCGTAGGTTCCATCTTCAGTGGCCAGATCGCTTAGATCGGAGTCGCGACTGCTGTCGCTGATCGTGTTCCCGACTACCGCTGGAGCATTGAGCTCGCTGAGGGTGCCGATCGATGGAGGGAACCATGATGCTGGGGCAATCGCCGATGCTGTCGGCTGATCGGGCATGCGAAGCGTGCCCATCTGACCAACTTGGAAGCGGAAGCTCCCAATTGCCAGGCTGATTCCGTCGCCCACGGACTCGAAGGCCGGGCAAGTAGCTGGCGTGTGGACGGTGAAGTCGAAGGCACCGAAAAGCTGGCGAATCTCTGCTGTTGCAGAGTTGTAGATCGCGTTTGATGGGGCCGAAGAAGCCGCAACATGAGCACTCCCAGTTCCCACGGACGGCGCCAATTGACGAGGGTTTAACTCGGCAAAACCCATTGTTATGGACTTGGGTTTTGGAGAAGGAGGGAGCGCTGGAGACATCTATCGGCTAGCAAACAAGCACACAGGGGACAAAGGATTTACCCAGATTCAGGCCTCGTAGAGGTCCCTACTCCTGCTTGTCTGCTCGTGGAATTATCGAAGGAGTCGAAAGTTACAATGGTGCGCAGATGAAATCTGGCGAGGGTTGTGGAAACTAGGGTTGCGTGTGTCCTCCTCGCCGCCCCCTCCTAGCCTTTATATAGATAGGCTAGGTCTCAGATAGCAGGTCAAGTCGGTTACAAGTTAGGGTTTTCCCCTTCAAACTTTCTATCTTTAGCTTCTTCTTGTCCTTCAAGCAATCGAGAGTCCATAGGTAACTCGAGTCCCTCCATCCGGGCCTTGGCGACACCGTGGGCCTGTATGTATTTGGGCCGTATATACCAAGCTCGAGTACCTGCAGGGTATACCCATGTCATTAGGGGTTTTCGATAAAGCAAGCAAACAAAGTACGAGTAAATAAATGACAGTACGAATAAATGCAGCAAGTGGCCCAATCCTTTATGCAACAAAGGACAAGCCGGTTATATTACTTAAGATGACCAAACATTCTCGAGGACACATGGGAAGACTGTCAAGTGCTTTCGCTTCATATAGTTGATTAATCTTCTTTAGCTTGCTAAGTGTTGTGTGGGTGAACATGTGCTAATGTACCGCCCCATCCAAGACTAATACATACTTGTGATTATACCCCTTGCAAACATCCGTAAGTACAAGAAAGTAATTAAGGTAGAGACCTAACCACAACTTTAAACTCTAAGACCCTTACGTCCCTTGTGCAATGGTTGCCTAACCGGGGTTCAGGTTTCTGCCACTGCGGCAACCCCTACGATTAGTAGCCAAATACACAATGCATTCCTCTAGGCCCATATAGGTGAAGTGTCATGTAGTCGACGTTCACATGACACCATAACAATCTATTGAATCTTTCTCAACACAACTCAACTACTAACAACAAGACTTCTCCCATGTCCTCAAGAACAAAACAAACTACTCACAAGACATCATATGGATCATGATCAGAGATGGAATAATGATGTATAACAATATGAACATAAACAATAATTCAATGGTTCACTCAATAGTATCAACTACAAAGAGTAATCAACACCGGGAAAGTTTCCCCTATGAACTAATGCAAGATTCAACGCAATTGTTACAGCAATATGGAGATGATGATGAGGGTGATGATGGTGATGATGGTGGTGATGATGATGATCCCGATGAAGTCTAGCTTGATGGTGGTGTTGATGGCGACGATCTTCCCTCTCCGGGAAGGAATTCCCCTGGCAGAAATCTATCTGCCGGAGAGATCTTTCTCTCTCGGTGTTTTCCGCCCCGTAGAGGCGGCGGAATCTTTCTATGGTCGCCCCCCAGTCTTAGGGTTTCGGGAGGATGATATACGCCAGAGGAGAGAGGCTGGTGTGGGCCAGGGTGGCCACACCACCTCCAGGTGTGGCCTTGGGCTGCCCACGCCAGGGGGTGGTGTGGGCCCGCTGTGGCCCATCTCCACTCCGTCTTCTGGCATCCTTAGTCTTCTGGAAAAATAGGATTTTCCGTATATTTTTCCGAATTTTCTGATCTTCGCGAATTTTGCCTCCAAACAGCACCTTTTCCATCAGAATCCTGACTGCAGCGGTCCATGCTCCAAAAGTCATCAACCATGCAAAAACAGAAGAAATAACATAAGTATCACCTCTCAATACGAAATATATCAATGAATAATAGTGAATTAAGACATAGAATAGTGATGCAAAATGGACATATCAGCGGCTGCCATCGATGACTCGACTGGGGCCTGGACAGGGACGTCGGCTGCTTTCAACGCATCGAGGGGGGCCGGCAAGGAGACGGGGGCCTCCTCGCCGGTGGCCTCGGAGGCGACGATGGCCACCTTATCCTCCTCCGCCATCGCCGGCACGGACGGGGTATTCTCGGGAGTTTGCGGATGCTGGTGGGACAGTGGAGAGGGTTGTGTGGGGAGAGTGAGCGAGAGTGAGAGTGGGTGTGCATAGAGGGGCTCTATAGTTAAGGTGGATGGAAGCAAGGCACGTTTCGTCGCACCACCATGCAACATGCCGTGCAGTCTACTACACCATGCACCGCGACACGCACACGGTACGTCACGTTTTTTCGCGGGCCATGCATGGCAGTTCTGTATTGAGCCGCATGCAAAGGGCGCATACACAATTTCTATGTACGAAGTTTGACACGGCCCTAAAATTGACGATAGTTAAACGTGGAAATGCAGAGGGGAAGGTAGGTGGATGTACGGCGAGATTTGTGGGCTTGTGCTAGATCTGGTAGAGGGATGTGTTGATGACTGCGAGTGACTCGATGGAGACGGAGATGTTAGGTATCGTCGAGCTCAGCTCTTTGGCCTCCGGCTAGCGCGTGCAAGTTTCTTACGGAGGGGCCTAGTTGGAAGTGAGATTGAGAGCCGCTGCGTAAAAAATGGGATATGTCTTATTAAAATCAAGTGGCAATAAATTGCAGCTGTCCATCGACTACCGTGCACTCGATGACGCATGTGTTGTGGCGTAGTAGTAGCAGTAGTAGGCTTTTCAGAGTTGATTAAACATGACATGACCGCTCGACGACTTTTTCCATGGACGGCATCGTGTTCCTTCTTGTAGAAGTCTCGCTGAGGGAGACGTCCGTGTTGTCTCACGCTGTACTGTGAAGGGCACGACGTGTGCAATGATCATCGTTGGATCGCACAGAATCAATGGTTGGTGCGCATGATCTACGTGACAACTGTGACAACCAATCAGGGAGTAGCAGACAGAGTGAGCACATGTTTGGGCTTCTACGAAAGATAGAGAGAGGGGCAAAACTGAGTAGTATCAAAAAACCAAGGGCAAAACTGAGTAGTATAAAAATGGAAAGTGAGTGTCTTGTACAATGAACTACATCATGACATACATCAAATTATACCAAGATAGATCCACTAGATTTCATTTGATGTGTGTTCTTCTCATAAACCACATGGACTAACTAGAGTTCATTGCATGTGTGTTATTGTCATAAACCACATGGATCCACCTGTGTCATTGCATGTGTGTTCTTCTAAACAAACCACAAATGGATAAACCAATATCATTGCATGTCTCTTCTTTTCATGAACCACACCTAGTGTCATCGCATGTCTGTTCTTCTCACAAACCACATAAGGATCCACCAGTGTCATTGCATGTCTGTTCTTCTCATGAACCACATCTAGAGTCATTGCATGTCTGTTCTTCTCACAAACCACATAAGGATCCACCAGTGTCATTGGATGTATGTTCTTTTCATGAACCACACACAGTGTCCTTGGATGTCTGTTCTTCTCACAAACCACATAAGGATCCACCAGTGTCATTGGATGTGTGTTCTTTTCATGAACCACACATGGATCCACCAAGTATCATTGCATGTGTGTTCTTCTAAACAAACCACACATGGATCCACCAGTATCATTGCATGCATGTTCTTTTCATGAACCACACCTAGTGTCATTGGATGTGTGTTCTTCTCACAAACCACACATGGATCCACCAGTGTCATTGCATGTGTGTTCTTTTCATGAACCACACCCAGTGTCATTGCATGTATGTTCTTCTCACAAAGCACACATAAGGATCTACCAGTGTCATTGCATGTCTGTTATTTTCATGAACCACACCTAGTATCATTGCATGTCTGTTCCTCTAAACAAACCACACATGGATCCACTAGTGTCATTGCATGTTTGTTCTTCTCATGAACCACACACAATGTCATTGGATGTCTGTTCTTTTCATAAACCACATAAGGATCCACCAGTATCATTGCATGTCTGTTCTTTTCATGAACCACACCTAGTATCATTGCATGTCTGTTCCTCTAAACAAACCACACATGCATCCACTAGTGTCATTGGATGTGTGTTCTTTTCATGAACAACACCCAGTGTCATTGCATGTCAGTTCTTCTCACAAACCACACATGGATCCACCCAGTGTGATTGCATGTCAGTTCTTCTCACAAACCACATAAGGATCCACCAGTGTCATTGCATGTCTGTTCTTTTCATGAACCACACCCAGTATCATTTCATGTCTATTCCTCTAAACAAACCACACATGGATCCACCAGTGTCATTGCATGTCTGTTCTTCTCACAAACCACATAAGGATACACCAGTGTCATTGCATGTGTGTTCTTTTCATGACCCACAGCTAGAGTCATTGCATGTGTGTTCTTCTCCCAAACCACATAAGGATACACCAGTGTCGTTGGATGTGTGTTCTTTTCACAAACCACAGTCAGTGTCATTGCATGTCTGTTCTTCTCATAACCCACATAAGGATACACCAGTGTCATTGGATGTGTGTTCTTTTCACAAACCACAGCCAGTGTCATTGCATGTCTATTCTTCTCACAAACCACATAAGGATACACCAGTGTCGTTGCATGTGTGTTCTTTTCACAAACCACAGCTAGAGTCATTGCATGTGTGTTCTTCTCACAAACCACATAAGGATCCACCAGTGGCATTGCATGTCTGTTCTTTTTATGAACCACACCCAGTATCATTGCATGTCTGTTCCTCTAAACAAACAACACATGGATCCACCAATGTCATTGCATGTCTGTTCTTCTCACAAACCACATAAGGATACACCAGTGTCATTGCATGTGTGTTCTTTTCATGACCCACAGCTAGAGTCATTGCATGTGTGTTCTTCTCCCAAACCACATAAGGATACACCAGTGTCGTTGGATGTGTGTTCTTTTCACAAACCACAGCCAGTGTCATTGCATGTCTGTTCTTCTCATAACCCACATAAGGATACACCAGTGTCATTGGATGTGTGTTCTTTTCACAAACCACAGCCAGTGTCATTGCATGTCTATTCTTCTCACAAACCACATAAGGATACACCAGTGTCATTGGATGTTTGTTATTTTCATGAACCACACCCAGTGTCATTGCATGTATGTTCTTCTCACAAACCATATAAGGATACACCAGTGTCGTTGCATGTGTGTTCTTTTCACAAACCACAGCTAGAGTCATTGCATGTGTGTTCTTCTCACAAACCACATAAGGATCCACCAGTGTCATTGCATGTCTGTTCTTTTCATGAACCACACCCAGTATCATTGCATGTTTGTTCCTCTAAACAAACAACACATGGATCCACCAATGTCATTGCATGTCAGTTCTTCTCACAAACCACATAAGGATACACCAGTGTCATTGCATGTGTGTTCTTTTCATGACCCACAACTAGAGTCATTGCATGTGTGTTCTTCTCCCAAACCACATAAGGATACACCAGTGTCATTGGATGTTTGTTCTTTTCACAAACCATAGCCAGTGTCATTGCATGTCTGTTCTTCTCACAACCCACATAAGGATACACCAGTGTCAGTGGTTGTGTGTTCTTTTCATGAACCACACCCAGTGTCATTGGATGTCTGTTCTTCTCACAAACCACATAAGGATACACCAGTGTCATTGCATGTGTGTTCTTTTCACAAACCACAGCTAGAGTCATTGCTTGTGTGTTCTTCTCACAAACCACATAAGGGTACACCAGTGTCATTGGATGTGTGTTCTTTTCATGAACCACACCCAGTGTCATTGCATGTCTGTTCTTCTCACAAACCACACATGGATCCACCAGTGTCATTGGATGTGTGTTCTTTTCATGAACCACACCAGTGTCATTGGATGTGTGTTCTTATCACAAACCACACATGGATCCACCAGTGTCATTGCTTGTGTGTTCTTTTCATGAACCACACATGGATCCACCTAGTGTGATTGCATGTTTATTCTTTTCACAAACTACATATGGATCCACCAGTGTCATTACATGTCTGTTCTTCTAAACAAACCACACATGGATCCACCAGTGTCATTGGATGTGTGTTCTTTTCATGAACCACAACCAGTGTCATTGATTGTGTGTTCTTCTCATGAACCACACCCAGTGTCATTGCATGTGTGTTCTTCTAGCAAACCACACATGGATCCACCAGTGTCATTGGATGTGTGTTCTTTTTATGAACCACAACTAGAGTCATTGCATGTGTGTTCTTCTCACAAACCACATAAGGATACACCAGTGTCATTGCATGTGTTTTCTTTTCACAAACCACAGTTAGAGTCATTGCATGTCTGTTCTTCTCACAAACCACATAAGGATACACCTGTGTCATTGCATGTGTGTTCTTTTCATGAACCACACCCACTGTCATTGGATGTGTGTTCTTCTCACAAACCACACATGGATCCACCAGTGTCATTGCATGTGTGTTCTTTTCATGAACCACACATGGATCCACCCAGTGTGATTGCATGTCAGTTCTTCTCACAAACCACATAAGGATCCACCAGTGTCATTGCATGTCTGTTCTTTTCATGAACCACACCCAGTATCATTGCATGTCTGTTCCTCTAAAGAAACCACACATGGATCCACCAGTGTCACTGCATGTGGTCATTGCATGTGTGTTCTTCTAAACAAGCCACACATGCATCCACTAGTGTTATTGGATGTGTGTTCTTTTCATGAACCACACCTAGTGTCATTGCATGTCTGTTCTTCTCACAAACCACACATGGATCCACCTAGTGTGATTGCATGTTAGTTCTTCTCATGAACCACATAAGGATCCACCAGTGTCTTTGCATGTCTGTTCTTTTCATGAACCACACCCAGTATCATTGCATGTCTGTTCCTCTAAACAAACCACAAATGGATCCACTAGTGTCATTGCATGTCTGTTCTTCTCACAAACCACATAAGGATACACCAGTGTCATTGCATGTGTGTTCTTTTCATGAACCACAGCTAGAGTCATTCCATGTGTGTTCTTCTCACAAACCACATAAGGATACACCAGTGTCATTGGATGTGTGTTCTTCTCACAAACCATAGCAAGTGTCATTGCATGTCTGGTCTTCTCACAAACCACATAAGGATACACCAGTGTCATTGGATGTGTGTTCTTTTCATGAACCACACCTAATGTCATTGCATGTCTGTTCTTCTCACAAACCACATAAGGATCCACCGGTGTCATTGCATGTTTGTTCTTTTCATGAACCACACCCAATATCATTGCAGGTCTGTTCCTCTAAACAAACCACACATGGATCCACCAGTGTCATTGCATGTGGTCATTGCATGTGTGTGCTTCTAAACAAACCACACATGGATACACCAATGTCATTGGATGTGTGTTATTTTCATGAACCACACCCAATGTCATTGCATGTCTGTTCTTCTCAAAAACCACATATGGATCCACCAGTGTCACTGGATGTGTGTTCTTTTTATGAACCACACCCAGAGTCATTGCATGTCTGTTCTTCTCACAAACCACATAAGGATCCACCAGTGTCATTGCATGTGTGTTCTTTTCATGAACCACGGCTAGAGTCATTGCATGTGTGTTCTTCTCAGAAACCACATAAGGATACACCAGTGTCATTGGATGTGTGTTCTTTTCATGAACCACACATGGATCCACCAAGTGTGATTGCATGTCAGTTCTTCTCACAAACCACATAAGGATCCACCAGTGTCATTGTATGTCTGTTCTTTTCATGAACCACACCCAGTATCATTGCATGTCTGTTCCTCTAAACAAACCACACATGGATCCACCAGTGTCATTGCATGTGTGTTCTTCTCACAAACCACATAAGGATACACCAGTGTCATTGCATGTGTGTTCTTTTCATGAACTACAGCTAGAGTCATTGCATGTGTGTTCTTCTCACAAACCACATAAGGATACACCAGTGCCATTGGATGTGTGTTCTTTTCACAAATCACAGCCAGTGTCATTGCATGTTTGTTCTTCTCACAAACCACATAAGGATACACCAGTGTCATTGGATGTGTGTTCTTTTCATGAACCACACCTAGAGTCATCGCATGTCTGTTCTTCTCACTAGTTACATACCGTTCGATCGGGGCGCCTTGACGATTGGGATGGTCTTCGTGAGAGCGATCGGCAAGTAGGCTGTTCTGCGGCATGATTGGCCACGCTTGCTCTGGACAAACTAGCAACACCGGGCGCTCCCCTGTTGCGAGTGTCATGACTCACGAGTTCAATGGGCCATATCCCAGTGTCATGTCCCCATTACTTCTCTTCCTTCCCGTACTTCTCTTCCTTCCCCTTGAAGCCACTTTGCCCACTTCACTCCCATCCTGTCATAGCCGCAAGCCGAGAGCGCCTCCATCCCAATCCCCTCTCCGGCAGCCACCCCCTCCCCTCTCGCCATGGGTTCAAGGGGAGACGACGAGGAAATGCATCGTGATGACAGGGATGGTGATTTCGATGTGAGTCGTCTAATCTCTATCTCTATCATTTGTGGCCAGTTATCTATTTTTGAGCTAGATCTACTCTGTTTACTCATGCGCGTATGATGTGTTAGGCCAACCAGACGATGTATGACTTCGACTATCACGGTTTAGTGGATGAAGACAGTCCTCTACTATGTAAACATGGACATGTGCCTGCTAAATTTGTAGCGTTCGAAGGATGAAACGCGGGCAGGAGGTTTCTACCGTGTCAAGGACATCATGCAATGATGCAAGGCGGAAGTTGCGGTGTTGTCAAATGGGTAGATCTAGAGTGGCCCAAATCGATGCAGAAAACGCTGGACAAACTATGGGATATGATTGTTGAGTTGAAAGAATCCGTAGTCAGCTCACTTCTTGATAGTGTTGAGATGAAGCTATGGGACCCAGTTGACACGACCAAGCTTAACCGAGATCTCAGGAGGGTGCAAGACAAGTTTAGCAAAGTCGAGAAGGAGAGGGACGTGGCGTTGGCCCTGAAGGCTAAAGTAGAGCGAGAACTGACTCAAGCAAGGAATGATCTTCACCAGGCCAAAGTCTTGCAGTTCACAACTACGAGTATTGACAAGTGCATGAGGAAAAATACAGAGAAACAATTGAAGCTGTGCAAGGAAGATGCTAAAAGGAAGGAGCAGACGAATCGATCCTTGCTCTCGCAGAAAGATGCGCATCGGGCTAAGATTAGGAAGATCAAGGAGATGTGTGATAACTAGTTCTATTTAGCTTGAGCTCCGTGCCTTTTTAAGTTGTAATAGTAGTACTTGTTGACCTAGCGGTCTGAACTAGTGGTCCCGGAGTCCTGGGAGGAAAACATTCCTCTCTCGTTAGTCTGTCTTAACCCTGCATCACTACCTTTTGTCTGATTATGGTGGTATTCTGACATTGGTGGTTTGTTTAAACTTAATCTACGTGGATTGTGCCGCATGCAAATGGCACAGCCACAATTTATAAAGTGGAAGTATGTACACCCGGTTAATGGAGATCCGGGAGCTTCGCCAGACGCAGGGGATGCAGGAGTAGGGAGGCGGTGAGATAGATGGGCTCAAGCTTCTGGGCATTATCGGTTGGCATTGCTGTTTATGTTGCCACATCATTGTGCAGCATCTGAAATAAGTTGCTGCTTCGTGGAGTGTGGCAGCTTAAATAATTTATTTCTGTGCCACTTACATTCCGTCGTATTTGGAGACCTCCTGCCCCTCAGCAATCGTGGAACTGGTGCTGCGTGTTTTCAGATAGCAGTGGCACAATCACAATTTCGGATTCAACTACTGACTCGGGCGTTTCCAAACCCTAAGTCGCGGTACATTTTACTCAGAGAATGTGGGTAGATTATTTCTCCCAGCAACGTGCCACACATAAAGCTCCAGAATTTAACAGAATTACATATATAGGTTCAAGTTCAACACATTACTATGCATCTTCATTGCCAGCAGCCTTCTTCTGCAGCCTAGGTGCCAAGCCTTCACGTCCACTGGCTTCTTCATTTCATGCCTTCTTCCTCTTCCTCGGTGCCAATTTTCTTAGCTTCACGTACTCTGCATCGTCGGGACAATGAGCACCAGAATCGTGTCCAGCATCATCTTTCCACTCGTTTTTAATTTCTCTGGCAGTCATGTTTCTAACCTTGCGGCGCTTCCTGTCAAAGAAACAGGACTGTTGCATAACTGCCCAATATCTACAGAGTAAATGAAAAAAATTACAATTCAGCACAAACATGCGAACCCCAAGAGACTTTTGCTTACCAGGAGCTAATTGGGTTCGAGCAACCACCCTGTCCAAGAATAGAAGGGCGACTCCCAGTTACAACAGCTTCCACATACAGTACATCACAATTCAGCTCAAACATGCAATTTGAAGCATACCTTTTCATCAACCCAATTAGCTGACTGTCACACATTAGAGGAACCATGATGCCACGTTCATCCGTAAAGCTGAACTTTGCAGTCTGCTTTAGCCATAATTCATCATGATTACGCAGAGCAGCAACCATACCAGATATAGTGCAGATCTGCGCAGACGCTTCTTCCATCATGATACAATGGTGTCCATACCACTTGCCCTTAGAGTCGTACCTGAAGAGGACTACTGTAACCAGGTAAGGGTGGTCCGCAGAGATCCCACTTAACAGAAAACTATGGACAAAATATGTTTGTCAGCGTTGGGCTAACAAACAATTTTAGGTTCAGTAACCAGCTAGCAGTTATAATTAGTGCGAATAGCAAAGAGAAGGGTAGCTCACCCGCTTGTAGCCAGAACTTCTTCTTCCTTGGTAGTAGGATCTTCCATCCTCCGAGCTGCTCGGCTCGTCAGCGGCGAAGGCGGGCTAGAGCCTCGCAATGGCGGCTATGGCATGCGCCATTGGAGCTCGGGATCAGCGACTGGGCGCAGCAACTTGGCGCCAGAAGTCAAATGTCCGAAGGGATCGTCCTACCTGGAGGGTGGATTTCGACGCTGCTGGTGCTAGGGGAAAGGTGGGAATGGATTTGTGAAATTGGTCAACGCATCCAATCCACTTTATCTCCTCGATTTGCCTAAGAGGTTGCTGGGTTGGCGCTCGGGTCAGGGACATATGACCGACATGAGGGTCCCGACCGTCTACTTCACGGGGCAGTTTCACGAAATGTTTGAATTTGGCAAGGGTGAGATGAGTTTGCGTTGAAATGGCCCCTCTCGGTAGTTGGTGGCCCAACATTTCGAAACGCGGCAATTTCAGGCAACTTAGGTACCGCGGTGCACTGGCCTGTGAACTTTGGTACCGCAGACGAACATCCCCTAGCTGTCCACCCCCACGCCTGTCGGGGGATGACCCCCGGATAGCCTAGCTGGATAAGAATAAGGCAAGCAAGATACGATCGGCTAGTTGGGCTTAGTCGGACGGAAGCTCTATATATGGCGCAATGGAGAACCCGGACCAGGGCAAGCCAGCGCGCAGGCCAACCAGATAAAAGAAGATTGGAAAGGTGTTGATCTGGCTAGATGATCCTAGCCGTACGAAGTCAAGACGGAGGCAGCAGGCAAGGCGACGTGCGACACAGTGCATGGTATGGCCTGGCCTATCGACAAGACGTAAATCAAGCAGAGGACGAGGCCCATGCCGGCGACTATGTGGCTGACAGGAGGCACCGTGGCTGGTTGCTGACGCCGCGCTTCTGGCGGCTCGCACGACGTCCACTGTGCCCACGATGCTCCGCACGGCATACACTATAGACTAGACCGCCACTATGTGGTACTGTGGATGACCAGTCGGCTAGGGCCACCTGTGGGACCCACCAGCCGACCTGGCCAGTAAGATTGTTGCCCCCAGCCTATATAAGGGGAGCATGGCTCACGTAGAAAGGGTTGGTCTCAGCTGGATTTACTAGATAGGCAGTTTATACATCTCAAAGAGCATTCTGTAGCTCTCGTATTGATCATACCATAGTCAGATCGGCAGGAGTATGGGTGTTACCTCCTCATGAGGGCCCCGAATGTGGGTACTTCCTGCGTCTCGCTATGTTGGCGTGTATCCAATCCCGCCAGCAGACACCGTCGATAGCTTCCCTGCCGTTTACCCACACCTCTATCTAGCCTTCTCAGGCACTGCCGTTTCACATACAACGACAATTGGCGCCCACCCTGGGGCAGAATGGCTTCGAATGGAGTCACGTTCCACACGGGAGCCCGCACTTCAGCCGTGAGCGCGTGGCCTCTGGCCTCGTGCTTACACTAGGCAAATTCAACTGCGTCATCGACAACGCGTTGTGTTTCGCTGGATCCACCTTCCCGGTGAACGACACCGTCCTACTGTTCGGTGACCTACCGGTCTATAGTGCCACCTTGTCGGAGCATTTCCCTCGGGAGATCGTTTCTATCGTGGAGCTGTTGTTCTCACGCAACGGCACTCCCGTCGCTCCATGTGGCGTGTAGTTCATGATGGTCGGCTCCAGCATGCAGCAGCGTTGCCCTTTAGAGCACACCGAGGAGGGAGCCGGAGCTTACGCTACTCCGTGGGAGAAGGATCCGGTGGAAGCCTCCATCGACCGACTCCTCACTCTAGTTGCCCTCGGAGACGATCTGGAGGAAGCCGCCACGAACATCACCGTGGAAAGGGAGCTCCTCCTATAGGAGGCCATGGACTTGGCTGCTACCAAGAAGCAGGTCGACATCACCATGCGCAAGTACGACCATGCTCACGGCCTCACCCCGACTAGCAAGGAGCTGAGCCGACGAGGGAAGGTACGACACCGAGGCGGCGAGCTAGGCGGAAGGATAGAGAGGGACGGCGAGTCGGATCCACCATCTCTCCTCATCCAGCCTACCTACAGCACGCCCATCAAGAACATGCACGCGGCGTGAGCCGTGGAAAACGAACTACCTAACCTGGAGGGCGAGGCGCGAGCCCGGCAAGACGCGCGAGTGTAGGAGCTCCTCTGGATCACGGACGAGCAGGTTGGCACCATCCGGCAGATGCACGAGAACCCCAACGGCTCCAAGGGGAGCAAGGCACCCGGCAACAGCAAGGGCGCACCCCACGAGACCTAGTAGGCATCTTCTTCTCCGACGGGGAAACCCCGTAGCAAGTGCCGTGACTCGGGCCATAAGAGCCAGCCACGCCACGAGCAGGGCGCAACGGTGAACAACAACCCTCCGCCCACCCCTCTACCAGCTGGGGCGGCATGACCTGTTGGTTCTCGTCTATCAGAACGGGTAGGAGCACCCAACCCGGATACTCCGAATGTGCGTGACCGCATCGAGATCCTGGCTCAAGCGTGCATCATGGAGGAGGAAGATTCTGTGGGTCCGGTTTGTTTCGGACCACGCAGCCGGAACGAGCCATTTCCGGATAAGTTCACGCTGCCACGGGACACCCCCAAGTATGACAGCAGCATGAAACCGGAAGACTGGCGGACCGAATACGCCACGGCAGTCGGAATCGCCCATCGGAAGAAGCGCGTGGCGATGCGCTACGTCCCTCTCATGCTGACCGGGTCGGCAAGAACTTGGCTCAACAGCCTCGTGCCCAACAGCATCAACGTGTGGCCCGATTTCGAGAAAGTCCTCATCCGCAACTTCAATGGCACGTACAAGCGTCCGGGTTGCCCTCGCGATCTGGCCCTATGCATCCAGGGAGACCGCGAGTACCTCGCTAGATGGACAGAGCTACGCAACACTTGCATGGTGTCTTGGAGAGCTAGGCGATCAGGTTCTTCATCGAGGGATGTCGAGAAGGCACCATGCTCTGCCACCGGCTGTTGTGTGATGAGCCGAAAACCATGGAAGAATGATGACCCACAAGTATAGGGGTGTATCGCGGTATTTTTGATAAGTAAGAGTGTCGAACCCAACAAGGAGCAGAAGGTGCTGGCTAGTGGTATGGATCAGGAATTCTCTGCAAATACTTAGCAAACGGATTTTTAGGGGGTTTTGATAAAGCAAGTAAACAAAGTACGAGTAAATAAAAGACAGTAGGAATGAATGCAGCAAGTGGCCCAATCCTTTATGCAGCAAAGGACAAGCCGGTTATATTACTTAAGATGACCAAACGTTCTCGATGACACATGGGAAGACTGTCAAGTGCTTTCGCTTCATATAGTTGATTAATCTTCTTTAGCTTTCTAAGTGTTGTGTGGGTGAACCTGTGCTAATGTACCGCCCCATCCAAGACTAATACATACTTGTGATTATACCCCTTGCAAACATCCGTAAGTACAAGAAAGTAATTAAGGTAGAAACCTAACCACAGCTTTAAACTCTAAGACCCTTACGTCCCTTGTGCAATGGTTTCCTAACGGGAGTTCAGGTTTCTGTCACTCCGGCAACCCCTACGATTAGTAGCCAAATACACAATGCATTCCCCTAGGCCCATATAGGTGAAGTGTCATGTAGTCGATGTTCACATGACACCACTAGAAGAAGTACACCACAACTTAAATAACAATCTATTGAATCTTTCTCAACATAACTCCACTACTAACAACAAGACTTCTCCCATGTCCTCAAGAACAAAACGAACTACTCACAAGACATCATATGGATCATGATCAGAGATGGAATAATGATGTATAACAATCTGAACATAAACAATAATTCAATGGTTCACTCAATAGCATCAACTACAAAGAGTAATCAACACCAGGAAAGTTTCCCCTATGAACTATGCAAGATTCAACGCAATTGTTACAGCAATATGGAGATGGTGATGAGGGTGCTGATGGTGATGATGATGGTGGTGATGATGATGATGATCCCGATGAAGTCCAGCTTGATGGTGGTGTTGATGGCGACGATCTCCCCTCTTCAGGAAGGAATTCCCCCGGTAGAAATCTGTCTGCCGGAGAGATCTTTCTCTCTTGGTGTTTTCCGCCCTGCAGAGGCGGCGGAATCTTTCTGTGGTTGCTCCCCGAGTCTTAGGGTTTCGGGAGGATGATATACGCCAGAGGAGAGAGGCTGGAGTGGGCCAGGGTGGCCACACCACCTCCAGGCGCGGCCTAGGGCTGCCCGCGCCATGGGGTGGTGTGGGCCCCCTGTGGCCCATCTCCACTCCGTCTTCTGGCATCCTTAGTCCTCTGGAAAAATAGGATTTTACGTATATTTTCCCAGATTTTCTGATCTTCACGAATTTTGCCTCCAAACAGCACCTTTCCCATCAGAATCCTGACTGCAGCGGTCCATGCTCCAAAAGTCATCAACCATGCAAAAACAGATGAAATAACATAAGTATCACCTCTCAATACGAAATATATCAATGAATAATAGTGAATTAATACATAGAATAGTGATGCAAAATGGACGTATCAACTCCTCCAAGCTTAGACTTCGCTTGTCCCCAAGTGAAAGTGAGCTCAATAAACATGGCCTCAGGTTTATGGAGTGAAGAGTCGATAAAAGAATACGGACAAGAAGCATCACATTCATCAAATACATAGATCATAATAGAAGACAATTCACTATTATATAACTCAACTTGTAATAAGTAAAGGAAACACAATAAAGATACATAAAGTGAATCATAATTGGTAATGGCAAACTTAGCTCTTAGTCGAAGAATAGTTGATAATTTGCCGGAGTTCACAAATAGCTGGTTTTTTAATGATAGCTTTCAAAGTAGTAAACATCAGGATAAGAGCAATGTGCAAAACAAGGAACATAAGAAACATGAATGAATAAATCAACATATGAATGAATGAAACACAACAACTCAAAATACTTGCTGAGATAGAAGGGAGTAGTTTTACTGACTCAACTACAAAGTAAAAGAAAGGCCCTTCAAAGAGGGAAGCAGGGATTGCAAGTCTCATAAAGAGCTCCCAAAAATTATGATACTTACTAGCTTTCAGCTCTCATTGCCCCTATCATAGGCATCTTTAGGTGATTAAGGTTAAAGTGACACAACTAAGAGGATATGCTTGACAAGTTATAAGTTGAAATCTCATGCCCCTTACTTATGAGTACCGATCCTCATGCTACTCAACTTCAGTCACGAGCAAGCTCTTGTCATTGTAAATACATGCGTATCATTGAGAACCGCCAACGGGGTACCCCTTGCACATGACACAGGAGCTATCCCATAATCAAAATGACAAGGCAAGCAGATAGTGAGCATCTCAGCGATCTTTTTATTTGCTATTTGCATAGGTTTTTATTGAGGATGCTTCATAGAATGCTCACTATAGTTATGCTGCAAGTTTCCACCATGATTAAGCATGGCTTAGGCTAGCGGCCTAGGCGTTTCTCTAACACACATATAAACTCCATGATCTTACAAGTTCCACTTTTAATTCACACCGCTGGGATCCATAAGCAAAAGAACATGATATCAACTAGGTACAACGTACCAAAAGTGTTGAAAGCGGTCCCCATGATACATGGTTCGGCTAACTTCAACTCATAAAGCGCAAGCATATACGCAACAAAGAAGGACCCAATGGTTCAAATTTATTAAATGCAAGAAAGTAAAGTGTGCCATCAAGTTCATGAGAGCTTTGATCACTAATTTTCACATAACAAGTTTAATTTGGGAGGTAGATAAAACAAGAATTTACTTGGATAGCAATAATGCTGATAGGTAGGTATGGTGGACACGAATGGCAAAGGTTTTGGTTTAAAGGAGGTGGATGCACGAGAAGAATACCCTCTCAGTACAGGTTTTTGGCTAGCAAGGCTGGGTAGCAAGTATAAGAGTTGAAGGAAACAAACAAACATACAAGTGATAAAGACAAACATGCAATCTTCCTTGGAAGCACAAAAGATCTTAACTAGAGAATACTAGACTTATGAGCAAATCAAGAAAGAAAGACGATGAAATAATTTTTCTTTAGAGTACCTTTATCTTTTTCATTCAACTCTCAAAAATAGTGTTGCTACTGACCGAGCCAGGTTTGCCAAAACCAACTAAATTAACTCAATGATCCCAGAGTGATACCAATACTAACAACAAGATCAATCATATAACCACGAATTGAAAACTAATATAAGCTATGCAAAAGAGTGAATGATAGAACTTCTCATTAATATTACATAACGGTAATCACACCAAGGGATACATATATAACGAGAGAGGGGACACTTCCATAATGCAAACCATCCTACATAATAACTTCTCTATTCATGATATGACTCTACTAATAAGGTAAAAAGATAGAAGATAGTGATGTGATACCGCGACACTCCCCCAAGCTTGGAACAAACCAAGGGGATGCCAAACCTGATGACGAATTACTCCTTTGGTGGTGGTGGTATCCTCTCGATGATCTCACTGATCAGTTTCCCCAAGTCCTCAATCTCGGAAGTGAGATTACGAATCAGCTGTGAGTTTTGCTCAATGCGGCTCATGATCATGTCGTGTTGAGAATTGCAGCACTTGCTATTCTTTCCCCACTCTTGCTCCTTGAAGTCTTCTTTTCCTGTATGGCTAGAACGAGGCAAATCCCAATTGGAGGGCAATTTCCCCTTGGGCATATTCTGGTATTGATGCTCATGGATAAGGGTATGGAAAGGATTCTTGGTGCATGGAGGAAGTGACCAGTGATCTGAACGGTGATGAGGAGGCTTCCCTCCAATGGCTGGATTTGCCACATCTCCAATGCTTGCAATGGTAGTGCCGGTGTGCGGATGTTGGCCTTGCTCCTCTTCACCTTCACTCTTTACCTCCTTCTCCTTCCCGGGGTCTTGGAGGTCTTCCTCCATGGGCTCCTTCCCTTTATCCTTGGCGGACACCATTGTGCTTCTAAGCCTTCAAAGAGTATGTCCTGGCAGAAACAAATAGAAACGAAAACACGACGAAAACACGATATACGAACCTCGGAAGATCCGGGGGATTATATATTACGAAGTTTCATAACAAAAGGAAGGTACTGGGTGAAAATAGGTCAGAGGCGGAGTCCGAGGTGGACTCACCACCTGATGGCGCGGCCAGGGGTGGGCCCGCGCCACAGGGTGGTGTGAGCCACCCTGGCTCCGTTTCTGTCCCTTTTTCGCTTCGTAGCTCTCCTTATTGACTAAAAACTGCAAAAATATAGTTGGATAGTGTTTTCGCGGAACTTTTCTTACCAGAACTGTTACCTATTTGAAAACAGACTCTGCAGGTCTCTGAATTTGGCATCTAGTAGATTCTTTCAGAGTCACCACTTGAATAACATCAATATCTTCATCTTCATATACTTATTACTTGAGTCATAAAACCCTTCTTTTCCTTATTTCACCATTATCTCCACTACCTGGAAATTTCTTTCACACAAAACTTCACACAGTTCTCATTAGCAACATTAGTATATATGAAGTGATAAAACCTTTTGAGTCCAACTTCAACCGAAAACCATCAAAACAAAAGCTACTGAAGCAACTCCTTCCGAAAACCCAAAAAGAATTCAAAAAGGAAATCGAATAAAGAAGCAAATGCAAGAGTGACAAAATCTGTCAAAACAGACCAGCAGGTAAAGATCAATTTTTTCGAAAATCTTCTGTTGCCAGTGCAAAAATAACGAAAATTAAATAACAACGTAGGGCAGAAGCACAAAAAATTACAGCTCAATCCGACAGACAGAGGTTTCTCACGAATTTTTACGGTGAAGCACAAAAATATGTTTCGGGACAGCAACTTCCCTAAATCTTACTTCTCTCTCATTAGAGGTTGATCTTGACACAAAAACCAAACAAAGCGGATAAGGAGCGGTCATTACCGAAGTAATAACTTCCAAGACTCAAAGAAACAAAAACAAACTAAAAGCAAAAACAAATTGGGTTGTCTCCCATAAAGCTCTGTCTTTATAGCCATTAAGATGGGCATGATAATTGTGAAGATGCTCACTCAGGAATATGAATTGAGGTGAAAGAGAGCATTAAGAAGCATAAATACACAAGTTTAAGTCTAACCCACTTCCTATGCAAGGGAATTTTGTAAACAAACAAGTTTTTAAAACCAGAAGCAACTTGCATAAGAGGGCAAAAGAAGTGCAACATAAAAACTTTCAGCATAAAACGAGGAAACTTGATATTATTGAGATGCATAAGAACAATTTTCCCTCTCTCATAGTAACTTTCAGTATCATGCATAAACTTAACAATATAGCTATCACAAGGACCATCATAGCAATGATCACTTATTCTAACAGAAAACACAGGAATACTAGCTCTCATAACACTACTTTGTGAAACAATATTAGAGGTATCCTTACAAAGGATAGGGTGTCCCTCTTTTTCATATTTAGTAACAAAGTCTTTCACATTTGCTATTATAGGTTCATCAACCATTTGTTTATCAGGTTCAACAGCTTTATTCATACTTTCATTAACCATACTAGCTATCATAGAATGTTCCTTCATCTTAACTGGGAAAGGAATTTTCTCAATGTAAGATTTGGGTAAGACATGATTAGCAGTATAAACTTGAGTATTTCTTGCAGGAACACTCTTAGCAACATCTTTATAAGGTTCATGATACTTATTCCACTTCTTTTTAGGCACTTCAATGTAGGAAGCAAAAGCCTTAAAATAAGAAGCAATAACTTGAGAGTCTAGACCATAAGCATTTTTAATATTTTGAAAGTCATCAGTTCCCATAAAAGATTCAATGCATTCATAATCATAATTTATGCCTGACTTTCTACCTTTGTCATTTTCCCAAGCTTCAGCATTGTCTTGAATACAGTACAGAAGATCCCATTTAGCTTCTTCTTCCATGCGAGTGAATGATCCAGCACAAGAAGCATCCAATAAATTTATCATGTAGAGGGAGCCTTGCATAAAAGTTATTGATAATAATATTGTTGGGGAGCTCATGAATGGGACATTTGAGCATTAGTAACTTCAATCTCCCCCAATCTTGAGTTGTACTCTCTCCATCAAGAGGCCAAAAGTTGTATATTTGATTCCGATCTTTATGAATCTCACTAGGAGGATAAAACTTTGAATAAAAGAGAGGCACTATTTCCTCCCATTCCAGAGCTTGACCATTCTTCAGCAGCTTATACCATTCCTCAGCTCTTCCTTTCAGCGACAATGAGAATAACTTCTTCTTAACTTGATCTGTAGTAATACCTGCACACTTGAACAACCCGCATAATTCGTGTATAAAGAGTAAATGATCACCGGGATGGACAGTTCCATCCCCAACATAGTAGTTATCCATAACACGATCAATAATTCTTGTAGGTATTTTGAAAACATCATTCTCAGCAGGTGGTGGTTTATCTACTACCTTAGCAGTGGTAGTAGCATTACCAAATAAGAAACTCAGTGAATTATCCATAACGAAAATAAAGCAACTAACAGAAGTAAACAATACTCATAGTAGAAGTTTCCTTTACCACTTCCACTCTCCAATAGCGCTTCACTCCCCGGCAACAGCGCTAGAAAATAGTCTTGATGACCCACAAGAATAGGGGGTGTATCGCAGTATTTTCGATAAGTAAGAGTGTCGAACCCAACGAGGAGCAGAAGGTGCTGGCTAGTGGTATGGATCAGGAATTCTCTACAAATACTTAGCAAACGGATTTTTAGGGTTTTTTGATAAAGCAAGTAAACAAAGTACGAGTAAATAAAAGACAGTAGGAATGAATGCAGCAAGTGGCCCAATCCTTTATGCAACAAAGGACAAGCCGGTTGTATTACTTAAGATGACCAAACATTCTCGAGGACACATGGGAAGACTGTCAAGTGCTTTCGCTTCATATAGTTGATTAATCTTCTTTAGCTTGCTAAGTGTTGTGTGGGTGAATATGTGCTAATGTACCGCCCCATCCAAGACTAATACATACTTGTGATTATACCCCTTGCAAACATCCGTAAGTACAAGAAAGTAATTAAGGTAGAGACCTAACCACAGCTTTAAACTCTAAGACCCTTACATCCCTTGTGCAATGGTTTCCTAACCGGGGTTCAGGTTTCTGTCACTGCGGCAACCCCTACGATTAGTAGCCAAATACACAATGCATTCCTCTAGGCCCATATAGGTGAAGTGTCATGTAGTCGACGTTCACATGACACCATAACAATCTATTGAATCTTTCTCAACACAACTCCACTACTAACAACAAGACTTCTCCCATGTCCTCAAGAACAAAACAAACTACTCACAAGAGATCATATGGATCATGATCAGAGATGGAATAATGATGTATAACAATCTGAACATAAACAATAATTCAATGGTTCACTCAATAGCATCAACTACAAAGAGTAATCAACACCGGGAAAGTTTCCCCTATGAACTATGCAAGATTCAACGCAATTGTTACAACAATATGGAGATGGTGATGAGGGTGCTGATGGTGATGATGGTGGTGATGATGATGATGATGAGCCCGATGAAGTCCATCTTGATGGTGGTGTTGATGGCGACGATCTCCCCTCTCCGAGAAGGAATTCCCCCTACAAAAATCTGCCTGCCAGAGAGATCTTTCTCTCTCGGTGTTTTCCGCCCCGCAGAGGCGGCGGAATCTTTCTGTGGTCGCCCCCGAGTCTTAGGGTTTCGGGAGGATGATATACGCCAGAGGAGAGAGGTTGGAGTGGGCCAGGGTGGCCACACCACCTCCAGGCGTGGCCTAGGGCTGCCCGCGCCATGGGGTGGTGTGGGCCTCCTGTGGCCCATCTCCACTCTGTCTTCTGGCATCCTTAGTCCTCTGGAAAAATAGGATTTTCCGTATATTTTCTCGGATTTTCTGATCTTCGCGAATTTTGCCTCCAAACAACACCTTTCCCATAAGAATCCTGACTGCAGTGGTCCATGCTCCAAAAGTCATCAACCATGCAAAAACAGATGAAATAACATAAGTATCACCTCTCAATATGAAATATATCAATGAATAATAGTGAATTAAGACATAGAATAGTGATGCAAAATGGACGTATCAAAGAACTCATGACGGTCGACCAGTACACCACGGCTGACGCATCAATGAAGAAAGCCCTCCGAGTTAACGCCGAAGGTCGACTAGTTCCTACGGATCCGGGTCGCGACCGGCCAAGTAACCTGGGTGGGGAAGCCGGATCGTCCAGGCGGCTGGGCAACAACAACCGCTTCCAGGGCGATCGGTTAGCTGGACAGCAGAAGCCTCGCTACCACGCGAGGCAGGTCAACACTATGGAGGGCGTGCCGGAGGTGCCAGCTGGCGATGCAAGAAGTCAGAAGCCACGGTTCACCTTCGAGAAGATCTTCGATGGCCCATGCAAGTGGCGCAGTGGACTCTTCAACCCGGCTACGCACACCACTCGGAATTGCAGCTAGACCCGCCAGATGAAGGACCAAGGGGACTGCCTCCTCCTCCTCCCCCGCCCCTCCCGGTGGACCACCACCATCGGCTAGGGCAGTCAGCAACAACAACAATGGGTATCTGCAGCCGCACGCCAACTACCACATCTTCGAGACAGAGCCGGACGATAAGAATAGCCACAGATGACGCTCCAAGGAGGTGAACGCCATCGTCCCCTGGTCCCCCAGTACCTGAACTAGTTGGAGACTCCGATCACCTGGAGCCGGGAGGATCAGCCGGACCTCCTAACGAATCCCGGGGGATATGGTGCTCGACCCCCTCCTCGTCTCCAATGAGCGCACATGTCGCTTCTCTCGTGTCCTCGTCGACGGTAGCAACAACCTCAACCTGCTCTACCGAGCCTCCCTAGAGAAGTTAGGCACCTGGGAGTGTGACCAGCAGCCGACTACCACGGTGTTCCACGACGTGTTGCTGGTATCAGCGTGCACCCCACTGGGAAAAATCTGGCTGGATGTCATCTTCAGAACCGAGGAGAACTTCCGCCGTGAGCCGGTATGGTTTGAGGTGGTGAACCTGACCAGCACCTACCATGCTCTCCTCGGGCGTCCTACCCTTGCCAAGCTCATGGCCATCCCCCACTACGCATATCTCAAGATGAAGATGCAGGGACCGAACGACGTGATCATCGTGGCCGGCTACTTCAGGCGGTCGATGGAGTGCGCAGCAGCGGGCTCGAAGATAGATGAAGCCCTCACCATTTCTGAGGAGAAGCATGAGATCATGTGCAATCTCGCATTGGCTCAGCAAGAAGTGTCAGCTAGCATGAAGCCGACTAGAGACATGGCCTTTCAACCGGCCAAGGAGACAAAGAAGATCCTACTCGACCCCTCCGACTCGACCAAGTTCGTCACCATCGGTGCTGGCTTGGATAGCAAATAGAAGGCGCGCTCGTTGACTTCCTCCATGAGAATCGGGACATCTTTGCATGGTCGCCAAAGGACATGCAGGGTGTCACGAGGGAGTTCACCGAGCACTCACTTCATGTGCGGCTGGACGCCAAGCTAGTCAAGCAACCCCTCCGCCGTTTCACGAAGGAGAAAAGGAAGATCATAGGTGACGAGATCACACGGGTTCTCGCAGCCGGATTCATGATGGAGGTGTACCACCCGGACTGTTTGGCCAACCCAGTCCTGGTGTTGAAGAAAAACAAGACTTGGCACATGTGTATCGACTACACCAGCTTGAACAAAGCATGCTAGAAAGACCCTTTCGCCTTGCCCCGTATCGATCAAGTCATCGATTCCCTGGCCCACTGCGACTTATTGTCCTTCCTGGACTGTTATTTCAGCTGCAATCAGATCCGGTTAAATCCGGTTGACCAGCTGAAGACATCATTCATAACCCCGTACGGGGATTACTGTTACGTAACCATGCCTTTCGGTCTAAAAAAGGCAGAAGTGCTTGCACTTGCAGATCGGCCAGAACATGCATGCCTACATGGACGATGTCATCATCAAGACGAAGGAGAAGCGCACCCTCTTCGAGGACTTGGGGGAGATGTTCGGAAACCTCCGCTGGTACCAGATGAAGCTGAACCCAGAGAAGTGCGTCTTCGGTGTCCCATCCGGCCAGCTCCTCGGTTTCCGTGTTTCGCAATGGGGAATCGAGGTGAACCCAGAAAAGATCACGGCCATCGAGAGGATGCAACCGCCCAAGAGTTGCTTGGAGTCTAGAAGTTCACCGGATGCTTGGCCTCCCTCAGCCATTTCGTCAACCGGCTAGGTGAGAAGGCACTTCCACTCTACCAGTTGATGAAGAAGATGGACAAGTTCTCCTAGACCTCGCAAGCGGATGCCACATTTCATGACCTCAAGCGCATGTTATCCACGACATCGGTTCTAGCCATGCCGGCTAACAAGGAGCCGATGTTGCTCTATATAGCATCCATCAGCTGGATTGTCAGTGTCATCCTGGTGGTGGAGCGCCCCGAGGAAGGTAATGCTCAGCTGGTTCAGAGGCCCATCTACTACCTGAGCAAAGTCCTGTCCCTCTCCAAGAAAAACTACCCCCACTACCAGAAGATGTGCTACGGAGTGTACCTGGCATGCAAGAAGATCAAGCACTACTTCCAGGAGCATCCGATTAAGGTGGTGTGCACCGCACCCCTTTCAGAGATCATTGGAAACAAGGACACCACCGACTGAGTCGCCAAATGGGCAATTGAGCTTGCCGCCTACTCCATCCAGTACGAGCCCAGGTTGACGATCAAGTCGCAGGCACTGGCGAACTTTCTAGTCGACTGCGGAGACCTAGTACCTACCGTTGGTTCCTGACTCGGATCACTGGAAGATGCACTTCGACGGCTCGAAGATGCTCAAGGGCTTGGGAGCCAGCATCGTTCTAACCTCGCCCAAGGGGGACCGGCTGGAGTACGTCCTCCAGATCCACTTTAAGGCCTTCAACAACATCGCCGAATATGAGGCATTGGTGCATGGCCTTCGGCTTGCCAAGGAGATAGGCATCAACTAGATCCTCTACTTCGGGGATTCAAATTTGGTGGTGCAGCAGGTATCCGGGGAATAGGACGCTCGCGATACGAACATGGCCCTCTACCGCTTCCATGTGCAGAAGCTCAGCACCTGCTTCGACGGATGCGAGTTCCATTATGTCCCCTGTGCCAACAACAAGGCAACTGACTCACTCGCACGAGTTGGATCCACCAGGCAGACGATCCCGCCAGGGGTCTCCTTGGATCATCTGCACAAGCCGTGCATCACCCAGTCTCCTGAGTCCGACTCCATCATCTGGGCCAGAAGCCCAAGGGTTGCCGGATCGACCAACCCGGAACCCTCAGAACCGGCAAAAAAGAAGGCCTGCACCGACTCCGAGGCGCCCGCACATCTCGGCTCGAAAGACCAGAGGGCTATCGGTTCATCAAGCGGCTTGGGGGCTGCCAGTCTGGGTACCCCACCGGGCGGCTTCCCGATATCCCCTAGCCAGAGCAAGAGAGCATCCTCACCATCCGGGAGATACCATCTTGGGCACAACCCTTCATGAACTACATTGCCAATGAGGATCTCCCGGATGACGAGGTGGAGGCCAGGCAGATCTGGTGGTGAGCGCACATGTACACCATCATCAATAGGGAGCTATACAAGCAAAGCATATCCAGCATATTCCAGCGACGCGTCGACATGGACACGGGCTACCGGCTGCTGAAAGACATCCACCAGGGAGAGTGAGGGTAACATGCTTCATCCGAGGCAATAGTCACCAAGGCGTTCTGCCATGGCTTCTATTGGCCCATCACCCTCGAGGATGGAGAGCATCTAGTCCACATGTGCAACAGGTGCTAGCTCTTTAGTCAGCAAAGGCACATGCCGACTGCGGTGCTCAAGACCATCCTGATCACCTGGCCCTTTGCTGTTTGGGGGCTAGACATGGTCAGCCCCTTCAAGCGGGCTCGTGCGGATAGAATCTGGATGAGGCGACAGTCGTCACCTTCTTCACGAACATCATCAACCGGTTGGCTACCCCAACAACATCATCATAGATAATGGCACGAACTTCGCCAAGGGGGCATTCACCCGGTTCTGCAGCAACAAGGGGATCCAGCTAGACCTCACACCCTTCGCACACCCACAGTCCAATGGGCAGGTCGAGAGGTCAAACGGCCTAGTGCTAGCCGGCATCAACCGCGACTCATCGAGCCCTTGGAGCGGTCCCCCAGATGCTGGATCAAGGAGCTTCTGGCTGTGCTATGGAGCCTCTGCACCACTCCGAATCAATCAACCGGATTCACCCCGTTCTTCCTCATATACGGCTTGGAGGCCGTCCTCTCGGTGGACATCAAGTTTGACTCGCCCCGCAAGATCCTCTGCAACGAGAAAGACAACCAAGAGACATGGGAAGACGGCGTGGATCTCCTCGAGGAGGCCCGTGAGCTAGCGCTATCCAGGTCGGCGTTGTACCAGCAAAGCCTGTGCCATTACCATTCGAGCCAGATTCGGCCCGTCACGTTCCGTGAGGGCGATCTGATTCTCCGGCTAGTGCAAGACATGGAGGGCATGCACAAGCTGCCACCACCTTGGGAGGGCCCCTTCATCATCAGCCGGGCACTGCGCAACAACTCCTACTACCTCATCAACGCGCAGCAGCCGTGCAAGAACAAGATGGACAAGTCAGATTAGGAGATCGAGCGTACCTAGAACGCGGCCCTCCTCCGCCCGTTTTACACCTAGTCGTATGATAGTATATGTATCTCATGAACCCTATGGATGAATGAAAAATTTGGAATCCCGAGAGACACTCGAAGGCTCCTTGCCAGAAATTTGCATGTCACTTTTTCCTGCTTTCAATGTTCTGGCTCCAGCAACCCCTACCCGGGGGCTCGCCAGTTGGCCCGACCTGCTAATTCTGTAAACAGACTGAGTAGTGTGCGATGGTGTTAGAGGCCCACTCTTCGTATCAGCTACAGACCGCAACCCGGCTGTCCGGCTAGCAATAGCAAAAGCCCGAGGCATCCCACAAGAAAAACGGTGAAGGATATGACAGATTGCACATTCTAGCCTTGTGCCTAGTTTGAATTTTCTGGCTCCTAATCCTCCAGTACCATGCACAATGTATTGCCAGCTCCCCCTTCGATTCTGGCTACAGACCGCAACCCGGCAGCCCTGCAAGGACACATCATAAATAGCAGAGTGCACGAGAAAGGGACTAAGTGTCCAGAGAAGCACAAGCTAGTTTATGAAAAACCGAAACCATTACCCGGTTGATAATGCGCGACCGATTAATATATTAACAACAAATCCATTTGTATGTTTGTTTTGCACGACTACACCGAGTCAGATATCAAGTGCAGAGAAGATTCAAAATACTTGCCTTCGTCAAGAACTACGAATCTCGGGGGCTACACCCATTGGGTGCGCTCACGCGCCCCCAGTGGAATCATGTAGTTCCGACCGAATGAAGGGCCTCAGCCGGATAATTTGGCCCGGGTACGGGCAGAAGAAGAGAAAAGAGAAGATTTGAAGCACTTGGCTTTACCAACTACTCCGAATCTCGGGGGCTACACCCAGTGGGAGCGCTGACGCACCCCCACTGCTGGTTGTAGTTGTCTAGATGGCCAAGTAAGGTCTAGTTTTCCGGATGAAGATGTTCAGTCGGAAGAAAAGCAAGAATTTCAAGGAAAGAAAGAGAGAAGATTCGAAGCACTTTCCTTCGTCAAGATCTCCGAATCTCGGGGGCTACACCCAGTGGGTGCACTGACGCGCCCCCACTAGAGGTGATAGTTCCCCCGACTAAAGAAGTTCAGTCAGATGAAAGTAATCGGGCAGGCCTAATCGGCAAGATCGGAAGACATCTGATGTGCAGAAAAATAGAAGGAAAAATAAGAGGCAAAAACACGATGCATAAAAGAAAGGGATTTTTATTTTCGTGCCCCTGGTTCGTTAGCTATACTCAGTTTTCCCCAGCAGCTTAACTTTTCCTCACTTTTGCCCCTCTCCTTCCTAGAAACCCATCAAATAGCTCGACCGGCAGCTGTCGACAGGTTGACCGTTGGCTAACGTGTGGGGCAACGCGGTGTGGGACCACGTGGGGTCGTTTGGTCACGAACGCGTTATGCTAACGTGTGGGGCCACGCCATGTGGGACTGCGTGGGGCAGGTTTGTTGGGAACGCGTTATGGGGGATGTAGTGTGGGACCATGTGGGGCGTGTTTGGTGGTTATGTGCGTCCTGTTGCTTAAATTGGAAGTTTTCTTTTTTGTTATTTTTATGATTGGCCTTTTTAAGAGTGCCATTTCCCCCTCTCTCGCTAACAGTTGTGTTTTCCCCAAAAAAGGTAGCGAATTTAGAGCAGCTTCTCTCTTCATTCAATGTTCCTTTTGGCCCTCGTTTTTCCCCAATCTAGTAGCAAATCTAGAGCAGCAAATCTAACCAGCACCATAAATAAATTCAGTAAATAGAGCAGATGTAGATAAAGCAGCTAATATAGGTTATATAGTACGGTACTTAACGAGGTTGGACTATTAGGCTGCTCAGTAGCAGCAGCGGACAAGTTCAACACAGACAAGACAAAAGAAACTGCTTTATAGTAACAGCAGTAACACAGGATCAGTGGCCCCTCATGGCCTCCGCCTCCTCCCTCTGGCGCCTCCTCCACTTCTTTCTACCCATTCCCTTGACATTGGGCGCCTTGGGCTTGATCGGGGGCATGTGACCCTCCTTGATAGCCACCTTATGGAGGTTGCAGAGGTGAATACCGAGCGCCTGGTGCTTGGCTCTGAAGTCGTGGACGTTCACGGACTCGCCGCAGGTCCTCACGTCCTCGGCATGCTTCACGAGGGACTTGAAGTCAGTGGCGCAGAGCCTCCTGGTGGTGCATATGGGGAACCTGTAGACGTCACCGACGAAGAAGTTATTGTACTGGCCGGACTTCAGCCTCCTCAGCACATGATGAGTCTTGGTGTCCTTGGACTCGTCGTCGCTACAAACATCGTTGCTATCCTCCTGTTGGAAAAAATAATAGAGTGCAATAAGGACATGATTGAGACACTTTGATTATCAGGATTGATTATTTGCATAAATTAACCGATTGAGCTCCCCTGATTATTCCCCAAATCTTAAACCAAATCGAATACTGATCCCAACTATGAAGGGGATTCAAATACGAACAGGGGGATTCATCGAAATATGAGATCTAACACAATAGGATTAGCTACTATAAAAATACGAACAACCGATCCATAATAACATATGATCTAGCATCCAACAATGGGAATGGAGGGAAGAACAAGGGAAGGGGAGAAAACCCTGGTTACCTCCGACCATGGGTCGGCGATGCTGGTGTCATAGGGGTTCTCCGGCCTTATGTCATCAACCTCCTCATAGGGGTCCCAGCCGAGCGGGATCTGCCCGAGATCGGCGGCGTCTATGGTGGATGTTGGGACAGGGACGACGGCTGCCTTCGATTCCTGGACAGGGGACTGTACAGGGACAGGGGCCTCCTCGCCAGCGGCCTTCGAGGCGCTGATGGCCACCGCATCATTCTTCTCCATCGCCGGCGTGGTTGGTGTTTTCTTGGGGGTTTGTAGAAGGTGATGGGACAATGGAGACGGTTGAGTGAGCGAGTGAGTGATGAGTGAGAGTGAGGAGGCCTCTATAAAGGAGAAGGGAAGCGACGTTTTTTTTGCACCACCATGCACCGCGTAACCGCATACGCTACTGCACCGTGCACGGTCACACGTGTCCGCTACCGCCCCGTGCACCGCACACGTGTACCATGAGTCACGTTTTTTCCCTCGTGTCTAACTCTAGCGACTTAGTTGTGCTCAGTTTTACCCTTGAGTGTAACACTGAAAGTTTGGTTGTACTCAGTTTTACCCTCCAGTACTAACACTGCCGTGTGCAATATACTTAGTTTTACCCTCCGGTGGCTGGTCAACAGAGAGTCAACGAATGAGTTTTAGCTAGCTAATTGAGTTATTTTATGCACAACAAATTCAAAAAGATCTGAACATAGTGGCATCTACCCAGGGAGTCTTATTATATGACCTGCCACCAATGTATATAAATCAAGTTTTAACCTAAATCACCACTTCTCAAACCACCTACTATCTATGAAGGTTCATGGCTTTCTACTCAAGCCTCTTCCCAAAATATCCCTCCCCAAAACATAGTTTGTCTAAATGAGGTAATAATTGTCAAAATGGTGTATATTTGAATTGCAAATAGTTTGATGTATGCCAAGGTGTATTTTATTTTATAAAAGACACATTTTCCATTTTTTAAATCTTTTTATATTTTCTATTTGAATCCTTTTGTCAGTCTTGCCATTGGTTTTTAAGTTCTACTTAGTTTTGCCCTTGGTTCTTAAGTTCTACTCAGTTTTCCCCTCTCTTAGTCATAATCTCTCACACTTGTGCTAATCTTGGCTGCTATGCTCTGATTGGTTGAGACAGTTGTCACGCGGAACGTGCCCACCAACCATTGATCCTCTGTGATCTATCAGACAGGATAACCCCTATATCTGTCGGGAACACCCCTCTATCCATGCAAAATAACGAGTTTTCCACCCGTACTTTAACTCCATAAAAAATGAACTTCAATATAATTTGAAGGGAAAGTGTTCAAAGGTATATAATTTGTGCATTACATTCCACTCTACGAAAATGATAATCTGTCAAAAGTTCAAATGTGTATAATTTTCACGTATTAAGTGCAATTTCAAAGAGTTCAAATGTGTATAATTTTCGTATATGCAAGTTTATACATTACATTCCACTCTATGAAAATGGGGGAGAAAATGATAATCTCTCAAAAAAATTCTAGCACATCATTATCTCATTATTAAGTGTGATTTCACAGTGTTCAAAGGTTTAAAATTTTCATATACGCAAGTTTATGCATTATATTTTACTCCATGGAAATGATAAATTTTTGCATATGCAAGTTCACCAGTTCAAACACACAAGTTTAGCAAAATAAAATTATTACAATTCCACCCGGCATTCCGAGGATAAGATCTAGGCTGCGGGGCCCTTGCCATGTGGCTGGTCCTGGCTGGATGTGGCTTCGGGAGGAGGCGCGCTCGAAGTTCTGGCTCTAGCGTCACCATGGGCTCCGCCATTCGACTGCAAGGTGGGCTCAGCTTCCGGCTCCGGCGTCCCGGTGTACTCTGAGTCGGTGAGCACCTCGTCGATTTCAGCGTAGCTAGCGATCTTGATAGCGAAGGCACGAAGACCCGGGTGGGCCTGGCGGATGGCGGCAAGGTAGGCGCTGGCGCAGAAGCCCTCGTCGATCTTCTCCAAGCGTGCGTCCTTGTACCAAGAGAGCATGAGCGCCAGCTCCATCTCGACTCAGACCCGCGCCGCTAGATCCCTCAACCGGTCGACAGTAGCCGGCACCTCCGCAACCTTCGCCGCAAGCAGGGAAATGGTGTCCGGGGCGGCCTCACCCGGCCATAGGAAGTCGAAGACCGAGTTGGCGGTCTTGCGCAGCTCGGCAGACTCCTCGCCAAGCAGAGCGACAACCTCCTAGGCAGTTGGTTACTCGCCCGGCCAGTTCACCTGGAGTTGGTTGTAGGCTAGCAGGTCTACTCTCGGATAATAGGCTATTAGAAAAAGGTAAGTCAAATTCGGTTACATGATCCGAACAAAACAAAGAAACTCGCCAGAAATCATACCTTTGGCGGTGCGGCCAGCCTGCATCAGCTCCTCTAGGAGGACCTTCTCGCGCTCCACCAGCCGTTTGACCTCCTTCTCCTGGTCCTTGCACTGAGTGTCAAGGAGCTCGAAGGCTTTGACCCGGCTGGCAACAGCATCATCATGCTCCTTGACGACGGCTTCCAGGTTCTCCACCTTGGAGTGCCACTCCTTGTTCTGCAGGCGGAGGTTGGCATTGCTCCGGCTAAGGCGCTCATTTCCCTTGGTCAGCCGGTCAACCTCCCGCTGTGCACAAACCATGACGGCTACAGGAAGGAAATGAGCGGCCGGTTAGAGAGGAAAAAGGGAAGAAGGAATCCGACTGGTGTATGACTAGATATGAAAAAAGAAAAAAAGAATGGGAGAGGGAGAAGGAACTCACTCTAGGTGGTGTTGTTCACTGTAACAAGCTTCTGCTCCAGTGTCCGGCTGGTACCAAGGGTGGTCTGGAGAAACCGGACCTCCTTCAGTCCCACCTCAAGGCTAGCCGCTAGGTCAGCCAAGGAAGCAGCTATGGGGGTGGACTCGCCGGGTGCATTAATTGTCAAGGACTCGCGAGCCTCTTGGAGCATGGCGAGCCACTCATCTCCTGGCTCCCATCAAAGTTATCGTCCGCCACCACCACCAGCTCCTTGCCGATCACAGATAACTTCGCCCCCACGGAGGAGCCCCCACCGCTACCCAGGATTAGCACGGAGGTGCCCGGCTGGACCATGATGGTCAGCGGGGCATCACCGCTAGGTCCGGTTGTATCAGCCGGATCTTCACGGCGTGATGGAGGAACTTCTTGCGAGGGAGAAGGGGTAGCACTAGAGGAGGCAGCCGGATCGAGGAGGGGAGCGCGAGGCGGCGAGGCGGTAGACGCATGTGCAGGGCTCACCACGCTGAAGGAGATGAGGTGCTACAAGCCAGTTGCAAAAGAGAAGAAAAATGTGCCAGATCGACCAAATAAGAAAAGAGTAAAACCGGATAGAATCATCTGGCGAAAATAAAAGAAGCACGAAGAAAAGCGCGAAACCCAAAAGAGGAACGAAGCAAGAAGCCTTACCCCTGGACCACCGGAGGTGCTGCCTTATTGCGGCCACCCCGAATTGGGTGCGGGGCGCCAGTCCGGCTCCTCTTGGGTGTCGGCTCCTCCACCGTGGTCCGGCTGGATCCGCTTCCCCCGTCGTGGACCGATGATACGTCCATTTTGCATCACTATTCTATATCATAATTTACTGTTATTCATTGATATATTTCATATTAAGAGATGATACTTATGTTATTTCATCTGTTTTTTTGCATGGTTGATGACTTTTGGAGCATGGACCGCTGCAGTCAGGATTCTGATGGAAAAGGTGTTGTTTGGAGGCAAAATTCACGAAGATCAGAAAATCCGGGAAAATACATGGAAAATCCTACTTTTCCAGAAGACGAAGAAAGCCAGAAGGGGAAGTGGAGATGGGCCACATGGGGCCCACACCACCCCTGGTGTGGGCCACCCCAGGTTGCGCCACCAGGTGGTGTGGCCGCCATGGTCCACCCCAGCCTCTCCCCTCTGGCGTATATTATCCTCCCAAAACCCTAAGACTTGATGAGCGACCATAGAAAGATTTCGCCGCCTCTACGGGGCGGAAAACATCGAGAGAGAAAGATCTCTCCAGCAGACAGAATTCTGTCGGGGGAATTCCTTCCCAGAGAGGGGAGATCGTCGCCATCAACACCACCATCAAGCTGGACTTCATCGGGATCATCATCATCACCATCATCTTCATCACCATCATCATCACCACTTCATATCGCTATAACAATTGGGTTGAATCTTGCATAGTTCTTAGGGGAAACATTCCCGGTGTTGATTACTCTTTGTAGTTAATGCTATTGAGTGAACCATTGAATTATCGCTTATGTTCAGATTGTTACATATCATTATATCATCTCTGATCATGATCCATATGATGTCTTGTGAGTAGTTCGTTTTGTTCTTGAGGACATGGGAGAAGTCATGTTGTTAGTAGTGGAATTGTGTTGAGAAAGATTTAGTAGTTTGATATTTAAGTTGTGGTGTACGTCTTCTAGTGGTGTCATGTGAACGTCGACTACATGACACTTCACCTATATGGGCCTAGGGGAATGCATTGTGTATTTGGCTACTAATCGTAGGGGTTACCAGAGTGACAGAAACTTGAACCCCCGTTAGGAAACCATTGCACAAGGGATGTCAGGGTCTTAGAGTTTAAAGCTGTGGTTAGGTTTCTACCTTAATTACTTTCTTGTACTTGTGGATGCTTGCAAGGGGTATAATCAAAAGTATGTATTAGTCCTAGGAAGGTCGGTACATTAGCACAAGCTCACCCACACAACACTTAGCAAACTAAAGAAGATTAATCAACTATATGAAGCGAAAGCACTTGACGGAATTCCCATGTGTCCTCGAGAACGTTTGGTCATCTTAAGTAATACAACCGGCTTGTCCTTTACTAAAGAAAAAGGATTGGGGCAGTTGCTGCGTTTATTCTTATTGTCTTTTCTTTACTCGTACTTTATTTACCTGCATTATCAAAAACCCCTAAAAATCCGTTTGCTAAGTATTTACAGAGAATTCCTGCTCCTAGCCACTCGCCAACACCTTATGATCCTCGTTGGGTTGGACACTCTTACTTATCGAAAATACTGCGATATACCCCCTTTACTTGTGGGTCATCAACCAACTTGGTTCACCGTCCGCAGCCAAACGCCGGCTCACTTCGGGGGACAGGGAGGCCTCCGCATCTTCCACGACGGACCCGTGTGGGTCATTCACCGGCTCATGATTCCGGCTGGGGAAGACGTCGCCCTCGCCATCGGAGTCCTCATCGGCTCGCCATGGGTGTGGCTCCGGCCGGTCGAAGGTGAACTCCTGAAGGGGGACTCAACTTCCTCCCGGATGATGCATGCAAAGTGCTGCCACAAAAGTAAAGGCATCAGTCGGATGAACACACGAAACTAGAAACGGAAAGAAGAGTAAGGACAGAAGACTCACTCGAGGGGCGCGGTTCTCGCGCGTGTACGGGGCCAGCCGAAACTTCCAGCCCTCCACGATCTTCTCCTTCGTAATCGTCCACACCCACTCCTTAAGGTTGGAGTAGCGAGGATCATGACAGGAGAGCCGGGTCAAGTCTAGCCGGCCAAATTAGAAGCACATCTTGTGTGCGCGACGCTGCAGCGGCATCATCAGCCAGGACATCTAAATGAGCGTGATGTCCAGGCCAGTCAAGCCGGCGGTGATGAGTGCCCTCATCCACTTCAGTAGCTCCTCCAACTCCATCTTGGAACCATGGAACTTCAGGTCCCAGTTCTGCTGGCTGGACTCCACATCTTGGAATGCTGGAAGGTTGATCCGGTCAACTTCGATGACATTGTGGATGTAGAAATACGTCTGCTGCTAGAGCCGGACTGTATCTTGCAGCCAGAACTTTGGGTAGCCGGTCTACATGCAGGAGTAAATAGAGATGACACCATAGGGGACGAGCGGGCCTTTGGCAAACTAGATTTGGGGCTAGATAAGGAAGAGCCGATAGAAGAGCCCAAGATCCGGCTAGATCCTGAGGTAGCATTCATAGAAGGAGACGAAGTGGGCGAGGATGCTGATGGCATTGGCGCCGAGATGGTGGAGACGGAGGTCGAAGAAGGCGAGGAAAGTCAGAAAGAAAGGGTTCGTCAGGAGAGCAAGGCCATGGGCGAGGTGCGACAGGAAGATGACCCCCTCCCCCTCCTGGGGGTATGGCTCCTCCTTTGCCGGCGCAAGCCGCACCACCACCAACGACTCCAGCAGGAGGACCCGCATGGCGCAGTACTTCATGATGTGGTCCTCCGTCATCGAGGATCCGCACCAGGCACCGCGGGCCGACGCCATCACCTCCTCCTCTGCCGTTGTCGTAAGTGTCGATAAGCGGGGGCTCGTGTCACCGAGGACCATGACGGGTGGCGCGGCAAAGTGGGCAGAGTGAAAGCAGAGGCGAGGCAAAGAGCAACGGTAGCGCGAGGAAGGCAAGTGAGCAATGGGTAGGGGGAACTGCTCCCCCGGGCGGTATTTAACCCCGGGGGAGAGCAATCGTCCGGGTCGCCGCGTGGCACCCGCCGGTCTGCGCCACACCCCCACCCACCGCTCGGGATCCTATGTGGCAGCGTCACACGTGCAGAAGATCCGGGGGTAGAAAACGAAGCGCCAAGCGGCAGTTCCCTAGGCGACGTGCGATGGGACGTGACGTTGCACGTGGCAGCGCAATGATGGAGCACGTCTGCGTGGCTAGCGTCAGCCATGACGCCGCGAGGCACCGCAATCGCCAGATATCAGTCGGACGCAAGTTCAAAATAGGAGAGGAGCATGCACACATTTCACATAAGGATGAAATCTAGATGTGCTTGGGGGCTAGTGTAGGGGGGATGACCCCCAGATAGACTAGTCGGATAAGAATAAGGCAAGCAACACATGAACGGCTAGCTGGGCTTAGCCGGTGGAAGCTCAATATAGGGCGCAATGGAGAACCCGGACCAGGGCAAGCCGGTGCACAGGCCAGTCGGATAAAAGAAGATTGGCAAGGTGTCGATCCAGCTAGATGATCCTAGTCGGACGAAGTCAAGATGGAGGCAGCAGGCAGGGCGACGTACGACATAGTGTGCGGTACGCCCTGGCCTATCGACAAGACGTAAAACAAACAGAGGACAAGGCCTATGCCGACCACTTTGTGGCTGACGGGAGGCATAGTGGCTGGTTGATGGCCCAAAATATATCGAGCTCATTGGGGAACCCCAAGAGGAAGGTATGATGATCACAGCAGCAAGTTTTCCCTCAGTTATGAAACCAAGGTTATCAATCTAGTAGGAGCAAGGAAACACCCCAAAGGTGTTGCTAGCTGAACTTTGGCAGGGCACACTACTGGTGCCAGCAGCAACGTGGAGACCTGCACAACACAACCACTGAACTTTGCCCCCAACTTGCGATGAGGTTGTCAATCTCACCGGTTTTGCTGAAAACGAAGGATTAAACGTATCGAGTGGAAGAAAGTAATAGTTTGCAGAAAGTAAACACAAAGCAGTAAACAGTTGATTGTAGATTGATGGTAAAAGAAAGGACTGGGGTCCATAGTTCACTAGTGGTGGCTCTCCTTAAGATAGATGACATGTTAGGTGAACAAATTACAGCGGGGCAATTGACAAACATCGAGAAAGCAATCATGCATATACTACTCATCTTGACTCCTTTGAGATTCGATTGGGCATTACAACATTATACATAGACCGCCATCCAACTGCATCTATGAGTAATAATCCACCTTCAGGTTATCATCCGAACCCCCTCAAGTATTAAGTTGCAAGCAACAGATAATTGCATTACGCATTGCGTGTAAAGTAAACAATATGATTGATCTATGAACAAAGGATTGTTGTTTTCTCCCTAGTAGCAACATCACATCTAGTACCTTAGATATTGCTGTCACTTCCCCAGATTACTAGAGGCATGAACCCACTATCGAGCATAAATACTTGTTGGGGATCGCAGCAGAAAACAAAAAAAATTCCTATGATGTAACCCTAAAAACTGCCTAGGATCTATCTATATAGTAATGCGGTAACGGCCAATTCGTAGAGAATACATAACCTTGTAGATCGTACGCAGTTAACATTCCGCCGAGAACGTGGTTGATGTAGTCGTACTCGTAACCAACCTCAAGGTCGAGAAGCTCCTTGCAGGTCACCCCTTGCTCCTTCTTCATCTTCATCGTGCAACAGCTCCGGCTCACGACATTTAAGCGCCCCAAGTGTTGCACCTCGTGTCTTCATACACATCCAGTGCACGATGAGACCTCCGGCTCCCCGATCCCGCCGGGAGTGCGGAAGTTGATATCCGGTGATGACCCACAAGTATAGAGGGTGTATCGCAGTATTTTCGAGGGAAGTGAAACCCAATTTATTGATTCAACACAAAGGGAGCCAAAGAATATTTATAAGCCTTAACAACTGAGTTGTCAATTCAGCTGCACCTAGAAACAATCTTGCTCACAGCATTTTATCAGTAGCAACAGTTTTGTAGTAGGAATAGTAAAGTAACAACAGTAGTAAAGCAAAGACAGTAGTAACAATAGCACTAAACAGTGGGATTCGAGTGCGGTAGGCATAGGGATGGATGGACGGGCGTTGCATGGACAAGACAATTCACATAGCAATCAGAACATAGGGCAATTGCAGATAAATAAGATAAAGCATCCAAGTACTAGATAATCCTAGGCATGTGTTCCATATATAGTCATACGTGCTCACAATAAGGACTTGCACAACATCTTTTGTCCTGCCAGCCCGTTTGCAGCTGGGCCTCAAGGTAACTAGTGGCAATTATAATGCTCCTTTTAATAGAGCATCGGAGCAAAGCATTAACACTCCATGAACACATGTGATCCTCACATCATAGCCATTCCCTCCGGTTATCCCGATTTCTATCACTTCGGGGCCATTGGTTCCGGACAACAACGTGTGTATACAACTTGTAGATAAGACCAAAAACAATACTATCATAATGAATCAATAACATGTTCAGATCTGAAATCATGGCACTCAGGCCCTAGTGACAAGCATTAAGCACAAAAAGTCGCAACAAAGTCATAAAGCACTAATAAAAGATACTAGGCACCATGCCCTAACAATCTGATGCCATTACATGAACGATCTCATCCAATCCCTACCATCCCCATAGCCTACAGTGGGGGATTACTCACTCATAGATGGGGGAAACATGGATGGTCGATGGAGAAGCGATGGTGATGATGATGGCGATGATCTCCTCCAATTCCCCATCCCGGTAGGGTGCCAGAACGGAGTTTCTGGTGCTGTTTCTTGGAACCTGATGGTGGCAGCAGAGCGGAACTCTTTCTGGAATAACGTCGAACCCCCCGAAGTTTTTAGGTCATAAGGATCCTTATAGGCAAAGAGGGAGACCGAGGGGGTGCCTGGGGGGCCCACACCACCCCCTGGCGCGGCCTGGCCTAGCCCGCGCCAGCAGGTGGTGTGGCCACCCCTGGCTCTTCTCCGTCTCGTATTCTGGCTCCTGGAGTCTTCGGGTGAAATAGGATTTTTGGCATATTTTCTCGGATTTTTCCTGATAGTTGGTTTTATGCACAAAAAGTAGACACCAAGACAATTCTGTTGAAAACAGCGTCAGTCCGCATTAGTTGTATCCAAATCACACAAGTTTAGAGGATAAACAATAGCAAAAGTGTTCGGGAAAGTAGATACGTTTTGGACGTATCAACTCCCCCAAGCTTAGCTTATTGCTTGTCCTCAAGCAATTCAGTTGAAAACTGAGTCCGATAAAAGAACTTTCATGAACACATTTGCTTCATAAGATGTAAATATTCTCAGCAATGTGATCAACTACTTAGATAGTTCATAATAAAGAGTATGCAACCGAGTCTACTTAATAGTCATTGCAAGCTATGAAGAGATTCCAACTCAAGAATAATAAGTAGCATGAGGCACAAACATAAGCAACATTACAATGCTCATAGAAAGGTATGATAGAGTGGTATCTCGCTTGCCTTTGATTATGAATATCAAGGCACCTCTGAAGTTCAAGTGATGACTAGAAATAAAGATATCAAGGATACAAGCATCAAAGTCATAACACAAATAATCAAGTAATTGAACAAACACAAAGCATGACAACTATGCTCTCAAGAAGGTGCTCGGAGAATAAATGGAGACTCAACAAGAAAAAGTTTTAAATAATTTGAAAGGCTTCCAAATGCTGAAAGTATGGTACTTGTTAGCTTTGAGCTCTCACTGCCCCTATCATAAGCATATTTAATGTGGTTAAGGTGAAAGTGACACAACTAAGAGGATATGCTTGACAAGTTATACATCGAAGTCTCATGCCCCTTACTTACGAAGACCGATCCTCATGCTACTCAACTTCAGTCACAAGTAAGCTCTTGTCATTGTAAGTATATACGTATCATAGAGAACCGCCAACGGGGTACCCCTTGCACATGACACGGGAGCTATCCTGTAATCAAAATAACAAGGCAAGCAGACAATGAGCATCTCGGCAATCTTTTTATTTACTATGTGCATAGATTTTTATTGAGGATGCTTCATAGAATGCTCATTATGGTTATGCTGCAAGTTTCCACCATGATTAGGCATGGCTTAGGCTAGCAGCCCAGGCGTTTCTCTAACATACATACAAACTCCATGATCTTACAAGTTCCACTTTTATTTCACACCGCCGGGATCCATAAGTGAAAGAACATGATATCAACTTGGTACAAGTACCAATGAAATGTTGAAAGCGGTCCCCATGATTCATGGTTCTGCTAACTTCAACTCATAAAGCACAAGCATATACACAACAAAGAAGGACGCAATGGTTCAGGTTTACTAAGTGCAAGAAAATAAAGTGTACCATCAAGTTCGTGAGAGCTTTACTAACTAACTTTCTCATAACAAGCAAACATTTTATTCGGAAGAAAACAGGGAATATTGAATATGCACGGAAGTAGCAAACGATGCTAATGGGTAGGTATGGTGGACACTTTGGAAATACTTGGTTTAGGGAGTTAGAAACTTGAGTAACACATACTCAGTGTGAGTGAAGGCTAGCAATAGTAAGGGAGCGACCAACAAGAGAGCAATAGCTGTCATAATCATGCTTGCAACAAAACAGGACTAATCATGGCATGAAAGTGATTCAAGATCCTCAAGGCAAAATAATTCATCAAGGCTTAACTGATTATCACAGTCATGTGCATGTGTGAGCATGTGCCAAGTCAATTCAAATGAAACATTCAGAGGAGGATACCACAATGTCATACCATTTTATGAATAGAGCAATGCAAGCAAACACTCATAAGACATGCTACAAACTATTAGCGAGCTGGATCTAATCATAAGAAAGCAAGAACTACTAAGCATCCAAATATAACATACACCCTACATGAACGTACTAAGCATGCCCACAGTGATGAGTATATGTACAAAAATGAAAACAAATAGAGTTTGTTACCAGCCTCTTACCATGCCTCAAGTTGTCATTAATCCTCATTATTGCTCTTCACTTGTGTGGCTTGAATAATAATATGAAACCAATATTCCACTGAGGACTGCCGAACCCTGTAGCAAACTCACAAAACCAAAGAAGAACAACAAATATTTTTGGTGTTTTCGATTTTTAAACAAGAACCAAAAGGGAAAAACAAGCAAAGCAAAATCTTTTTGGGTTTTTCGAATAGTTCAAACAAAGCAAAAAGGGAAAAACAAAACAAGGCAAAAAAATAAGCAAACCAAAAGAGAAACAACAGAAATATTTTTGGTCTTTTTGTGTTTTAGAAAGCAAAAGCAAAAGAAAAATGAAAACTAAAAAGAGAACGAAAACATGAATATACAAAGTACCGACACAACATGATATGGAGATGAGTGCGGTGTCGGCGTACCTCCCCCCAAGCTTAGGCTTTTGGCCTAAGTGGGTATCAATCCATGTACGAATAGGGGTTCCAAGCGGGCGGATCTTGGTAAGAATGGTCGTAGCTGGGCCCATGATAAGAAGAAGAAGCTCCCCAATCATAAGCAGGTTGTTGATATGAAGATTCTCCCTCATTCGAGGGCTGGACCGAATCATCCGTGACCTCCCTTCTAGTGTCCTGCTCCTGTTGGGAGAGCTCTCTCAAGTACGTGTCGAGCTCCTCCTCAGTGAGGGACCATCCTTCCATGTTATCAAGGTTAAACAAAACAGGTGCAGACAAAAGAACAACACGCTCGGACTTGCTCTTTCTCCAACCCGCTTTGAGAAAGGTTATTTCATAAGATAACTCACTCATACTAGCCCACGAGGAAACAAATTTATGTTGTATCATGGAATTAAGATCAAGCCTCTCTATGGGAAACTGTAGGTCTAGATGATGAGGCACTAAACCATGCAATGCTAGTAAACGAGAAGCAATGAGGCCTCCACAAATTCCACCTTTCTCACGGTTAGCAGCAAGACGGAAAGCTATCAAAGCACCCAAGTTGTAAGACCTATCTCGTCTAAGAGCAGCAGAGATAAATGCTAGATCAAACAAAGATAACATATTAGCATTTTTCCTAGCAAGAACACACTTGGCAATAAAGTAGGCAAAGTAGCGAATGGAGGGAAGATGAATGTTACGGATTTTTCCACTCTCCTTTGAGAAGCTACTCCCTTGGAAAATTTCTGCATATAAATCCATGAGTGGTTCAGGTCTCTCTTTAATCTTCCTACATGATCCCCATTGAGGTACCTTAATAGCTGCACAAAAATCATCAAGAGAAAGGTTGACAACAATATTGTAAATTTTGTAATGGACCATGGGGTTAGGCAAAGAATGACTAAATTGGAAATCCTGCACCACAAACATGGTTAGCTTCACAAATTGACAAGGTTCATCTTCCAAAAAGTGCTCTAACCCTGCATTAGAAACCAAAGTGTGGAAATCTTGTAGAATTCCTGCAGCTCTCATGAACTCAGAGCATGGATAAATCGAGGGAAAAACTTCCTCCTCCCGGTGGACCTTCATGACCTCAGGTACCCAAAGCTCATGTTGGTTTAGGTGGTGTTCACTCATCTTCTATTCTGAAATTTAAACACCTATTAAACAAGTGATTGCAAAGTAAATATAATGAAGGATTCTACTCATAGGGACTTGCAAGAGGCCTAAACATGCATCAAAACTATATCTCTAAGCATCAAACAAGCTTACAAGCTCTCATAACCAGTCACCTACAGCAGCAAAATACTCAATATATAATCCACTAAACACAAATCTACTTGGACAAGGGGAGGAGTCACATACCAGGGAACAAATGCTCCAAATTTCAGCAAGAAAGATGGGCTGAGCAAGGAGATCGAAAAAATCGAGAGCAAGCACAGCAAGAACGCGATTTTGATCTATGAACTAGAGCTTACTCGGGAGAGAGAAGAAAGTAGCAGGTGAGAGAGTTAGTGGGGGCCAGGGTGGCCCACACCAGGGCATGGCGCCACCCAAGGCTGGCCATGCCACCATGTGGTGTGCCTACCTGGTGGGGCCCCCTGGTACCTCACAGGTACTCCTCTACCCTTTTTTCACGCAAAAAATTAATATGAATTTTTTGGAATTTTTCGAGACACTTTATTTTTGGGCATTTTTAGACATAGAAGAATGATTTTCTGACAGACAGATTTTTTTTCAAAATGATGCAATGACAAAACAAGGCTAGAACTACAGAAGTTCTAAGACACTCTAACATGCAAGCAACTAACAACAAAAAGAAAGCTAAACGAAAGCAAAAACTAAAATGCAAAGGATAGAAGTAAATGAAGATAATCATAATGAAAACATTGTTTTGTTCAATGGAATCCTTTTGTTAACAAGGTTGATCAAGTCTTGCTACCAAAACAATTGCATATGAGACAAAACTTTGTATTCCACCAATGGTTATGTTACCTCAACCTTGATAGCAATTGTCCCAATCATAATAGTTTCAAATTTTTCTCTAGGTATGGGACAATATATATTTCTCCAACTTGAATGCCCTCAACATGTTCAATTGAATTCAAACCATAAGTCCTTTCAATCTTCTTGGGGAAATAGACAGTATGTTCCTTGTCATTAACATTGAAAGTCACCTTTCCTTGATTGCAATTAATAATAGCTCCTGCAGTATTAAGAAAAGGTCTCCCAAGAATAATAGACATATTATCATCTTCAGGCATTTCAAGCACAACAAAATCAGTTAATATCAAGCAATTGTGAGCCACCTGAACAGGTACATCCTCACATATACCCACAGGAATAGTGGTAGATTTATCAGCCATTTGCAAAGATATATCAGTTGGTATCATTTTTTCAAGCTGAAGCCTCTTATAGAGAGAGAAAGGCATAACACTAACTCCAGCTCCCAAATCACACAAAGCAGTTCTAACATAACTATTCTTAATAGAGCAAGGGATAGTTGGAATCCCTGGGTCTCCAAGTTTCTTAGGAACCTTACCATTAAAGGAATAATTAGCAAGCAAAGTAGAAATTTCTTCATTAGGGATCTTCCTTTTATTCGAGACAATGTCCTTCATATACTTTGAGTAAGGAGGCAATTTAATAGCATCAGTCAAAGGAATTTGCAAGAATAAAGGCTTCATCCACTCACAAAACTTATTATAATGTTCATCTTCCTTTGACTTGTGTTTCTTATCAGGGAAATGCATAGGTTTTTGGACCCAAGGTTCTCTTTCACTACCATGTTTCTTAGCAATAAAATCTTCTTTGGTGTATTTAGTATTCTTAGTGTGGTTTTCAGGTTCTTCTTCAACTTTTTCTTCATTAGGAGCTTCATTTTCTTCATTACCACTTTCAGTTTCAGCATCAGAGATAGATATACTATTAGGATCTATGGCAGGTTCAGAGGGTTCTACAATAGTTTTATGTTTCTTTTTCCTTTTCTTATGAGTAGAACCACTATTTTCAGCTTGTTGAGAATCCTGCTCAATTCATTTGGGATGCCCCTCATGATATAGAGGATCCTGGGTAGCAGCACCACTTCTAGTTCTAATTTCATAAGCATGTTTTTCTTTAGCAGCATTAACTAGCAAGTCATTTTGCACTTTAACGAGTTGATCTATTTGAGTTTGAACCATTTGAAAGTGTTTAACAATCATTTTAACATCATTAGAGGTTCTTTCCACAATATCTTTCAACTCAACAATAGCTCTAGTGTTTTCCATTAGATGATTTTGCACCCTTTTATTGAAGCTATCTTGCTTAACAATAAAGATATCAAATTCTTGTAAGCATTTATCAGGAGGTTTAGAGTAAGGGATATCACCTTCATCAAAGTGTTGGAGAGAGTGTACCTCAATAGTGGATGGGTAGGGAATAGGCTTACATAATTCTTCTATAGGAGGTAAATTCTTGACATCTGCAGCTTTAATTCCCTTCTCCTTAAGACATTTCTTAGCTTCCTTCATCACTTCATCATTTAATTCAATAACTCCTCTCTTCTTTGATGTTGGAATATGCACAGGAATAGTAGGCTCAGGTACAATTACTTCAGGTATAGCTGGTTCAGGAGGAGTCCAGTCTTCATAGTTCTTGCTTATTTTAGCCATTAATTCCTCAGCTTCCTTAGGAGTCCTATTCCTGAAAACACAATCAGCACAACTATCTAGGTATGTCCTAGATTCTTCAGTTAGTCTATTATAAAATATATCAAGAAGCTCATTCTTAGGTAATGGACTTCTAGCTTGTGCATGAATCAAAGCACAAAACCTTGCCCAAGATTCAAGCAATACCTCTTTTTCTCCCTGTTTAAAATCAAAAAGTTCCTGCAAAATAGCATGTCTAGCACTAGGAGGAAAATATTTCTGCAGGAAAGTACTAATCAAGCACTCAGGGCTATCAATAGATCCAGGAGGTAAATTACTAAACCAAGTTTTAGCTTCTCCTTTCAGCGAAAAAGGGAAAATCTTAGTAACAAAGTAAGTACGCATCTTAATATCATCAGAAAACAAGCCACTCATGGTAGAAAGTTCATTCATATGTGCTACCGCACTTTCATTCTTAGTCCCACAAAAAGGTTCTTTCTCGACAATAGCTATGTAAGATAGATCGAGAGAGAAATCATAATCTTCATCTATAATGTTTATGGGAGAAGCAACAAACTTAGCATCAGGAGACAATTTGGGTCTAATAGTACGCCTCTCAAGGAGACTCTTAGCAGTGCTTCTATCATGGGTGTTTTTACATTCTTTAATAAATTCATCGGTCATCTCAACATAACCATCTTCAATATCATAACTCTCACTAGACTCAGGTGAACTAACAGGTGTGGTAGTGTCTTCATTAGGAGTTTCGGTATTTCCAGCTATAGTTCTAGCAATCGTAGCATCTAGGAAAGGACCTAATGAACCACTCTTATCAAGCACAGTAGAAGCAACATCATAAGCATCAGAAGTTTTAGATTCAGCAGTAGTAGCAGTGTGTGTAGCATGTGTATGTGGTGGTGTAAGGAACTAACTCATAATAGACGGTGAATCAAGAGCAGCAGAAGTGTTTAGAACCGTACCTCTTCTTGTAGTGGATGGTAAAATAGGGACCTTGCCATCACGAGAGTTACCCATGATGGATGGATATCAGCGAACAATAGAGAATCCAAGTGAACTTAAAAAAATAAAGCTATGCTCCCTGGCAACGGCGCTAGAAAATAGTCTTGATGACCCACAAGTATAGGGGGTGTATCGCAGTATTTTCGAGGGAAGTGAAACCCAATTTATTCATTCGACCCAAGGGGAGCCAAAGAATATTTATAAGCCTTAACAACTGAGTTGTCAATTCAGCTGCACCTGGAGACAATCTTGCTCACAGCAGTTTATCAGTAGCAGTAGTTTTGTAGTAGTAAAGCAAAGACAGTAGTAACAATAGCAGTAAACAGTGGGATTCGAGTGCGGTAGGCATAGGGATGGATGGACGAGCGTTGCATGGACAAGACAATTCACATAGCAATCAGAACATAGGGCAATTGCAGATAAATAAGATAAAGCATCCAAGTACTAGATAATCCTAGGCATGTGTTCCATATATAGTCATATGTGCTCGCAATGAGAATTGCACAACATCTTTTGTCCTGCCAGCCCGTTTGCAGCGGGGCCTCAAGGGAACTACTGGCAATTAAGGTGCTCCTTTTAATAGAGCACCGGAGCAAAGCATTAACACTCCGTGAACACATGTGATCCTCACATCATAGCCATTCCCTCCGGTTATCCCGATTTCTGTCACTTCGGGGCCATTGGTTCTGGACAACAACGTGTGTATACAACTTGTAGATAAGACCAAAAACAATACTATCATAATGAATCAATAACATGTTCAGATCTGAAATCATGGCACTCGGGCCCTAGTGACAAGCATTAAGCACAAAAAGTCGCAACAAAGTCATAAAGCACTAATAAAAGATACTAGGCATCATGCCCTAACAATATGATGCCATTACATGAACGATCTCATCCAATCCCTACCATCCCCATAGCCTACAGTGGGGTATTACTCACTCATAGATGGGGGAAACATGGATGGTCGATGGAGAAGCGATGGTGATGATGATGGCGATGATCTCCTCCAATTCCCCATCCCGGTAGGGTGCCAGAACGGAGTTTCTGGTGCTGTTTCTTGGAACCTGATGGTGGCAGCAGAGCAGAACTCTTTCTGGAAAAACGTCGAACCCCCCGAAGTTTTTAGGTCAGAAGGATCCTTATAGGCGAAGAGGGAGACCGAGGGGGTGCCTGGGGGGGCCACACCACCCCCTGGCACGGCCTGGCCTGGCCCGCGCCAGCAGGTGGTGTTGCCACCCCCTGGCTCTTCTCCGTCTCGTATTCTGGCTCCTGGAGTCTTCGGGTGAAATAGGATTTTTGGCATATTTTCCCGGATTTTTCCTGGTAGTTGGTTTTCTGCACAAAAAGTAGACACCAAGGCAATTCTGCTGAAAACAGCGTCAGTCCGCATTAGTTGTATCCAAATCACACAAGTTTAGAGGAGAAACAATAGCAAAAGTGTTCGGGAAAGTAGATACATTTTGGACGTATCATACGGCTAGGAATCCCTATAGCGCAACGGCGTGCTGCAGGTGTGCCTCGATCGCACAGCCCAGACTTGGGGCCATGGTCACAAGGTATAGAGAGAGGGAGGGAGAAAGTCAACCAAAGGACTTCTCAAGTTGTGTGTTTAATCCCACCCATGGGCACCCCTTTATATAGGCGGAGGGGGTGTGCCCTCCCCATTGGGTTAGCCATGTGGGACTAATAATAAACAAGAAATAAAGGGATCGTTGTCCCCAGCCGGATGGGCCAAATCTGGGCAGCCCAAATGGCAAGAGGGAGGCAGCACACAGTAGCCTGGGAAGGGGCTGGCCGGGTGGGCCTTGGCGCGGCCCACCTCACGCCCAGCAGCCTCTCGCCCGAAGCGGCCTGGAGCCAGTGGCCCGGGTGGGCCGGTGCCCCCCGTGGCCCAGCGGCCCCCGCCTAGAGGCGGCCCTCCAGCGAGGCCCGGGTGGGCCGGTGTGCTCCCGGCGGCCCAGCTCGCTCAGCGCCCGCGCGGAAGCTGGCGGCTGGCGCCCGGGTGGGCCGGCCCACGTGGCCGTGGCCCGCAGAGGCCTGGGCGACCTGTTCCGCTTGCTGCTCCTGTGCGGCGGTTAATAAAAACCGCCCACGTGGCTGTTACCTTTTTCTTTTTCCCCTTATTTTTCTGCAGCTTTTATTCTAGGCCTTTTCCCTCTAGGATTTGGCCTAATATAAAATTTTCTTTGACAAATCTTAATCTAAATATTATTTAGAATATATTAATTCACAATTAACATATAATAAATATATATTTAAATTCCCATTTATCCGAAAACACTTTTCCGGTCTTTTCCTTTATTCTTTCTCCGAACAACTTCGGATCTCTCCGCGGAACATTTCCGGCTTTCTCTCTTTCTCTACTGCGATTCCGTCTGATGAATGATCGCTCTCATCGTACCCTTAAGTGTATCCTCTCACGGCTCGGGAATGCTCTAGACATGATCTGTATCAATGATCAACAGAGGGACCAGGGATGTCCATGTGACCCCTATGCATTCCTGATGACAATGTCGTTTGAACCGCTAAATGTACCATCCTCTTCCTTTTGTTTGTCGATACAACTTGTCCGAGATCCGATCATTGGTATCCCATACCTTGTTCAATCTCGTTCACAACAAGTTATGTTTTCTTGTTACCGTGATATTACATCCCCGTGACCTAGTCACATGTTGCAACATTTATGGATGTAATCTCACCAAGCCGGCCGTATGTATCTTTACCCGTCATGTGGGTGAACAAATCCCGGTCTTGCAGTCACATGTCATCAACTGTTCCTTTGGAATACCCAACATACACCTTTATGGCCACCGTATTACCACATGACGGTTGATGTAGTCAAAGCAGCCTCGGGAAACAGTGAGTAATATGAGCTCATGGTTTAAGGAGAAGGAGTCTAGGTATAGCTGTTGCAACAATGAACTATATGACTTGATCGTGTTGCAATCCTTTGAGGAATGTCCAATCACATCATTCTCCAATGATATGATCCCGTTGTCAGCCGGCATAAATGCCCATGATCTTGAAACCCAGATCATCTTCGTGACCACCGAACTACTATGAATAGAGGCTACTAGGGACTTGGTTGTTTCATACCACACCTGTACCAATGTTTCTACTTGGCACAGTTATAGCACAATATGAAACTATTATAAACTAATTGATATATGACAATAAAAACCTATTTATTATTTGCCTCTAGGGCATATCTCCTTCAGTCTCCCACTTGCACCAGAGTATAAATAATGCAGCTCGCATTTTACTCATATAAACCATGTACCATATGCGTTTACAGATCATGCATGCTCATGGGAAACGTCATGTCCATCTTCTGTTTTACCAGATCATTATGTCTTTTGCAAATCGTTAATGTCTTCCTAATTTTGACATTCACTCCATTATCGTATAATGGGTCAAAGCATTTGTTTGGCGACAAAGTGAGACTTTGTTTCTAGTGTTTATGATGACGGTCATTTTCACCGTTGTCATCTAAACTTTGAAACACACTTTGCTATCCTTTTTTATATACTATAGTCATGGCAGCAGAACACGGCCGGATTCCAGGAGCTTACAGTGACTTTAGATCAACCTCGAGGGCTTTCTCATGGGCACTGGGCCCTAGTACACATCATTCTACGTTAAAAGTGAACTAGCCCCACCATAACATTATACATCACATCAGATGGAGCCTTTATACTTCTATATCTATGTATATCCTAGTGCATGAAATGCAACTATGCCACTCATTTTGCTTCTTGCCATTTAAGTACAAACTTAATTATGGTTCTGTGATCAACTCAGGAATCACTTAAAGACATGCTCTTACAGTTAATACTTTGTCCTACCAACTAGAACTTCGGGTCACATTACGTCGAGTATACAACATGGTTATAGGGAGAACCTATGACTGAGGCATAGGAGATGCAACACATATCTTTATTTCAACCATAGTTGCAATACAAACTCAATGCTTCATATAGTAAGAACTACTTTCTCACCTTGTTCCATTCTGAACTTCTTCAGAATCTTGCTTAGGACATTCTGGACATCTTTCAGAATCAAGTCCAGGAAGCATTCGACATTCAATGTTTATTAAACTCACCAATATATCTCGATAGATCTTATTGTTTAATAACTTCAACATCATCCTTATTTATCTAACTTAAATATTATTAACACCAATCACATCATTCACATATGTCGTCCACATATCACAAAATGATTTCATGCTCCCACTCAAATGTGACATTCATATTTGAGATCTAGGGATTTCACTTAGCTCCCACTCAAAACTAGGTCCTCTCAATAATCTTGGACATTCCAAAATCCTTTGATCATCATCAAATCGAGAATTCCACTAACGAGATTTCAATGACCATTGATTTCTCGTACTTAGGTCCATTACGTTTCTTTGTAATTCGTAGGTATGTCTTGTTCAAAACATGACAAGTGGATCAACAATGTAATTCCACAAACTTGTAGAATATATAGTTGAATCCTACTTCCTTTAGTAAAAGTATTCACTGAAACTTTATGATCATTATCATTGGTTTCTCCTCTATTTGTAGAGTTTGGATTCACGAAACAAATTCCGCTATGCCACTCAACAATTCAGAGGTAAGGTCTAATACCTTGTTTTGATCTTTTACTTTCTTCCACCTGCATCTTCATCAAGACACATCAATTTAGGACAACAACTGGTTTGCCTCTTTTGTGGAAGATGCATTCATAGCTTCCTAAGAATTCTCTACAAAGACTTCTTTATTCGCCACGATTTCGACTTATCGAAATCTCCAGAAACTCGAACATGCCATAACACTTATGGTGTTGCTTCCACGAATCTTTAGATGTTCCTTTGTATTTCAAGTGAGTGTTTGCTTATTCTGATCTTTAACTCTAAATGACAACTATAACCCTGATAAGAGATAATATTATACCATATGTATCTTAATACATAATGATTATGATGTTTAGATATTTCAACAAAGTTTGAATTCATCCAATTATCATAATTTGTGAAACATCTTTCACAAGTTCCTTATATGCTAAACTTAACTGGAATACTTTAGCTGTGTCGATCAAATCGAAGAGACTTGTTAATCTAGTTAATTCAATATCCCATTTAGTTATGAACTCATTTGAACAATTCAAATCATTTCAAACTTATGTTTCATTAAGTTAATACGCTTATTCACTTAAATCCATAATTAACAAATGATTTCCACTACTTGTTGAAAATACGATACATCACTATGTATAAGATTCAACATTTCCCCGCATATCACTGTTTTACCAGAATGCAGAGTTTTAGTCATTCTGCCCAAGAGGCATGGTTTTGCAAAGTCTTAAGCATCTAGGACCCCGATCTTTCATAAAGAACCTGCAATAACCGAAATGACTTAAACTGTAGGGTCATTTCATTATAAAACTTTGGATGTCTTTTAGCATTCTAATCCTTTATAAATGTTTAAACTATTATCATTAACATAGTGATGAGAATAAATTGTTTGTATTCGCAGTGTGACCATAAGGTATTGTTCATAATAATAGTACAAACTGGTTTGTAAGTTGTTCATATGAATAATCGTCTTGCCAAAATCAAGACACACAAACAAGGATTACAAAATTATATTCAAGTCCACTAATCCAAATGACAAACTTTGAGGGAAGAGGTGATGTCGGCCATCAACTATTTTGCTTGCCGTCATCAAGTCATGTTGCCTCAAAACCAACAATTCTCAAGCAGATACTCCTGTTTTCACAAAATGGGACAAGTATCAAATACTTTGCAAACCACAATGAGTTTTGCAAAAACCACATTTATAATTTTGTATATCTAACATATACCTTTTTAATCCATGACCTCCTTTTGCAATCAAGCTCTTCTAAGAGTTCTTTAACTCTAATGCAAGATTGCTAAGTGTTTTTCAAACATTCTAGAGTCATCGAATTATCTCCTAATGGTTATTGTATCAAAAAGAGAAGATCACCTTTTACGAGGATATCCCTCAAGCATGGGTATTAATCTATGAAGTTGGACCCTTTTGCTAAGTTTCAAATTAAGTAATATATTCCCATGGTCGCAAAGGACCTCAATGGGATAGGCCAAGATCTACTAAGATATTTGCAAACCGACATCTAGACTAAGTTTATAATAAGATATCAATTTATAATTGGTCTACACTAAAATTGTCATCCCCTGGACGATTTTAGTGATCGCACGACCCCTATCCTCTGCACCTCCCTCGATCGTCACAGCCATCAGTGCATTATCAAAGGTAGACATTCAACAATGTCAATCACATCATCCATGTTACTCATGCTCGATCTTTCGATTTCTTGTGTTCCGAGGCCATGTCTGCACATGCTAGGCTCACCAAATCTAACTTGTGTGTATTCGCTGTGCAACATGGCTTACACCCACTGTATGCGAACGTAGATATGTCTAACACCCATGCCTGTACCACGGATTGCCTCATACCGAAGAACTTTCTTGGTGGTGCACACACAAGGAGAACACGGAACATTGGAATTCAATAGGGATTATCTTATTTGCTACCGTTGAGTATCTAAATACTAGCACACAATAAGATGTAAAAATTGGTATCAACATCATATGTATAATGTGATATGATATGGTCTTTCTTGCACCTTGATATCCATCTAGCACTCCGGCATGATCTCCATCTTGCCCTTGGTTTGACGTCAAGTCCACGACGCCTCCAGCAGGTCGTCCATCGGAATGATGACTATTACTATACTACTTAGTAACAGAAAAGTAAACTACTTTACCTTCGCAACGACCAATGCCATATCATAATCGCATGCTGCCTGCAAAATAAATTTAGACGCCTCTAAACAAGATATCACAAAGGAGGAGAACCAGCCATCTAGCTACTACATGGACCCGTAGTCCAGAGATGAACTACTCACGCATCACACTGGAGGCTTGCATGATGATGAAGAAGGCCTCCAGGGTGAATTCCCCTCTCCGGCAGGGTGCCAAGAAGAGCTTCAGATCCCTCCTCATCTAGGGATGGATATGATGGCGGCTATAGACTCTTTCGTGGATTTTTGATCGGGTACTTAGGGTTTCTGTATCAGAGGCAACTTATAGGCGGAAGGAGAGGCCGAGGGGGTGCCTAGGGCGGCCAGACCACCCCCTGGCGCGGGCCAAGCCTGGCCGCGCGACCAGGTGGCGTGGCCGGGCCCCAGCCCCTCTCTGTCTCGTATTCTGGCTCCAGGTGTCCCTCGGTAAAAAACTGACTTTGGCTTTTGTCCCGTCCAATTCCGAGAATATTCATTTTCTAACTTTCCTGGAACCAAAAATAGCAGAAAACAGGCAGCTGGCAATGTGGCTCTTGTTAATAGGTTAGTCCAAGAAATCATATGAGAAGTACTCCAAAGTTGGAACAAAACATAAGAAAGTAGATAAAACCAAGCATGGAACATCAAAAATTATGGATATGTTTGCAACGTATCACTCGTAAACTCATCGGAGATGCGTTAACAACACCAATCCCTACCGTTGTAGAACTTACACTTGCAGAATTGGAAGAAAGGGCTCAAGCCCTAGAAGTGCGTCGTCAAGTACTCCTGGATGAAGCTAACAACATCAAGGAAGAGAAGAAGTGCATTGCTTCTGTGGAGTAGTTCATCTCTCGGCAGCATCAGAAGACTCGGAAAGGCCACATGCGGGCTGACAAATTTCCGGAGATCCACAAAGTCCTCTTTGAGGGAGACCCAGGAGCACCCCGGCTCGACAGCAAGGGAGATCTAGTGTATCCAACACCAGTGCAAAACACTGCCGCGGCTCGAGACATCCTAGAGAAGAGTCCAAACCAAGATCAAGTCTGCCTGGGCGTAAAGCTACTTACGAAGGGTCTAGAGCAGCAGAAGGTCACGAAATATGGTTGTGGAAAACTGGTCTCTCAATCCGACCAATGTCACACGGATCTGGCCTGGAATGACATTAGGCCCCAACAGGACCCGGAACAGCATCACTGTTCCGACCGTTAGGAAGATAATTACTCAAGAACCGGATCTTTAGGGCAACAACACAGAACCGCATGTGACTGGAGCAATGTTGCTCCAGACGCGGAGCGAGTCGCGGTTGCTGCACTAGTTCCGAGGCACCCTCCCTAGTGAGAGTCGAACAATCGCAGGGAAGACGACAAAGAGCAACGTTGGGAGGAGGAACGTCAAAGGATGCCACCTCCTAGACACTCAAGCCATCCGGATGGATCTCATCACAATGAGGGAAACGATGGACGATAGAACGACGGACACCATGCCGAGTCAAGCCGGCAGGGGGCTCGTCGTAATCAAGACCCTCCCCGGAACCGGAATAATGATGCTCCGAACAGGGGCCAGCGATTAGCCAGAAACAATCCACCTGCACCACCCTCTCCACCAAGCAGCCATCACAACGGCTCTCCAGGAGGCCAAGGAGGGCGTCATGGTGGAGGAGGTGGTGGCAGGAGAAGAAGTCCGGCTCCAAGGCACCGCGGCCACAGCCAACAACCAAGACGACATTCTGTATCACCTAGTGATGTGATGGCTCTATGTATGGCGCCAGAAAAATGCTGGAGCGGTGTTGATGTAGAGCTCGTTGGGAACCCCAAGAGAAAGGTATGATGAGCACAGCAGCAAGTTTCCCTTAGTATGAAACCAAGGTTTAATCGAACCAGTAGGAGCAAGGAAACACCCCAAAGGTGTTGCTAGCTGAGCCTTGGCAGGGCACACTACCGGTGCTAGTAGCAACGTGGAGACCTGCACAACACAACCACAGAACTATGTCCCCATCTTGCGATGAGGTTGTCAATCTCACCGTGTTTTGCTGAAAACAAAGGATTAAACATATCGAATGGAAAGAAGTAATAGTTTGCAGAAAGTAAACACAAAGAAGAAACAGTTTAAAGATTGAATGTAAAAGACAAGGACCGGGATCCATAGTTCACTAGAGGTGGCTCTCCTTAAGATAGATAACATGCTGGGTGAACAAATTACAGCGGGGCAATTGACAAACATCGAGAAAGCAATACATGCATATACTAATCATCTTGACTCCTTTGAGACTTGATTGGGCATTACAACATTATACATAGACCGCCATCCAACTGCATCTATGACTAATAATCCACCTTCAGGTTATCATCTGAACCACCTCCAGTATTAAGTTGCAAGCAACAGATTATTGCTTTACGAACTGCGTGTAAAGTAAACAATACGATTGTTCTATGAACAAAGGATTGTTGTTTTCTCCCTAGTAGCAACAGCACATCTAGTACCTTAGAGATTTCTATCACTTCCCTAGATTACCAGAGGCATGAACCCACTATCGAGCATAAATACTAACTCTTGGAGTTGCTAGCATCTACTTGGCCAAGATAGCTACTAACAAGGAAAGCATGCAAGATCACAAATAACAAAGACATGATAGAATCAATAATCAATCTGAAATAGCATCTCAATATCCATCGGATCCCCACAAACACAACATGCAGAATTACAAATAGATGATCTTGATCATGAACGGAGCTCACAGGATCTAGACATGAAAGCACAAAGGAGGAGAACCAGCCATCTAGCTACTACATGGATCTGTAGTCCAAGGATGAACTACTCACGCATCACACCGGAGGCTTGCATGGTGATGAAGAAGGCCTCCAGGGTGAATTCCCCTCTCCAGCAGGGTGCCGGGAAGAGCTTCAGATCCCTCCCGATCTAGGGATGTAGATGACAGCGGGTACAGACTCTTTCGTGGATTTTTGATCGGGTACTTAGGGTTTACGTCCCGATGGCAATATATAGGCGGAAGGAGAGGCCGAGGGGGTGCCGGGAGTGGCCACACCACCCCCTGGCGCGGGCCAGGCCTGGCCGCGCGGCCAGGTGGTGTGGTGGCCCCCTGGCCCCTCTCCGTCTCGTATTCTGGCACTTGATGACATCCAGAAAAATAGGCACTTTTCTTTTGTCCCGTTCAATTCCAAAAATATTCATTTTGTGACTTTCTTGGAACCAAAAACAGCAGAAAACAGGCAGCTGGCACTATGGCTCTTGTTAATAGGTTAGTCCAAGAAATCATATGAAATGTACTCCAAAGTTGGAACAAAACACAAGGAACTGGATAAAACCAAGCGTGGAACATAAAAAATTATAGATACATTTACAATGTATCAACATCCCCAAGCTTAACTCCTGCTCGTCCTCGAGTAGGTAAGTGATAAAAAGAAAGAATAATTTTTGAGGTGACATGCACCATCAAAGACTTGATCAAAGTATTTGTAAAACATCCAAAGCTGGGATCATAGTACTTCAATCATAACATGAAAGACAAAGTTCTAGCAATAAGCAAAGAAACTATGATGCAACATGAAAAGGCACAAACAAAAGATTCATGAATAACAATGCTTTGCAAGACGTTTGTTTGTTTCACATAAAGAAAACATAGCATAATAGTATTCAGCTTGTCCCTCAATAGAGTAGCAAATATAAATGCATATGACACCTTCAAAGTTCATAAGAGTGACTAGATACAATAGTTTAAAACAAGCAATAACAAGATATGCATCAATCAACTAGTCTTGGGACAATGCACATAGAACTAAGAATGACCACTATGCTCTCAAAGTAAGTGCATAAAGATAGAAGGTGGAGACTCAATATAATGGTGGAAGAAAGGCCTTTGTATAAAAGGAAGTAGGGATTCAAGTCTCATAAAGAGCTTCCAAAAATTATGGTACTTATAGCTTTCAGCTCTCATTGCCCCTATCATAAGCATCTTGAAGTGATTAAGGTTAAAGTGAACAAACTATGGTGTACATGCTTGACGAAGTATAAGTCAGAAATCTCATGTGCCTTGTATACGAGGGCCGCTCCTCATGATACTCAAGTTTAGTCACCGGTAAGTTCTTGTCATCGTAAGTACATGTGTATCATAGAGAACCGCCAACGGGGTACCCCTTGCCCGATGATACGGAAGAATCCCCGTATCAAAATGACAAGGCAAGCAGACAACGAGCATCTCAGCATTCTTCTTATTTACCATGGGAATATGGTGCTTTTTTCTCTCTTTCCTCTTTTCATAATATCTCTTTTTTTTCTTTTCTCTTTTTTTCTCAATATAGGACTCTTTTTTTTATAAGAAGAATGCTTCATAGACAGCTCATTATGGTTACGCTGCAGGTTTCCACCATGTCAGCATGGATTAGACCAGTGGCACAGGCGTTTCTCTAACACATATACATAACTCCATGGACTTACAAGCTCCCCTTTCATTTCACACGGATGACATCCATATACAAAAGAGCATGATATCAACTAGGTACAAGTACCAAGTGCAATGTTGAAAGCGTTTCCCATGAAAGCATGGTTCTGCTAATTCCCAACAAATAAGTGCAAGCATATACAACATAGAAGACACAATGGTTCAAGTTTATTAAGGGCAAGAAAAGTAAAGTGTGCCATCAAGTTCGTGAGAGATTTAATCACTAGTTTTCTCATAACAAGTTTAATTTGGAAGGTAAACAAAAGCATGAATATACTTGGAATAGCATAAGCTAGTAGGTAGGTATGGTGGACTCTTTGTAATAACTTGGTTTAGGGAATTGGATGCATGAGTGGAACTCATACTTTGTTGTGGAGGCTAGCAAAAGACTGGGAGCGACAAACTAAGAGAGCAATAATGGCCATAATCATGTAGAGCGACAAAACATCATTGATCAAAGCATAAAGTGAGACTACAAGTTGAAAACTAAAGGATCATAAAGGCTATGGTGACTTGAGATAGTCATAACATGGTGTGAGCATGTGCCAAGTCAACCCAAATAAAGCATCAAAGGAGAATACCACTATACTATGCTTTAATATGCTAAAACAACGCATGATTCATCCAAGGCACATTAAGCAATCTCAATTGTTTATAACAAGTCATGCTACAGCAAAGAATACTAAGCATAAAGCCAAAACAATATCAAGCATGGCATGACAAAGCATAGGCCACAGTCAAAAATGAGCTCTTTTACCACATAAGAATGAACTTTCCTACTCTTTTCCAAACCAAACCAAACTATTTGCAAACCAATGTATGAAAAAGGGGGTCCAACCAATTTATTCAGAAAACTAAGCAAACCAAGCAAACGAAAAACCAAAACAAAAATGAAAAAGAAGACGCTCCAAGAACAACACAACTGTGCATGAAACAATAAAAATGAAGCGTTTGGAAGAAACTTGGGATTTTTATTGATGAAGAAGGGGATGCCTTGGACATCCCAAAGCTTTGACGCTTGTACTTCTTGGATATTTCTTGGGGTGACATGCGTGGCATCCCCAAGCTTGAGCTTTAGTCCATCCTTCATCTCATTACTCATTCCTTCCATACACCTGAAATTTTTCTTCATACAAAACTTCACACAATCTTTATTAGCAACATTAGTGCACTCAAGATAATAGGTCTTAAGGTTCAGTTCCAACACCAATAAACTTCCATTAGAACTCTAGTTACTGAAGCACTTCCCTCAAAAAGCTCAATTCCCCAAAAGAACTCAAAAAGGAACCAACAAGAAGCAAATGCAGAAAATGGCAGAAATCTGTCAAAACAGACCAGCAGGTAAAGACGAAGTTTTTCGAGGACGTTATGTTGCTCAAATAAAAAGTGTTGAAATAACGAAAGTTAGATAACAACCTGGGGCAGAAGCACAAAAATTCACGCCTCAAAAAGACGTTCAGAGATTTTACACGAATTTTTACGGTGAAGCACAGAAATCTGTTTCGGGACAGCAACTTTCCCAATCATTACTTCCCTCTCATTAGAGGTTACTCTTGGCACAAAAAGCAAATAAAAAGGATAAGGAGCGGTTATTACTGAAGTAATAACTTACAAGACTCATCTAGAACTTTGGGGTTATCTCCCAATAAGTACTTTTCTTTAACGCCTTTAAGTTAGGCATAAGAAGCAGAGAAAGAATCAAGTGTTCTCAAATGAAGAAGCATTAAGACCAAATTTTGTTTTCATAGGGGAAGCAAAAGAAATCTTTTCTCTCTTTTTAGGGAAGTTTTCTATACCTTTCTTGAATGGGAGTTGGTATTTAATGGTGCCTTCTTTCATATCAATGATGGCACCAACAGTTATAAGAAAAGGTCTTCCCAAAGTAATAGGACAAGAAGCATTGTATTCAACATCCAAAACATAGAAATCAACGGGGACATAGGCATTGTTAACCATAATAAGAACATCATTAAGACTCCCCATGAGTTTATTTTTAGCATTATCATAGACCGCCATCCAACTGCATCTATGACTAATAATCCACCTTCAGGTTATCATCTAAACCCCCTCCAGTATTAAGTTGCAAGCAACAGATTATTTCTTTACGAAATGCGTGTAAAGTAAACAATACGATTGTTCTATGAACAAAGGATTGTTGTCTTCTCCCTAGTAGCAACAACACATCTAGTACCTTAGAGATTTCTATCACTTCCCCAGATTACCAGAGGCATAAACCCACTATCGAGCATAAATACTAACTCTTGGAGTTGCTAGCATCTACTTGGCCATGATAGCTACTAACAACAGAAAGCATGCAAGATCACAAATAACAAAGACATGATAGAATCAATAATCAATCTGAAATAGCATCTCTATATCCATCGGATCCCCACAAACACAACATGCAGAATTACAAATAGATGATCTTGATCATGAACGGAGCTCACAAGATCTAGACATGAAAGCACAAAGGAGGAGAACCAGCCATCTAGCTACTACATGGATCCGTAGTCCAAGGATGAACTACCCGGTATCCACGCGTTCGAGAAACAAGATTATCGAAAGGATTCACTATCTCAAGACACATTCAGCCCTATGATGGTGTAGCTCGGCCAGATACTTGGCTCCAGGATTTTTTCCAGGCTTCCTGCATCACCAAAGGTGGAAACAGCTTGGTCGCGACCCGGTATCTCCCACTCATGCTGCGGAAGACGGCACGGTTCTGGCTCAATTAACTTCCGGAGAATACCATCCACAACTGGTATGACATGCAAAGCTCATTCTTTTAGAATTTCGAAGGCACATATCGGAGGCCCTGTACGGTAGGATACCTACAACGTTGCACCCAGAAAGCCGGAGAAACTTGCCAAGATTACCTTGGATGATGGATCGACACCAAGAACTCCTGTGAAGGAGTAAACGATCAAACTGCGATTGAAGCTTTCATTGCAGGACTCCCAATTGGCTTACTGCATCACCGCTTGAAGTGTGACAAGGTCACTGATTTGGGAGAGATGATAGAAAAGCAAATATGTAGATGCCGATGACGATGCAGAAGGGATACTTAATGTCCTGGTTGTACCATAGTCGGCAAAAAACAGCTGAAGCAACAAGCTCATAAGCGCAAGAATACCTCGGAAGAAAAACCCAACACGAAAACAGCAGTTGTCACTGCCACTTTCAGGTCTGGAGTATGAGGAGGGCGCGGCGGCGGCCGCGGACGCGGTCATGGGACATCAAGGGTCCAAGGTAGAGGAGACCAGCAGCCTGGCAAAACCTACTCTTGGGCTGACATTGCCAATAACCTATGTGTGCATCACTTAGATGCCAACGGGGTCTCATCCCACACAAACGCCGAGTGTCGTTTCAACGACGACATCAAAAAAGACGATTTCGCTAGCTACAGGGCTAAGCGAAAGAAGGGAAAGAAGAATCCCAAAAAAGAAAAAGAGACCAAGGAAGATTCCAACATGGAGGAAGCAGATCCTTCAAATCCCAAGTCGGACGGAAAAAAGAACTTCCCAACAAAGAATGACACTTATGTCACTTTCCTTGGGTCTCAACCAGCTAAGGTCAAGAAAGCAGTATTGCATGCGCTAAACGCAACTGTTCCGGCTGTCCCGCAATTCTTGGACTGGTCAGAAGTGGCAACCACCTTTGACCGTGCGGATCATCCACCTAAGTTGTACAGGCGAGGAAAATATTCCTTAGTCGTCAATCCACTTATTGACGGCTATGGTTTCTCCAAGACTCTCATGGACGATGGTAGCAACATCAATATTCTATATGTCAAAACGCTACATCGGATGCGAATCTCGGAGACACAGCTGAATCATAGCTCTGTGATCTTTCACGGAGTTGTCCCAGGAAGACAAGCCAATTCCCTGGTAGAGATCACTTTGGATGTTACCTTTGGAACTCCTAAGAATTACCGGATGGAAGCACTTTCCTTCAAAGTGGTCGCGTTCAAGAGCGCATACCACGCTATATTCGAACGACCGGCTTACTGGGATTTTATGGCTTGTCCATGTTACATTTACAATATGATGAAAAAATTCTAGGTCCCAAAGGCGTGATCACCATCAGGGGAGACCCGAACAAAGCGCGAGAGTGCAATGATAGAAATGCTGCCTTTGCTGAAGCCATGCTGCACGCCTAGGAGTGCCAGGAGATCAAGAAGACCATCAACCCATCCGAGATGCCCGCGACGAAGAAGGAGGTTACAAAGCCGACTCCGGAATTCAAGGCATCAGAAGAGACGAAGACGATGCCTTTGAAGGATGATGATCCCTCCAAGGTGACCCAGATAGGTGTAGGTTTAGACCGTGCATAGCAAAGCGTGCTTGTCAAGTTCCTCCAAGCAAATCAAGACATCTTCGCATGGCAGCCATCTGACATGACCGGAGTACCTAGGGAACTTGCCGAGCACTCTCTAAATGTACACCCAAACGTTAAACCCGTCAAACAGTCCTTACGATGTTTTGGTGATGAAAAGCGAAAAGCAATGGCTAAGGAACTAGCCTGGCTCGAGTTAGCCGAATTCATAGAAGAGGTCATCCACACTGAGTGGTCGGCCAATCCTGTAATGGTCCCTAAAAAGGACACCACTGATTTAAGGATGTGTGTTGATTATACTGCCTTGAACAAGGCTTGTCCCAAAGATCCGTTCGCTCTGCCAAGAATTGATCAAGTTATCGATTCTACGGCAGGCTCGGAACTCCTATGTTTTCTCGACGCATATTCTGGTTATCACCAAATCCGGATGAAGGAAACAGACAAAGTCAAAACTTCATTCATAACCCCCTTCGGAACCTTCTGCTTTGTTATGATGCCCTTTGGGCTCAAGTTTGCAGGAGCTAAGTACCAGCGCACTATGCAGCGTTTCCTCCACGATCAAATCAGATGCAATGTACATGCATATGTGGACGACATTGCGGTGATGTCCAAAAAGAAGGAAACCTTAATTTCCGACTTGGAGGAAACGTTCGCCAATCTACGTAAATATAACATAATGCTTAATCTGAAGAAGTGCTTCTTTGGAATACCAGACAGAAAGTTGTTAGGTTTCATTGTGTCGCAGAGAGGCATAGAGGTGAACCGTGACAAGATCAAGGCTATACTCAATATTTCCAGGCCAACTCGCCTGAAGGACGTTCAAAGGCTAACTGGTTGTATTACTGCAGTCAGTCGGTTTGTAAGCCGGCTCGGTGAAAGATCTGCACCACTCTAGAAGCTCCTAAAAAAGACCAAAAAGTTCGTTTGGACTGATGAAGCTGAAGCTGCATTACAAGACCTAAAAGCAGCACTCTCGTTCGCTCCTATCCTTGCAGCACCGGAACCTCGTGAACCGATGTTGCTCTATCTCGCTACAACAAACAGAGTCGTCAGTGTCGTCATGGTGGTGGAAACACCAGAGGAAAAACAGGAACACCTGGTGCAGCGTCCGACTTACTACCTTAGCGAAGTCCTAACTGAATCAAAGAAGCGGTATCCTCACTATCAAAAGCTAGCTTACGGTGTGTTCTTTGCATCCTGGAAGCTATGTCATTACTTTCAGGAACATCAGATTACCATGGTGAGCACAGCTCCCATGAGAGATATAATCAACAACAACGATGCTACAGGACGTGTCGCCAAATGGGGCATAGAGCTTTCAGCTTTCGACATTGAGTACAAACCTCGTACAGCAATCAAATCCCAAATCCTTGCTGACTTTGTCGCTGATTGGACAGAGACAACGGAAAACATGACCCTCTCAGAATTAGAATACTGGACCCTGCATTTTGACGGGTCTAAAGCACTCGGGGGCTGGCATGGTTCTCAAATCACCCCAAGGAGACAAACTTTTCTATGTGTTGCAGATTCACTTCACGACAACAAACAACATTGCCGAATATGAAGCACTGCTGCATGGAATCTGGATTGGTAAGGATATCGGCATCCCACGATTAATGTGTTATGGAGATTCGGATCTTGTTGCTCAACAAGTGCCGGATATCTCTAATGCAAACAAACACATGGCAGCATATAGAGCTGCCGTGGATGAACTAGCTAAATCGCTCAAAGGGTTTGACGTTCAACACATCCCTCGAACAGAAAATGAGGAAGCAAATGCATTATCTCGTATAGGCTCTGCACGAAAGAAGGTCACGGATGGCGCTTTTTAGAGAACCTCAAAGTTCCCTCTATAAAAGGAGTAGACGAGAAATACCCGACCAAATTCGACTCACCTTTACTAGCAGTTCTGGCTGTGATTCCCAGCTAGACTCAACCCTACCTTGATTACTTGGTAGATGGAAAATTACCCGAAGACGAGGTTCTGAGCCGGCATATCATCCAACGAGCAAAAACCTACACTCTCATAAGTTGTGAGCTCTATAAGCGGAGTGTATCTGGGGTCTTTCAATGTTGTGTATCTCCAGAAGAAGGAGTGGAAATCCTAAGGGAAATCCACGAAGGTGAATGCGGTCATCACGCCGCAGTCAAATCTTTAGTGGCAAAAGCTTTTAGACACGGATTTTTCTGGCTTACAGCTAGGGCAGATGCCGAACGGCTGGTCAAGACGTGCAAAGGCTGCCAAAAGTATGCCAAACAAGCTCATGTTCCGGCTGATCAGCTACGGACAATACCTATAACATGGCCTTTTGCAGTCTGGGGGCTTGACATGGTAGGACCGTTTAAATGGGCTCCAAGCGGATTTACTCACCTCCTAGTGATGGTGGATAGGTTCACAAAATGGATTGAGGCTAAACCCGTCACAAGTTTTGATGGAGTGATGGCCCACAAGTATAGGGGATCGCAACAGTCTTCGAGGGAAGTAAAACCCAACTTATTTATTCGACACAAGGGGAGCCAAAGAATATTTATAAGCCTTAACAACTGAGTTGTCAATTCAGCTGCACCTGGAAAAAATCTTGCTCGTAGTAGTTTATCAGTAGCAAAAGTTTTGTAGTAGCAATAGCAAAGTAATAGCAGTAGTAAAAGTAAATACAGTAGTAACAATTGCGGTAAACAGTAGGATTAAAGCGCGGTAGGCATAGGGATGGATGGACGGGCGTTGCATGGACAAGACAATTCGTGTAGCAATCAAGATATAGGGCATTTGCAGATAAATAAGGTAAAACATCCAAGTACTAAATAATCATAGGCATGTGTTCCATATATAGTCATACGTGCTCGTAATGAAAACTTGCACAACATCTTTTGTCCTTCCAGCCCGTTTGCAGCGGGGCCTCAAGGGAACTACTGGCAATTAAGGTGCTCATTTTAATAGAGCACATGAGCAAAGCATTAACACTCCGTGAACACACGTAATCCTCATATCACAGCCATTCCCTCCGGTTATCCCGATTATTGTCACTTCGGGGCCTTTGGTTCTGGACAATAATATGTGTATACAAATTGCAGGTAAGATCATAAACAATAATATCCTCATGAATCAATAACATGTTCAGATCTGAAATCATGGCACTCGGGCCCTAGTGACAAGCATTAAGCATAACAAGTTGCAACAAAGTCAAAAAGCACTAATAATAGATACTAGGCACAAAGTACATGAACGATCTCATCCAATCCCTACCATCTCCATAGCCTACAGCGGGGGATTACTCACTCATGGATGGGGGGATCATGGATGGTTGATGGAGAAGCGATGGTGATGATGATGACGATGATCTCCTCCAATTCTCCGTCCCGGTAGGGTGCTAGAACGGAGTTTCTGGTTCCAAATCGCGGTATCTGGTTGTGGCGGCACAACGGAACTCTATTTGGAAAAACATTGAACCCCCCTGAGATTTTAGGTCAAGGGGCATCTTATAGGTGAAGAGGGAGGTCGAGGGGGTGCCTGAGGCGGCCACACCCCTCCCAGGCGCGGCCTGGGCTGGCCCGCACGGCCAGGGGGTGTGGGCCCCTCGTGGCCCTCCTCCGTCTCGTCTTCTGGCTCCGTGAGTCTTCTGGTGAAATAGGATTTTTTGCATATTTTCCAGGATTTTTCCTGATAGCTGATTTTCTGCATAAAAACTAGACACCAAGGTAATTCTGCTGAAAACAGCGTCAGTCCATGTTAGTTGTAGCCAAATCACACAAGTTTAGAGGAGAAACAATAACAAAAGTGTTCGGGAAAGTAGATACGTTTTGGACATATCAACTCCCCCAAGCATAGCTTATTGCTTGTCCTCAAGCAATTTAGTTGAAAACTGAGTACGATAAAAGAGCTTTCATGAACACATTTGCTTTATAAGATGTATATATTCTCGGCATATGATCAAATACTTAGGCAATTCATAATAAAGAGTATGCAAATAAGTTTACTTAATAGTCATTCCAAGCTATGAAGAGATTCCAACTCAAAAATAATAAGTAGCATGAAACATAAACATAAGCAACATTGCAATGCTCATAAAAAGGTATGATAGAGTGGTATCTTGCTTGCCTTTGATTGTAGAGCAAACATAAATGCCAAGGCGCCTCTATAGTTCAAGTGAAGACTAGAAGTAAAGATATCAGAGATACAAGCATCAAAGTCATGACACAATTAACCATGTTTTGAGACAAGCACATTACACTAAGAATGACAACTATGCTCTCAAGAAAGTGCTCATAGAATAAGTGGTGACTCAAGAAGGAAGTGAAAAGGTTTTGAAAAGTTTGAAAGGCTTCCAAATGCTAAAAGTATGGTACTCATTAGCTTTGAGCTCTCATTGCCCCTATCATAAGCATCTTTAAATGGTTAAGGTGAAAGTGAGGTCCAATATGAGTTATATGCTTGACAGACCATAAACTGGAAATCTCATGTCCTTGAGTATGAGGGTCGCTCCTCATGCTACTCAACTTTAGTTACCGGTAAGTTCTTGTCATAATAAATACATGCGTATCATAGAGAACCACCAACGGGGTACCCCTTGCACATGATACAGGAGCTATCCCATATCAAAGTGACAAGGGAAGTAGACAATGAGCATCTCAGCAATCTTCTTATTTACCATGGGAAAATGGTGCTTTTTTCTCTCTTTCCTCTTTTCTCATCGTTTTTTTCTTTTTCTCAATCTCTATCTCTTTTTTTATAAGAAGAATGCTTCATAGATTGCTCACTATGGTGATGCTGCAAGTTTCCACCATGATTAGGCATGGCTTAGGCTAGCGGCCCAGGCGTTTCTCTAACACACATACATAACTCCATGGACTTACAAGCTCCCCTTTTATTTCACACTGATGACATCCGTAAACAAAAGAGCATGATATCAACTGGGTATATATTTACAGGTGTTGAAAGCGTTCCCCGTGACAGCACGGTTCTGCTAACTCCCAGCCTATAATTTGCAAGCATATAACTTTCATGGACAGTCACAATAGTTCAGGTTTATTAAGTGCAAGAAATAAAGTGTGCCATCAAGTTCGTGAGAGATTTACTAACTAACTTTCTCATAACAAGCAAACATTTTATTCGGAAGAAAACAAGGCATACTGAATATGCACGGAATAGCAAATGATGCTAATAGGTAGGTATGGTGGACACTTTTGGCAATATTGGTTTTGGGGAGTTGGAAACACGAGTAGAGCTCATACTCAGTGCAAGTGAAGGCTAGCAATATAAAGGGAGCGACAAACGAGAGAGCAATAACTGTCATAATCATGCTTGCAACAAAACGGGACTAATTGTGGCATGAAAGTGATTCAAGAACCCTAAGGCAAAATAATTCATCGAGGCTTAACTGATTATTGGTTTAGTCTTATGCATGCGTGAGCATGTGCCAAGTTGATTCAAATGAACCATTCAGAGGAGGATACCACAATGGCATACCAAGTTATGAATAGAACAATGAAAGCAAACATTCATATGACATGCTACAAACCATTAGCAAGCTGGAGCTAATCACAAGAAAGCAAGAACTACTAAGCATCCATAAATAATATACACCTTACATGAACAGACTAAGCATGCCCACAATGATGAGTATATGTACAAAGATGAAAACAAATAGAGTTGATTACCAACCTCTTACCACACCTCAAGTTGTCATTAATCTTCATTATTGTCCTTCACTTGTGTGTCTTGAATAATAACATGAAACCAAAATCCACTGAGGACTGCTGAACCCTGCAACGAACTTCACAAAACCAAAGAAGAACAGCAAATATTTTTGGTGTTTTCGATTTTTAAAGCAAGAACCAAAAGGAAGATCAAGCAAAGCGAAATCTTTTTGGGGTTTTCAAATAATTAAGACAAAGCTAAAAGGAAGAAGCAAATCAAGGCTAAACAGATAAAGAAGCAAACAAAGAGAAATAACAAAAATATCTTTTGTCTTTTTGTGTTTTGGAAAGCAGAAATAGAGCAAGAACAAAAACTAAAGAGAAAACGAAACATGGATATACAAAGTACCGACTGAACATGATATGTAGATGAGTGTGATGTCGGTATACCTCCCCCCAAGCTTAGGATTTTGGCCTAAGTGGGTATCAACCCCAACACAGGTAGGAACTTCAAGCTGGCGGGTTATCATAAGAATGATCGTAGTTAGGCCCTTGCGAAGAATAAGAAGAAACTCCCCAGTCATAGGCAGGCTACTGGTACAAGGACTCCCCCTCATTCGAGGGCTGGACCGAATCATCTATAACCTCCCTTCCAGTATCCTTCTCTTGCTGGGAGAGCTCCCCTAGATATGTATCGAGCTCTTCCTCAGTGAGTGACCATCCTACCCTGGTATCAAGGTTAAACAAAACAGGCGCAGGCAAAATAACAATACGCTCGGACTTACCCCTTCTCCAACCAGCCTTGAGGAAGGTTATTTCATAAGATAAATCACTCAAATTAGCCCAAGAAGAAACGAATTTATGTTGTATCATGGAACTAAGGTCAAGCCTCTCTATGGGAAACTGTAGGTATAAATAATGAGGTGCTACACCATGTAAAGCTAATAAATGAGAAGCGATGAGGACTCCACAAATTTCACCTTTCTCGTGGTTAGCATCAAGATGGAAAGCTATCAAGGCACCCAAATTATAAGTCCTATCTCGTTTTAAGGTAGCTGAGATGAAGGCTAGATCATATGAGGATAATTTACTAGCAGTCTTCCTAGCGAGAACACACTTGGCAATAAAGTAGGAAAAGTATCGAATAGACGGGAGATGAATATTAAGAATTTTACCACTCTCCTTTGAGAAGCTGCTCCCTTGGAAAATCTCTACGTACAAGTCCATGAGTGGTGTAGGTCGCTCTCTAATCCTTTCACACGAACCCCATTGTGGTACTTTAATAGCTGCACAAAAATCATCAAAAGGGAGATCGACAGCTATATTGTAAATTTTGTAATGAACCATGGGGTTAGGCAAGGAGCAACTAAATCGAAAATCCTACACCACCGACATAGTTAGTTTCCCATATTGGTAAGGTTCATTTTCCACAAAATGCTCCAATCCCGCATTAGCAATTAAAGTATGGAAATCTTGAGAAATCCCTGTAGCCCTCATGAATTCGGGGCATGGATAGATAGAAGGAAAGACTTCCTCCTCACGGTGAACCTTCATGACCGCAGGCACCCTTAATTCATGTTGGTTGAGTTCGTGTTCATTCATCTCCTTTTCTAAAATTTTAGACAACCATCATACAAGTGATTGCAAAGTGAATACATAATGAAAGGAACTACTTATAGGGACTTGTAAGAGGCCTAAACATGCATCAAAACAATTTTTCTAAGCATTGAACAAGCTTACAAGATCACATAACCTGTCACCTATAGTAGAAAAATACTCAAGATATAATCCACTAAACACAAATCTACTTGGACAAGCGGAGGAGTCACATACCGGAGAACAAATGCTCCAAATTTCAGCAGCAAAGATGGGATGAGCAAGGAGATCGAAAAATCACAAGCAAGAACAACAGGAACACGAGTTTGAGCAATGAATTGGTGCTTTCTCGGGAGAAAGAAAGAAGTGGCAGGAGGGAGAGTAAGTGGAGGGCCAGGGGTGGCCCACACCATGGCCAGGCGCGCCCCTGGGGTGGCTGCGCCACCAGGTGGTGGGCCTGCCTGGTGGGCCCCCTTGGGTCACTCCAGGTAGTTCTCTACCCCTCTTTTGACATAAAAATTTAATATGAATTTTCTAGAATATTTCAAGACACTTTATTTTTTTTAGCAATTTTCAGGTATTGATGAATAATTTTCCAGCAGAAAGATAATTTTGGAATGATGCAATAACAAAACAAAACTAAAACTTCAGAATTTCTAAGACACTCTAATATGCAAGCAACTAGCAAATAGAAAAGTAAACTAAGTGAAAGCAAAAATTAAAATGGATAAACTAAAAGTAAGCAAGGATAATCATAGTGAAAACATTGTTTTGTTCATTAAAATCCCTTTGTTAAGAAGGTTGATCAGGTCTTGTTACCAAAACAATTTTATATGAAACAAAACTTTGCATTTCACTAAATGATTATGTTACCTCAACCTTGATAGCAATGGTCCCAATCATAATAGTTTCATATTTTTCTCGTGGTATGGGACAATATATTTCTCCAACTTGGATGCCCTCAATATTTTCAATTGAATTTAAGCCATAATTCCTATCAATCTTTCTTGGGGAAATAGATAGTATGCTCCTTGTCATTAACATTAAAAGTTACCTTTCCTTGATTTCAATTAATAACAGCTCCTGCAGTATTAAGAAAAGGTCTCCCAAGAATAATAGACATATTATCATCTTCAGGCATTTCAAACACAACAAAGTCAGTGAATATCAAGCAATTATGAGCCACTTGAACAGGAACATCCTCACATATACCAACAAGAATAGTGGTAGATTTATCAGCCATTTGTAAAGATATATCAGTTGGTATTAGTTTCTCCAATTGAAGTCTTTTGTAGAGAGAAAAAGGCATAACACTAACTCCTGCTCTCAAATCACACAAGGCAGTTCTAACATAATTATTTTTAATAGAGCATGGAATAGTTGAAATCCCTGGGTGTCCAAGTTTCTCTGGAACCTTACCATTAAAGGAATAATTAGCAAGCAAAGTATAAATTTCCTCATTAGGGATCTTCCTTTTATTAGAGAAAATATCCTTCATATACTTTGAATAAGGAGGTAATTTAATAGCATCAGTTAAAGGAATTTGCAAAAATAAAGGTTTCATCCACTCACAAAACTTATTATAGTGTTCGTCTTCCTTTGACTTGTGTTTCTTATCAGGAAAAGGCATTGGTTTTTGAACCCAGGTCTCTCTTTCACTACCATGTTTATTGGCAACAAAATCTTCCTTAGTGTACTTAGCATTTTTAGTGTTCCTTTCAGGTTCTTCTTCAATTTCTTCTTTATCAGGAGCATCATTTTTCTCATTACCACTCTCAGTTTCAGCATCAGAGACAGATATACTATTAGGATCTTTAGCAGGTTCAGAAGATTCTACAACTGTTTTATGTTTCTTTTTCTTTCTCTTAAAAGAAGTACCTTTATCTTTACTTTGTTGGGAATCTTGCTCAATTCTTTTAGGATGCCCCTTAGGATATAGAGGATCCTGGGTGGCAGCACCACTTCTAGTTCTAATTTCATAAGCTTGTTTTTCCTTAGAAGCATTAACTAGCAAATCTTTTTGTACCTTAATAAGCTAATCAATTTGAGTCTGAACCATTTGGAAATGTTTAACAAGCATTTTAACATCATTAGAGGTTCTTTCTACAATATCCTTTAACTCAATAATAGCTCTAGAGTTTCCATCAAATGATTCAACACTCTTTTATTAAAATTATCTTGCTTAACAATAAAAATATCAAACTCTTCTAAGCATTGATCAGGAGGTTTAGAATAAGGAATATCACCTTCATCAAAATGTTGGAGAGAGTGTACCTCAATAGTGGATGAGTGGGAGATTGGCTTGCATAATTCTTCTATAGGAGGTAAATTCTTCACGTCTTCAATTTTAATACCCATCTCCTTAAGACATTTCTTAGCTTCCTTCATCACTTCATCATTTAGTTCAATAACTCCCCTATTCTTTGGTGTTGGTGTTGGCTCAGGCACAGTTAACTCAGGTTTAGTTGTCTCAGGTGTAGTTGGCTCAGGTGAAGTCTAGTCATCATAATTCTTCCTTATTTTAGCCATTAATTCCTCAGCTACTTTGGGAGTTCTTGATACGTTGCTAACGTATCCATAATTTTTGATGTTCCATGCTTGGTTTTATCTACTTTCTTGTGTTTTGTTCCAACTTTGGAGTACTTTCTATACACTTTCTTGGACTAACCTATTAACAAGTGCCATAGTGTCAGTTGCCTATTTTGTGCTGTTTTTGGTTCCAGGAAAGTCAAAAAATCAATATTCTCGGAATTGGACCGGACAAAAGCCAAAGTCGATATTTTACCAGAAGACTCACAGAGCCAGAAGACGAGACGGAGAGGGGCCACAAGGTAGCCACACCATATGGTGGCGCGGGCTAGCCCTAGTCGCGCCACTAGGTGGTGTGGGACCCCTGGTCGCCCATCGACCTTGCCTCTTTGCCTATAAGATGCCTCCCGATGCAAAAATCCTAAATCATCCAGCCTCCAGCCACGAAAAGTTCCACAGCGCCGCCGCCACCGAAGGGGAGATTCGGGGGACATAAAGTCTCTATTCCGGCACCCTTCTGGGACGGGGAAGTGCCCCCGGAGCCATCTCCATCGATCTCCACCACCATCTCCATCGCTGTTGCTGATTCCCATGATAAGGAGGGAGTAGTTCTCTCTCGAAGCTAAGGGTTCTACCGATAGCTATGTGTTCATCTCCCTCTCTATGCATGATATTATTGAGATCATGAGCTTGTAATCTATAGGTATACCTTGCTACTCAAGTGCTTTAATAGATCTCTGCTCTCCCCATGTGTGTGAAGTTGGCAGTATGCACACCATGGTGGCACTTAGGCTAGAGATTACAAATAATTGTTATGAGTTATATTTGGAGTTGGATGTCTTTATGAAATTGTGGTGTTTGTTGGAACCATCTAGTGCTCAAGGTGACAGTGTGGGGTTATCTAGATGGGAAAGGCTTACTTTGAGGTGTGTTGTTATAGCCCTACCATGGATTAGAGTGTCCAACCGGAGAGTAGTTCAGCGTAGTATCATAAAGAAGAATAAATTTATATGAGAGTGTTCACTAGTGAAAGTATGATCCCTAGGCCTTGTTTCTAAGCACTAAAACACCGTTTGCTATTAGATCTATTACATGTTTGCTTGCTTCTATCTTTATTTCAGTTTTACTTTAGTCTTTTCCACGCCATCAAGCTATTTTCTATCACCGTTACCACTTATAATTATCTATACCACTTGTATTTCACTATCTCTTCGCCGAACTAGTTCACCTATACACCTGACAAGTGTATTGGGTGTGTTGGGGACACAAGAGACTTCTTGTATCTTGATTGCATGGTTGCTTGAGAGGGGATACCTTTGACCACTTCCTCCCTGAGTTTGATAAACCTTGGGTGATCCACTTAAGGGAAAACTTGCTGCTGTTCTACAAACCTCTGCACTTGGAGGCCCAACAACTGTCTACAAGAATAGAAGTGCATAGACATCAAGCTATTTTCTGGCGCCGTTGCCGGGGAGGTAAGGTAAAAGGTACTCACATCCTCCGGTGTGAGTGCTCGAAGCTATTTCCTTTAGATTCTGCAATTTTGTCTTTTTGTTTCTTGTTTTTATTTTCACTAGTTAGGCTTAATTGAAAACTACAAAAAAATTAGAGATCTTTTTAGTATTTTTTCTAATGTAGAACATGAATTGTCTGAAAACAAAATTAAAAAACCCATGGAACTTTCTTTGCATGCTAATAGCAATGTTATTAGTATGAATCTTTTGAACACCTTTGTTACTAATGCTATGGAAACGTCTAAGCTTGGGGAAGTTGGTTTCTATGAAAATGATCTTTTTAATTCGCCAACCTTAAAGAAGAAAATTTCCTCTGATGATACTTTATCTCCCATATGTGGTAATTCTAATGATACTTGTGATATTTTAAATCCACATACTGAAAGCATCTCTTTTAAAATACCTATAAAAATTGTTGAACGTGTTATGAACAACTGTTATTTGGGAGATGGAACTGTCCATCCTGGTGATCATTTACTCTTTATACACGAATTATGCGAGTTGTTCAAGTGTGCAGGTATTTCAATGAACCAAGTTAAGAGGAAGCTATTCCCTTTTTCACTTAAGGGAAAAGCAAGGGAGTGGTATGAGCTACTAGATGATCCTCATCATTTGGAGTGGAAGGAACTTGAATCTCTCTTTTACTATAAATTTTATCCTCCTCATGAAATTCATAAAGATAGGAATTACATTTATAATTTTCATCCACATGATGGAGAAAGTATTGCCCAAGCATGGGGGATATTGAAGTCACTAATGCTCAAATGTCCCATTCATGAGCTCCCTAGTAATATTGTTATTGATAATTTCTATGCAAGGCTTTCAGGACATTACAAGGACTATCTAGATACTTGTTTAGAGGGATCCTTCACAAGTAAGGAGGTCAAAGCTAAGTGGGATCTTCTTGAAACAATTCAAAGCAATACCGAAGATTGGGATAACGACAAAGGTAAAGAACCAGGTATAAACTATGAGTATGACTGCATTAAGTCTTTCGCTGAAACTGCTAATTTTCAAGAGCTTAGTGCTAAATATGGTCTTAATCCTCAAATTCTTGTTGATTGTTTTAGATCCTTTGCTTCTCATATTAATGCTCCTAAATAAAAATGGGATGTGTATCATGAGCCTTTTAAAGACACTTGCATGGAAAATGAAATTGTTATTAATGATAGCAATAAACATGCTCAAACCCCTGAAAGTACTATTTCTTATAAGCATGTTAATTTTTGTGGAATACATAGACCTTGTGAGAATAATCAAATTGAAGAATAATATTTTAGCACCCACAGGAATGAAAAAACTAGAATGCGGTATAGGGCTTTAAATGATCTTGGTAAAAAAGTTTGTGCCCTTTATCCTTTCATTTGTGAACTTTGCTTCGAAGTGGTCATTTCAATTTTCAATGCTCAGGCCATAATAATAGCCCTTCTAATCCAATGAGTAATGCAAGTGTGTATTGTGATGACATGATCACTCCTAATCAGCATGATGAACTTACATTATTTTTGGGGTGTGAAGAGTTATCAAGAAAAACCTCTTTGGTAGATATGGGTGCTTTTGATATGAATAGTGTCTTGCATGGTTGTCATCTTTATTGTGTTGATAATTGCCACACAAATACTTACATACAAAATATTATAGAAGATGAGATTTTACCAAAATATGATAGGACTAATATGTGTTTTGATCTTATTAATGAAAAGAAGGAATCCTCCAAAGTTTCTTCTATTGTCTCTAATAATAAACCAGGGTATATGGAGAAGCTTCCTTTGAAGCCTCTCCCTCCTAAAGAGAAGAAGATAAAGAAGAAAAGGAGGAGTAAAAGGAGGGAGGAAATGGTATTTCCCCTAAGCATGTTGCTCCTATTATAGTTTTTGATGAGTCTGAACTCGATGATGTTCCTATGCCTGTTACCTATAGTAGTGGTCATGATTGGGAAAGCACAATTCTTTTGATATTGAAAATCTCTTTGGTACCAATTCTGAAAATGATGATAATAATAATTGTTGTACTATTAGTGCTATCCATGTTCCTTCCAATGATGATATGTTTACAAACGAACACACTTTGGAAGATAGCTATTTTGTTGAATTTGCTCCCACTACAATTAATAAGAATGACTATGTTTATGTGGGGAGTATTAATTCTTTTATGCATGTGGCTCATGATAAGAATGTTTTATGTGATAGTTATATTGTTATTTTTATTCATGATGCTACTAAAATTTATTATGAGAGAGGGAAACATGGTTTTATGTATCTCAACAACATTAAGTTTCCCCTCTTTATGTTGAAAATTTTGAAGTTGCACTTGTTTTGCTTTCCTATGCTTGTTGCTTTGTGCTTTCATGACTTGTTTCTTTACAAGATTCCTATGCATAGGAAATGGGTTAGACTTAAATGTGATTTGAATTTGCTTCTTGATGCTCTCTTTTACTTAAATTCATATTTCTTATGTGAGCATCTTCTCAAACTATCATGCCTAACTTAAAGGCGTTAAAGAAAAGTACTTATTGGGAGATAACCCACAAGTTTTAGATGAGTCTTGGAAGTTATTACCTAAGTAATAACCGCTCCTTATCCTTTTTATTTGATTTTTGTGCCAAGAGTAACCTCTAATAAGAGATAAGTAATGATTGGGAAAGTTGCTGTCCCGAGACAGATTTCTGTGCTTCACCATAAAAATTCGTGTAAAATCTCTGTACGTCCTTTTTAGGCGTGAATGTTTGTGCTTCTGCCCCAGGTTGTTATCTAACTTTCGCTAGTTCAATACTTTTCGATTTGAGCAACAGAAGGTCTTCTAAAAAATTCGTCTATACCTGCTGGTCTGTTTTGACAGATTTCTGCCATTATTTGCATTTGCTTCTTATTGGTTCCTTTTTGAGTTCTTTTGGGGAATTGAGCTTTTTGAGGGAAGTGCTACAGTACCTTGTGTTTTAATGGAAGTTTTATTGGTGTTGGAACTGAACCTAAAGACTTATTATCTTGAGTGCACTAATGTTGCTAATAAAGATTGTGTGAAGTTTTGTATGAAGGAAAAATTTCAGGTGTATGGAAGGAATGAGTAATGAGATGAAGGATGGACTTAAGCTCAAGCTTGGGGATGCCACGCGTGTCACCCCAAGAAATATCCAAGAAGTACAAGCTTCAAAGCTTGGGGATGCCCAAGGCATCCCCCTTCTTCATCAATAAAAATTCCAGGTTTCTTCCAAACACTTTATTTTTATTGTTTCATGCACAGTTGTGTTGTTCTTGGAGCGTCGTCTTTTTCGTTTTCGTTTTGGTTTTTCGTTTGCTTTGTTTTCTTAGTTTTCTGAATAAATTGGTTGGACCCCCTCTTTCATGCATTGGTTTTCAAATAGTTTGGTTTGGATTGGAAAAGAGTAGGAAAAGTTCATGCTTAAGTGGTAAAGAGAGCTTGTTTTTGACGGTGGCCTATGCTTTGTTATGCCATTCTTGATATTGTTTTGGCTTTATGCTTAGTATTCTTTGCTGTAGCATGACTTGTTATAAACAATTGAGATTGCTTAATGTGCCTTTGAAGAATCATGTGTTGTTTTAGCATATTAAAGCATAGTATTGTGGTATTCTCCTTTGATGCTTTATTTGGGTTGACTTGGGACATGCTCACACCATGTTATGACTATCCCAAGTCACCATAGCCTTTGTGATCCTTTAGTTTTCAACATGTAGTATCACTTTATGCTTAGATTAATGATGTTTTGTTGCTCTGCATGATTATGGTCATTATTGCTCTCTTAGTTGGTCGCTCCCAGTCTTTTGCTAGCCTCCGTAACCAAGTATGAGTTCCACTCATGCATCCAACTCCTGAAAACAAGTTATTCCAAAGAGTCCACCATACCTACCTACTAGCTTATGCTATTCCAAGTATATTCATGTTTTTATCTACCTTCCGAATTAAACTTGTTATGAGAAAACTAGTGATTAAAGCTCTCACGACGTTGATGGCACACTTTAGTTCTCTTGCCCTTAATAAACTTGAACCATTGTGTCGTCTATGTTGTATATGCTTGCACTTATTTGTTAGGGATTAGTAGAACCATGCTGTCATGGGGAACGCTTTCAACATTGCACTTGTACTTTGTACCTAGTTGATATCATGCTCTTTTGTCTATGGATGTCGTCGGTGTGAAATGAAAGGGGAGCTTGTAAGTCCATGGAGTTATGTATGTGTGTTAGAGAGATGCCTGGGCTGCTGGTCTAATCCATGTTGTCATGGTGGAAACCTTCAGCGTAACCATAATGAGCTGTCTATGAAGCATTCTTCTTATAAAAAAAGAGTCATATATTGAGAAAAAAGAGAAAATATGAGAAAAGAGGAAACAGAGAAAAAAGCACCATATTCCCATGGTAAATAAGAAGATTGCTGAGATGCGTGTTGTCTGCTTGCCTTGTCATTTTGATATGGGGATTCTTCCGTATCATCAGGCAAGGGGTACCCCGTTGGCGGTTCTCTATGATACACATGTACTTAGTATGACAAGAACTTACCGGTAACTAAACTTAAGTAGCATGAGGAGCGGCCCTCGTATTCAAGGGACATGAGATTTTCAACTTATACTTCGTCAAGCATATACACCATAGTTTGTTCACTTTAACCTTAATCACTTCAAGATGCTTATGATAGGGGCAATGAGAGCTGAAAGCTAAAAAGTACCATAATTTTTGGAAGCTCTTTATGAGACTTGAATCCCTACTTCCTTCTATGAAGGCCTTTCTTTTACTTTTGTGTTGAGTCTCCACCTTCTATCTTTATGCACCTACTTTGAGAGCATAGTGGCCATTCTTAGTTCTATGTGCATTGTCCCAAGACTTGTTGATTGATGCATAGCTTTGATATTGCTTGTTTTAAACTATTTGTATCTAACCACTCTTATGAACTTTGAAGGTGTCATATGCATTTATGTTTTCTACTCTATGAGGGACAAGCTGAATGCCACTATGCTATGTTTTCTTCATGTGAAACAAACAAACGTCTTGCAAAGCATTGCTATTCATGAATCTTTTGTTTGTGTATTTTCATGTTGCAACATAATTGCTTTGCCTTATTGTTAGAACTTTGTCTTTCATGTTATGATTGAAGTACTATGATCCCAGCTATCAATGTTTTACAAATACTTTGATCAAGTTTATGATGGTGCATGTCACCTCAAAAATTATTCTTTATTTTTATCACTTACCTACTTGAGGACGAGCAGGAGTTAAGCTTGGGGATGTTGATACGTTGCTAACGTATCCATAATTTTTGATGTTCCATGCTTGGTTTTATCTACTTTCTTATGTTTTGTTCCAACTTTGGAGTACTTTCTATACACTTTCTTGGACTAACCTATTAACAAGTGCCACAGTGCCAGTTGCCTGTTTTCTGCTGTTTTTGGTTCCAGGAAAGTCAGAAAATCAATATTCTCGGAATTGGACCGGACAAAAGCCAAAGTAGATATTTTACCGGAAGACTCATGGAGCCAGAAGACGAGACGGAGAGGGGCCATAGGGTGGCCACACCATATGGTGGCGCGGGCTAGCCCTGGGCGTGCCACCAGGTGGTGTGGGCCCCCTGGCCGCCCATCGACCTTGCCTCTTCGCCTATAAGATGCCTCCCGATGGAAAAACCCTAAATCATCTAGCCTCTAGCCACGAAAAGTTCCACAGCACCGCCACCACCGAAGGGGAGATTCAGGGGATAGAAATTCTCTGTTCCGGCACCCTGCCGGGACGGGGAAGTGCCCCCGGAGCCATCTCCATCGATCTCCACCACCATCTCCATCGCCGTTGTTGATTCCCATGATGAGGAGGGAGTAGTTCTCTCTCGAGGCTAAGGGTTCTACCGGTAGCTATGTGCTCATCTCTCTCTCTCTATGCATGATCTTATTGAGATCATGAGCTTGTAATCTATAGATCTGCCTTGCTACTCAAGTGCTTTAATAGATCTCTGCTCTCCCCATGTGTGTGAAGTTGATAGTGTGCACACAATGGTGGCACTTAGGCTAGAGATTACAAATACTTGTTATGAGTTATATTTGGAGTTGGATGTCTTTATGAAATTGTGGTATTTGTTGGAACCATCTAGTGCTCAAGGTGCCAGTGTGGGGTTATCTAGATGGGAAAGGCTTACTTTGACGTGTGTGTTGTTATAGCCCTACCATGGATTAGAGTGTCCAACCGGAAAGTAGTTCAACGTAGTATCATAAAGAAGAATATATTTATATGAGAGTGTTCACTAGTGAAAGTATGATCCCTAGGCCTTGTTTCTAAGCACTGAAACACCATTTGCTATTAGATCTATTACATGTTTGCTTGCTTCTATCTTTATTTCAGTTTTACTTTAGTCTTTTCCACGCCATCAAGCTATTTTCTATCACCGTTACCACTTATAATTATCTATACCACTTGTATTTCACTATCTCTTCGCCGAACTAGTGCACCTATACACCTGACAAGTGTATTGGGTGTGTTGGGACACAAGAGACTTCTTGTATCTTGATTGCAGGGTTGCTTGAGAGGGGATACCGTTGACCACTTCCTCCCTGAGTTCGATAAACCTTGGGTGATCCACTTAAGGGAAAACTTGCTGCTGTTCTACAAACCTCTGCACTTGGAGGCCCAACAACTGTCTACAAGAATAGAAGTGCGTAGACATCAGTTCTCTTCCTAAAAACACAATCAGCACAACTATCTAGGTATGTCCTATATTCTTCAGTTAGTCCATTATAATATATATCAAGAAGCTCATTTTTAGGTAATTGACATCTAGCCTGTGCATGAATCAAAGCACAAAACCTTGCCCATGATTCAGGTAATATCTCTTTTTTCTTCCTGTTTAAAATCAAAAAGTTCCGGTAAAATGGCATGTCTAGCACTAGGAGGGAAATATTTCTGAAGGAAAGTACTAATCAAGAAATCAGGGCTATCAATAGATCCAGAAGGTAAAATATTAAACCAAGCCTTAGCTTCTCCTTTCAGTGAAAAAGGGAAAATTTTAGCAACAAAGTAGGTGTGCATCTTAATATCATCAGAAAATAGGCCACTCATGGTAGAAAGCTTAGTCATATGTGTTACAACACTTTCATTCTTAGTCCCACAAAAAGGTTCTTTCTCAACAATGGTTATGTAAGATAAATCAAGAGAGAAATCATAATATTTATCTTTAATGTTTATGAGAGATGTAGCAAACTTAGTATTAGGAGATAATTTGGGTTTTATAGTACGCCTCTCAAGGAGACCCTTAATAGCACTTTTACCATCAGTATTTTGACATTCTTTAATAAATTCATCATTCATTTCTATATATCTGTCTTCAATATCATAGCTCTCTATAGACTCTGGTGAACTGACAGGTGTAGTAGTGTCTTCATTAGGAGTTTCAGTATTTCCAGCTATAGTTCTAGCAATCGTAGCATCTAGGAAAGGACCTAATGAACCACTTTTCTCAAGCACAGTAGAAGCAGCATCATAAGTATCAGAAGTTTCAGATTCAGCAGAAGTAACAGTATGTGTAGCATGTGTATGTGGTGGTGGTGTAAGGACCTTACTCATTACAAATGGTGAATCAAGAGCAACAGAGGTGTTCAGAACCGTACCTCTCCTTGTAGTGGATGGTAATATAGGAACTTTTCCATCAGAGACTTACCCATGATGAATGGATAGCAGCGAACAATAGTAATTCCAACTGAACTTGATAAATAGAGTTATGCTCCCCGGCAACAGCGCTAGAAAATAGTCTTGATGTCCCACAAGTATAGGGGATCGCAACAGTCTTCGAGGGAAGTAAAACCCAATTTATTGATTCGACACAAGGGGAGCCAAAGAATATCTATAAGCCTTAACAACTGAGTTGTCAATTCAGCTGCACCTGGAAAGAATCTTGCTCGCAGTAGTTTATCAGTAGCAACAGTTTTGTAGTAGCAATAGCAAAGTAATAGCAGTAGTAAAAATAAAGACAGTAGTAACAATTGCAGTAAACAGTAGGATTAAAGCACGGTAGGCATAGGGATGGATGGACGGGCATTGCATGGACAAGGCAATTCGTGTAGCAATCAAGATATAGGGCATTTGCAGATAAATAAGGTAAAGCATCCAAGTACTAAATAGTCATAGGCATGTGTTCCATATATAGTCATGCATGCTCGTAATGAGAACTTGCACAACATCTTTTGTCCTGCCAGCCCATTTGCAGCGGGGCCTCAAGGGAACTACTGGTAATTAAGGTGTTCCTTTTAATAGAGCACCGGAGCAAAGCATTAACACTCCATAAACACATGTAATCCTCATATCACAGCCATTCCCTCCGGTTATCCCGATTATTGTCACTTCGGGGCCTTTGGTTCCGGACAATAATATGTGTATACAACTTGCAGGTAAGATCATAAACAATAATATCCTCATGAATCAATAACATGTTCAGATATGAAATCATGGCACTCGACCCCTAGTGACAAGCATTAAGCATAACAAGTTGCAACAAAGTCAAAACGCACTAATAATAGATACTAGACACCATGCCCTAACAATCTGATGTAATTACATGAACGATCTTATCCAATCCCTACCATCCCCATAGCCTACAGCAGGGGATTACTCACTCATGGATGGGGGAATCATGGATGGTTGATGGAGAAGCGATGGTGATGATGATGGCGATGATCTCCTCCAATTCCCCATCCCAGCAGGGTGCCAGAACGGAGTTTCTGGTTCCGAAGCACGGTATCTAGTTGTGGCGGCATAGTGGAACTCTATCTAGAAAAACGTCGAACCTCCCTGAGTTTTTAGGTCAAGGGGCATCTTATAGGCGAAGAGGGAGGCCGAGGGGGTGCCCGGGGCAGCCACATCCCTCCCAAGCGCGGCATGTGCTGGCCCGCGCGGCTAGGGGTGTGGGCCCCTCGTGGCCCTCCTCCGTCTCGTCTTCTGGCTCCATGAGTCTTCTGGTAAAATAAGATTTTTGGCATATTTTTTGGGATTTTTCCTGATAGTTGATTTTCTGCACAAAAACTAGACACCAAGGTAATTCTGCTGAAAACAGCATCAGTCCGTGTTAGTTGTAGCCAAATCACACAAGTTTAGAGGAGAAACAATAGCAAAAGTGTTCGGGAAAGTAGATACGTTTTGGACGTATCATGGAGCAATAGCCAAAATATTTGTCGAGGACGTTATAATCCGATATGGTAATCCGCATAGTATTATCACGGACAATGGGAGTAATTTTTCTATGGGAGAGCTTGCTGAATTCTGCGATGAACAAAATATTCGGCTTGACATTGCATCAGTCACACATCCACAAGCTAATGGGCAAGTTGAAAGAGCAAATGGTTTAATCCTACAAGGCCTCAAACCCAGACTCGAAGCACCACTTCGTCGTGCTGCGAGGGCTTGGGCAGATGAATTACCATCTGTAGTATGGAGCTTGAGAATCAATTCGAACAGGTCAACTGGATATACACATGTCTTCTTGGTCTATGGTGCAGAAGCAGTTCTTCCTAGTGATTTGATTCATACTTCTCCCCGAGTTGCTGCATATATTGAGGAGGATGCCGAAATTTCTTGACAAAATGATCTTGATTTAATCGAAGAAGTTCGCGTCATTGCTGAAATGAGATCAACAATCTATCAGCAGAAGTTACGCAAGTATCATAGCCAAAGAGTTAGAAAGCGGTCTTTCAATAAAGGCGATTTGGTTCTCCGGCTTGTGTAGAAAAGAAAGCACAAACTTTTCCAGTATGGGAAGGGCCCTTTTTAGTTAGCCGAGTAATGTTCAATGGTTCTTACTATCTAACTGATATGCGGCCAATCAAGGAAAGACCTGCTACTAAGAAGAGAAAGAGAGATGGAGGCAGTACAAACCCGGAAGAATTAGACAGACCGTGAAATATTGCTCAGCTGCGTCCCTTTTATTCTTAAAAATTTCTTTATTTGTAATCATATATGTGTAAAGTATTGGTTGCCTCAATCTTTTCTGAGAAGTTTTATATTACCATCTTATTTCCGAATGATCATGTCACAATCGAAAATCCTAGAATACTTGAAAGTACTTTATGCTCATGTTTGTTTTGGTTAGATTTCCGATTATAAAAATGCTACCTTCGGTTATAAATCTAAATTTTCTAGTCTATACTTGGGTTCTTTAGCTGATTGCTGGATGCGGGCATTTTCCGAGTAGTGAATTGTTGGTACTGAAATCTGGCTTTGTTTCCAAGTTTAAACTGGTTTAGCAATTGATATCCGTTGCTCGGCAGAGTTTCCGTGTGAAAGGTTGGCCGGATCATGAAAGGGACGAGGCGGAAAGCCAGATAAAGTGATAAGTATAGGCAAAACAAAAAGTGCTTATGTAAAAATTTCAGGCACGAAAAAATAAAATCAAAAGTGCTAAATATAAGCATTAAATCTTAGCACTAGCAAAAGTATTAAACTACTTTTTTACAATCCGATTGTTTCAGAATAACACATTGTTTCTTCTGGTGATCTACGATGCAGGAGGAGAGATAGGAGCCGCCGGCTCACTGGAGACATCGCCCTCGCCTTGATATCTTTCCGAGACGTTCAAATCCGATATGGTTTGTTCGTCGTCGGAAACTTTGGCTATTTCTTCGGCAGGCGGAGGAGGCGTTTCCACGCGAGTAAAGAAAAGAGTGTCGAGCTGGTCAGATCAGCCACGTGACATCCATAACCGGCGCAGGAGTCCATGATGGCCTTGATGTCTTGCTCATGTCCGTCTTTGTCCACAGTTGAATAACCCATGGTAACCTGCCAGATCTCCATGCTTCCATGGTGGCTCATAACCATGGTAAGGGCATTCTGTGCTGCGGTCCGCGCATAGGACATGTTCCAGTCCTGGATGAGCTGGGGCATATCCTTGGCCTTATCTCGCACCTCAAAGGCGGACATTTTGTTCATGTCCGAACTTTGAGAACTTTGGCGGAAATCGTGAAGCAAATCACCGACTTCTGTAAGCCGGTTGGTGCGAGATTCAGCGGAGGAAGAACCCAGTAAGTTTAGAGGAGCTGCATATATAAAAATCAAAGTCATAAATATATCCAGATTCTTAGGAATCGGAAGGGGCTAAAAGTCAGAGATGGGAAAATTACCAAAGATGGAATCATCAACTTTGGTCTTCTCTGCTCGAAGACTCTTGAGTTCATCCCGGAGAGCTTGAGTGATGTCCTTCTCTCTGAATAACTCGTTATTGAGATCTGAGATTTTCTGATCCTGGTCCGTGATCTTTCGATCATGTTGTTCGGTGGCCATGGAGGAGGATTCGAGAATGCTAGCAATGCTGCGCTCGTGATCCGCCTTAAGCTTGTTCAGTTCCTGCCGTAAGTCGGCATTCTCCACCTCTAGGGTCTTAAAATTCTCAGCCTCTTCAATCATTTCACATGATTGTTTGACTAGTGCTATAAGCAAAAGACAATAGTTGAATAGGAAATTCGACTATGAAAGCAAAAATAATAAGGTTAAGGCCTGAAATGATTACCTTCAGCCTCATCCTTTGAAACCTTTAATTGAGCGTTTTAAAGACGGAGAGCTTTGATCTCTCTCTGTTTATTGCAAATATTCTTCAATCATTCCTGATTATAGGCATTAACTTTCTGTAAGTCAGAATAATACCCAGAGTCAGAAGTCTACTAAAGACTCGGGCTAATATTTTAACTAATATCAGCACGAGCCTTGGGGGCTACACTAGTTCGTTCTTTGGCATCCTATGAAAGCATAAATCCGAATTGTCTATCCAACTTCATACTTAGGGGCTAGAGGATATGATATGAAATAAAGTAAAAAGTGAGGTGGAATTCGGACTTACATATTGTTCATGAGTAAGCTTGCTTAGACTCATGTTCACCTCAGTGGCAACCTTCTCGGCGAGGGTAAGCGGGATTACTGGCGGTGGCAGAAGCATACAGGCTTTCAGCTTCTTGTCACGAAGACGAACTTGGTCAAGAAGCTCGGAGTACTTGACATCCTTGGCTTCTTGCGCTTCTTCCTCGGCGGTGATGTTCCGACTCTCCAAGAATTGCCGAGCTAGCCATTGGATTTCTTCTGCAGATTTCTGAGTAATGCCAAGTTTGGCAATACCCAGATTGCTGGGGAGGTTTTCGGCGAAAACTTCTGCCGAGGGATCATTACCCTGAATGGGTTCACACTTATCAAGTACCGAGTCACCCGTGGTGACGTCGGTTTGTGAGCCAAGGACCGCTGGCTCTGATTGTTGAGCCGGATCTTTCGCAGCGGGCAGAGATGGAGTAATCTCCGGTGTTGTGGAAGGCTGTGGGGCCGGAGTCGGAGGCGCTACGGCAGGAGAAGTCAAATTCAATTTCGACTGGCGTAGGGGCTTTGACGAGCCTCCTTTCCCCTTGCCCTTGGTGAGCTGTTTAGCTCTGAAGAGGTAATAGAACGAAGATCGTTACACTTCAAAAAGAATGAAAAATAAAATACAAAGACCTTGTGAGGAAGTTTTACCTCTTCACAACAGGCACTTCCTTTATGCCAATAGACATTGTCGGAGTCTTACGCTTTCGAGTAAACGCCTCCGATAGTGGAATAAATTCTCCATCATCCTGAGATAACTCCAAGAGGATATCCTTCGAGAGGAGCAAGCTCCGACTCGCGGAGGTCAGCAAGCTGAAAAGAGGAAACATCTCAGTATTGCAAAAAGACACAACAATGTAAAGATGAACGCATAATTCGAGTTACTATTGGAAAATTTACTGGTATCACGGGATCATCAGCCGTATGCATGTCAAAGAACAGATCCGGAATCTTCCTCTTGACCCTCTCCTTGATCAACCATTTGATTTGAGACTCATAGCCCTTATCTGAATAAGACTTGGAGCAGATCCGGAGAGAATTCGTCTTGCTCTTGCTGATGGAGTGCATAAGCCGATCGCCATGATGTTGGAGAGGCTGAATCTGGCACGCTAGCCAGCAGTGGACCAAATCGGATCCTTTTAGACCCTTGTGCTTCATCAAATATTGGATCCGCCTCTTTGTGAGAAGCAGATCGTCAGTAAGAGACGGAGCATCTGCATCCCAGAACTCGTGGGGCGTAGCGGCGCCGTCGGCAAAAGCCGGCAAAGCAGTAGCTTTGCCGGGAGCCAGTTTGTCCTTATGATAAAAGAACATGGACGGACACTTTTTAACAGACTCACTAGCCTTAATCCTAGGATAGACTCGCTCTCTCCTAACAGAAAAGCTAAGAGTTCCGGTAATATATGGATTACCGGCAGTGATGGAATTTCTCTGGGTATGAAAGTAAAACCGGAAAAGAAGAAGACTCGGCCTAATACCGAGATACCCCTCACATAAAGAGGCGTAAGCACTCATCTCTAAAAGAGAGTTTGGGGGGAGATGGTGGAGTTGCACTCCGTAATGATCTATAACCTCAGAAAAGAAATCTGAGGAAGGAAAACTCAAACCTCTGTCAAGGTGGGTGCTGAAATGCACTCGCTCATCGGTGTTGGGGGTAGGGAGAATTTGTCCGAAGCCGCTCCGCCAGTCGCCGGCATGGAGGAGGCCTTCATTCTCGACGATGTGAAGCTTTGCGTCATCAAGGACGCAGGGGATCCGGACCCTGCGAAGGCTCTCCTTCTCCGCCGTTGAAGCCGTCGCCACTGTTGCCGCCGTGGCAGAAGATGAGGCCTCAGCCATTTTCTAGGTGGCGCTGTGGGATTTGGGGGAGGTAGAAGAGCTCTTTCGCAGGAAACATTGAGAGGAAGGAGAAAGCACTGGCGATAAAAAAGAGAGAGGAAGATCTAGACCCTTTATATCCTTTGCTTGTGCCAAGATTCGTGCAAGATAAATAGTAACCGTGCCACGCATCGTGGAAGGAGTGGGGTAACTTCCTCACGAGGACTACACCGCCTCGATCTCCCCGCACGCATTAAAACGTCGCCTCGGTTCCACGAAGGGCAGAGCCACCAACGGTCAGACTGACAGAAATGTCTGTCAGTGATGTGACTTGACCGTGACTGATGTCAGGTTACGTCAGAAACTAAGTTCTGGCTTAAGTTTGAATTTTAGGCTAGAAACTCGAATAATGTACTCATAGGTTCGATTCGCTTTGAGACTCGGATTCTATCCTTTTTTTTGAAGTTTCAGAAACCCTTCAAGATTCTGCAAACCAAAGATCAAGCTAGACGATGATGAAATCCGACTCTGGATCTTGAAGGCTTCCAGGGGCTGCTGTTGGGGATATACTTTCCAGGTATCCTCACTGTGCTTCGCTAACCAGGGTGGCCCACTTCGGGTTAGAGCTTTGCTTCACGGGCGGCCCAGTCAAAGAGAAGAGACGGAGTCCAGTCCAGCTACGAGAAGGCTCAGAAGACTTACCGACATAGGTCTATATGTTACTTGTAGTTTAAGATGTACTCTATAACCGACTCTTAGTCGTAGTCGGATAGGTCTCTCCTATAAACCTTAGGCCGGATATCTATATAAACCGTCATAGGGAGAGACTTTAGGGCATAACCTCACAATATTCTACAATCTCAACTCGCACAGTCGAAACCCTTGTAACCCATGTTCCGACTCTGTCGTATTACTGAATTGCTAGCAGGAGTAGGATTCGTCCAAAGCCGGCGGATTCGAACCTCAGTAAACTTGTGTGCTCACCGTTCCAAAATACCGTACGTCTCACACTCATCTCTTTCACACGACTCGAGGACTCTCTCATAACATACTTGTCATCAATCCAACAACATACGTAGATTGAAATACACTTAACATACTACGTAGGACAAAATGATGAAAAAGCCAAATGATGCGGGCAACTTGTAAAGATAGGAGGCGTCGGGAATGGAATGGATACTGGGTTAGGATGTGCACGAAGCACGACTGAGATCTATGAGTGAGCCGTTCCTTCGTCGGCTTCGTGGGTGCAGCTTGCGAGTTTCGACCGCCATGTCCGGCTGTCCGCACCTTGTTCCCTCCATCTCCATGTGACGCACAACCAGCCCTGATGCAACAAATACGTAGCTCCATGTGGTTTCGTACCAGGAGCCTTTGCTCTCTGATTTACTTTGGACACGCATGACGCCTCACACTCCTAGCTGACTAATCTTTCGAAACAGTTTCCTAGCTGACTAATCTTTCGAAACAGTTGGTTAGTGCATAAAACTTGACATGGTATTAAAGCAAGTTCTCGAGTTTGAGTCTTGCGTGGCATATTTTTAAAAAATTTGTTGATGTGCCCTCTATCTATGTACTGGCCTCCAAAAGTTCGAACTAATGAAAAGAGTTACTCTCTCCGATCCAAATTAATTGATTTGGATTTATGTAGATTCGAATGTATCTAGCACTAAAATATTTCTAGATACATCCGAATCTAGACAAATTCGAATCAATTAATTTGGATCGGAGGAAGTAGTAGAATAATGCAGTATACACTTCAATAACTATCACTAGGCAGAGCGGCTGCTTGTGCAAGAGCAAGGCGATGATCAAAATAAGTCCTAGTGAAGCACCTACGTATATCACAGTTTAGAATATAAATAGTTATGACATGAAGCAGTTGGTGCGAGGCAGTATGCAAGAACAGCAAACAAGTGACAACCCAAAAACCATCGGTGCATATATATCACTCCTTCATTCTCCATTCAAGTCGCACCAAGCATGATGCTCTCGTGGAAAATTTGGAAGAAGAGGAACACCCGAGTTTTTCAGAGACAAATTTTCAACCGCCAACATGTTCTTCATAAAGATCAAATAGAAAGTGGCTATGTGGAGTCTTGCCGGTGCTAAAGCAATTTATAATATTATGTCGCGAATGTAGGCTTTTGTTATTTGGCCTTGGTGTGCCAAGGCTTGCTTCCTTTGTAAGACTTTCAAAATACTTCTTAATCAATTAAAATGGCAAACTTTTGCCATGTTTTAAAGAAAAAAGTTTTGACCACCATGCAGGGGCGGAGCCAGGGGGGCGAGCAAGGGCTAGACCCCTCCTAATCGATCGCCCCCCTCAATGTCTAGCTACATCTGCTAGTATACTAAGTGCGGCAATAGCCTGAGATAAACATGCGATTAATTAGCCCATGCTTAGTTTATTATGTAGTCCAACGAACAAAGCACACTAGCCCATATGTCTATTGAGTGGCCTTGTTCTTCAGGATTAGAACTTCAGAAGTCACTCGATTTGCATCTGGCCATACAATTTCTATAGATGCGAATTAGTATATCTATCTACGACCATTGTACATCCCGCTGCTACCTGCTAGGGCACTGCATGCCGCCGGCCGCCGCTTGCCGGCTCGATACACCACAACACGAGAATAGAGAAGGATACGGCCTGGCGCAAACGGCTCCGGCGCTGCACCACTACCGGTGTGCAATCTGCTATTCCGTATGTCTATGCCTAAGGTACGGTGTGAATGAGTATTACAAAAAAAATTGTGAAGATGAATATTACAATTATATTCATGCATGCTACTAGCTAGTTTAGTTTTGGTTAGATTGAACATGATCATATATCAATTTGTACACTATCATAGAGTTGAAAGACAAATGCAAGAAAAGAACTGAAAGTACAATTTAATTTTTGCAAAAATTGTGCTTCAAAAAAATGAAGAGAAAGACATAGAATAAACTAAACACTAACGATTTGTCACATCGTCATTCTCTATTGATGCTATACATATTTATCACCGCATCGAAAAAATATTCTCTATATCGTTCTATGATACTATACATATTTATCACCGCGTCAAAAAATATTCTCTATATCCGTTTGTGGTTGTCGTCCTCCTCGCCCCCTATGGTCAAATCCTGGCTCCGCCCCTGCCACCATGTCCACACCTTGTTCCCTCCATCTCCATGTCGCACAACCAGCCACGAATTGCTCCATGTGGTTCCGTATCACGCGCATTTGCTGTTTGATTTTCTTTGGACACGCATGACGCCTGACACTCCTAGCTGACTATCACTAGGCGGAGCTGCTGCCTATGGAAATAAGTCGTATTGAAGACCTTTTCTTTTTTGAGAATTTAGTGAAGACCTACATGTACCACACTTTATACCAAATACATATTAAATAGTTATGACATGAAGCGGTTCATGCGAGGCAATATGCAGGAACACCAAACCAAGTGACCAACCAAAAACCATAGGTGCATATGTATATCACTCCTTTGTTGCGAGTTAATTGGATAAAACTATCACAATTAAGGTTGTCGCAGTCAGTACCAGTTCTAAGTTATAGCGTTGCAAACTGCACTAAATTTCGTCTAACAGCATTTTAACACCCTTTCTGACAAGTGGGACCCATCTGCAGAGCTGACTAGTCAGAACAGTCAAATAATAGACATAAGCTAGAGAGTTATAAAATCTGGACCTTTTTGTAAATTTCACGAGGAAAAATCTATGAACACCTCGTGATCTTCCGGCAGAGGAGCTTGCGCGCGAGGAGGCACACGGTGAAGCGCGCGAGCTTGGTTGCGGGCTGAAGGCGCGCACGGCGACCTTGGGGAGGTCCTTGCTAACGCTGACCCTTAGCCGCCCGTCGGCGTCCTCCTTGTGGACCGCGGCGGCGTGGGCGTCGTCGTAGGCGCCGATGCACGCGCGCACGAGACAACACAACTCCATCTTGGCGCGGGACCGGTAGGCGGGGTCGTTGGTAAGCAGCGCCGCCGCAGCGGAAGAGGCGGTTGCCGAGCATCATGGACTTGTTGGTGCGGACGGCGTCGTCGAAGAAGGCGTCCATCTCGTCGAGCGATCACGACGGAGGCGGGCCAGGACGTGCCATGCCAGATACGCCACGGCGTGCGCCATGAGCAGGAGCAGCAGCGCCAGCGCCGCCCAGAGCGTGCGCCACGTCTAGCGCCCGTGCTTATCCGGCCGTCGGCACGGTGCGCTCCAGCACGGGGGTCGCCTGTCGTGGCGTGCTCGCTTGCTCGCGGTGCAGAACCACGGTGCTGATCGGCGCATTGCGGTGCTAGCCTGCCAGGTAGCACATGGACGCTAGACGGACTGCCCGACTAGAATATCTAGAATATAGAGGCCTCTGAAAAAATACAAAATGGTCAAAATACAAAATCTGTTGAGTAGTCAGCTCCGTAGATGGGTTCCATTTGTCAGAAAGTGTGTTAAAATATTATTAGACGAAATTTAGTGCATTTTGCAACGCTATGACTCAGAATTACCAAAAGTGGTACTGGTTCATCCCGACAGCAATTGTGCTAGTTTTATCTAATTAACTCCTCCGTTGCCATTCGTCGCACCAAGCATGATAAGACCGGAGTTAATTAGATAAAACTACTCCCGGAGTAAAACATGTCTAGATACATCCGAATTTAGACAAATCTAAATCAACTAATATGGGTCGGAGGGAGTACCACAATTGGGACTGTCGGGACGAGTCAGTGCCACTTTCGGTAAATTTTGCGAGTCATACCAGTTCTAAGTCATACCGTTGCAAACTGCACTAAATTTCGTCTAACAATATTTTAACACGCTTTCTGACAGCTTAGACCAGCTGTAAGTGCTAAGTTGACAGCACGTGTCTAGGAAGAGCTGAGGTGGAAGTGGGGCCCACTTGTCAGACATATCTTATGTTATTTTTTATTTTTTCTCCTATTTTAGTATTTATCGCCAGTGGGTCCCACCCATCAGCCTCTCTATTTTTCCCCACCCACCTTCTTCTTCCTCCGAGAGTAGCACACCACACCGGCGAAGAACGTGGCCCTAGGTAGCGGCGCCCTAGAAGTCAACGCCCATGGCGCCGTAGAACTTGTCTACGCGGAGGTCGGTATGTGCCTCGACGATCCGCGCCTGCTGCTCCACGAGCACGACGTGGCGTCCGCGGATCCTCCTTCGGTGCTTCTTCGGCCGTCACGGCGTGCGCGGGCCAGCAGCATGCGCGGCGTGGATTGGCAGGGCAGCATGCGCGGCGAGGGCGCCGTGGAATCGGCCGAGGACGGTGGGGCCACGAAACCAGATCTCGGGGTTGCCGGCCCAGGGGCAACCCAACGGAGGGGAGAGCAGGCTGGTCTGGGCGGCGTTGGCGATGGAGGGGAGGCCACAGAGGATGCGGAGGAGGAGGTCATCGGGGAGCGAGGTGAGTCGGTCTTCCTCGCAGCCGGCGGTGCGGGGGCGCTTGGTTGGACGCTCGCCGCCAGCTTGGAGATCCATGGGGATGAACGGATAAGTGAGTAGCGGGTAGGGATCCGCCGGGGTTTAATGGAGGTAGCCGGCCGGACTTCAGGCGTCGCGTAACGAGGAGTCTGCCTGTCGTGAGCTGTCCCTAGAGGAAGAGCAAGGCTGATGGAGGAAGAAGAAGGTGGATGGGAAAAAATAGGGAGGCTAACGGGTAGGACCCACTAGCGGTAAATACTAAAATATGAGAAAAAATAAAAAATCTGACAGGTGGGCCCTACTTCCACCTCAGCTCCTCCTAGACATGTGCCGCCAACTCAGCACTTACGGCTGGGTCCGAGCCATCAGAAAGCGTGTTAAAATGTTGTTAGATGAAATTTAGTACAGTTTGCAACGCTATAACTCAGAACTAGTACTGACTCGCAAAAATTACTGAAAATGGTACCGACTCGTCCTGACAGCCTCAATTATAATAGTTTTATCCAATTAACTCACGGGACCGAGCTACGAGTCGACACACTTACCCGTAGCTATCATTTAGGCCACAGATCAGGAAGATAAAGAAGCAGCTAGCTAGCTACAGAAGCCAATGGTGGTACACGAGAGAAGAAAACAACAGAAAATGTGGAACGCATTAGGGAATGGGAGACCTAGCACCGTCACTTGGTTTCCCAATGCCCACTTCTTCGGCTCAGATTTCCACTTCAATACCGTGCTTTTCTAAAGCACAAACAAACAACTAATTAAGAACACTGGAGCTCATCTTTTCGGGTAGGCATGTCCGCATGTGCGATATCCTGGATAGCTATTCGAATGGTCTGCCTACCTACATTTTCATGCATTTTGTCCAACGTGTTACTGTCACGACCGCAGACCATGCCCATGGGGACATGAAGCCCACCAAAGCTGAGGTCCAGTAACACTTTGCCATTGCCTGGCTGTGCCCACCGCAGCGAGGGGCATCGCCACATGTAAAGTGACGAGCGAATTCTCCAAAAAAAGATGTAAAGTGGCGAGCTGTGTGAAAGAGATATGATGATTATTGTAGTAATTGCGTTGAACACGGTTACCTGCTCCTTCTTCTCCCCCCTTCCTTCCCAAGAACTCTAGTCTAGATTTGTACATGTGGATGATTAAGTGACGAATTCATACTATTTGGTGTGTTGCCGTTAGGATGATTGTTAAAATTGGTATCACGAGCCATTCGATTGAGGAGATCGGCTTCCTATTCATAAAAATTCCAAACACAAAAATCCTCTTGATTGATTTTGAACTCCAGTGAGTTGGAGATTAGGCCACGAATCGGGTATGATTTGATTGGATTGAGATCTCTCGTTAAGTCCCAGTTCAACTCGTGATCGTGGGACAGTGTGCAGCGACCTCATCAACCGTGTCGTGCTAGAGGTGGTTTAAATTGGCGGCAGTGGGAGGAGGTTCCTGGTGTAATCCTAGCGCCGACGTGGAAATATTCTTTTTTCTGAGTCGAGTTCGTGTGGTTCGGAAAACGAATTAAGGGCCAATTGCAGAGGAAAGATTTGTCCCGGTACTCGTTTGGTCGGGTGGTGGTAGATCTCAGTGTCCAAGCTTCTTCACCATGGCATGCCCACCTACTTCCTTGACGGTGCAAGTGACAGCAGTGGAACAAGGGTTTCAAGGCATGACTATTAATCCCTCTGTCCTAAATATAAGACGTCTAAGGATTAGTCAAAAGTTAACGTTTTTTAAGTTTGACGAACTCTATACACAAAAATACAAATGTTCATAATATGAAATCAATATCAACATAAGATATATTTTCTTAATGTGTCCATTTTATATTGTAGATATAGATATTTTTTCTTAAATATTTAGTTAAAGTTAATAAGATTTGACTTTTAACTAATTATTAGGCGTTTTAGGACAGAGGAAGTACATTGGAAGATTTGGCGGCTCAAACGAGCAATATGCTCACCGGCGTGGCAGCGGCAACTGAGACAGGAAGTCAAAATGCTTCTAGTTGCATGGATCTCAGAGTCACTACTGAGCGCATGTTGAGGAACCAAGACAATGGAGTATGACTAACAGTGAATGCCATTGAAAATCAGATGGTGCATATGGGCACACGCCTTATATTATTAATCGAGGACGCCATTACTTCCGCTCCGGATTCTCTGACTTGGTTAAGCCAAGTCAGAGAGCTACAGTACCCATGACTTGGGCTGATTTCTAACCGTTGGATTGAAAATGAACACCCCAGACCTTATGCTACAGTGCAGCTACAGGATCCTGGCCACAGTACCCAGCTACAGGGTTGATTGGTACAGTACCCTCGCAACAACGCCCCGCTACAGTGTTTTAGCTACAGTACCTAGATCTTGCCCTCCATTTGCGATCCAACGACTCACATGCCAAGTCAGGGTACTGTAGCTCACTGACTTGGTGAAGCCAAGTCAGAGAAGCTGCGCCGCATTACTTCTGTGTTGAGCATTTTCCTACCTTTTGGACACTTTCTATCTTTAAAAGGGGGACTAGTGGTGCGGAGAGAGAGAGAAGAGAGCGGAGCCCCGGACCCCACCGCCGCTTGCCACTCCGGCTGCGGCGTCCACAGCCCCACGCCGGCCGCCCCTTCGGCGCCGGCGGCCACCCCAGCCCGCTCCCCCATGGCCTCCGGCTCCCCCTTTCCCCCACCCCTCTGTCTCCACCCCCACCTCCTCCCAGGCCCGTCGGTGGGCCGATTACTCCGATGACGAGGACGGGGTCGTTGTGAGCAACCCCCGCTCGTACTGCGAGGTTCTGCGCAGCGGCTCCCCTTCCCCGGTGACGGCGGCACGCTCCCCCTCTCCAGTGGTGTCCCCAACTCCGGCCCCGTCCACTGCTCCCCAAGCTGCCTCTCCTCAGCGGGAGATACAGATGACGAATCGCGGCGTCACGCGCAGGAGCGAACCAGGCGCATGGCAGCAGGCCGGTGGGTGGAAGAGGCGGAGCGGCGGCGAGGCCGAACTCCCGGCGCTTACCATCAGGGATGACCTGCCACCGGACCTCGCCGGCTGCTGCTTCAATCGCCTCGGGAAGTGCCACATCTCGAAGGACTGCACCTTCGAGACGGTGTGCCTTCGCTGCAGGCATGAGGGGCACCATGCTCGTGACTGCCCGGAGCGGCGTGGCGACCGGCAGTGGCCTCGTCCGCGTGGACCTGAGCAGCAGCATCAGCGGCGGCCTGAAGGTGGACCTGGGCGGCAGCATCGCAGTCCTGAGATGGAGGGACGGCGTAGAGGGGTGCAATATCGTCTCGGTAGTCACATTCAACCTGCGCCCCTCGCCGACGCCGGCGCCGACGCCTGAGGCCACCTTCCTGGGGGCAGGGACCTATCATGTTCCGGCAAGGAGGCGCCTTGGCTCCCGTCCCCCCTTTCCCATCCTGCTGCCAAGCTCCGTCGGCTCCAGTTCATCCGGCATGATGAGGCACCTGGTGGCATGGGTGGACATGGCGGGCGCGATGGTCGGACCTTTCGTGGCGGCAAGCGCGTGGAACTTGGACATGTGGAGCGCAGTGAGCGCGTGGGGCGCGCTGTGCGCGGCGAGCGTGGCGTGCGCAGCAGCCATGGAGGGCGCGATGTGCGGGGCGAGCATGTGGAGCGCGGCGCGCGTGATGGGCCGGGGGATCGCGACTCTCGTGGTGGCCGCAGGGAAGGCGTCTCTGACCACAAGCGTGGGCGCAGTCTCGGCGAGCATGGGCGTGGCGGCCGCCCTCCCTCCCGCAAGCTTCCTTTGACATCCCGGGGCGAGGCAACCCCTGACCCGGCCATGGAGACGGTCATCCTGCCGCGTTTGGCGGAGATCGCCGCGGCGGAGGAAGCGCTGCGCTGGGCGCTCGTCACCTTCGTCTCCGGGCAGCGGAGCCATGTCTCCCTCATTGAGGCTAGTGCGGCCGTGGCGGCGCAGATTCCACGGGCTGAAGATAACTTCACTATCCACCGGTCGTGGCCGGACGACTACCTGCTCGTGTGCAGCAGCAGACGTGTGCGAGATGACGTGATGGCCGCCGGAGTGGTCGACGGGCAGGGCTTCTCCCTCCGCTTCTCACCATGGAACCGGTAGCTGCAGGCTGTGCGTCGGCCGCTGCGTTACCGGGCACACGTGGAGCTGACAGGCATCCCTTCACATGCGTGGACCAGGGCAATGGTGACGGCGCTCCTTGGTTCAGCTGCATGGGTTGAGCGTCTGGGCACGGCGACGGCCAACCGTGAGGATCTGGGGCGTTTCCAGGTTGTGGCGTGGACTGACAGTATTAATCAGCTTCCCCCAGAGAAGGCCCTTCTCATCGAGGAGCTGGATGACAGGATGGAGGAGGATGACGGTCTTGTTCTCCCCGGTGATGCTCTCATCCCGCTAGAGAAGCTCATGCTACGTTACGTCGTTAAGATACGGCTGGTGCGGGTCGAGGACATGGCAGCTCCTGACCCAGCTCCAGGAAATGGCGGAGACGATGATGGCGGCGGCCTTGGCTCAGGAGATCGGGGTAGGTTTGGGCGTAGTGGCAGACCTAGCCAGGGACCAGAGGCCCGTCAGGATGCGCGTGGACCGTGCCTCGGGCTGCACGATGAGCATGGAGATGAAGCTCGCCGGCGGCGGAACTCTGGTGCTAGCTGGGGCGGCTGTCGCCGTGTCGCCATTAATGCGCCCCTGGAGGTCGAGCCATGGCCAGCGGTAGAAGAAGAAAATCCTGAGGAAGAAGACGGTCGCGGGGTAGGTGTGGTGGCCCGTTTGGACCGGTCGTCAAGCGAAAGCGAAACGCTGCGATCATCAACCCCTGTCAGCGCCTCCTCTTTTGACCAAGAAATGGACCTGGTTGTGGACCAGGCTGTGGACCAGCCACGTGGAGTGCCGATCGTGGTGGAGGAGGCGCCTTTGACTAGCTTGAATGAACGTGAGGAAACGGCTCCCTCTCCACTACTTTCGGCTGCTGCGCGCGAGGTGTCAACCGCGTTTCAAACCAGGGACGAGGGAGCAGGGGAATCTATCGGTAGCGAGGCTCGGGACGATGCTGACGCACGTGATGCTTCGGTAGGACCTGTGTTCGTGGAGGTTCCAGTGTTCACCCCTGCGAACTGCCAGTTGGCCTCACCAGGGCTGCTCCCGTCACCTGGTGGCGGCTTCATCAGCGGTTGCTGGTCACCCGAGCTGGACAAAGGGGGGTCCCCGAGATCAGTGTTGGACAGGTTTGATGCCTTCTCTGTCTACCTGTCCTTGGTAGATGTAGGCTCGAAGCAGCAGCGTGGACCTGAGGCTGTGGTTCCTGCAGCGACACCGGTGGTGGCCTGTAGCCCGGCGTCCTTTCATGACTCTTGCAAGAAGCTGATCAACTCCGTCCTAAGCAGGCCAGTAGCCAAGAGGTGCCGTAACAAGAGGAAATACACAGGGCCGGTGAGAAGGAGTGGACTCATTCGCTGTTTTGCTACCGGCACCCCGATCCGCCAGCAACAGCAGCTCACGCTCATCACCAGGCTGGGGATCACCAGGGAGGGCGAGGGATCACCAGGGAGGGCGAGGTGATCGGGGATGATGCACACGACGCGTACCTGGACCTGTTCGTGAGACCCTTGCACCAGCAACACATCGACATGGTCCTTCGCCTGTTTGGCTGGATGCCTGATGCCTTACCCTTGTGTGATGACGCACTGGTGGAGTGCCTAGTCTGATCCGTTTTTGTTTAGATCCACCCCTTGTTTCCCTCTTTTGTAATAATGGATGACCCAGACTTTGGCATTGGTATTTGGAACGCGCGTGGTCTGAATTCCTCGGCTCGTCGCCTAGCGGTCTCGAGAGTTTTGTCACCTGCTAGGGCAGCGGTGGTTTGCATTCAGGATACCAAGATGACGGTCATTACTGACCGCGTGGTGAGGGAGACCCTCGGTCCCTCCTTTGATCAGTTCTTCTTCTTACCCGCGTGTGGGACCCGGGGGGATTTTGCTTGCTTGGCAGTCCACATAGTCTCTGTCACCCACCCACACTATTCCAACAATGCAATCACGACCCGCATCTCGACGGGCGTGGATCATAGTTGGTGGTTTACAGGAGTGTACAGGCCCCGGAGTGACGAAGAAAAGCGCGCTTTCCTCCAGGAGTTACAAGATATTCGGGATTTGCATGCTGGGCCATGGATGGTGGCGGGTGATTTCAATCTCATTATAAACCTGGAGGATAAAAACAGGGAGTCCTGCATCGTTGCATGATGGCCAAGTTTAGGCGGACTCTTTCTATGCTCGAGCTCAAGGAGCTCTACCTCAACGGTCGTAGATACACATGGACCAATGAGCGGGCACGTCCCATGCTTGAGAAGCTAGACAGGGTCTTTGCAACGATGGATTGGGAAGTGCGGTACCCTGATGTGTTCCTCTCGGCCCTGTCATCTGGGCCTTCAAGCCATTGACCTCTGATGTTGAACCTAGCCCTAGACCTACAACGAGGGCGTATATTCCAATTCTAGTCCTTCTGGCCCAAAGTTGATGGCTTCATGGAAGTGGTGCAGGGAGTGTGGACGACACAACAGTGGGAGCCCAACCCCTTCAAAAGGCTGGATGCAAAGCTTCGGGTCATGGCTAAAGAGCTCTCCCGCTGGAGCTCCAAATTCATCGGGAGCGTCAAGATGCAGATACTCCTGGCCACCGAGCCGATCCTTCATTTTGACATTGCCAAGGAGAGTAGACAACTTTCCCCTGAGGAGCGTGGACTGAGATGCCTTCTCAAGAAGAAGCTCCTAGGGCTGGCCTCCCTAGAGAGAACCCTTGCACGACAGCGATCAAGGCTCCTATGGCTTCGAGATGGCGATGCATGCACGCGTTTTTTCCATACACATGCCAGCCATCGCAGATGGAAGAACTTCATTAGTCATCTTCTAGTAGACAATGTTCGTGTTTCGGAGCATGCAGACAAGGCTGAAGCCGTGGACTCCTTCTTCGAGAAACTTCTAGGGGTGGCTGAGGATCGCCCCTTATCTTTGGATCTAGACTTCCTAGGCCTATAGTCGATAGACCTCCAGCACATTGACAGGGGTTTTACTAAGGAGGAAGTCCTGGCCGCTATCAGAAGCATGCCGCTGGACAAATGCCCCGGGCCTGATGGTTTCTCCAACCGCTTCTTTGTCTCTTGCTGGGGTATCATCAAGAATGACGTTATAGACGCCTTTCACTCACTCTCTAGGCTGGACTATCGTGGATTTGGGGTAGTAAATAGTGCGTTGGTCACGCTACTACCCAAGAAGCCACGTGCAGAAGACGTGCAAGACTTTCGACCAATCAGCCTAATCCATGGGATCGCCAAATGGGTGGCCAAGGTGATTGCGAACCGCGTGGCGTTGATCCTGCCACAGATGGTGTCAACACCCGGATTTTTAATCCCAGATGCCTGTTATGCCATACATCGCAATCCCAGGATTACCATTTTTGCGAGACATAACAGATTGGATATCACAGTACATCATCCATTACAAACCATAATAAGGTCTTACACAAATAAAGGATCTCATGATCCAGTCTTAATACAAACAAGAAGCGGAATAATAAGCATAGTAGTGGGCTCCATCTTTAGTGTCACAGGCAATGCTGACGATGGGAGATGATCCTAGTTGTCGTAGTTGTCCTGCTGTCCATCATCCTGATAGCCCTCCTCATAGTCTGGCCACGGGAATAGCTAGGGACAAAGCCATGAGTACTCTTTAAGTACTCGCAAGCTATCACTAACAAGTAAGGTAGTTCTAGTAGGAAACTTAAGCTCTAGGTTTATTTGCAAAAAGCTATATCTAAACTGAGTTTAGAAGTAAAGTAAACTAAGTAAATGTTCTAAATCACTTAAGTGGGAACCTAGTTTTCATGTTCACAGCCCTGTTGTGGTTAAGTCAAAATCATAGTTCACTTCACAAGTCATTTTGAAAACACCTGACGATGGAACAGTATGGACACTCCAACTGTCCTTGACCGCGGACGCGGCTATTTGAATAGTTTGACACTCTACAGAGGTGGTACACTTTCACCACAAAATTCGATACATCCGTCAGGGATAAACCTGAATCATCATACTTAGTATGCGGATAATCAATCATAACCTTTCAATTACACACTCTAGTATAGGCACCTCCCCTACGAGCTTAGCCTCCCAGCCATGGCCATCTGCCATCCTGGGCACTACATAGGTGGACATCATCAAGAGGTAGCCTCAGCTCAAACCTCTTCCACGAGGGAACCCATATTAATGCATATAAACTTCTGGCTAAGCCTTACCCAATTCAGGTATTGTGGTTGTACGGTAAAATTGGAATGGTATCACATCTGAACCCAACCATCGGGATTCATAAAGGACTAAGGCTCATGCCTCAACATTTTCATCATCAAATCCTTTTGTGTTTCTCAACACATGTCAAAACATTTCAATAGAATGACCCATCATTCCAAGGTTTTCATAATCATTTACACCAAGTATTCCCATCTAAAGTGATCAAGTTTTATGCTTAACACTAGCCACTAAGTTAAAGAGTGTTCACCAATGAGAGGTGCTAATCTTCAATCTCATGCCATAGAATGGCATCTAGTATAGGCCTAGTTTTATACTATTTATGCTATCTATACTACTTTTCCAAACTTCACAAAGCACTAGCTAAAAGTAAAGAACTTTCGTAAAGTAAAAATAATAAGCTTGCAAGTAAAACTTGGGATTAGTATAAATCAAAGGTATATAATCAAAGCATGCCGAATGCATCTTGCTTAGTTTAGAACTTGCACATATATGTGGTTGCAAGTGCTAGCTTGCCAATAATAGCTTGCCTTGATTGGTGTAGTGATTGATGTTTTCCTCTTCTTGTTCTGGGTAGAACTCCTTCTCCTCGTAGCTTGGGTCGGTACTATCGTCTATAAATAAATACGGGGTACACAATCATCAAACAATACTTAACTAAGTCTATTTAGCATACTAAGGCTCACACTTGATGATCTAGCATCATCACATGAAATAAAGAACTAGTTTTATTTATCTTATTTGAGAAAAGTAATTTCTACTCACTGAAATTAATTAAGATTTAATATTCTCCAATTAAAATATGGGATCATGTGGACACATGTCATCACCACATATTCTAATATATGGGAATGTGATTTAAAGGGTTGGTCAAATTTTATTAAGTTTAAGATTATCATTGAATAGATTTAAAGTGACTAGAAATGCCCTAATAGCATTCTTTTGAAAAATGTTTGAATGTAGAAAAGTATCTGTCTTGTTATTTTTACTAAAGATTATCTCTAACTCCAAATGATTTAAATTCAATGGGCTTAGATAGATAATTTAAATATATTTCTAACAAAATTTGAATCATGCAATTTGGTTCAGTGAAACTCACTGAATTGATTTTTGAATTTGTGGACAGAATAGGGTTTTAACTAAAATGGAAAATCAATAGTTGAATTTCCAGGCCAGCGCGGGAAAGCTAAACGGGCCGGCCCAACTGCATTGCACAGCGCAACGGGCTACTGACAGATGGGGTCCACCAGTCAGCGACTGCATCTAAGCGAACAGTATCTACGCATCTGAGCCCTACGATCTAATTCTAATCCAACGGCTGGGAGTCATCGTCGATGACGAACTACTCTGGCTAGGAAAATGACCTAGCGCGGTGGTGGGGGTGTGGCGGGGCTCACCTGGGTTCCAGCTAGGGTCGGCGACGGGGGCGATCAACAAGGTAGACGACAGCGGTTCGAGGCGCGGCCATGGCAGGTCTTGGGGCGGTCAAAATCGACGGCGCCCTTCTCCTCCAGCAGCGGCGGGCTCCGGCCAAATTCTGGCGAGAGAGAGCTTGCCTTGCTCCAAGAAGAGGTGGGGGAAGATCAGCGCGGAGTGGTGAGTGGAATGGTGTGGAGAAATGAGGCAAGGGTGGCCTCCTTTTATACTGCGGCGAGGGGACCAAACGGTGTTGGCACGAGCTCGTCGGTGACGAGGCTACAGGCTGCTATCGGCGTGGCGGACGCTAGGGGACAGTGATGTGTTCGCTGGCGATCGTTGCTGGCTTAAAGGCGAGGCGTGGGGCGGTGTGGTTTGGTCGGGAGCGTGCGGCGCTCCGCGCGGACGCAGAGGTGTTTGCGACAGCGTGCGGCAGCTCCGGGTCGCGCGGCGGTGAACGGGGTTGTCTGCGGGGTTGGGTGATCATGGCGAGCTAGTGCACGCGAGGCGGGGGTGAGGCGCGGTTTTTGCGAGCTGGTCGGGTGCGGTGAGCTGGCGCGCTCTGGACATGGCACAAAGGCATAGGGCGCGGCGTAGCTAGGGTGGTCCAGGGCTCGGCTGGGGTCGAGGCTTGGACAGGGGGTGGCGATGGAGTGCGGCATGTCTGGTGCACGTCGTGGGCGAGGGCGGCGTGGCTCCTGGCGTGCTGCCCACTATCGACCGGCAACGACCAAAAACGGGCGGCGCTCCACTGTGCACACGGCGAAGGGGGGCTTTACTAGTGCTTGCTTAGGCTCAGGGGAGACATGGGGTTAAAGAGGGAACCAAATGGTCGATTAATTACTGTGGAAACAGTGAAGTTAGGAAGTAGTTAGTTTAGTGCAGGCTAGGTGTTTGTGGTAATGGCCGAAAGAAATAAAGTTTGGGATTTTTTAATGAAATTTTTTGAGTGGTTTGATCTTAAGCTTGAGTAACTATGTTTGCTTGGAGAGGTCAAGGGGAATTGATTTGATAGGTTTTTGAAAAAGTATGATCTTAAAATATGAACTAGATTCAATTTTCAACTGTCCATTAAATTGATTTGAAAGATGTTTTTGTAAGTTTGTAAAGTGGGCCTTGATACACTTTTACTTAGTCTAGCAAGGGGTGAAAAGAAGTGGAATTGTTTATGTTAGAAATATTCTTCTAGGAACACACAAAGTGGCCTAGTGGTTCACTTTTTTCAAAATGACCATTTGCTTTATTTATTCATATTTGATTTTTTTTGCTTTTGTTTGTAAATGGCCTAGATGATGTAGTATTCATCTTTAAACCATTTCACATCATTTGGAACAATCAAGCATGGCATTTTCAATCAATCACACATTAATGCAAACTAACATGCATTCATATTCATTTTATTAATAAAAGTTTTTCTTAACCCTAAACTTGGGTGATTAGAACTTTATAATCTTGATTAGGGTTTTTGGGATGTTACAAACCTTCCCTCCCTAAACAAAATCTCGCCCCGAGATTTAAGAAAAACTAGGAACTAAAGAGATCTAGAAACTCAGTGCTAATGTAATCTTCTTGCTCCCAAGTAGCTTCTTCGGTATGGTTGCTCCATTGGATCTTGAGAAACTTGATACTCCGGGTCCTGGTGGTTCTGAAGGCTTCCTCCAAAATACGGATGGGTACTTCACGATACGTCAGATCCTTGTTGATATCAATGGCTCGGTGATCGATGTTCTTGAAAACTTCGGTCTTCTCCAGAACTTCTAGGCATTTGCGAAGTAACGAGATATGGAACACATCATGTATGGCTGACATCTCCTCTGGCAGTTCCAGTTGATACGATACTTCTCCTCGGCGATTCAAAATCTTGAAGGGTCCAATATATCTGGGGGCTAACTTTCCTTTCAGTTGAAAACGCTGCATTCCCTTCAAGGGCGACACTTTGAGATACACAAAATCTCCAACATTGAAGGTCAGGTCTCTACGTCTCTTGTCAGCATAACTCGTCTGTCTGAATTGGGTGGTCTTGAGGTGCTCACGGACTTTGTGGACCTTCTCTTCGGCTTCTCGTAGGATGTCGGGTTCAAAAATCTGACTCTCTCCTACTTGCGACCAATTCAAGGGGGTACGACACTTTCTTCCATACAGAAATTCAAATGGGGCCATTTGCAAACTGGCTCGATAACTGTTGTTGTATGAGAATTCTGCGAAAGGCAGACAATCTTCCCATTTTGATCCATACTCTAACACACAAGCTCTCAACATATCTTTTAAGATTTGGCTGACTCTTTCAGTCTGTCCATCGGTTTATGGTTGATAAGTTGTGCTGAAATTCAACTTGGTTCCTACTCCTTCTTGGACTTTCTGCCAAAATCTTGAGGTAAACTAGGTTCCTCGATCCGACACTATGGTCTTAGGGGTTCCATCCAAACTGATGATTCTAGCAATGTACAGCTCTGCTAGCTTCGAACTTTGGTAGGTTGTCTTGACAAGTATAAAATGGGCTACCTTAGACAGTCTATCAACTATGACCCAGATAGAGTCATTTCCCCTACTAGATGTAGGCAAACCGGTGATAAAGTCCATTCTGACGGAATCCCATTTCCATTCCGGAATCTGCAATGGTTGCAAAAGTCCTGCAGGTCTCTGATGTTCCGCCTTGACTCTCTGACAGATATCACACTTAGCTATGTAGCTTCCGATTTCTCTCTTCATCTTGTGCCACCAAAATTGCTCCTTCAAATCCTAATACATCTTCTTTCCTCCGGGGTGGATAGAATAAAGAGTATCATGAGCTTCCTACATGATAACTTGCTTCAGCTCGGAATCTGCTGGCACACAGATATGTCCTTTGTACCACAAAACTCCTTCTTCATCTTTGGTGAATCCGGGTACCTTTCCTGTACCGATATGACGCTTGATTCCGTCGATACATGCATTTTCTTTCTGCGCTTCCTTGATCTGACTGACCAACGTGGGTTGAAGTTCAATGCTAGCTAAAAATCCTTTGCTAACTAGCTCCGTTCTAAAATGCTCCAACTCCTCATGTAAACATGGCTGGGCTTCTTTGATCATGGTGTTTAATCTACATGGCAATCTGCTAAGCGCATCCGCTACCACATTGACTTTGCCGGGTTGATAGTGAATGCCAAGGTCATAATCCTTGATTAACTCTATCCATCTCCTTTGCCTCATATTCAACTCCTTCTGGGTGAAAATATACTTCAGACTCTTGTGATCCGAATAAATCTCACAACGGTTACCCATAAGGTAATGACGCCATGTCTTCAAGGCTAAAACTACGGCTGCTAATTCAAGATCATGGGTAGGGTAGTTTTGCTCATGCTGCTTCAATTGTCAGGACAGATATGATATGACTTTGCCTTCTTGCATCAACACACATCTGAGACCAATCTTGGGTGCATCACAATACACATCAAAAGGCTTTTTGATATCCGGCATAATCAGAATTGGGGCTGAAATCAATCTCTTCTTGAGCTCTTGAAAACTTGCTTCACATTTGTCAGTCCATTCAAACTTCTTATCTTTCTTCAACAATTGGGTCATTGGTCTTGCAATGCTCGAAAATCCTTCAACAAACTTGCGGTAATATCCCGCTAATTCGAGAAATGCACGGACTTGAGTTTGAGTGGTTGGGGCTTCCCATTCTTCAACATCTTTGATCTTGGCTGGATCAACAGTGACTCCTCCTGCCGACACAATATGTCTGAGGAATCCTACTTCTTTCAGCCAGAACTCACATTTGCTAAACTTGGCATACAAGTGATGCTCTCTAAGGGTTTCAAGGATGGTTCTCAGGTGTAGCTCATGGTCTTCTTCTGACTTGGAATAGATTAGAATATCATCGATAAAAACAATGACAAACTTATCCAGAAAATTCATAAAGATCTTATTCATGAGATTCATGAAATAAGCGGGGGCATTGGTTTATCCAAAAGACATGACCGTATACTCATACAATCCATATCTGGTGGTAAAGGAATTGGAATATCCGTTGCATGACTCTTGAGTTGGTGATAACCAGTTCTAAGATCAATCTTAGAAAACACTCTGGCACCAGTCAACTGATCAAACAGATCCTCAATCTTTGGCAGTGGGTACTTGTTCTTGATGGTGACATCATTCAGCTTCCGGTAATCCATGCACAAACGGTTACCTCCATATTTCTTATCCACAAACAAAACAGGCGATCTCCATGGCGATGCGCTTGGTTAGATCAGACCTTTCTCCAACATAGCATCCAGTTGCTTCTTCAGCTCCACTAATTCAGATGGGTTCATGCTATAAGGTCTCTAAGCTATGGGTCCAGTTCCAGGAATTAGTTCAATAATGAACTCGATATCCCGATATGGGGGCATACCGGGCAATTCATCTAGGAATACGTCGGGGTATTCACAGACTACTCTGACTTGGTCTATGGTTGGTTGGGCTAGACTCTTGTTGCATTTGAATTGGCGGGGCAAGGTCTCATATACATGTTCTACTAATACTCCAGAGCTACTGGTCATGGTTATGGCTTTCTTGGCACAATCGATCAATCCTTTATGTTTCGACATCCAATCCATTCCTAGTACTACTTCCAAACCTTTGGTTCCAAGTACTATTAGATTGGCATAGAAATCTATCCCATGGATTCTGATAGGTACAACCTTGCAAATTTTTCTAGCTTTGGTGGTTGAACCAGGAATTTGAACTATCATAACATGCTTCAATTTTGTTGGTTGAATCTTACTAGTGCGTGCAAATTATTCTGTAACAAACGAGGGTGATGCTCCAGAATCAAACAACACTCTTGCAAGTACTGAGTTAACAGAAAACATACCCAGCACGACATCGGGCGCTTCTTGGGCTTCTTCAGCATTCATGTGGAACAGACGGCCGTTGCGGTTGAGCGAAATCCCTAGGGCAAATCTCCTTCCAGGCTGAACACGGCGCTGCTGCTGAGCTGGGGCATTCACATTGGGGGTTGTTGCAAGCTTCTTGGGACACTCATAGTAGTAGTGACCCTTGACTCCACATTCAAAGCAAGTAATTTGGGACTTGTCTTTGGCTGCAACAGGCACAACATTGCTTCTAGTCCTTGGGGCAGTATTGTTGTTGTTGTCAGACTTGGGCGGTGCACGGTTGAAGTTGTTGGAGTTGCCGGGGTTGTTGTTGTGGTTTTTTCCGGACTTCAAGTTTCCTCCGCTATGATTGGGGTAGCTTGGACGGGACATCGGGGATCTGTTGTTTCTTGGGGCATATCCTGCAGATGGGTTGGGGCGATACTTCTGGGCATGGTTGGACCCATTCTGGTGCATCATGCGACGCTTGCGGTTCTCATTGGCTTGGTTGATCTTCCCTTCCATCTGGATGGCAGAGTCGACTAGTTCTTCTAGATCTCCAAAACGGATGTTGACTAAAACAGTCTGCATCTCATCATGCAATCCGTTCAGGAACCTTTCTTTCTTCTTGGCTTCAGTGTTGATCTCATCAGGGGCATATCTAGCTAGGGACAGAAATTTTTCACGGTACTCAACTACCGTCATCCTTCCTTGCTTCAGTTCTCTGAACTCATCTCTCATTCGGGTGAATAAACCTTGGGGCACATGGGTGTGTCTGAACTTGATCTTGAAAGCTTCCCAAGTCATCATTTGTCCATCATTCATGGTACGGGTGCTATTCCACCAGGCTCTTGCATCTCCGGCCAGATAGTGGGTGGAAAACAGTACCTTCTCATTGGCTTCAACTCTTGCGACTTCTAGATTGTTCTCCATGGTTTGCAGCCAGTCATCAGCATCTAATGGATCCTCAGATTTGTTAAAGATGGGGGATTGGTATTCTGAAAGTTCTTAAGCTTGGATCCATGGTGATCTTAGTTTCCATGGCCTTGATTATTGTGGGCCATCTGAGCTATCTGTTGAAGAGTGGCTAGGTTGGCTTGGCGTTCGGCTCTACTAGCTTCACGGTCGGAAACTAGCATTTGCAGAATCTGCAACATTGGGTCCTCCGAGGTTTCCACGAGTCATCTGAAGATTGAGATTGATAATGAGATAAGAGGGAAATTTCGAAGGTTCATGGTTTTGTTTGAAAAGCTTTAAACTTTGAGTTTGACTCAGGTTTTTCAAACTAACTTCTTCTTCTCATTCATTCAGTCATTCAAGCACACAAATACAACACACACCATAACACAAAATGAAAACAGATGGTTTTAAGAACCATTCTATGAAGCTACGATACAGTGGGACCGGTATAACTCATTCCTACGGTAGTGATCAAGTTCATCTAATCATCATCAATGAAGTTGGAATCATCATCATCGGTGTAGAAATCCATGGCATCATCCTCCAAGTAGTCGTTGTCATCACTAAGGTAAGAGTGAAGATCTCCCTGGATATATTCACCTTCTCCTCTTCCTTTGCTTCAAGCTGGACTTCTTGTTCACGGATGGTCTTCTCGAGAGTGGCCACCTTCTTACGAAGACGATCGATGGTGCGATCCTTCTTCTCACGTTGACGACGAAGTGATTGGTGATCCTTGACGAGCATGGAGATAGTCTGTTCCTTCTTGACAGCAATGGCAAGGTTATGGTTGACGTAAGCTCGGGCGTTGTCTAATTCCTTCTGCCTATCATACAGCATGAAGTCAAGATTTTCCACCTGGCGCTTCAACTCTGGGTGACTTGGCATCTCCAAAGGCATTCCCATAGAATCACGCCTTGCGAAGTGCGTAAAGCGAGTTCCCTGGATCAAGTTGATGTTTTGCCCACACAGACGGGCAAGAGCTTCATGCATAGCCCTGGCTAATCCATCTAGCTAGTTGTTCTCTCGCAAGGTGAATTGAATCTTCTCAGAAAGGGGTACTTCCATCTTGCCTCTGAGATCTGCAACTATCATCCATTGTAGATCTCCTCCTGGGTGATCGTTGAGTTAGACACCGAAGAATTCCGGATGCAGGCGCTCAAGGTACTCTGACAGTGCATCAAGATCCCTCTCAAAAATCAGTTGGCCTCCGTTGCCCAACTGGTCGAACTTGCAATACTGAACTTCCATCTATAAGAATTTAGGATGAGTAAGTTAGTGAGGTGATCAAGTGTGTCAAATTTTATATAGTCATGTAAGAATTTTTGAGGAACGTGTATTTTTTTTTTTTGAAAGAATCAAGGATAAGAGTGGGAATAGGTTTTCATAAATACTCACTTCTTTTGTTTTGAAACTAAGTTTTTGTTCGGATGTCCATTCTAACTAGGGTCTCCTATGGTCAGGATGGCTCTGATACCAACTTGTCAACACCCAGATTTTTAATCCCAGATGCCTGTTATGACATACATCGCAATCCCAGGATTACCATTTTTGTGAGACATGACAGATTGGATATCACATCACATCATCCATTACAAACCATAATAAGGTCTTACACAAATAAAGGATCTCATGATCCAGTCTTAATACAAACAAGCAGTGGAATAATAAGCGTAGTAGTGAGCTCCATCTTCAGTGTCATAGGCAATGCTGACGATGGGAGATGATCCTAATTGTCGTAGCCGTCCTGCTGTCCATCATCCTGATAGTCCTCCTCATAGTCTGGCCACGGGAATAGCCAGGGACAAAGCCATGAGTACTCTTTAAGTACTCGCAAACTATCACTAACAAGTAAGGTACTTCTAGTAGGAAACTTAAGCTCTAGGTTTATTTGCAGAAAGCCAGGTTTATCTAAACTAAGTTTAGAAGTTAAGAAAACTAAGTAAATGTTCTAAATCACTTAAGTGGGAATCTAGTTTTCATATTCACAACCCTGTTGTGGTCAAGTCAAAATCATAGTTCACTTCACAAGTCATTTTGAAAACACCTGACGACGGAACAGTATGTCCACTCCAACTATCCATGACCACGGACGCGGCTATTCGAATAGTTTGACACTCTGCAGAGGTGGTACACCTTCACCACAAAATTCGATACATCCGTCAGGGATAACCCTGAATCATCATACTTAGTATGCAGATAATCAATCATAACCTTTCAATTACACACTCTAGTATAGGCACCTCCCCTATGAGCTTGGCCTCCCAGCCATGGCCATCTGCCATCTTGGGCACTTCATAGGTGGACATCATCAAGAGGTAGCCTCAGGTAAAACCTCTTCCGCGAGGGAACCCATACTAATGCATATAAACTTCCGGCTAAGCCTTACCCAATTCAGATATTGTGGTTGTACGGTAAAATTGGAATGGTATCGCATCCGAACCCAACCATCAGTTTTTATAAAGGGCTAAGGCTCATGGCTCAACATTTTCAACATCAAATCATTTTGTGTTTCTCAACACATGTCAAAACATTTCAATAGAATGACTCATCATTCCAAGGTTTTCATAATCATTTTCACCAAGTATTCCCATCTAAAGTGATCAAGTTTTATGCTTAGCACTAGCCACTAAGTTAAAGAGTGTTCACTAATGAGAGGTGCTAATTTTCAATCTCATGCCATATAATGACATCTAGTATAGGCCTAGTTTTATACTCTTTATGCTATTTATACTACTTTTCCAAACTTCACAAAGCACTAGCTAAAAGTAAAGAACTTTGGTAAAGTAAAAATAATAAGCTCGCAAGTAAAACTTGGGATTGGTATAAATCAAAGGTATAAAATCGAAGCATGCGTAATGCATCTTGCTTAGGTTAAAACTTGCACATATATGAGGTTGCAAGTGCTAGCTTGCCAATAATAGCTTGCCTTGATTGGTGCACTGATTGAAGTTTTCCTCCTCTTCTTCTGGGTAGAACTCCTGCTCCTCGTAGCTTGGGTCAATACTATCGTCTATAAATAAATATGAGGTACACAATCACCAAACAATACTTAACTAAGTCTATTTAGCACACTAAGGCTCACACTTGATCATCTAGCATCATCACAATCATCACATGAAATAAAGAACTAGTTTTATTTATCTTATTTGAGAAAAGTAATTTCTACTCATTGAAATTAATTAAGATTTATTATTCTCCAATTAAAATATGGTATCATGTGGACACATGTCATCACCACATATTCTAATATATGGGAATGTGATTTAAAGGGTTGGTCAAATTTTATTAAGTTTAAGATTATCATTGAATAGATTTAAAGTGACTAGAAATGCCCTAATAGCATTCTTTTGGTACTAGTCCAATGTCACTGCATGCAAACCTAAATATTTTTACATATTCAGATAGATATTGTCATATGTGATTTTTGAGAGTTGGAATCAACTCAAAAGCTATTATGGTTGATTTTTGAAAAATGTTTGAATATAGAAAAGTCTCTGTCTTGTTATTTCTACTAAAGATTATATCTAACTCCAAATAATTTAAATCCAACGGGATTAGATAGATAATTTAAATATATTTCTAACAAAATTTGAATCATGCAATTTGGTTTAGTGAAACTCTCTGAATTGATTTTTGAATCTGTGGACAGAATAGGGTTTTAACTAAAATGGAAAATCAATATTTGAATTTCCAGGCCAGCGCGGGAAAGCTAAACGGGCCGGCCCGACTGCACTACACAGCGCAGCGGGCTGCAGGCAGATGGGGTCCACCAGTCAGCGACTGCATCTAAGCGAAACGATATCTACGCATCTGAGCCCTACGATCTAATTCTAATCCAACGGCAGGGAGTCGTCGTCGACGACGAACTCTCCGGCGAGGAAAATGACCTAGCGCGGCGGTGGGGGTCTGGCGGGGCTCACCTGGGCTCCAGCTAGGGTCGGCGATGGGGGCGATCGACGTGGTAGATGATGGAAGTTCGAGGCGCGGTCATGGCAGGTCTTGGGGTGGTCGAAATTGACGGTGCCCTTTTCCTCCAGCAGTGGCGGGCTCCGGCCAAATTCCGGCGAGAGAGAGCTCGCCTTGCTCCGGGAAGAGGTGGGGGAGGATCAGTGAGGAGTGGTGAGTGGAATGGTATGGAGGAATGAGGTAGTGGTGGCCTCCTTTTATACTGTGGCGAGGGTACCAAACGGTGCTGGCGCGAGCTCGTCGGTGACGAGGCTATAGGATGCTATCGGCGTGGCGGAGGCTAGGGGACGGTGATGTGTTCCCTGGCGATCGTTGCTGGCTTAAAGGCGATGCATGGGGCGGTGTGGTTTGGTCAGGAGCGTGCGGCGCTCCGCGCGGACGCAGAGGTGTTTGCGACGGCATGCGGCAGGTACGGGTCACGCGGCGGCGAATGGGGTTGTCTGCGGGGTTGGGGTGATCATGGCGAGCTAGTGCACGCGAGGCGAGGGTGAGGCGCGTTCTGTGCGAGCTGGTCGGGCGCGGCGAGCTAGCGCGCTCTGGACATGGCACATAGGTATAGGGCACGGCGTAGCTAGGGTGGTCCAGGGCTCGGCTCGGGTCAAGGCTTGGACAGGGGTGGCGGTGGAGTGCGGCGTGTCTAGTGCGCGTCGTGGGCGCGAGCGGCATGGCTCCTGGCGTGCTGCCCACTATCTACTGGCGACGACCAAAAACGGGTGGCACTCCACTGTGCACATGGGGAAGGGGGGCTTGTCTAGTGCTTGGTTAGGCTCAGGGGAGACAGGGGGTTTAAGAGGGGACCAAATGGTCGATTAATTACTATGGAAACAATGAAGTTAGGCAGTTGTTAGTTTAGTGCAGGTCAGGTGTTTGTGGTAATGGCCGAAAGAAATAAAGTTTGGAATTTTTGAATGAAATTTTTTGAGTGGTTTGATCTTAAGCTTGAGTAACTATGTTTGCTTGGAGAAGTCAAGGGGAATTGATTTGATAGGTTTTTGAAAAAGTGTGATCTTAACATATGAACTAGATTCAATTTTCAACTATCCATTACATTAATTTGAAAGATGTTTTTGTAAGTTTGTAAAGTGGGCCTGGATACACTTTTACTTGGTCTAGCAAGGGGTGAAAAGAAGTGGAATTGTTTCTGTTAGAAATCTTCTTCTAGGAACACACAAAGTGACCTAGTGGTTTACTTTTGTCAAAATGACCATTTGCTTTATTTATTCATATTTAATTTCTTTTTCTTTTGCTTTTGTTTTTAAATGGCCTAGATGATGCAGTATTCATCTTTAAGCCATTTCACATCATTTGGAACAATCAAGCATGTCATTTTCAATCAATCACACATTAATGCAAACTAACATGCATGCATATCCATTTTATTAATAAAAGTTTTTGTTAACCCTAAACTTGGGTGATTAGAACTTGATAATCTTGATTAGGGTTTTTGGGATGTTACAGATGGTAGGGGTTATCAGAGTGCATTCGTGCGTGGATGTTGCCTGCATGACAATTTTATGATGTTCCAAGGAACAGCCCGCAAGCTTCACACCAACAAAACCCCAGTCGTGCTCCTCAAGTTGGACATCACCAAAGCTTTTGACACGGTGGATTGGGCCTTCCTGCTAGAAGTCCTTAGGAAATTGGGATTCGGTAATCATATCCTCACATGCATCTGTGCGCTCCTTTCCACAGCCTCCACGCGAATCTTGATGAACGGATGCCCAGGGGCAAAGATAGCCAACATGCCTGGATTACGGCAAGGAGACCCGCTCTCCTCATAGCTTTTCGTCCTGATGATGGAGACCTTCCACCTAATGATAGTCAAAGCCGAATACCAAGGGCTCCTCACCTGACTTGCGACGGCAGGTCTCCAACGCCACACTTCGATCTATGCGGACGATGTGGTCACCTTTTTGAGACCTTCAGTGGTGGATCTCCAGGTGATCTCCAGGATCATCGAGGACTTCGGGGGGGCATCTGGTCTACGGACTAACTTTGACAAGTGCTCGGCCAACCTGATCAGGTGCTCTGATGCGGACAGGGATCTGGTGGCCCAGGAGCTCCGCCGCCCCATCACACAGTTCCCGCTTTGTTACCTAGGGCTTCCACTTTCCCTACGGAAACCCTCAGCGGCGCAGCTCCAAGCCCTTGTCGATCTGGTGGCCGCCAAACTACCACCGTGGAAAGCATCCTTGCTCAACAGGGGAGGGCGTCTCGAGCTGGTAAGGACGACCCTGTCAGCCATACCGATTTATGCCATGATGTCCCTCGACCTCCCCATTGAGATCATCACCGCCATCGAGAAGATCATACGCGGCTTCCTATGGAAAGGCATGAAAGATGTGCATGGTGGGCACTGCCTGGTGGCGTGGGACAGAGTGTGTATGCCCAAGGAGATGGGGGGACTCGGCATCCCTAACCTGCGCCTTATGAACATTGCACTAAGGGCTAGATGGTTGTGGCTGCAATGGACTGAGGTGGACAAGCCATGGCAGGACCTCGACATCCGGGTTCCAAAACTAACGAGACAACTCTTTGAGGCGGCAACTTTCTCGGTGCTTGGGGATGGGGCCACCTGTAACACCCTCAAATCGGCCCTATGCAAGTTTTAGCCCTTTCCGCCAAGCCGGAAGGGTAACCCTGCTAACGACATCGATATCAAACCTGCTAAAACAAAAGGGGTGCCGACAAAGGGCAAAAGAAAAAGAGGAGCTTCAGTACTGAGGCCAGTACACGGCGAGGCTAGAATTCGGCGGCTCTCGCCTACATAGATATGGTGGACTGAAGCGGCAACGTAGCAGCACTAAACAACCTATAGAGACTCAGTAAAACTAGCGGCTATTAGAGAGGGATAAGAAAGACCTATTCGGATCCAACCTGATACTAACACCAAACATACCCATCCTGGTATTTCCCCCTCGAGACCAACGAGGAAGTCGGACCAAGGAACTCACACAGTTAGCAATTTTACTCATTCCGTTATAGTTGCAGCACTTACTAATCAGATATAGATAGCATGAGTCATCCTGAAGCATAAGTAGTGGGCAGTTTTATTTAACCATTACGTGGTAGTTGGAACATTTACTAGTCAGATATAATTGTCCTGAGGAATCCCAAAACCCAGCAGTTGTTGGCACTTTTATTATCCATTCCATTGTAGTAAAGCTAATTACTAGTCACATATTAAGTCAAATTCATAGCACTACTTTAGTTATGCTTGTCTATGATCGAGATATTGTGCTCCAAGTCGTCCATAACCGCGGACACGGCTTTCAGAAAGATTTACCCTATAGGGGTGCACAAATAGCAACACACACACGATCAACCTCGGAAAAACCAAATCAAAACCCAACGAGGCTTTCACGACAAAGCAATCACAGGATTCATAAAATATTTCAGGGGGCCACCTTACTAAGCTACCCGCAACGAAGTTGGCCGGCTCCGAGACGGACCCAGGGTTTGTGACAATGGCTGTAAACGACTGGGAACCCGAAAGTGTGACTGGGCTTGTCGATACCGCGAAAGCATTCCACGTTCCAAAACAGTGCAGGTGCTCCACGCACAATTGTAAATAAAGCAGTAAAGCATGGCATAAGTACAAGATAGTAATAAAGCCCCAAACTACTTTGTGGCCCCAAGAAATAAGAAATGAATCAAGCTCTGGCTAAGGGGGATTCATAAACTCTCCCGGATGTGGATAGTGCGAATAGTCAAGGAACAGGTATCAAGTACTAGGGGTCCTACGGGACACAAGTGGGCATGAAAAACCAAATAACATATAATTGCCGACCGGTGCCACTTTCATTAGTTATCACAGCAATTTAATAGTTGTAATTAAAGACATGATCATCTCCACCATAAACATCTACCAGCATTCCAACAACTGTGGTACTTGACAACACGAGATCGCACCTGAGCAAGCAACTACGACTCGCAAGGCCAGCTATCTACTAAACAACAGGTATTAGGAGGTGTCCATGGCAATATAGAGGCTGCACGGGATATAACTGGTGCACGGAAACTAAAGCATCGCGACACGGATAGCAATAGATCAACAGGAGGAAATAAAGACTATAAATGCAAAATAGGTAGAAAGGGGGAGATGCTCGCCTAGGAAACATAGCCGAAGAGACATTATCTGAAGAACTTGTCGATACTCGCATCCACTCATCGGCCTAATCCGCGAAGAAGCAAAGCACTAAAAGAAACACCGGATGCACTATTTAATACTACAACAAAAGATCCGGTATGATTATGATATGATGCATGGCATGGCACAGATGCGGTGCAATTAGGCAGTATTAAGCGAAACCGGGGTCCCGGCAATTAATTAGAAGGTTCATGTTATTTTACTACCCCGCAATTTAAATGTTGTATTAACAAGGCAAAACATGGCATCAGTTCGCTACACAAATTTAAATGGAGGCGGTATAAGACAAAAATAACCCGCATATGCACTCCATATTTAATTATGAGGTGAATCGGCATAATTCCCCCAAACCACAGACAAGTATGCATGCATGAACAATTTAATATGCGACAGTTGGTAATGTCATATTATAAAAATAGGGGCTTAGGGTCACACATCTAGGTTCAGAAGATCTTGGGTTCCGGGGGTCCGAGGTCCGGTCTCAGGGTCCGGATCTGGGGGTTCGGTTCAACGGGATCGTTCTCGGACAATGGAAGGAGAGCTTGGTGTTCCGGGAAGAAGGACTTGGCGCTCTGGGGATCTCGACGAACTTGGTGTCCTTGTCGAAGCTCTCGGGTGACGGTGTCGGTCTTGGGTTCGGCACCGGAAGATCTTGTCGATGGTTTTTCTGGTGGCGTTCGGGATCGGCAGGGATTCTTGGCGTTCCATGCACGAGAACTAGGCTTGTCGGCTTCATCTCCTGACACTCCGGTGTCCTTCAGATAGCCTCTCTCTTGTGCGGTTCCTTCCCTTCGCCTTCACTTGTCGCTATGGTCACCTAATGTCGAGCACCACAACATCACTAGCAACACACCAACACTTCATCCTAACGTCTCATAATCGCTACCATACCACCTGGGAGCCGGACATCATAACGGAAAACAGATAAGCGGCAGGAAACACATGAGCATATGCGCGCGCAGCCACAGGGTGACACTGTTGCGGTGAGCTTGAGCAGGAGGTTGCAACCGACGGCTCCTGGGCGTGCAGCGGCGGAAGTGCAGGCGGGCGAGAGGAAGTAGAGGCGACTCGGCTCTGGGCTTGCCGCACTTGTACGGGTGGACGGCAGCAGGGCCTGAGGCCGATGGGCTTGGCGCGAGGACGTGCCCCTACAGGAACAGAGGAGGTGCTAGAATAGGGCCCGGGCAGGTGCCTAGAAGCGGTCGAATACAGGCCGATTACCGGAGGAGGAGAGAGGTCGAGGGACTCCGGGTCCAAGTGGCGCGCATGAGGGGAGCCTGAAGACGACGTGCTTGCGGTTGTGGAGATGCTCGGCGGGGCCCCATGCCAGAGACCGAGCTAAGGCTTGAGGGAGCGGCCAGCGAAGGAGTTTCGAGATGGAGGCGAAGTGGCGGTTGGCGGAGGGGGCCACGGAAGGGCGCGGGGTCGCGCTGCCGAGGCGACTCCAGCATGCTGGTGGAGGGAAGGGTGGCGCTATCGGGGACGAGGCCGGCGGAGGGCGGTGCCAGAGGCGGACGGCGACGGCCGGGAGAAAGAAGGGGAGGCGGCGGTCACGGCACGGGTCGGTGCGCCTGCGAGGCGACTCCCTGGCGGTGGGGTGCGGGCTCGACGAAGGAGAGGCCACTGGCGGCGGCCATGGGGTGGGGATCGGGCGAGCGAGGGGCGCGGGGCAGAGAGAGGAGATGGTGGGAGAGAGAGGTTGTAGGGTGGGGCCGGCTCGCGGGGGTGTGTCGGTCATCCAGGGTGGCGTGGGACGCGTGCAGGGGAGGTGTGGGAGTTGGTGGAACGGAGGTGGGGTGCATGAGGTGTGGAGGGAATTGGACTAGGGGTGGGATGCGCGCCCAGGTGGGGCTTGGTCGGTGGCAGATGGGAGTGGTCGGGGTGAGGTGGCGGCCAAGGAGTGGTCGGGGTGAGGTGGCGGCCTGGGAGTGGTCGGGGTGAGGTGGAGATGGGGAATTTTGGCTGGGTGCGTGCGTGCGAGGGCTGTGGCGGCTGTAGGGAGTTGGTGAGTGTGTTGTGTGCGTGTGTGGGTTAGGGTAGGATAGGGTTGGGTTTAGACAGGTTTGGGTAATTTTGGGGGTGGCCGGGGCTGGGTCGGTTCGGCCCGGTTCGGCTGCCCCCTAAAAATAATTTTAAAATATTTTATTTATTTAAAACAGGGCTTTTGAAATCTGTTTGTAGACGAAACAAAATATTCTGGCCAAGTCCGAGTTTTGTATTTGAATAAAGACGGGGCTTATTTAGAAAAACAAAATAGGTTTTCTAAAATAGTTTTAGGCAAAACCATGCATGATGATGACGATGCTCAAATGCAATGTGACATGATGACATGAGCATGCGGTCATGATGATGCAATGCACAAAAACACGGCGAATTTCTAGTAGTGGTTTTAGTAGGGCGCCACAATTCGACACCCCTAACAAGGGATCTCTCCCTCGAGATCCGCCTCATGGTACCGGAAAGAAGGTCGGCGATCTGAATCTTCTCGCTTCGTGTAGATCCCCACGACACCACTAACAAGAGGTCATTGTCCGTGATCGTCGAGAGAACACTCCGGGAACAAAGGATGAAGGTAGAGGTATCAACAAATAAAGCCACCTCTAGCTCCGATAGACGGAGAGAAAAGATGCAGTCTAATCCACTCCAATGTACAAGAGCAAATAGAATGAGTAGTCAGCATGGGGCCAATCCATCACGCACCCAAACTATTACTCCGCACATTCAGTAGAAAAACGTGCAACCATTCTCGGAATCAGACTGAAGATTTCGACAAACGAGGTTCAGAAACAAAGGAGTGATGCAGACTCTACATCGGATCTGGCGTAGATGATGTCGTCGCATCGGAAAACATCGGAAGTCACAACAAGGAACAGAGAGAAGTCCAACAGATGAAGGATTCCTCAGATAGCACGAAGACCAGATGTAGAAGCACCGTTACCAAAGGAGGAAGCGAAACCCTGAAGGTACGACGGAAACCTAACCACGAGAATTCCTGGACTCAGAGAAAGGAAAGAGAGTAGATTCAAAACACGTAGAGGTAAGAGGAGAATAGCATAGGGGTAAGGAGTAAAAACAGACCTAATCAGATCTATCCAACCGATTTTGCAAAATAGTTTTTACACTCTACTTCGGCCGTTAGCTAGGTTATCCTACAGGCTGGACTTGTGGGGTATCGCAACTGCTGAGCTCTGATACCACTCTGTAACACCCTCAAATCGTCCCTATGCAAGTTTTAGCCCTTTCCGCCAAACCCGCATAGAAACGATTCAAAGACGCCCACCAGGCACTTTCGTGCGGGTGGAAAACGAAGTAATACTATTACACAACAGTCCTCGATGGGACCCACAGAACAGATATATATACGACAGCGACTCAATGAGTCAAGAATACAGATATATAATGCAAAGATCCAAATCACCTTGAAATCGATACAACGTCTGAGTACGGACAAGAAGCGAATTGGGCTAAGATCCCTGAAGAATAACCAATGGCGTCCATAACCCTGCCCAGGCCAAGCCGGAAGGGTAACCCTGCTAACGACGTCGATATCAAACCTGCTAAAACAAAAGGGGTGCCGACAAAGGGTAAAAGAAAAAGAGGAGCGTCAGTACTGAGGCCAGTACACGGCGAGGCTAGAATTCGGCGGCTCTCGCCTACATAAGTATGGTGGACTGAAGCGGCAGCGCAGCAGTACTAAACAACCTATAGAGACTCAGTATAACTGGCGGCTATTAGAGAGGGATAAGAAATACCTATTCGGATCCAACCTGATACTAATACCAAACATACCCATCCTGGTATTTCCCCCTCGAGACCAACGAGGAAGTCGGACCAAGGAACTCACACAGTTGGCAATTTTACTCATTCCGTTATAGTTGCAGCATTTACTAATCAGATATAGATAGCATGAATCATCCTGAAGCATAAGTAGTGGGCAGTTTTATTTAACCATTCCGTGGTAGTTGGAACATTTACTAGTCAGATACAATTGTCCTGAGGAATCCAAAAACCCAGCAGTTGTTGGCACTTTTATTATCCATTCCATTGTAGTAAAGCTAATTACTAGTCACATATTAAGTCAAATTCATAGCACTACTTTAGTTCTGCTTGTCTATGATCGAGATACTGTGCTCCAAGTCGTCCATAACCGCGGACACGGCTTTCAGAAAGATTTACCCTGCAGGGGTGCACAAATAGCAACACACACGGTCAACCTCAGAAAAAACCAAATCAAAACCCAACGAGGCTTTCACGACAAAGCAATCACAGGATTCATAAAATATTTCAGGGGGCCACCCCACTAAGCTACCCGCAACGAAGTTAGCCGGCTCCGAGACGGACCCAGGGTTTGTGACAATGGCTGTAAACGACTGGGAACCCGAAAGTGTGACTGGGCTTGTCGATACCGCGAAAACATTCCACGTTCCAAAATAGTGCAGGTGCTCCACGCACAATCATAAATAAAGCAGTAAAGCATGGCATAAGTATATGATAGTAATAAAGCCCCAAACGACTTTGTGGCCCCAAGAAATAAGAAATGAATCAAGCTCTGGCTAAGGGAGATTCATAGACTCTCCCGGATGTGGATAGTGCGAATAGTCAAGGAACAGGTATAGAGTACTCGGGGTCCTACGGGACACAAGTGGGCATGAAAAACCAAATAACATATAATTGCCCACCGGTGCCATTTTCATTACTTATCACAGCAATTTAATAGTTGTAATTAAAGACATGATCATCTCCACCATAAACATCTACCAGCATTCCAACAACTGTGGTACTTGACAACACGAGATCGCACCTGAGCAAGCAACTACGACTCACAAGGCCAGCTATCTACCAAACAACAGGTATTAGGAGGTGTCCATGGCAATATAGAGGCTGCACGGGATATAACTGGTGCACGGAAACTAAAGCATCGCGACACGGATAGCAATAGATCAACAGGAGGAAATAAAGACTATAAATGCAAAATAGGTAGAAAGGGGGAGATGCTCGCCTAGGAAACATAGCCGAAGAGACATTATCTGAAGAACTTGTCGATACTCGCATCCACTCATCGGCCTAATCCGCGAAGAAGCAAAGCACTAAAAGAAACACCGGATGCACTATTTAATACTACGACAAAAGATCCGGCATGATTATGATATGATGCATGGCATGGCACAGATGCGGTGCAATTAGGCAGCATTAAGCAAAACCGGGGTCCCGGCAATTAATTAGAAGGTTCATGTTATTTTACTACCCCGCAATTTAAATGTTGTATTAACAAGGCAAAATATGGCATCAGTTTGCTACACAAATTTAAATGGAGGCGGTATAAGACAAGAATAACCCGCATATGCACTCCATATTTAATTATGAGGTGAATCGGCATAATGCCCCCAAACCACAGACAAGTATGCATGCATGGACAATTTAATATGCGACTGTTGGTAATGTCATATTATAAAAATAGGGGCTTAGGGTCACACATCTAGGTTCGGAAGATCTTGGGTTCCGGGGGTCCGGGGTCCGGTCTCAGGGTCCGGATCTGGGGGTTCGGTTCGACGGGATCATTCTCGGACAATGGAAGGAGAGCTTGGTGTTCCGGGAAGAAGGACTTGGCGTTCCGGGGATCTCGACGAACTTGGCGTCCTTGTCGAAGCTCTCGGGTGATGGTGTCGGTCTTGGGTTCAGCACCGGAAGATCTTGTCGATGGTTTTTCTGGTGGCGTTCGGGATCGGCAGGGATTCTTGGCGTTCCATGAACGAGAACTAGGCTTGTCGGCTTCATCTCCTGACACTCCAGTGTCCTTCAGATAGCCTCTCTCTTGTGCGGTTCCTTCCCTTCGCCTTCACTTGTCGCTATGGTCACCTATTGTCGAGCACCACAACATCACTAGCAACACACCAACACTTCATCCCAACATCTCATAATCGCTACCATACCACCTAGGAGCCGGACATCATAACGGAAAACAGATAAGCGGCAGGAAACACATGAGCATATGTGCGCGCAGCCAGAGGGTGACATTGTTGCGGTGAGCTTGAGCAGGAGGTTGCAACCGACGGCTCCTGGGCGTGCAGCGGCGGAAGTGCAGGCGGGCGAGAGGAAGTAGAGGCGACTCGGCTCTGGGCTTGCCGCACTTGTACGGGTGGACGGCAGCAGGGCCTAAGGCCGACGGGCTTGGCGCGAGGACGTGCCCCTACAGGAACAGAGGAGGTGCTAGAATAGGGCCCGGGCAGGTGCCTAGAACCGGCCGAATACGGGCCGATTACCGGAGGAGGAGAGAGGTCGAGGGACTCCGGGTCCAAGTGGCGCGCATGAGGGGAGCCTGAAGACGACGTGCTTGCGGTTGTGGAGATGCTCGGCGGGGCCCCATGCCAGAGACCGAGCTAAGGCTTGAGGGAGCGGCCAGCGACGGAGTTCCGAGATGGAGGCGGAGTGGCGGTTGGCGGAGGGGGCCACGGAAGGGCGCGGGGCCGCGCTGCCGGGGCGACTCCGGCATGCTGGTGGAGGGAAGGGCGGCGCTATCAGGGACGAGGCCGGCGGAGGGCGGTGCCAGAGGCGGACAGCGACGACCGGGAGAAAGAAGGGGAGGCGGCGGTCGAGGCATGGGTCGGTGCGCCTGCGAGGCGACTCCCTGGCGGTGGGGTGCGGGCTTGACGAAGGAGAGGCCGCCGGTGGCGGCGGCCATGGGGTGGGGATCGTGGGCGAGCGATGGGCGCGGGGCATAGAGAGGAGATGGTGGGAGAGAGAGGCTGCGGGGTGGGGCCGGCTCGCGGGGGCGTGTCGGTCAGCCAGGGTGGCATGGGACACGTGTAGGGGAGGTGTGGGAGTTGGTGGAACGGAGGTGGGGTGCATGCGGTGTGGAGGGAATTGGACTAGGGGGGATGCGCGCCTAGGTGGGACTTGGTCGGTGGCAGATGGGAGTGGTCGGGGTGAGGTGGCGGCCTGGGAGTGGTCGGGGTGAGGTGGAGATGGGGAATTTTGGCTGGGTGCGTGCGTGCGAGGGGTGTGGCGGCTGTGGGGAGCTGGTGAGTGTGTTGTGTGCGTGTGTGGGTTAGGGTAGGATAGGGTTGGGTTTAGACAGGTTTGGGTAATTTTGGGGGTGGCCGGCTAGGTCGGTTCGGCCCGGTTCGGCTGCCCCCTAAAAATAATTTTAAAATATTTTATTTATTTAAAACAGGGCTTTTGAAATCTGTTTGTAGACGAAATAAAATATTCCGGCCAAGTCCGGGTTTTGTATTTGAATAAAGACGGGGCTTATTTAGAAAAACAAAATAGGTTTTTGAAAATAGTTTTAGGCAAAACCATGCATGATGATGACGATGCTCAAATGCAATGTGGCATGATGACATGAGCATGCGGTCATGATGATGCAATGCAAAAAACACAGCGATTTTCTAGTAGTGGTTTTAGCAGGGCGCCACACCACCACTTTCTTCTGGACAGACAGGTGGACGGATCCGGGATATAGCGCCGAACCTCTTCGCAGCGGTCCTAGCGAGCGGGGTATCTACACGCCGAGTTCGCGAGGGTCTGGCAGGAGGATGGCTGCATGATGTGCCCCTGGTCTAGGCGCTGCAGCCATTAGAGAGCTCCTCAAGGTTGCTGATCGACTAGAGTTGGTCGCCCTAACGAAGGGAACCCAAGATGTCTTCAAGTGAAACTGGGACTCAAGCAACTGCTACATTGCCCGTTCCTGTTATCAAGCCCTTTTTGCGGGGCGAACCTCGATGGCTGGAGCTCTGCAGATCTGGCGCTCTCGCGCTCCTGCCAGCTGTAAGATCACGCTCTGGCTTGCCATCAGAAACAGATGTTGGATAGCTGACAGGCTAAGTCGACGGGGCCTCCAACACCCGGCAGCCTGTCCCTTCTGTGACCAATATGGAGAGACCATTGATCACCTGCTAATGGGGTGTGTCCTCGCACGTGAGGTTTGGGCAACTTTCCTGAGCTGGTGGAACAAAGGCCATTGGCTCCCGGACCACGACTCCAAATTGGTAGCTTGGCTTCAGGACAGGCGGGGCGACAAAGGTCGAGAGCGTGACCTTTGGACTGGGATCTCTCTCGTCTGTTGGACGCTCTGGCACCACATGGACGATATTGTCTTCGAGGGGGCCAGGCCATCCCCTGTAGAGGTCATCCGCAAGATTTCCACGGAGGCGGACCTGTGGAGGACCTCAGAGCTGTTCCGTGACTGCCTGGGGCAGGTGGATAGGTGGAGGTGTCGCGAGTAGTTAGCTAGGGTGTGTGTGTTGTCCTTGTGACGGTGGGGAGTTGCGCTCGTGGCGCCTGTGCCACCGCACATCGTATTTGGGCCTCTTGGCATTTTCCTTCTATGAAAAAGATATGTCTCCCAGGATGTATCCTTAAAAAAAACTTCTGTGTTGGGCACATCCCTCGGGGCTAGATGGGCACCGTAAAGATAAGGAAATCTAGGGCACTGCTTCTGAGCATGCTCTGGTTAATATAGTCTGTATCGTAATTCCTCTAACACTTTTCAGTCCGTCATTTCCAACTTCAATCACATGTGTCACAGTAGAGGTGGTAGAGAATAACATCATCATGAATTTGGCATGCCTAAAACAAGTTCTCCCAAATTTGATGGCACTCATTCAAAGTTACAGAAAGATAAAACTAAAAAATATTTCAATATGTTCCATGTGGCCAAGGAATATAAAGTAGACTATGCCACATTGCATTTCATTGGCTCTGCCGCTCTTTGGTTGCAAACCTATGAGGCCCAACATGATATAGATGGATGGCACATCTTTGTGTTGCTATTTTCCCAAAAATTGCTAAAGATCTTTATTTTGCTGATATGAACAAAGCATTGGATATTAGACAACAAAGTGATGTGGAAACTTATTCTAGAGAGTTTGAGGCCTTAATGCATCAATTACTAGCTCATAATCATGCCTTAGATGGTATCTTCTTTGTAGCCGAATATGTTAAAGGCTTAAGGAAAGAAATTAGAACTATAATCATTCTGCATAAACCTAGAATAGTTGACGCTGCTATTTCTCTAGCTCTCTTACAAGAAGCACAATTTAATGATTATAAGAAAGGAAGATATGAGTATAAGAAGTGACATAATCAAGTTGGACCTGGCAAGTTGGGACAATATCCCGTTGAACCAAAGCAAGATGTAGCTAGAGCTGCCGCCACCGCCTCCTCCAAAAAAAACCTAACCGCCGCCTCCTCCTCCGCCGACGATCGACGGGTCCTCGCCTCCTCCGCTTCCGCTCACGCGGGTGGGAGGAGGTGGGGACCTAGGACCTACGCTCGGGGTTCATCAAGGCCCCTAAAGTTAGTGTTATTATGGTGTTGTGGTGACACAACTCAGATGGCGGTGGATGCGCTACATGGAATAATGGTACCCCGGCTTCAACCCCATCTCGGCGACGTTTACAGTGTCGAGAAGCCTGTGGGATATGGTCTTTGTCGGGCGTGTGCTCCGGCTTTGTGTGGTGTTGATCTCATCGCTGATCTGGTCCTGGCGGCCTTGGAGTGCGGCAGTGCAGATTGCTGCTGGTTTGTGGTGGATGGTGGAGGATCTGGCCGCTTGATAGGTGGGGTGGCGTTGGCCTCAGATCCGGCGTTGAAGATGCTCGGAGGGCTCCTCTGGACGATGTTCCTTAGCAGCAGGCTAGATCTAGTCTTACGGGGCTAGTGGTTATTGCGGCTCATTAACGCCTCATGGTTAGGGGTTTCTTCAGTGCCAAAGTGTGGACCAGCTGGTGGTGATCTTCTCCTTTTCCGGTGATGGTGAAGGATTTGGGTTCTTAATAGTTGCGACGAGAACGGTTTGCAGTTGTCCAACAATTTGTTTTCTCCTTGTGTTCTATTGCTTGTATGCGTATCATCTTTGTATTGCTACAGTTATAAATACAAGTAATGTATGCCCACGGGCGTACATAGTCAAAAAAGCAAGATGTAGCTAAAGCAGTGGTACCACTTTACCTGGCAAGCTAGATAATCTAAGAGCTCAATGCCTTGTAAGAGGAGAATGGTTCAAATGTGGAGGCAAATATGTTCCTGCTCATAAGTGCCCAAATTAAGTTGAATTGACGGCCATTGATGAAATTTGTGAAGCTCTGGATGTTGCTAGTGATAGTAGTTCAGATGAAGAAGACAAATCTAGTGAGAATAGTAGTGACAATGATACTAAACAAGCTATGAGCCTTTTTGTGACAGCTCTTGAGGGAACTACAAGCAGAAGAACAATGAGAGTATTGGGCTATACTGATAAAACTCAGCCCCTTATTTTGATAGGTTCTGGCAGCTCAGGTAATTTTATCAGCAAGTCAGTGGCTACTTCTCTACAATTACATATGCAGACCATTCCACGAGTATAAGTAACAATTGCTAATGGAGATAAAATGTTTAAGTGATACTGGCTTATAGAGTTTGAAACGGGGGTGCGACAGAATCAGTTTGACACACATGTCAGAGTATTGCCACTGGCATGGAATGGTTAGAAAGATGTAATGGTGGAAAGGTGTTTGTTGATTAGCAGCACAAGAAAATGAGATCCAAACATAATGGCCAAAGAATTACTCTCGGAGGTATCAACTACGGCAATAGCACTGCCAATTATTTCTACTCAACAATTGGATTTGTTAATTGTCAAGAAGCAGTTGCTTAGTTGGTTACATTAGATGATATACCTGATGACTCACATCAAAGATCCATAAATGTGACTTGGTTCCCATTAATGTTGAGGATAATGAGGCACAGATGTTTGCTCAAACCTTAAGTTGTAGAATTGGGTCTTTTCCCATAAAATATTTGGGAGTCCCATTACATCATAAGAAGCTTAGGAAGGAAGATCTACAACCTATTGTGAATCAACTACTTAAGAGAGCTTCTGGCTGGAGGGGCAAATTGTTGTTTCATGCGGCTAAGCTGGAACTAGTTAGAAGTGTTCTAGCTAGCATCCCTCTTTATTTGCTAAGTGTTCTTAAATTTCCTAAATGGGCTATTACCCTAACCAACTCCCAGTTGGCTCATTGTTTGTGGGATGACTATGAGGGACACTTCAAGTATCATCTTGCCAATTGGGGCTTAGTAGCTCAGAAAAAAGAGTTTGGAGGCTTGGGTATACCCAACATTGCAAATATGAACCTCTGCATTTTAGCTTCTTGGGTAAGAATATACCATCTTGATAAAGATAAACTTTGGAGGAAAATCATTGATCATAAGTATGTAGTTAATGACCTAACTTGTTTACTTCTTCCCCTGCTTCTGTTTCCCTCTCCTGGAAAGGTGTCCTATGGGCCGCTAATGCGGCAAAAATGGGGTACCGATGGAAGGTGGGGGATGTGAGGAAATTTAGATTTTGGGAGGACCAATGATTTGGTGATTCCAGTCTGGCTATCCAGTATTGGAGATCTATATGTGATCACAAATAAGAAAAGTATAACTATTGCTGGGGTTTGGGATGATAACCAGTTAAAGGTTACTTCTAGGAGATGTTTTAGTAATGAGATGTTGAGTAATTGGTACGAAGTTTTAGAAATTGCTCAGACTCTACACCTTAGTGATGAAGAAGATACTATTTTATGGAAACTTGAACCTAATGGCATCTATACTGTTAAATCCCTATATGTTGTTAATTTTAAAGGTGTGAGGCATTCACATGTCCACGCTGTGTGAAAGATTAATATCCCACCTAAGATTCATTTCCTTCTCTAGTTGATGGCTCATAATAAATTGCTCACCAGAGACAACCTTGCTAAAAAGGCAGAATGTTGATGACATGACTTGTGTCTTATGTACTGAGGCTGAGTCTTGCTGTCATATATTCTTTGAATGTGTGGTAGCTAAGACTATTTGGTCTGACATCTTGCATAAATAACCTTCACGTTCACGCAAAAACAGAACTGTGGGTGCGTGCCAAAATATGTGGAAGTGGAAACCAGTGGAGAATAACGTAGGGGTGTGTGCGTGCAGTGGCAATAGGGCGCTGGTTGCTTGCGACTAGCCCTAATTCTTGTAATGTAAAACTCTCTTTCTATCTTAATGAATGAAGACACGCGGTGCTCGCTCGTGTTCTTGAAAAAACTGCCTTGCGCTCCAGGAGCAAGGGCATAGTGATTCAAAGATAACAAACTTCATAATCCATTTTTTTCAGAAAGATTATTGTTTAGTACAGACACAAGTCGTCAATACATAACATGATTATTCTTCACTGCTGTGGTGTATGATAATGGTGCAAACTATGCAGCTACTGTGTACTCCCTCGGTCCAGAAATAACTGACTTGGCTTTGTATAGATTCGAACGTATCTATACACTAATTTAGACAAATCCAAGTCACTTATTTCTGAACGGAGGGAGTACATAACAAGTGCTGCAACCAATGCAACATAGTGCTAAAACACAATGACGGATGAAACTTGTAGCTGGTAGTCCGAGGTTTCGTCACTGCAGAAGCAACCAAATGAGCGGTTCAATCAACAATACAGGTTTAGTGCCAAAGAAGCCTAGAAATTAGTAGATAGGATAATTGTGAAGCCTCAGTTTTGATTAAGTCGCTTTCCAAATTATCATTCAGAATTTCACTGGCTGCCCACATCAATCGGTGTAGAGGCTACAAGGCAACAAAGCTTTTTCCTTGTCTTTTTTTTCAGATTTTCCAAGAAAGTATCAGATAGAACCAATTGCCTACAGCTAATACACATCCAACACAATGTAATTTGGTGATATGAAATATATGTGCAAACTAATGTGAATCATCGTGTATATTACCTTGTCGGTCAGGTATAAGCTATCTAGAACAGCAAATCCTGCAGCAACGCCGCCTTCATCTGATGAAGAAACTTTTGTTCGCATCAAGTAACCACATTTGTCATTCATGATCACCTTATCTTTGTTCCTGAAATCAGAAATCAAGTAATTAACCCCTTTTCAGGAAACACACCACCTTATGAGGAGAACTAGTGTTTGGACTTTTGCGTTTCAAGCACTGATTATACCGCAAGTAGGCTCCATATATCCCAAGCTCGGATACTGTGAGGGCCTCATGGCAAACACCACCACGGACAAGATTAGCAAGAGATTCTTTGGGAAAGATTCTTTGCATCAGTATGTAGGCTGAGAGAGCATCTCCTCCTTCCTTCTGGAGTCTGATCAGAGCCTCTCGCACATCGAGGCCATATATGTTGTTCCCTGTACATGAACAGCATATCAGAAAATAACTATAAAATAATATGCATGTATTTCTGTTAAAAACTAACCTCCGCCTTCACGCTGAGGCTTCAAGACAAACAAGTCAGGATTTTCGATTGCAGATTTGACAATTTCTTCATCATCCAAGCTCCATAGCCCTGCAAAGCATTGACGAAGCTTGGCAATTTCCTCCTTATTTTCAAGAAACCTACAGAAGGAATAAATTATTGTCAAATCGTATTAATGTATACCAAAGACTGATAATTGATGTGATCACTGTTGGCAGGCTGGCAGCAGTATAGCAATAATAATACCAATTATGTCACTACCCTAGTGTCTAGTCATGAACTTGTGTAGATCCATAGTGCCACATGCAGTTCTGCACATAGTAAAAACATTCAATTGCATTCCACCCATGGTACTGAAAACTTAAATCACCTTTCAAGCACGTTAGGTTTTGCTAATTCTTGTTGAATCTTCTTGCTCCCCACTAAATGATATGATATTGAAGGACACTTTACAGCAGATGATTGTTCCATCAAAAGCCTTGCACTCCATTCCTAGAATATACAGCAGGCATGCCATGGGGATTAGCGACAAAACAATTGCTATACATCCACAACACATACACAAATTTTGATTTGGTGTTGACCCTATTGATGAAAAAATGAAATCAACATATACTGGGGAATGTAGAAGTGGTAATTTGGTTTTCAATCAGAGGAATCATGACAAAAAGAAAGGCGGAAACAATGTATACACATACCGCTTCTGAAGGATAATCATTTGGTGTATAGCCTGCTCTAAAATACACCACAGCGACCTTCTTGCCATCTCTGCATTTTCCAAAAACTTTAATGAACATACAGCAAAGTTATAGCAACCACTAAAATGGTAAGAGACAAGCCTCAAACCAGTAAGCCCGTCATCGTATACATACACAACAAGCGTTCCATCAGGGAGAACCTGGCCTTCAGCCTCCACCTCTGACAAGGTTTTCCTAATAGTTGTTACGCCATGTGTAATAAATTGTCAAGGGAACACAAACTTGATGTCAGGACTTGATGTAACATGAAAAATAGAGAAGCAACATCTATAAAACATTTGGTAACACCGTCGCAAAATCAGGATTTTTTTTATAGTAATTTTAGCGTATGAACTACGAAGAAGATCCTGGACACTAAATTGGAGGAGAGCAAGTAAGCAAAACTACTAGACAGTGGTCATATGACAAGATTGAGCTTCAGGCTATATGGGAAGGTAGATAGCAACTGCATCGACAAGAACATTCTAGCAAAGACAAACTCTTAAGCAACTGAGTCACTGCATCTTTTGCTAATAAGGAACTTAAGAAATAGAAACTCATAGCCTTCATAATTGAGAAAGGTATCAAAGCAGATCATAAAAGGATATGATTCCTTCAAATACTTGACAAGCCAGTATTGGTCGTACATATTTCTTTCTTCAGGCTGAACAATCATCATAACTACAGCACTGAACATTTCATGAAAAAGTGTGTCAGTAAATACTCAATTGGTTAGCTATATACTACACATGAAATAGAGTGTACCAAACCTGTCAACATTAAACTCATCGCATGCTCTGGCCAATGCCTCAGCAAATTGACGGCTTGCCTCATTTCCAGGAACCTTTTTGGCGTCGAGACATAATAAATTTCCATACTGATTAATCAATGTCCTGCATAGAATTATTACTCAGTTGATATACTCCTCATAATGATGACTAAATTATAATGCTGACTAGAAATGATCTGATATGTACAAAAGAAGTACAAAAAACTTCATATATGTAAGAAAGTACAAAAGCTATTCCCATCTGAAATTCATCATGCCAGTCTATGGTCTAGTCTTTCTGCTGATCCGTACCTACTATGCATGGCAGTTACGCTGATGTGAACAAGATATAGTACTTCGAAGCAATGCAGCAAATACTAATAAAGACCTAATATCATCTCATTAATTTCAGAAATGTGAAACTTACCAACTAATATCAGTAATGTAGCCATAGATCAGTACTTCTACTAAACCTGACACATAATTAAATCAGGATATTCATTCATTATGAATACCAAAGCAAAATAAATATATTCAGTGGGCAGTGAAATGGCCTATTACAATAACAAGTACATTTTAGCAATTCTCAATTATCCGTAAATAAACCCATCAAACATAGTATTATATTTATTTTTTTAACATCGCAACTACAATGCAACATCGTTTTAGAAGTGTAGATATCATTTTTTTAGACACAAAAATCATGTGTACAATATATTTCTTTTTCCTAACCAGATTTTTTGAAGTAAATGTACAGTACAAATATACTCAAGCATAGCAATGTAAATACTTCACTGTTGGACTTTACCTGTGAAGCTCAGTCACTAAGGAACACAGCCCAGGAAAAGATACTGAAATAGTGTTGAGCTCTATTTGAAGAAGAGAATTGGTTTCCGAATCCAGCATATAATCTGATCGGTGCAACCCCAATCTAATGTTCTGGTAACAAAATTATCACTTGTCAGCACCTACTATTAGGACATTAACCAAAAGAGGGACCAAGAGACTAGATGGATATGTTAATATTGAGGTATAGGAGTTGACCCAGTAGTAAAGCTCAGGTGAATCACCTCATCCTTGTTCGTATTCATCATCTTCCTATGAATATCTAAGAGCCTCGAAGTGAAATCATCAACCTGCCTTGTTCTGGAAGTACAAGTATCACTGTATCAGTCCAACAGTTCCATAAAAAATTCTTACCAAATTATCAATAATCCAATTCATACAGATACAACCTTTAAACAGTTATAAGGCCTATCATCATGAATAATTGGAATGATTTTGTGAGCTGATATGCTTCTATATCTCGGTTAACTTGCAGGCAGAGCTCTGAATAAAAAACGTGGAGAGAATGAAAAGGAAACTCACTTCGACAGTGAATCCTGCAGGAACTCCCCATCCAAGCTGACACGATCCACAAGCTCGTTGAAAACCGGAGCCAGGTCGCACGCCTGCTCCCAGAAAGATTCCGGCAGACGCGACGGGAGGAGGGAGATTGGAGCATGGACCAACCCAACTCCAGGAACTGTCCCTGATCTCTGCAAGACGACAGCAGCAACGCTTTGTCAAGGGCAGTGGTTTGCGAACATTCCAAGTTCTTCCTACCGCAACAAAGTGCACTCAGAGATTACTCATCCGGTGCCCTGAGCTCGGCCGATTCAAGAACGGGCTGATTTCCAGGGAGGTTTGAACCGAGGAGGCGAGGACCTTACCGGGTCCGCGCGATCCCCGACGACGAGCCCGTGCATCCCGCACCACGCCGTAGCCACCCGCGCCATCTCCTCCACCGCGGCGGCGTCCGGCGACGGCGGCTTCCCCTCGGTGGTGCTCATCGACGGCAGTGGTGCGTTCAGAATTTCTCGGTAGTTTGAGGTGGTAGATTTTCAGTCTGAAGGTTCACTGTGAGGTGGGAACTGGGGAAGTTATAAGTGTTGGCGGTGGTTGCGATTTTGAGGAAGATGGAGGGGGCGGCGCAGAAGTAACGGGGTCAACTTTTGGTCTCTGTAAAGTGTTCCAATCGCTTTCTCTGCTTGGGCAGCCTCCGTTCTGAATTGTCGGAACCTGGTCACATTGGAAAATTAAATTTTAACACTAGTTGTATTTGAAGTATAAAATATTTTTAAAAATACACATGAATGTATTGATTAGAAATTCACCCAATCATTATTTTTGGCTTGCCATCAGAAACAAACAGATGTTGGACAGCTGACAGGCTAAGTCGACGGGGCCTCCAACATCCGGCAGTATGTCCCTTCTGTGGCCAATGTAGAGAGACCATTGATCACCTACTAATGTGGTGTGTCCTCGCACATGAGGTTTGGGCAACTTGCCTGAGCTGGTGGAACAAAGGCCATTGGCTCCCGAACCACGACTCTAAATTGGTAGCTTGGCTTCAAGGCAGTCAAAGGTCGAGAGCGTGACCTTTGGACTGGGATCTCTCTCGTCTGTTGGACGCTCTGACGTCACAGGAACAATATTATCTTCGAGGGGGCCAGGCCATCCCCTGTAGAGGTCATCCGCAAGATTTTCGCGGAGGCGGACCTGTGGAGGACGGTAGGGCTGTTCGGTGACTGCCTAGGGCAGGTGGATAGGTGGAGGTGTCACGAGTAGTTAGCTAGGGTGTGTGTGTTGTCCTTGTGACGGCGGAGAGTTGCGCTCGTGGCGCTTGTGCCACCGTGTGTTGTATTTGGGCCTCTTGGCCTTTTCCTTCTATAAAAAAGATACGTCTCTCAGGATGTATCCTTAAAAAAAGAAATTATGTATTGAGTAGTTTTGTGTCAAAAATGTATTGAGTAGCCATGTTGTTGCATTCTCATTTTCACTTTGGTCGTAAAAGATCATATTATGTTTTTTCAAGAATACAGATCATATTGTGTTACTCCGTACTAAAAGATATACAAGTATTCCCTCCATCTCAAAATAGATATCAAGAATTTGTCAGAATTTGGATGTATCTATATGCTAAACAGTGTCTAGATTCATTTAAAATTTGCGACACAATTTTGAGACAGAGGGGGTATAAGATTCTAACAAATATATACTCCTCTGTCCCAAAATAAGTGAGTAGACAAATCCAAGTCACTAATTTTGGGACGAAGAGAGTATGTGATTTTTCAAAAAAAATGGAAAACTTGGAAACATGTCCTCGCTGAATTTTAAGAAGCCGGATCAGATGTCTCGTTCAGACTTCGCTCATAGCGGCGTATCTTCAACTTTTAAAATTCAATACTCCCTCCGGTCCATATTAATTATCACTACATTTCTAATACTAAAACATGTTTAGATACATCTAATTTTGCGAGAAGTAATATAGATTGGAGGGAGTAGGAAATAGTGTTCGGCATCTATCAATTTAATTCTTCCATTTATAAGAATCAGCAGATTTCGTGGAGATCAGACTAAGGCAAAACTCAAATTATAGAAGTGGCGGGGGCGGCGGACGCACAAGTTGCAGGGTTAGCTTTGGTCTCTGTAAAGTGGCCTTCATTGAGCAGCCTCAAACATCAAAATGGACTAAACGAATCCAAACCATTCTACTCCCTTCCTCTAGAAAAATAAAAGATATTTTAGTTTTGTAAAATAAATATATCTAGACAATTGTGTATAGATTCGGAATGAACCCATACACTAAAATACATCTAGATATATTCGTTTCTATTTAAAAATAGATACATTCATTTCATAAAGCTAAAATGTCTTATATTTTTAAATGGAGGGAGCGTTCCACTAGTAAATCATTAGGCTATTAAGAAAAGAAAATGGACCTTATAATACTCCGTACGATTTCTTGCGTGTTGTGGAGTATGACATGTATCATCTTGCATTGAGGGGTATAGAAAATTACTACTCCATTGGTCTCAAAATAGATGCCACAAATTTTACGTATTTAAATTTAGATATATCTAGACACTGTTTAGTACTTCCTTTGATCCAAATTAGTTACTCAGATTTGTGTAGATTCGAATATATCAAGGCTTGTTTCGATAAATACGTCTAGTTCAAGACGGTGGGAGTACTATATAAAAAAGATAAACAGCTTACATGATAATGCTTATATAAAGATGCCCCTGTTGACAGTTTAAAAGATGTATTTTAAACAAAAAAAGTTTGTTCAAAAGTTTCCCGGTCCCTCTTTGTTGAAAGTTGGGCATCTCGAGGTTCATCATTAGCATTTATCTGGATGGATGGCATCATGCATGACATGGCAAAACCAAAGTTGTGTCTTGATTAAGTGAACCTGAGATGCTGATAACGTATCTAGATATAGATGCATATAGTCTAAATACATACTCCCTCACGTAGAAATACAAGACGTTTTAGCTTTCTAAAACGAATGTATCTAGGTATACGAGGCTCCAATGTCTCATATTTATGAATAGAGAGAGTAAAATCTAGATAAAGCTGAGGCCATTAATATGGTCTGGAGGGAGTACACCGAAGAAAAGAGTTTGAGTTCATCTTTGCTCTGGTAACACATTTTGATGAGACAGATATTTAGGTCATGTTTAACCTGTCTCCAGCTTCTCAACACACCGTGAATTTGAGCGGTGATCACAAAAATAGCATTACAAAAAGCGTCAAATTTGGATACGAAGGAAAGATTCTAAGAGATGGATTGGCATAGAGCCATGAAATCTAAGCTCAGCATATCGAACTGTCTGACCAAAAAAGATGTACAGATTTGTGTTTCCCACTTGAAACACTATTTCCTCAACAAGAACACTAAAACAAAACTTCCAGGACAGCTCCGTTAAGACCAAAAAATCATTAAGGGGCGCGCCCAGGGATGAGTATTGGCAATCATAATTCTTTTGGCAAAGCTGCGGAAGGACATTTTCCTAAGGTATTCCACAATATGTAGTCTCCAGAAGAGGCCTGTCAAAGGAGAACAATGTTATCAGAGACTATCTTATTGACAAAATTCTGTCTTTCAGCACCAGGGTCTCATAACAGATTAGTAGTAACATAGTAATGCAAATAGAGTTTATATCTTTGGAGAAGAAGCTAAAAGTCTACTTGTGGAAGAATCTTTTGCGACGTTACTCTAGTATCTTCATTCTAGAGGGGGTACAGAACAAGTTGCAGTAGCATTTTACTATTTTTCTTTGTCTTTATTGTGTAAACAATTTTCAGAAAGGCAAGATGCTCTCGTTAGTCCTTACAAAATTGTCTCCAGCTGCTTGGAGACTGTTTTCGACCGAAGTTTGTAAGTGCACTTGTGTTTCTTATGTGTCAACTATAACAATAGCTGTCTATGCAACAGAAGTACGAAGATCAAAATGTTTATAGTTAGTTCAGCACCAAGAAACCAAGTTCATATGTTCGCATCTGCAACCCGCTCCAGGTACATCAGCCCACCAGAGAATGGGCCATGGTGGCCCATGCATGAGTGTGTATGAGCATGTTTGGGATTGTCCCACCTCTATCCTTTTAGCGTGAAGCGGGTATGAAAACGCAAAGAGGATGCTACTTGTGTGTGGCTGACCCAGTACAGGGTCAGGACTAATACGGTTTGGAACCTGAGGGTGTTTTGTTACACAGGTCCTGTACTTCTCTTCATTTTGTATGTGCAATTCTCTAAGATTAACTAGCCTACTCCAACTTGCTCGGGAAAAAATTACTTTGATGATGTTGTTGGTTGGATTCTCTAAGACTAACTATTGAAATGTTGTGAAAGCAGCTAACTGTTTTCAGTACATGAGATAAGAAAGTACCTGCATTGAGTATTCTACTGGGGCTTTGACAGAAGGGTAAATGGTTACCTGCAGAAGATCGTTAAGGTATAAAAAACATGGTGTATAATTATGATTCTTTTATTTGAATGAAGCTTGAAGAAAATTTTACAGCACGAACAAAATTACCACTTAATTATGGAGGTCAGGACATGTAAGGGAGCAAAGCATGGTTGTAAGAAAAGTTTAATACTCCCTGTGCCAGAAACAAGTGACTTGGATTTGTCTAGATTCGCATGCATCTATACACTACATGCGAATCTAGACAAATCCAAGTCACTTATTTTGGACGGAGGGAGTATGTACTCAAGCACTACCACTTCTAACCAATTAATAATGGACGTCAAGAGATTTAAGAGAATGATTACAGGGTAATCTCTTAAGCATGGTAATAACTACTAACGGAAATTTAGCATGACTTCAATGGCCCCATATGTTTACTAACCGCCTAACATCAACCTGGCATGCAATGTGTTCAAACATATGGCTGCCATTTTGCCTCACTTCAAACTGTGAAAAACATTGTGTAAACAAACTGAGCTACGACCACATCTGAGGACAACAAATTGGATAACTCTAAGCTACTTGACTGACTGACTGACTGACTGAAGACGGAAGGAGGCTTAACCATCATAGGTGATCAAGAAAGGTTACAAGTTACTTACAGATCTTGGGTCGATTATAAGACCAGACAGCGTGCCACCAACTATCTTAAAAGAAACCTGAGAAAATATTTAATAATCAGTTAATACTAAAGAAACAAGTCTAAGCAGGAACAAGAAAGGTGTGCACAGTGTGCTGCCGTATGGATATAGTAAAAGAATTCATGGGTGCGCAAAAGAAATAACATAGATGACAGTGGTGGTTCCAGAATATGCACTCTGCTCCCAGATAGAAATATTATATAAACGAAGTAATCCCATGAAAACAACTGCTTTATGATCCGATATGAAGGAACAGAACAACTGAGAGCTACTATGTTCTATTCACAAGACAATATGACCAAGAATAGTCAGGCATGTCAGTAATATAATGACGAGATATGATTGTTCTCAATTCTCTCATACTCATAAGAATCATCAGCACATGATCTCTAGTTAGAATAACAACATCATCTTTCGACAGGGACAAACCTTAGCATAGTTATAAGCATGCCAAGACAGTGGCTCCTCCAAGTCAACTGCTGGAAGGTCCTTGTTCATTTTTTCCATCAGGTAGTCATCCAAGTTAGAACTATTCTTAGTGTTATCTTGCTCACAATCACTATCTTCAGTATATGCTGTGGTTGAAACTGACTGAAAGGATGAATTTACTCGCTGAGTTGTTTTAGAATGAAATCTAACAGTACCAGAGAAGGTGGCCTCAATGCTCCTACCACTGAGGCCCCTGCCGCTTGAAACAATTCTCCATTCAATTGAATGTTCTGTCATCGAAACAGTCCCAACTGATGGATTTCCATCATATGATGCAACTCTTCTTCGAGGAAATGGCATTGTAACAGTGCAAAATTCCATAAGAAAGGGAGACTTGTAAGCCTCCATCAATCTTAGCTTAAATAGAAAAGCACCTTCATTCTCAGATACCATAGACAACTGGTAGAACCCTTTAACAGGTGGATCGCTGTTGCATGGAGCTTGATAGTGCATCAAAACAAAATTTCCTATTGGTGGTTGAAATATCAGAGATTGCTTATCACCACTTGGCTCTGAAGCTTGAACACAGTGATGGAACGATGATACCTCCACGCGAACAGCTTTTAACCCGGTCAGTGGCAAAGAAACATCTGGTAAACCTTCCAGCTCAGCCCTACAGGTTACTTGTCCCGAAACAGAAAGGAAATCTGGCACATCATCACGGTCATAGAGTGCAGCATTTATGGTCTCCAGGCTAGAGAAGAGAGTCCTTTGCCTGCCTTTGTATAGGTAAGGCTTCCAGGCAGGTTGCTTCTGGTCTGTTGGAAGAGGATCAGCTGAAAATCCACTTGTTCTAACCGAAGTAACATTGCTATAATTAAGATCCTGAGGCGTGCCTGCAAATATATGTTGCCAGCTCAGTTGGGTAACTTATAAACAGATCCATGAAACAAGATGATAGAAAACAAAATGTCATATTCCATAACAGGAGGCTCCATTGGTACTCAGTTACTCACCAAAAGGCAAAGCACCAATGATGAAGTTCCGAAGCAAATCCTTGTCAAAAGGTCTTATACCACCTTTTAAAGAGTCTGACTGAGCAGCACCAACAGGCGAAGAAACTGATGCAACTGGGGCTGCAGCAGGTGCAGCGATATGTTTTGGTCGGGCTGAAATACCTATACTTCCAGTCAATGAATCTAACAGTCCACCAACAGAGGGGGCTGAACTAACAATCACCTCTGGTTCAGCAACATCACCAGTAATTATGTCCCCAATAACATTTGCAACCATAAAGGCCCTATGATGGAACATGAAGTATAAGAGTCCAAGTAATGAAAAATGGACATCAATTGGTTCATGGCAGTATACAACTCAGAAATGCTTCCATAAAATATATGAGTTAAAAAAATGGGGTTTGCTAGTGTAAAGAATGAAACATGAAAGAACACACATAAATATACCAGGTAAGCAAACTTACATTACCCTGTTATGCATGGAAGATTGAGCAGAATGGAAGAAAGATTGTCATTCTCCTTGGATGAACTCCCGCAATCAGGTCTTTTCAATAGGCTCTCGAACGCTCTAAACGACTGAGGATCCACCAGAGGCAGCACAAGGACATAATAACCTCCACGTTTCTGAAGAACCACTGGCCACAGCATAAACCCACTTCCTTCCTCTTTGTTGATCTGAAGGGATATAATGTGGCGAGTGATTGGATCATCGACCCAAGAATCTGATCCCACAGATGATACACTTGTGCGGATACCAGAACCACGTGCCGTTCCTTCCCTGCACAATGTTCACATTCAAGTGTTTATCACATCTATTTCTAGAATCAAGAACATACCACAATATGTGCTGATGCAGTTATACGTTCAGTGGATGAACTACAATACTAAAATGGATACCTATGTAGGAGAATGTCCTTTTTCACAAAAATTAACACTGTCAAAATCCTGCCATCTAAATTATTATGTTGTATAGCTAATTCACATCCACGCATGAGTAATTTAGCATAAAACTTTTACACGACCACACCAACTTCTCCAAAGCAAGCTACTCCAAGAGCCAGAAAGCAGACGCCATACCTTCTCCGGCGGTTGGCAAAAGCGGCGGCGACCTCGTAGTCCTCCGGCAGCGGCATCTCCGCGCCCCTCCCTGTCCCTTCAGCCTCCCACGCGACCCGCCACCGCTTCTCCACCACCGCAAACCGCCTGATAGAAGAGGGGAAAGGTGAGTTTCCGAGACCAAAAGGGGTGAATCTTGGCTCGAGAAGCCCCGGATTTCATCTCGGGGGTTCGCGAGGTGGGGCCGGTGTCGGCCGTGCGTACCTCGAGAAAGCGACCGTGTCGTGCGGCGTGAGGATCCAGATTGCCCGGACGCTGCACCCTCCGCCGGACATGGCTCGCCGGAGGTGCGGCCACGCGGTGGCCGTGGACTCGGTGCTTGATGGAATGGCCGGGGACTCGGGGAAGCCAGTAGAGAAGACGACAGGATTAGTACAAGAATATAAACCCGCCTTCTGTTTAAGGTTACGCTTCTCTTAGTTTACGTGTTTTAGTTCAGCTGGGGCATCCGGGCATGCAATTACCGATTTTGATCAAGCGCACGCGAGCGAGGGCAAATATATTTATTTTTTAAACAAAGACAAAAGCTTTGCCTGTTTTATTAATCGAGAGAAATTTACTCCCTCTGATTTAAAAATATAAGATATTTTAACTTTATGAAAGGAGTGTATTTTGGTCTCTTTTAGTGTTGGTTCACTCCAAACTTAAATAAACATACACACTAAAAAAGATCCAGATACACTTATTTTATAAAACTAAAACATTTTATATTTTAAAATGAACAGAGTATGTTACAAACTTAACAAAGCGGCTTGGATAAAAAAAGCCTACCCTGATAACAAAATAGGCTCGGATGGTTCGCACCTGCAGCCCCACCAAAGAGCAGCGTTCCACACAATTCCATGTGTTCCGGTTCATTCTAAATTTTTCATGAGCAAAGATAATAGCCCTTCACAACGTATTATCTAAAGGCTTAAGCCTGAGAGAATGCAAGCCCATTGAGGCCATCGTTGGTACCGTCGCTGGTTGTGGCCCCGTGGAGGCGTTTCTTCCGTAGCTGCTTCGCCTCTTGTAGCCCTCGCTTCCGCCGAGTCCACGACCTAGACCTAGGTTGCCTCTCCTCTCATCGCAAATCCACGCCGCTGACCAAATCGCGAGCTCACAGCGACCCACTCTCCTCTCCAATTCCTATCGTTGTTGGTAACTGCTCTTCCTCACAAATACCCAATTCACAATCCACACCCATCGCTGCCGCCCACACACTCTCCCGACGGTCGGCGCCCTCCTCTCATTCCCGAGGCAGCTGGCGGCGCGGGGGACGAGCTCGGTGCTCTACTCTCATTCCCGAGGCGGCTGCCTTCGCCATGGAGGACCTCGGCGCCCTGGCAATCCCCGTGGTCAATACTCTCTAAGGTGGGCGATGTGTGTGTTTGTCGCTAGCGGAGCAGCCCAAATGCCTACACCCCCTCAATCCAGAGTTTCACTCACAGTGGCCGCCGTTGCTCCTCCAGGTCATAGTGGCGATAAATCGCTCCGCCCCATCTCCTCTGTACCTAATTTATCATCGTGCCCTCCGCTACTTCCTCTCTCTCTCACGCTCTCTCTTTTCGCAGATCGGATCGGTGGCGCATTCGCCGGAGCAAGACCACGTCCTAGCAGCGGAGCTTGGGAACATTCGGAGTGGCACGCGGTCGCCGGAGCAAGACGATATCCCAGCGGAGTTTCGGAACAGGAGTCCTGCAGGCGACACGAGACGCATCGAGGAGAGGGTACGTTGGCTGGCCACTCCCTCCTCTCCTCAACTTTCTCTGTCCTGGCCTTCCCTCTCTCTCATCCAACAGCAGGTGCAGCAGGAGGGACAGAGATATCCTCATCAATCACGGCCTAGGATAGAGATGGTCTCCATGTCAGCTGAGCTCGACCTCCACTATCAGATTTTTCTTTTCCTTCCAGCTTTTTTTTCTATTCATGTTCTTAACTGTTACAGGAAGAAGTATCAATAGATAGTTTCATAGCCCATACGCATTGGATTAGCTACATGAAACACAACAGTTCACTATTAATTTTTTGCTCTCTTGGTATTTCGGTAACTGAAGCTTCATCTTCTCTTATTAACTTTGAACGTGTTTTTAGAATATTACTAACACACTGTAATTATTTTGAACATCCTATGTTTTAGATCTGTGATTGACAATAAACAAAGACACCATACTAATTACGATTGAGGTTTTGAACACAACCTTATGTATATTGTTCTTACTAACCATATAGTTACAGGGATGCTTGTATTTCTGAAGTACATTATCTTATCTACAAAGTTAACTCTCATAACCATACACAACATGTGCAGATCAAGGCAAGCTGCGCTGGCGCGCCCTACGAACATGGCGTGCCGTAGATGAAGCGACTCTGTTAAGGAATTCTTAGTGAACTCTTGGTGGCCTCCATGTATAAGGACCTTCGGCTTTAGGTAACTATGGTTTCATCAAAACATCAGCAAGTAGCAGGGATGGGGTTGCAAGTCATAGGTTTGAGATCTTGAGTTGCGACTTGTTCTTTTCATTTACCCCTGTGATAGAGCACCACAAACCTTCGACCATGTTGAGATTACTCCAATGTGAGGTGTCAAAAACTATCAAAACAAATCACTCTGTTATGCCTCTCGAAATGTGAAGAGGGTGTCTCGACAATTAAGCCATCATGACGTGTGAGCCGGTCCGCCATCCGCACACGGTTTTGTAAAATCAACCAAAGCGAGCATTTGGGGGGAGCCCAACTCTCCCAAACCACCGCATAATGAAAGATGTGTGCGTTGTCTCAAATTGTACCACATAGGTCGAGGGTGTGGTGGTCTTTCCATTGTTTGTGAGTTTCCAAGTAATTATGTCCATGTCGTGCCATCAGAAAGGTGAATCTCGTGAAGCTTTCTCCAAAGGGTGTAGAACTCACAGATGAAGGACTGAGATGCCTCCTTTGAAGTTGAAGTTCCCATTCCAAAAGTATTGATCTAAAGTCTGGCGCAACTTATAGGAGAAGGAAGCACTACACCAGCTAGAATGTGCTTGCTTATTGTGATTTCGACATGAAGTTTACATATGTGCTATCTGGTTAGGAATGATCAGCCCATGCTACAACCATCCTTGTCAATAGCATGTCTAGAGCTGATAGGATCAATATTCCTAATGACAAGTTCTATCTAGGAGATGTTGGATATGCTTGTCATCCTGGGATTCTTCCACCCTTCAGGTTAACCAGGTACCATCTGAATGAGTTCCTTGGAAGGAACATGCCAATGAATGCTAAGGAGTTGCTCAATCTCAGGCACTCTAGCCTTAGGGTTGCCATTGAGAGGGCATTCACTACTTTGAAGAACAGGTTCATGATCCTTGATAAAAAAGCCATTCCACCATTTCCCCACCCAGGTAAAGCTAGTGCTTGTTTGTTGCATACTCCACAACTAGATCTTGGGGTATGGCATTGATATGTATGTGCCAGATGAGGAGAATGCAATTCCTGGTAGCAGTGGCATTGTCCATGGTGTCGAGGCATCTGGAAATGAAGCTTGGAAGACCAAGAGGCAGGAGTGGGCAATGGCAATGTAGAATGATAGAGGTCCCTCCATGATCTGAGAATAAGAAGAAGAAGAAGAAGAAGAAGAAGAAGAAGAAGGAGAAGAAGAAGAAGAAGAAGAAGAAGAAGAAATAAGAAGAAAGAAAGAAAGAAGGTTGCACCCCCTTTCCTGGAAAATATTCATGATTGATTGTATGTTTGAACTGCCATTTGTAGTAGCTAGGGTTGTGATGATGAACTGATGTACTGCCATTCATAGTAGTTATGGTTCTGTGATGATGGACTGCTTCAGATTATCGTACTGTCGGTTCTACCTTTGTTTGTGATAGAATGGTAAGATCACCCATGGAGAGAAGAGGTGAGCACAAGCCTAGCCTGGAGCCAACCAATCACACATGCTTCCAGCCCATTTGTCATGGAAATACCACGCCATGCACCATCTTAAGAGGGACCAGAGATGCGGAGAGCAACGACATCAGGTGAATTGAGGACGAGATTGGTACACATGAGTTACCCAGGTTTGGCCCCTCACTCTTGGAGGTAAAGACCTATTTCCTGCTTTGTTGAATTGTTCTGTATATTGGATTACAATGGTTTCACCGGCTAAGATATGTGTTATTGCCAGTGAGATCTAGGTTTGTGCACCTCCATGTGTGCACCTATGGGGTATTTCATGGGGAGATTCTGAACTAAAAAGAGACTAAATGTTTCTAACCCTAAGTCGGCCTTATAACATGGTCAACTTAGGGTTTACAACTCGACATGTTCCTGCAGGGGCTAGAGTCCTAATATATGACGACTATGACCTTCTTTCCTTGTACTCCAAGCTCATAGTCTTCGTATCTTCCACGACTCTCCTGAATCGACTAAGGACCGGTCCTTATCCGGCTTAGGCCTTGTTTGCCCGTGTAGGCCCACCAAGAGCGGCCATGGCCCGCTATCCCGTATGTTAACTAGCCTAGTAAGGTACCCGGCATGCCAGATCCACAACATTAGCCCCCGAGCTCTTCGAGTGCTATCAACCAGCCTCTACACTTCGCTTGTTCCTTAGCTAGAACGTCGTTTTTTTTAACTTGGTGATCTCCTGAAAACAAATAAAAAACAAACCAATGAGTCGGTAAAGTAAAATGCCCAGAGTTTCTATCAACTCTTATGTTGTGTCGGCTCTAGTCCTTTACATAATTTTTTTCCTTTGTTTGACTAACTGGTCTGAAGTCATCGCACGATCAGAGCATCTTTTAGAATTTGGATCCTAGCATCAGTCTTGTGTCAGGGATGCGACCGATGGGACACTTCAATGCCACCGGCTGATAGTCGTGGGAGACGAGGCGCGAAACCATCATGATGATTTTTTCACGCATTGCCTCAGCTTCTTCTTCAGCACAGGTCATGCTGAGGCAAGTAACGTCTGTCGTGGTATTGCCGACGAGTACGCCATGGAGGGGTCCTTATAGTGCGTGTTTAGAGATGTGGGGTAAGGCGGAGAGTTGGTGGGTACGAGGTAATATAGCTTACCTAGGTTCAAGTCCCATAATGGTGGCGGAACTCTACTCCTGCTATAAATCACTATAGTGGCAATACGCCGAGTTACAGAGATAGGTTCGCTGTGCGAGGTGTTGCGCGTTGTACGCAGCAATCTAAGAGGTTATCTGCCCTAAAGGCTCCCACAGGCCGGCTTATAAAGGCGCCAAGACCTAGGGTTTACAGGGAAAGGTCCTTGCCGGACAAGGTAAAGAGTCCTACACCCACTAGTCTTCCGTGTCTTATACTCCAAGGCTCCGATTATGTCGGTGACTCCTGCGTAGACTTCCTTTATCCGGCATGGGCCTCTCTTCTGGATCTGTCTAACTGGGCCGCCCAGTAGGCCATAGGCCTTGCTACCAACTACGGGCCACCCGGGTTAGGCGGATTGGTGACATGCTATGAGGATACCATATAGCATATCCCCAACAGTAGCCCCCGGAGGACTTTGAAATCTTGCGCCGTCTTGCTCGTTGATCTCCGAATGTCCCGTCTAAGTGATGCCGGCAATCCGTGGAGCAATATCTCAAAGGTCTCCCAAAGAACCCTACAATCCTCTCCGGCTTCGCAATGTAGCCGGAGATTCCTTGAATTCTCGCTTCCAGAGTCGGGTAATCTCCGCCTTTGATGGAATCTTAGGATGTGACCCTTCACTGTGACTGTCAGGAGGATGACGTAGGGTACAACCTACGCTACCTCGAAACTCACAGAAATAGAGAATTAATCATCAGCTATTTTTATGCACGCGAAATCCGAAACGGCAAAGCGGCAAAGACGGAGGACGTGATGAAATTACCGTGCACGCTCACTTCCATGTCGGCAACATTCCATCCATTAGATCTCTATGCACGAATCTTGACGCGGGGTCTATATATTTTCACCACAGTTAGTCTATTTATCCCTTACCCGCATTCGCTTTCCAGTCTTCATCTTCCTCTAGCCGCGCAACCGTTCGAGCTCTTCTGCGAAAACCCTAGCCAGAGCCTTTCTCTTCTCCACCCACTCCCTTGTCTCAATGGCCTCCAGCAGCTCCATCCCTTCAATGGCAGCGACTCCCGAGGCTATTCTGGAGCCATCCTAGGGAATATCCATCCCACCGGAGGGCGTGGTCGTTCCTATCTCCGCCATGGTGGAAACCACCGGCGATGACCAAGAACGAGCGGCGCCCAAAGCCGCTGAAGAAGAAAACGACTCCCACAAGGGGGTGTGGAGAGGCTCTGACCTCACCGCCGAGGATCTCCAAGAACTGGTCACTGAGGGGTACCTCCTCGCAACGAAGGAATTGGTCTGGCGGGCGACGCCGGCCGGCGAGGTGGTCGCTTCTCCCCAAGCTGGAGAGAAAGTGTACCTCAAGTCTCCGACTTCTTCCTAGATGTCCTCCGGCACTTCCGGGTACTCCCCTACAATCTCTCTCCCAACAGTATTCTAATCCTTAGCAACTTCGTAGCTCTATGCGAAGGATATCTAGGGATCAAGCGTAGATTAGATCTATTTGTATATTTTTCACCGTCAAGAGAGAGAGTCCGTAGAGTCCAAGGATGAATTGTGGATCTGTGGAACCATTAGCTTCAAGATCCGGCCTAGCCAGCGCTTCCCCGACACAGTAGGGCATGAGTCATACAAGAACTAGCAGCGCATGTATTTCTATGGCCCAGATATTCCTCTGCCTGACTGCCTTGAAACTTATCCCTACTTCGTCGATGGAGCTGCCGCTGAAGTGCCTGCATGGCGGACTCCAGCCTCTCTTCCCTCCGACGATGAAGCCAACCGCGATGTAAGGCGGATCGAGTGGCTCGTAGACGGATGTCTGATGGGCTTGGACCTTGCCATGTGTTGGTTCACTAGGCGGATCCAGCCTCTGTAGCACCATGCAAAGTTGATGCTCAAATACAATCAAGACAGGAGGGATCCCATGCGAATTCCGCGGGATAACTTCTCTACTGACTCCATCAAACTCTGGCTCAAGGACATCATCAAGGTGAAGGACAAGAAGCATGGCTTCAAGATCACCTTTGACATGTTCGAGTGCAGCAAGTGCCCAGAGGTAACTTATGTTTCCTTTGTTGCTCGTTATATGCTCTAAGGTTTTTCCGACTTGAAGTTGTCCATCTAACACTCCTTTGTATCCCAGCTGGCGACCTTGGCAGCGGATCAGATGGCCTACCAGGTCTATGATCCCAAACTGAAGGATATCCAAGTGGTATCCGACCCTCCCCCCAAGGATCAACCAGCTCCGGCAGCACGAAAGCGGAAGACCTCCACCTCTAACGCTGCTTCCGAGGCCAAGAAGAAGAAGAAGAAAAAACAGAGAGTGGAGTCTCCAGACGTTCCACCACCGCCTTAGAGGCGGAGAAGAAGAAGTCCACCGACATTCCCCTCACCAGGGCTCCTGCCGTGGAGTAAGTATTTTCATTCTCCGGCTTGTATTTTTCAGCTCATACCTTTTTTCAACTCATGTACTTATACTTTATACGTTTTAGGAGGAAAGCCGGTGTTAGTTTGAAGCGATCCTCCAAAGATGTTGGAGGGTCAGAAAACATTCGTGACATGTTGACCAAGGATTTGTCCGCCAAGTCCTCTCCCGCTACTGCTCCCCCTACTCCTGCCGCCAAGCCTTCTACTGGCCCCGCTGAGCCTTCACCCCCCGTCATCCCTGAGATCTCCGCCATGGAGACAGATTTCAATCCAACACTTGATATCTCAGTCTCTGTCGAGGCAGATGTTGCGCCCAGTGGCCAAGCGACGCAGGAGAGTACTTCCTCTAAAATGGCTGAAGCTCCGGCTAAGGATGCCATCGAAAAAGGGAAGGAAGTGGTGGAAGAGGTGGACATGGAAGCGACGATCGAGGCGGGAGCCTCCGAGCCCTCATCTGCTTTAAAGGTGCAAGAGGCGGCTAGGGCTTCATCCATACCTCCGGCTTCAACCTCTCCATTGGCTACGACTCCTCCGACGTTGAGCTGGATGACCTCATCATGCAGGCCAATGCAATTTATAAGAACGCCCGGACCTTCCATGATTCCTATGCCCATCTAGCCAACAATCTTAGGGTCATTGCTATCGTAAGTCTTATGATCTTTTACTTCTTTTGATTTGTAATGTATCCCACTGTAGCCCCTGAGCTCTTAGGCGGATAAACCAATAGTTATTGGCCTGAGTGCTCCAAAGAACTAAGTGTAGAACTTGGCAGTGTAGCCCCCGAGCATTTAGTTGAAACTGAATAGTTCCGACTAGATGCTCTAGAGAAACTAGCTTATTTTAAAATCATATACTGTAGCCCCCGAGTGTTTAGTTGAAACTTGAATAGTTTCGACTAGATGCTCTAGAGAAACTAAGCATGTTAACATCTTGTGCTGAATGAGAACAAACGAGGATAGCCGCCAATGAGAGGTTTGTTGCTCTGCGGAAGGAACTGGACCTTGAACAGTGTAAAACCAAATTCCTGAAGCAACTGATCAAAAATAGCCAGAGTTTGTTTCCTACAACAGCTCCTTGCTTTTCTCATTGAATTATTTCTTCCGTCTTCTGATAGCACTTTCTGATTTCCGTATTACAGAAGCCATTGCCAAGGCCAAGAGCAACGTCGAGCAATCCAAGCATATCCAGGAGCTCGATGATGAAAACAAAATTCTGAAGAAGGACCTGGCCGATGCTGTCAAGGGCCATGATGTAGTGATGAAGGTGTTGCAAGAGTCTGCTAACACTAAGATGCAGCGCCTGAAGGACGAAATTGCGCAACTCAAGGAGTAGAACCAAGCCACCCAAGTGCAGAATGCTAGAAACCTTGAGTGTACAAGACAGTCCAGAAGGAGCGCGATGCCTTGGCAGAGACGTGCAAGAAAGCGGAAACGAGCATCTTCGGTAACCTTTCTCTGTCTTGGTCACTTCTGTAATTTGGACAACTATTTTACTTGTTTGTACTCATGGTCCTTGTACTTTGTGCAAACCATAGCTCCCATTGGCTTAGCCAACTTGGGTGAGGGTGCTCCGGATCCCAAGGAACGCATGATTCTTGTCGGCAACTTTGTTAGCACCGCCATCGCCCAAGCCAAGGAGATAGCTCAACCCCTGGGCATCAATATCAAGGCGGCAGACTCAGCAGCCAAGTTCGCGAAAATCCTGCGCTGAGCCCTCGAGAAAGTCAAGGACTGGAAAGCCTCTTGCGTCCGGGCTAGTGCTAGGATGACCCTGTCCTTGGTCAAGGCACATTACGACAATGCCGACATTGACTTGGTGACCTCTGGCATGCCCAAGCTGGACGAGGAAGGCCAAGAGATCGATAGCGATGCTATTTGGAACTCCCTCGCCTGCTTCGACACCAGAGTTGCCAAGATGTTCAAGGCAGATGTCTTCGTGCCTGCCGAGATTCTCGATGAAGACATGGCCTCGTCTGAGTCTAGCCCCTCTCCTTTCGAGTTTGACGAGCTTTCCCGGCCTGGCTCTCCTGATGATGCCACCATGAAGCTCCCTGCAGCAGAGCCATGAAAAGCAATGTTTGTATTAAATGTGTCTCTGCAATGTGTATGCGGAAAAACTTATGTTTTGCTAAGGCAGAAAAACTTCTACTCAAGTTTCCTGCAACTTATCTGTTTCCATCATGTGTATATTTTTTAAGCAATTGCTGGCTTATCCATTATTCTGGTTCGTATGCTTGACCTTTCGTGAGACGGAAGACTCGCAGCGCAGAACTATGCTCTTAGGTGATGATGCTTAATAACACCGTCAAGAACCTAAGAGCAAAATCGCCGGCATTGAGTGCCGAAAAGTCACTACTACGGAATCCACATAAAAACTTCAGAAAACGTGTAGACTAGAAAACTTAAGCTAACGCCCATAGGCAAAATTTTCACAAGTGCAAATGCAAACTTGCGCATAGAGGGTTTATATGATCCAAAAATGAACAACTAAAGGAGGTAAAAGACTCAGAGAATATGAGTGAACCAAATGCTTTATTTCATTGGTCATATAAGAAACTTATTACATAATATAAATGCACTAAGTGTAAAAGGGACGTAGTTGTGATATGTTCCATGGCCGATCTGTCTCTGGATAGTCATCATCGGAGTCACGTTGCTTGTGCTTGCGATTTTTTGGCCTATCTTTCAACTCACGAATATCAACGAGGTAATAGGAACCACTTAGCAATGCTTTGCTCATGACGAATGGTCCTTCCCAAGGCGGGGATAGTTTGTGTGATTTCTCCTGCTTGAGCCTAAGTACCAGACCCCCCTCTTTAAACGAGCGATGATTTACGCAGCGAATATGGTAGCCACGCAACTTCTGCTGGTCGATGGCGGAACTTTGGCTGCCAGCACGTGCTCTTCTTCAAGTAGGTCCACATATAAGCGTCTAGATTCTTCAGTGTCATCCTCGTTGTAGGTGGAAACTCTTGGTGCATCGTGGAGGTTGTCAGATGGGAGGACTGCTTCTGCTCCATAAACCATGAAGAAAGGAGTCAAGCCGGTGGATCTATTGGGTGTTGTTCTCAAACTCCACAAGACAGATGGTAATTCCTCCGCCCAGGCTCCAGCTGCTCTACATAGCGGTGCCTCTAAGTGTGGCTTGATTCCGTGCAGAATTTGTCCATTGGCCCTTTCAACTTGCCCATTTGACTGTGGATGTGCCACATTGCTAGGTCAAGGCGAATGCCTTTTTCATGACAGTACTCCTCAACTTCTCTTAGAGATAGATTTCTGCCATTGTCGATGATGATGCTATGCGGGAGACCAAATCTCACCACTAGATCCCGGATGAATTTTAGGGCGGTTGCCCCATCAAGCTTTCTAATGGGTTTAGCTTCAATCCATTTTGTGAATTTGTCCACTGCTACTAGCAAGTGTGTAAATCCACAGGGTGCTGTTTGCAAAGGCCCCACCATGTCCAGCCCTAGACTGCAAATGGCCAAGTTATTGGTATTGTTCGCAATTCTTCAGCTGGAACACTTGGTTGTCTTGCATAAAACTGACACCCAAGGCATGTTTGTACCAACTTGTCAGCGTCCGCCTTGGCAGTTATCCAGTAGAATCCTTGTTGGAAGGCTTTAGCCACCAATGATCGGGGAGTGGCGTGATGCCCGCAATCTCCGAGATGTATTTCTCTAAGGATGTCAATACCTTGCTGCTGGGAGACACATCTTAGGAAAACTCCAGTGGTACTTCTTTTGTATAGCTAGCCGTCAATGATGACGTAGCCTTTTGCTCTTGGTACTATTTGCCAGCTTTCGACTTTGTCGGCAGGCAAAGTTCCATCTTGTAGATAGTCCATGAATGGTTTCATCCAAGCCAGAGAGGTCACTTTACTATGTTAACAAATGAATCCACTCTATCCGGGTTGTTGGGTCCGCTCCTTTCATGGATGGGGTCTGTAAATGTTCCAGGAAAACGCCTGGCGGAATTGGTCGACGAGCTGATCCAAGCTTTGACAGCAGATCTGCCGCCTCATTATCCTCCCTTTTGACGTACTTGACTTCGTAGCCGTCGAAGCACTTGGCTATTTCGTCTACTTCGTCTTGATATTTCGCCATCATAGGGTTCCATGTGTTCCAGGTGCCAGCTACCTGCTAGGCAACCAAGTCAGAATCTCCACAGCAAACTATGCGCTTGATGCCAATATCCTTGGCCACACGAAGTCCGTGAATGAGGGCCTCATACTCCGCCATGTTGTTGGTAGCGTTGAAGTGGATCTATAGGACGTATTGCACCTTTTCTCCTGTTGGTGATTGTGCCATTGAGCAGCTTTGATCCGTCAAAGTGCATAACCCAATATTTTGGCTCTGGTACAGGAGTGTCTTTTGGCAGTTCTGTCCAATCCACAAGAAAGTCCGCCAATGCTTGTGATTTGATAGCGTCGTGTCTCTTGTAGGTGATTTCAAAGGCGGCAAGTTCAATGCCCCACTTTGCCACTCTCCCTGTAGCGTCTCTATTGTTGATGATGTCGAACAGTGGAGCTTTGCTCACTACTATGATGGGGTGCTCCTGAAAATAATGCCTTAGCTTACGTGAAGCAAGGGAAACTCCATAAGTTATCTTCTGGTAGTGCGGGTAACGCTGCTTGGATTCTATCAAGACCTTGCTTACGTAGTAAATGGGCCGCTGAACTTCGTATTCGTGCGTTGGTTCCTTGCACTCCACCATGATGACGATGCTGATTACTCGATTGGTTGCCGCCATGTAAACTAACATAGGCTCCCTTGGTACCGGTGCTGCAAGTATTGGTGGAGAGGAGAGTATTCTCTTCAACTCCTGAAGTGCTGCATCAGCCTCGTCTGTCCATGTAAATTTGTCCGCCTTCTTGAGCAAGTTGTAGAGCGGCATGGCCTTCTACCCAAGTTGGCTGATGAACCGGCTTACTGCTGCAACGCAGTCTGTGAGCCTTTATATGTCCTTCAGGCATGTCGGGCATTTGATGTCGAGGATGGCCTTGATTTTCCCTGGGTTCACCTCAATTCCGTGATGCGAAACAATGAAACCCAACAGTTTGTCGGAGGGTACCCCGAAGACGCACTTCTTGGGGTTCAGCATCATGTTGTATTTCCGGACATTATCGAAGGTGTCTTGCAAGTCAGTGATAAGATCATTTGATTTCTTTGACATTACCACGATGTCGTCCACGTAAGCGTGTACGTTACGACCTATTTGGTCGTATAGGCAATGTTGCATAGTCCACTGGTAGGTAGCACCAACGTTTTTCAACCCAAAGGGCATCGTGACGTAGCAATATGTGACATAGGGTGTGGTAAACGAAGTGGCCAATTGGCCCGACTTTCGCATCCGGATCTGGTGGTATCCTGAATAGGCATCGAGAAAACACAGAAGTTCCAAGCTAGCCATCGAGTCAATGACTTGGTCAATGCGAGGCAAAGCAAACGGATCATTTGGACACGCTTTGTTCAAGCCAGTTTAATCAACGCACATTCTTAATTCATTGGTTCCCTTTTTGGGGACAAGTACAGGATTTTCCACCCAGCAGGTGTGAATAACTTCTCGGATAAAGCTAGCCTTAAGTAACCTAGCTATTTCTTTGCCTATAGCCCTTCGTATTTCATCACCAAAGCGTTGTAGAGGTTGTTTCACCGGTTGGCATTGGGATCAATATTCAAGCTATGCTCGGCAAGTTCCCTAGGTACACCTTTCATGTCGGCAGGTTGCCAGGCAAAGATGTCCCTATTCTCACGGAGGAACTCAACAGGCACGCTTTCCTATTTGGGATCCAGGTCCGTGCCAATGGCGGTGGTCTTGGAGGAATCTCCTTCTACAAGCTCCACCTGCTTGGTCTTGATGGCGTCCTTGAAGGCGGGTTTGGCAACAGTGATCTGCTTCTTTGAAGCCTGCATCTCCGAGGCATCGACCTGGTTCTAGATCTCCTTGAACTCCTCACCGTAGAGGACTGCTTCAGCGAAGGCGGCTTCACTGAGCTCGCACTCCCGTGCCTTGGAGAATCTTCCGTCAGCGGTGATGACGCCATTTGGTCCAGGTACCTTGAGCTTGTTGTAGACAAAGCATGGCCTTGCAAGGAAGGAGTGGAAGATGTCGCGTCCAAAGACGACGTGGTACACGCTCTTAAAAGGCACCACTCAAAGGTCATGCGTTCTTGGCGGTAATTTTTGACATCCCCAAAGGCGACCGGAAGGGTGATGCAACCTAGGGAATTTGCTTGTCGGCCGGGGACAACCCCATGGAACATGGTGTTACTCTTCCTTAGTTGGGTCTCCGTCAAGTTCATCTTGTGCAGTGTATCCAGGTACATGATGTTGATGCTGCTTCCACTGTCCACGAGGCACTTGGTGAACTCTGTGCCATCAATCAAAGGGTTGATGACCATGGCATACTAGTTCTCTATTGGGATAAGATCTGGGTGGTCTTTCCTATCCTAAGTAATTGGAACTTCTGACCACCTGACGTACTAGGGAACCGGAGGGAGGGTAGCCATCAGTATCCTCAGAGAGGTTTTTTGGGCCCGGACGGTGGGGGTGCCAAGGAAAGTGTGGTAACACGGAGCCTTCTTTTCGAAGGGATTTTCCCCTTTATCCTCTCCCTTGTCGGAAGATTTGGGTTCCACGTCTTCATCCATATCACTCGAATCCTTGGGCTCTTCCTCCTCCTTCTTCCTTTTGCCCTTTCTGCGGGGTCTGTTTTTCCGACTTTGCTTGTAGCCAGACTCAGGGTCCTCTTGAGATGATTGACAAACTTGCATTGGCGGTTGGTGTGGGTAGCCTTGTCGAGATGGACGAAACACGGCATGTCACGGTACTCTTCATACGTCTAGGGAACGCGGGGCGCTGAGGGTGTAGCATCACTCCTCTGCTGGCCACTGCTAGCCCCCGGCCACGTCCACGCTGTCCGCCTCCGCCTCTGCTAATGAATGTTGCGGAGACCATGTCGGCTGCTTGCTTCTCTTCAGGCGGATTCTTCCGCTTGTTAGTATTGTTTTTTTCTGGCCTGGGTAGGGATTGCTATTGCTGGCAGTGATCCGCGCGCGTCGTTGTTAGCCATGGCAAACTCGCTAGCCATGGCGATCATTGTGTTGAGAGTGAGATTGTTGTTGTCTTTCTTGCGCTTCAACTTATGGTGGAGCAAAGTCCCCTTTTCTAGACCGTCGACGAAGGCGGCCATAGCGGTCTGTTCGTGCACCCCTGCGCAGGAATTTTTCATATCCAGCCAGCGAGAGAGGTAAGCACGAGAAGTTTCATCCTTTTCTTGCACACACCGCTATAGGTCTCCGACAGTACAGGGACGTTTGTATGTGCCCTCGAAATTCTTGGTGAACGCTTCATGCATGTCCAACCAATTGCATATTGATTTCTCCGGTAAGTCATCGATCCATTGTTGGGCGGTGCCGGTCAGCATGAGTGGGAGGTACTTGATAGCGACATTGGGGTTTCCCCCTGCGATGTGAATCGCTTCACTGTAGTCCTGCAACCATGTTGCCGCCCTAGTGGTGCCATTGTAGGGCTTGATGATCTTGTCTATCCGGAGGCACTTGGGGTAAGTTGTGGCTCGTATTACCAGTCCAAAACAACGTGGCCCAAGGTATGGAACTCCCGAGCTTCTTGGATCTTGTCCAGGCACGATCGTGCGTCATATGGCTCTAGCTGCTTCCCTTTTCCGTCATGGGGAGTGGCCTGATTTGTGAGATCCGCCATGGCCTCTAATGTCTACGCACTTCTATTCTTGTAGATAGTTGTTGGGCCTCCAAGTGCAGAGGTTTGTAGAACAGCAGCAAGTTTCCCTTAAGTGGATTACCCAAGGTTTATCGAACTCAGGGAGGAAGTGGTAAAATGTATCCCTCTCAAGCAACCCTGCAATCAAGATACAAGAAGTCTCTTGTGTCCCCAACACACCCAATACACTTGTCATGTGTATAGGTGCACTAGTTCGGCGAAGAGATAGTGAAATACAAGTGGTATGGATAATTATAAGTGGTAACGGTGCCAAAAAAGAGCTTTACGGGTAGGAAGATACTAAAGGAAATCTGAAATAAAGATGGAAGCAAGCAAACATGTAACAGATCTAGTTGCAAACGGTGTTTCAATGCTTAGAAACAAGGCCTAGGATCATACTTTCACTAGTGAACACTCTCATATAAATATCATATCTTTATGATAGTACTCTAAACTACTCTCCGGTTGGATAACTCTAATCCACGGTAGGGCTATAACAGCACACCTCAAAGTTTGCTTTCCCCATCTAGATAACCCCTCACTATCACCTTAAGCGCTAGATGGTTCCAACAAACACCACAATCTCATAGAGACATCCAACTCAAATTATACTCATGACAAGTATTTATGTAACCTTAGCCAAAGTGCCACACGGTGTGCACACTGTCAACTTCACACACATGGGGATAAGAAGAGATTCATTAAAGCACTTGAGTAGCAGAATAGATTTATAGATTACGAAGCTCATGATCTCAATAAGATCACGCATAGAGAGAGATGAACACATAGCCACCGGTAGAGCCCTTAGCCTCGAGGAAGAACTACTCCCTCATCATCATGGGAATCAGCAACGGCGATAGAGATGATAGTGGAGATCGATGGAGATGGCTCCAGGGGCAATTCCCCGTCCTGGTAGGGTGCCGAAACAGAGACTTGTGTCCCCCGAATCTCCTCTTCGGTGGCGGCAGCACTGTGGAGGTTTTCGTGGTTTTCTCCCGGATTATTTAGGGTTTCTGCATCAAAGGCTTCTTATAGGCGAAAGGGCGATGTCAGAGGGTGGACCAGGGGCCCACACCACCTGGTGGCACGACCAGGGGGACCCGCGCCACCACATGGTGTGGCCAGCCCCTAGCCCCTCCCCGTCTCGTCTTCTGGCTCTGTGAGTCTTCTGGTAAAATAGGAACTTTGGCTTTTGTCTCATCCAATTCCGAGAATATTTCTTTAAGAGCTTTTCTGAAACCAAAAACAGCAGAAAACATGCAACTGGCACTGTGGCATCTTGTTAATAGGTTAGTTCTAGAAAATGTATAAAAGTATCTCAAAATGTAGACAAAACATAAGATAGTTGATATAAGACAAGCATGGAGCATCAAAAATTATAGATACGTTTACAACGTATCAACATCCCCAAGCTTAACTCCTGCTCGTCCTCGAGTAGGTAAGTGATAAAAAGAATAATTTTTGAGGTGACATGCACCATCACAATCTTGATCAAGGTATTTGTAAAACATTGATAGCTAGGATCATAGTACTTTAACATAGACATGAAAGATATAGTTCTAACAATAAGACATAGCAACTATGTTGTAACATGAAAAGGTACAAACAAAAGATTCATGAATAAAAATGCTTTGAAAGACGTTTGTTTGTTTCACATATAGAAAACATAATAAGAATGGTATTCAGCTTGTCCCTCATGGTATAGCAAAACATAAATGCATAGGACACCTTCAAAGTTCATAAGGGTGACTAGATACAAGTAGTTTAAGAACAAGCAATATCAAAGTTATGAATCAATCAACAAGTTTTGGGACAATGCACATTAAACTAAGAATGGCCACTATGCTCTCTCAATAGGTGCATAAAGATAGAAGATGGAGACTCAACATAAAAGTAAAAGAAAGGCCCTTCATAGAAGGAAGCAGGGATTCAAGTCTCATAAAGAGCTTCCAAAAATTATGGTACTTATTAGCTTTCAGCTCTCATTGCCCCTATCATAAGCATCTTGAAGTAATTAAGGTTAAAGTGAACAAACTATGGAGTATATGCTTGACAAAGTATAAGTTGGTAATCTCATGTCCCTTGAATACGAGGGCCGCTCCTCATGCTACTCAAGTTTAGTTACCAGTAAGTTCTTGTCATAGTAAGTACATGTGTATCATAGAGAACCGCCAACAGGGTACCCCTTGCACATGATACAGGAGCTATCCCATAATCAAAATGACAAGGCAAGCAGAAAATGAGCATCTCAGCAATCTTCTTATTTACCATGGGAAAATGGTGCTTTTTTATCTCTTTCCTATTTTCTCATATTTTTTTTCTTTTTCTCAATCTATGTCTCTTTTTTATAAGAAGAATGATTCATAGATTGCTCACTATGGTGATGCTATAAGTTTCCACCATGATTAGGCATGGCTTAGGCTAGCGGCCCAGGCGTTTCTCTAACACACATACATAACTCCATGGACTTACAAGCTCCCCTTTCATTTCACACCGACGACATCCATAAACAAAAGAGCATGATATCAACTGGGTACAATGAATAAGTGCAATGTTGAAAGCGTTCCCCATGACAACATGGTTCTGCTAATCCCAATGTATAAATGCAAGCATATACAACATAGACGACATAATGGTTCAAGTTTATTAGGGGCAAGAAAAGTAAAGTGTGCCATCAAGTTCGTGAGAGCTTTAATCACTAATTTTCACATAACAAGTTTAATAAAACATAAATATACTTGGAATAGCAAATGTTAATAGGTAGGTATGGTGGACTCTTTGGAATAACTTGGTTTTATTTGGAGTTGGATGCATGAGTGGAACTCATACTTGGTATGGAGCCTAGCAAAAGACTGGGAGCGACCAACTAAGAGAGCAATAATGGCCATAATCATGCAAAGTGATAAACATTATTAATTAAAGCATAAAGTGATATTACAAGACGAAAAATAAATGATCATAGAGGCTATGGTGACTTGGTGTAGTCTTAACATGGTGTGAGCATGCGCCAAGTCAACCCAAAATAAAGCATCAAAGGAGAATACCATAATATTATGCTTTAATATGCTAAAACAATGCATGATTCTTTTAAGGCACATTAAGCAATCTCAATTATTTATAACAAGTCATGCTACAACAATAATCACTAAGCATAAATCCAAAACAATATCAAGCATGACATGATAAATTCTATGTCACAGTCAAAAACAAGCTCCTTTTTACCACTTAAGCATGAACTTTTCCTACTCTTTTCCAATCCAAACCAATCTTATTTGAAAACTAATGTATGAATGAGGAGGTACAGCCAATTTATTCAAGCAAACTAATCAAAGGAAAACTAAAAACGAAAACAAAGACGCTCCAAGAACAACATAATTGTGCATGAAACAATAAAAATGAAGTGTTTGGAAGAAACCTGATATTTTTATTGATAAAGAAGGGGATGCCTTGGGAATCCCCAAGATTTGACGCTTATTTTTTTGGATATTTCTTGGGGTGTCACGGGTGGCATCCCCAATATTGAGCTTTTGTCCATTCTTCATCTTATCACATTACTCTTCCCTACACTTTAAAATTTCCTTCATACAAAACTTCACACAATCTTCATTAGCAACATTAGTGTACTCAAAAGATAATAAACCTTTGGGGTTTAGTTTTAAAACAGCAAAACTTTCATTAAAAACACAATCTACTGTAGAAATTCCCTCAAAAAGCTCAATTCACCAAAAAGAACCCAAAAAGAAATCGATAAAGAGGCAAATGCAAATAATGGCAGAAATTTGTCAAAACAGACCAGCAGGTAAACATTGATTTTTTCAAAGACCTTCTATTGATAAAATCAAAAAGTGTTGAACTAACAAAAGTTATCTAACAACCTGGGGGATTTATTCAGAAAATTACAGCTCAATCCGACATACAGAGATTTTTCATGAATTTTTACAGTGAAGCACAAAAATCTGTTTCGAGACAGCACTTCCCCAAATCTTACTTCCCTCTCATTAGAGGTTATTCTTGGCACCAAAATCAAATAAAAAAGGATAAGGAGAGGTTATTACAAAGGTAATAACTTCCAAGACTCAACTAAAACTTTTGGGTTATCTCCCAATAAGTACTTTTCTTTAACGCCTTTAAGTTAGGCTTGATAGTTTGAGAAGATGCTCACATAAGAAATATGAATTGAAGTAAAAGGGAGCATCAAGAAGCAAATTCAAAACACATTTAAGTTTAACCCACTTCCTATGAAAAATTATCTTGTAAAGAAACAAGTCATGAAAGCAGAAAGCAACATGCATAGAAAAGCAAAACAAGTGCAACTTCAAAAATTTCAACATAAAGAGGGGAAACTTAATATTGTTGAGCTACATAAAACCATGTTTCCCTCTCTCATAATAACTTTCAGTAGCATCATGAATAAAATTAACAATATAACTATCACATAAAACATTCTTATCATGAGCCATATGCATAAAAGAATTAATACTCTTCACATAAACATAGTCATTATTATTAATTGTAGTGGGAGCAAATTCAACAAAATAGCTATCATTATTATTCTCATCACCATAATCATCAAATATAGGAGGCATATTGTAATCATAATTAATTTTCTCCTCAATAGTAGGTGGATTGAAAATATCATATTCATCATTGTAATCATCATATATTGGAGGCATAGTGTCATCAAAGTAAATTTTCTCCTCCGTTCTTGGGGGACTAAACAGATCATTTTCATAAAAACTAGCTTCCCCAAGCTTAGACTTTTCCATAGAAAGCAATAATGGTGTCCAAAGAATTCATACTAACAACATTGCTATTAGCATGCAAATAAAGTTCCATAGGTTTTTTAATTTTATCTTCAAACACTTCATGTCCTAACTCAAGATAAATACTATAAAGCTCTCTAATTTTGTTGTTGTTTTCCATTAAGCCTAACTAGTGAAAACAAGAAACAAAAATACAAAATTGCAGAATCTAAAGGAAATAACTTCGAGCACTCACACCGGAGGATGTGAGTACCTTTTACCTTACCTCCCTGGCAACAGTGTCAGAAAATAGCTTGATGTCTACGCACTTCTATTCTTGTAGACAGTTGTTGGGACTCCAAGTGCATAGGTTTGTAGAATAGTAGCAAGTTTCCCTTAAGTGAATTACCCAAGGTTTATCGAACTCAGGGAGGAAGTGGTCAAAGGTATCCCTCTTAAGCAACTCTGCAATCAAGATACAAGAAGTCTCTTGTGTCCCCAACACACGCAATACACTTGTCAGGTGTATAGGTGCACTAGTTCGGTGAAGAGATAGTGAAATACAAGTGGTATGGATAATTATAAGTGGTAACGGTGCCAGAAAAGAGCTTGACAGGTAGGAAGAGACTAAAGGCAATCTGAAATAAAGATGGAAGCAAGCAAACATGTAACAAATCTAGTTGCAAATGGTGTTTCAATGCTTAGAAACAAGGCCTAGGGATCATACACTAGTGAACACTCTCATATAAATAGCATCTCTTTATGATACTACTCTGAACTACTCTCCGGTTGGATAACTCTAATCCACGGTAGGTCTATAATAGCACACCTCAAAGTTCACTTTCCCCATCTAGATAACCCCTCACTATCACCTTGAGCGCTAGATGGTTCCAACAAACACCACAATCTCATAGAGACATCCAACTCAAATTATACTCATGACAAGTATTTATGTAACCTTAGTCAAAGTGCCACACAGTGTGCACACTGTTAACTTCACACACATGGGGATAAGCAGAGATTCATTAAAGCACTTGAGTAGCAGAATAGATCTATAGATTACGAAGCTCATGATCTCAATAAGATCACGCATAGAGAGAGAGATGAACACATAGCCACTGGTAGAGCCCTTAGCCTCGAGGAAGAACTACTCCCTCATCATCATGGGAATCAGCAACGACGATGGATATGGTGGTGGAGATCGATGGAGATGGCTCCGGGGGCAATTCCCCGTCCCGACAGGGTGCCGGAACAGAGACTTTTGTCCCCTGAATCTCCTCTTTAGTGGCGGCGACACTATGGAGGTTTTCGTGGTTTTCTCCCGGATTATTTAGGGTTTCTGCATCGGAGGCTTCTTATAGGCGAAAGGGCGATGTCAGAGGGTGGACCAGGGGCCCACACCACCTGGTGGCGTGGCCAGGGGGACCCGCGCCACCACATGGTGTGGACAGCCCATGTCCCCTCTCCGTCTCGTCTTATGGCCATGTGAGTCTTCTGGTAAAATAGGAACTTTGGCTTTTGTCCCGTCCAATTCCGAGAATATTTCTTTACGAGCTTTTCTGAAACCAAAAACAGCAGAAAACAGGCAACTGACACTATGGCATCTTGTTAATAGGTTAGTTCCAGAAAATGTATAAAAGTATCTCAAAATGTAGACAAAACATAAGATAGTTGATATAAAACAAGCATGGAGCATCAAAAATTATAGATACGTTTACGACGTATCAGCCTCCACCATGATGGCTGCTAGGTGGCAACGGTGGCGGTGGATGCGGTGGGTTAGACTTCTTGCTATGGCCCTCCTGCGACTCCTCACGCCTGTCGCGATTGCTTGTCGGACGTGGCGGCTCCTTATGGGATTTGCTCCTATGTCCTTCATTGCCGCTGCGCTCTCCGGCATGCCGAGGCTGCTCGCCCTGGTCGCGTATAATGACGCCGGCCTAGGGCCGCCTTGGCGGTGGCATTCTTGTACGGGTGGCACGACTCTGGTTCCTCGTGACACCAAGATGGCGGTGGAGGTGGCGACCGGCGAGGATGAGCCTTTTCTCCGTGATCAGAGGATATGGGGATGGCGTCAGTCCTATTGCGTGCCTCCCTCCGTCTTCGCTCTGTAGAGCCTATGCAAGATCCCTCGTCACGGGGAGATTTTGGCCTTTTGCGGTTGTTCATGGTTGATTGGAAAAGCTCCGGGTTGGACTCAAGCCTCTACGAGGTAGCCTTTTCCTGTTGCTTGCATGCCTTAGCGACGAGGTCGTACACCCGAGCAACTGCTTCTGGCGACCTGTCCTACTCTAGGAGGGTCTTAGGGACAGTGATGTTGAGGGCGGGAGTTAGCATGACTTGCCTCCCCTCTGAATCGATGTATGGGGTGGCTTTTGTCGGCTTGGAGCCCTCCTACCCCAACCCGCGCCAAACGTCGGGATATTCGACAACGTGAGCTGGTGCCTTCTTTGCCTTTTGCTTCAACATCAATTGCTTGTACTCAGCCTCCATAGCTCTTGCCGCCTTGATGGATTGCTGCGCCCTAGCCATGTCTTTGTCCAGCTTAGCGTCCTTCTCTGCGATGCACTTGGCCTCCGCCATGATGGCCGTGCGCTTCTCGTCAAGCTCCATAACGCTCCGTATATGGGCAACTGTGATAGGTTCAACGAGGAGTGCACCGTAAATTGCTTTGTCGGTGGGGATAGCCAATGGATTGCCAGCTGCAGACGTTGACGGTGGCATTGGCGGCTGGTTTGATTGTCGAGCGGTATTGGGGGCTGTGGTGAGTTCTTGTGCCGGCTGCGGGCGGATAACCGGAGGAGGCATAGCCTTGGCCGGAGCCGGAGGCTCAGCGACCTTTTTAGCTGCTGCTGCTCTGGTCACCACTGGTGTGGGCGGAGCTCTCTCACGGTCCTGTTCCTATCCGTCTTCTTCCATCACGCTCCTAATGGCGACTAGCACCTGGTGGGAAGCGTTGGTCTTCTCGGGGTGCTCCTCCTTCTCGATCTCCCTCATAACAGCGTAGTATTCCTTCGAGTTAGCGTCTAAGCCACCGCTATCCATATTGATGTCGGTGTATAATGCGTCAAGTATGGAGTCAGAGTTGGCTTTGGCGTTGGCGATGGCGGATGTGTAGGGTGATGCAGGCGGGCCGTTGTTGTTGTTTCCTCCTCCGGCCATGACGGCAATTGCCGTTTCAGTCTCTTCGTTGGCTTCCATGTATTCGTTGACGATGGTAACCATCTCACCCAGGGTGAGAGGACCTGCGGCCTGCCGCCTTCGGAGGGTATATCGGAGGAGTGTTCCAGGTGTGAGTGCTTCCACAAAGTGGTACACAAGCTCGTTGGCACGGTCGCCCTCTAGGGTTTCCTTCACCCTCATCCATCTGGCGAGGTATTCATGGGGAGGTTCTCCATCCCTTTGAACGCATCTGGACAGATCGAAGATGGTGACTACACCGACAAAGTGTGACCTGCACATCTCTAATGCTTGAGGAAGCCAAGCGGATTTGCGGGGTCCTTCCACCTTTATATCCTACACTGGGGCGGTTTGGGTGGGCCTTGAATTTTCCTGATCTGATCCCCCATACTCCAAAGAGAGGTATGGCCCAGATCCTTCCGCGAACGTATCCTGCTCATAGGCGGTCCGTGCGGGGCTTGACGAGTTTCCGACTTCCTGGGATCTAGGACCCGAGTCGGTTTCGCCGATGAAGATGTGGATGTCTCAAAAGGTGATGACAGAGCAGTGCATAGGGTTCGTCTTCACCGGCACCCAGAACTGATCTAGAGGGACGATCAGGACGTTGTTAGAGAAGAGAACACATCCAATGGCTATGGTGTCACCAATTCCCGCAAAGAGATTGGACCTCGCTCGGTGTAGAGCTCGAAGCGCCTCTTGCCCCACGGTGGGTGCCAATTGTCATGGTACTGCCGACGAGTACGCCATGGAGGGGTCCTCACAGTGCGTGTTTAGAGACGTGGGGTAAGGCGGAGAGTTGGCGGGTACGAGGTAACACAGCTTACCTAGGTTCAAGTCCCACAACGGTGGCGGAACGCTACTCCTGCTATAAATCACTATAATGGCAATACGTTGAGTTATAGAGATAGGTTCGCTGTGCGAGGTGTTGCGCATTGTATGCAGCAACCTAAGAGGTTGTCTGCCCTAAAGGCTCCCGCAGGCCGGCTTATAAAGGCGCCCAGACCTAGGGTTTACAGGGAAAGGTCCTTGCCGTACAAGGTAAAGAGTCCTACACTAATACGAACTAGTCTTTCATGTCTTGTACTCCAAGGTTCCGAGTATGTCGGTGACTCCTGCGTAGCCTTCCTTTATCCGGCATGGGCCTCCCTTCTGGATCTGTCTAACTGGGCCGCCCAGCAGGCCATAGGCCTTGCTACCAACTATGGGCCACCCAGGTTAGGCGGATTGGTGACATGCTATGAGGATACCCATATAGCATATCCCCAACAACGTCCGACGGATATTCCGCTAGTACATAATGGTAGGCTCCTTGATTTCTAGGATCCTCTATTAACTAACGGAGTTTTTTCCGCTAATCATCCTGATTGTGTTGTTAATGCCTGGATTACTCGCTGGTTGCCTTCCAAAATCCGTACTATAAGTAACGGAGGGGGAGGGCTGTGAGCTCATTTTCCCTAGCTTTGTTCCTCTTCTTCCTCGCATCCTCTTCACTTCTTTGGACCTCCACTCTCTGTTCCTCTCCACCTTGCTCATAGAAGTGATTGGTGGGTGCTCAAGCACTCCTTCCACCACCATCGACCATATGGTTTACCGGAGGGGTGGAGGTGCTACTAGTGGCAATGACAGCGGTCGCGGTACAGGAACGGAGGATCCTGTAGTTGAAGATAAGCGGGGGATCTCCTATGACTTGGGTAGCATCACTACCACTGACCACCTGCTCCAGGGGATTGAGGACGAGGTTTGCCTCCCCGAAAAGGAGGTGATCCACTAGAGGTCCGCACTGCTGGGAGAAATCATCCTCATACCGGAGCTGGGAAGATAATTGTGTTCGTTTCCCACATCGAGTGCGGTCTCACGCTCCCAGGGGGACGCCTTCACCCGGAAGCTTCTGTCACTACAATGCGAGGTGGTTCGACCTCGCTGCCAACTCCATTCTTCAAGTCGCAACTTACAAGTTTTGTTGTGAGTGCTTCCTTGCTATCTTGCCGTCCTTCCCCCTCTGGTTAGAACTCTTCTATTGCAAAAAGCAAAAGTCGAGGGGAGAGTTTCTTCAGTGTAAGGAAATATCATTCTAACTACGGCATTACCCGCCACGGCTGGCTAACAAGATCTATCTACACCCCACTTCATCTCCAAGGTGTCAAACTAGCAGAAGGCATACTTATACTACCGGCTAACATTGCCATAGGGAGAGGATCCTTTGCCCCTACTACCATGGGAGCGTTTGTGCTGACTAATGGTCTGAACACCAGCCCTGCTGAAGCCAACAGATCCTTGATCGATGCTTATCTCGAGCGGCTCCTTATCTTGAAGCGTTGGGGCCTCCGATTTAGGAACCACGCCAGTCTCTAGATCAAGGAGTGGGTGTAGCCTCTTCGAACGACTAACCTCTCCCTCGCCTCCTACACCAATGCCAACAAACATCTCCGATACTCGAGAGTGACCATGAGTGAACATGACTTTGTGACCAAGATGACACAACTTCTAGCTAAGAACAAGGTCACCAACATCGACTATGGAGGCCTGGCTTCGTTCTGGAAGGGAAATGAAGTACCTATCGCAAGTTCTTCACTTGGTTCTTTATATTGTTCTCGTTAGTCGATTTCTCTGACTGTATATTCTGAGTTCTCGTGTTTACTCTCCAGAGAACTTCGTCAATGAGGCTTTCATAATTGAGGACGTCATTGACTCGGATGCTTCCAAGGAGGAGGAAGAGGAGGACGCATGGATTGTGTTAGCAGCGGAGGACCCAACCTACTAGGAACCCGCACAAGCACCACTTGAACCGGCCTAGTCATCCGGTGAATTGGAGGACCGGATGACCATGGGTAAGCGCACGACCGTCAAAGGCAAAGCTTCTGCGAAAAATTCCCATGCGAAGAGGGTCAAGGTTGGGTTATCCGGCCCTACCAAGATCAGCAAAGCCACGACTACCAAGGAGAAGGAGAAGAGTAAGAAAACCTCTCAATAAGCCCCTTCGACTACCCTCCACATTGCACATTCATTGCTTCAGCCGGCGGCCTCGAGCCAGCGTCCCACTAGCCCTAAACCAACGCCAGCAGCCTCTAAGTCGTCGTTTGGTTTTCTGAACTTTGAAGAAGGAGAAGAAGTATCATTTCCCGTCATCGAGTAAGTGACTAATTTATTTCTTGATTTATCAGAGAAGGCTATGTCACCTTGCTTATTCGATGCCTTGCTCTTTGCAGTAGTGCTAGTTCTTTATTGTCAAACCACCTCTCGCCCCTAGAAGAATATCTCTCGTGGGGGCATGTTGATCCCAAAAAAGTCCTAGGATCTGCTGCCCCTAGAGTTACTCTAGGTACTACCAAAAGTGGTCCACCTGAGGGTCCAGCATTCGATGAGGATCTGATGGAGGTTGATGGTTCCAAAGTCAGGGTGGATGACCCCTCCACTTTGAAGGCTCACCAGAGTTCTGATCTGGCCGGATCATCTACTCCCACTCTCTTTTCCTCACTAATTGACAAGGTCAAGGGGAAGGAGCTTAGCCGGCACACCAATCTTCAGCAACAACTGGCCTCTCTCGAGAAAGCCTACCAGGTAACATGAGCCATCTTATAATTCCTCGAGTTTTGTACCACTTGTAGCCTCCAAGACCATAACCAATTTTTTTGGAATCGTTTTTGGTCTTAAGATTTAGATTGGTCGCAAACTAATGCTTTTGGTAGAACTAACAATTGTAGCCCCCAAGTAACAAGCCGTCTGACTTAGTCGACTTGGTACTTGCCATGCATGGACACCTTTCTTTCATTTCAAAAACTTGTGGCTGTAGCCCCCAAGAAAAATGTGAAATCGTGTAGTCATTTATTACTCATCATGCGAGACTAAATTTCTGATTGTATCCCCCGAGTAATGTCCAAACTAATTGCTTAGCCGAAACAATACTTATCATGCGAGGCTAATGGAAATAACTGTACCTATTGTCTTGCCCTAAACAGGATGAGGTTGCTGATCTGAAGCGTCTATTGGAATTTTGCCTAATGAAGGCCTAGCCCATTTATATTATTCAACAATTCCTGAAATCCTAGAGGCCCACTTGGCCCATTCATGCAAGGCAAGAGGTGGGACAAAAGTTTAGTCCCACATTGCTAGTTGAGTGGAAGTTGGACCAGCTTATAAGGTGAGCTCTTCCACCACTTGTACGATCTTGAGAAGAGAAGGCATATACACGCACGCTCCTCCTCCGCCGCCACCCGCCTCGCCATGCCTCGCCTCATCACGACGCTTGCATGCCGCGGGTTGCGGGAATGCCTCGAGCCAAGAGCTTCTCTTTCTTTTTGCCATGCATGAATGTATAATAATTTGAACAGTCTGCGTGAGTGGATGTTTGATACAAACTCAGTGGAGATTTAATTCGAGCTTAGTGGAGGTTATTCGGCTTCGGTTGATGCCTGTTCGTTTCCTCTCCCGACACCGACTGTTCGTCTGCCTACCCGTGCCTATAAGAGTGAGAGGTCGCTCCTCTCCTCAGATACACCAAGCACACCCTTGTGCCTCCAGTTCCAGAGCACTACGTTGCCTAGGTCTTCCCCATCCCATCTTGCGGCGTGCACTGCGAGCTGGGACAGTAGGCCTCCGAGACCCCGCTGCTTCGAGTCCTGTACGGGAGAAGGGCGATAAGGTTTTTGGGGAGCGCTACCAGCGTGACTACTGGCTTCATCACGGACTCCTTCACAGATAGCGACTGCACCGACGTCTTCCCCAACGATGATTTATTCCCCGACATCAACAACCTTTTCCCCAACAACATGGCTGACGATGGTGCCAATGCTAACGCGAACACCGGCGGTTCCTCTACTGTGATGTATAGCATCTTCCTTAGTCTTGTTTATCATATTCAGATGGTCTGTTCTATCTTGTGGTCATTTTCTATTATTCTGCCTGTGTTTTATCTATCTTTTACTATGGTTAAATCTCTTGGAAAATTGCTCTTTTATTCAACAATCTAAAAACCTTATTATAGGCAATTTGCTCCAAGTGGTTTCATTGCTTCTATGAAGCCACCTGTCTTTAAGGGTATGCATTATAAGAGGTGGTGAGTGAGAGTAGTTCTCTGGTTTCAGAACATGAACTGCTATGACGCCACTCTTGGCAAGCCTGAGGGAGAGCTTACTCCTGCTCAGGAACAACTTTTCCGAAAAACTGATACCCTGTTCAAGGCTGCTTTGCTGTCCATTCTCGGGGAGAACATTGTTGAACCCTATATGTTATTTGATAATGGCAAGGATATGTGGGTTGCACTCGAGGCCAAATTTGGGGTCTTGGACGCTGACAGTGAACTGTATGTCATGGAACAACTCTATGACTACAAGATGACTGATGACCGCTCCGTGGTTGAGCAGGCTCATGAAATACAGTCACTGGCCAAGGAGCTTAAGCACTTCCCTTGCATGTTACCGGACAAGTTCATTGCCGGGGGAATTATTGCCAAACTTCCCCCTTCATGGAGGAACTTTGCTACTTCCCTAAAACACAAGAGACAAGAGTTTTCTGTATCAGATCTCATTGGAACTCTTGATGTGGAAGAGAAGGTGAGAGCAAAATACACACGTGATCGAGGTGCTGAGGGAGTATCAAGTGCCAACCTGGTACAGAAAAAGAACTTCCAGTCTCACAAGTTCAAGAACAAGGGAAAGTTTGATGGAAAAGGAAAGTTCGATGGAAAGAACAAAGCCTCATAGTCTACTAGTTTCAAGAAGAAGACTGATAAGAAGAAAGGTGTTTGTCATGTGTGCGGTGATCCTGATCATTGGGCTCCTACTTGCCTCAACCGCTTTGACAAGCGCCAGCATGGAAAAGACAGCAAGACTGCTAATGTTGTCATGGGCGACATTGAGATGAAAGATGTTGGGTATGGTATATTACCTACTGTTCTTTCATTATGTCATTCTCCTGATTGGTGGATTGACACAGGCGCTAATGTACATGTTTGTTCTGATGTTTCCATGTTTTCTTCATATCAGGTTAGAGGGACTCAGTCCGTGCTAATGGGGAACGACTCGCATGCTTCTGTTCATGGTGTTGGTACGGTCGATCTGAAGTTCACTTTGGGAAAGATCGTGCGCCTGAAGAACGTGCATCATGTTCCCTCAATAAATAAGAATCTTGTTAGTGGATCACTTTTATGTCGTGATGGCTATAAGATTGTGTTTGAGTCCAATAAATTTGTACTGTCTAAGTTTGGAACATTTATTGGTAAAGGCTATGAGTGTGGAGGTTTGTTCCGCCTGTCACTATCAGATGTGTGTAATAAAGTCGTGAATCATGTTTCATCTGATCTTGTATCAAATGTCTGGCATTCACGTCTTTGTCATGTTAATTTTGGTTGCATGAAGCGGTTAGCTAAAATGAATTTGATCCCAAAATTCACTACTGTGAAAGGATCTAAATGCCAAACTTGTGTGCAAGCAAAGCAACCTCGCAAGTCATATACGACTGCAGAGGTGAGAGATTTGGCACCACTAGAGCTCATACATTCAGATCTTTGTGAGATGAATGGTGTGTTGACAAAAGGTGGAAAGAAATATTTTATGACATTGATCGATGACTCTACAAGATATTGTCATATGTATCTTCTGAAATCAAAAGATCAGGCTTTGAGTTTCTTCAAAATTTATAAAGCTGAAGCGGAAAACCAACTTGATCAAATGATTAAGAGGCTTAGGTCCGATCGTGGTGGAGAGTACTTTTCCAACGAGTTTGCTTCTTTTTATGCAGAACATGGTATAATCCATGAGAGGATGCCTCCCTACTCGCCCCAGTTAAATGGGGTAGTCGAAAGAATGAACCATACTCTAACAGATTTGGTTAACGCCATGTTAGACACATCAGGTCTCTCCAAGGAATGGTGGGGGGAGGCATTACTGACTGCATGTCATGTCCTAAACTGAGTTCCCACTAAGAACAAAGAGATTACTCCATTTGAAGAATGGGAAAAGAAAAGATTAAATGTTTCTTACTTGCGAACTTGGGGTTGTCTAGCAAAGGTTCATGTGCCAATCCCAAAGAAGCGCAAACTTGGACCAAAAACTGTGGACTGTGTTTTTCTGGGATATGCTTTTCATAGCATCGGCTATAGATTCTGTATAGTAAAATCTGGAGTACCAGACATGCATGTTGGTACAATCATGGAGTAAAATGATATGACTTTCTTTGAGGATATCTTTCCCATGAAGGATATACCTAGATCATCAAATTAGGAGATAACCGACTCATTGGATCAGGAAATACCCACAATTCCTGAACATACATTGCTATTGAACACTCGAAAAACCCAAGGAGGATTATAATGAAATTCCTAAGAGGATTAAGAGATAGAGGACTGCAAAGTCTTTTGGTAATGATTTCATTGTGTACCTTGTGGATGATACTCCTACTTCTATTTCAGAAGCCTATGCATCTCCTGATGTTGACTACTAGAAGGAAGCCGTTCGTAGTGAGATGGATTCTATCTTAGCGAATGTAACATGGGAGATCACCGATCATCCTTATGGGTGCAAACCTGTAGGATGCAAATGGGTGTTTAAGAAGAAACTTAGGCCTGATGGTACTATTGAGAAGTACAAGGCAAGACTTGTAGCCAAGGGTTATACCCAAAAATAAGGTGAGGACTTCTTTGATACTTACTCACCCGTAGCCAGATTAACCACCATTCGAGTACTACTATCTTTGGCTGCCTCACATGGTCTTCTCATTCATCAAATGGACATTAAGATGGCTTTCCTAAATGGAGAGTTGGACGAGGAAATCTATATGGATCACTAATACGTTGCTAACGTATCTATAATTTTTGATGTTCCATGCTTGGTTTTTATCTACTTTCTTATGTTTTGTCCACACTTTGGAGTACTTTTTATACACTTTCTTGGACTAAACTATTAACAAGATGCCACAGTGCCAGCTGCCTGTTTTCTGTTGTTTTTGGTTCCAAGAAAGTCAGAAAATGAATATTCTCGGAATTGGACGGGACAAAAGCCAAAGTCAATATTTCACCGAGGGGGACACGGAGCCAGAATACGAGACGGAGGAGGGCCAGGGCCTGGCCACACCATATGGTAGCGCGGATGACCCCTGGTCACGCCACTAGGTGGTGTGGGCCCCTGGGCCGCCCACCGACCTTGCCTCTTCACCTATAAGAAGCCTCCCGATGCATAAACCCTAGAGGGAACAACCTCCAGCCACGAAAAGTTCCGCAGTGCCGCCGCCACCAAAGGGGAGATTCGGGGGACAGAAAGTCTCTGTTCTGGCACCCTGCCAGGACGGGGAAGTGCCCCCGGAGCCATCTCCATCGATCTCCACCACCATCTCCATCGTTGTTGCTGATTCCCATGATGATGAGGGAGTAGTTCTTTCTCGAGGCTAAGGGTTCTACCGGTAGCTATGTGTTCATCTCTCTCTATGCATGATCATATTGTGATCATGAGCTTTGTAATCTAGTAGATCTACCTTGCTACTCAAGTGCTTTAATAGATCTCTGCTCTCCCCATGTGTGTGAAAGTGACATCATGCACACCATGGTGGCACTTAGGCTAGAGATTACAATTACTTATTATGAGTTATATTTGGAGTTGGATGTTTCTATGAAATTGTGGTGTTTGTTGGAACCATCTAGAGCTCAGGGTGACAGTGTGGGGTTACCTAGATGGGAAAAGTGAACTTTGAGGTGTGCTGTTATAGCCCTACCATGGATTAGAGTGTCCAACCGGAGAGTAGTTAAGAGTAGTATCATAAAGAGAAGATATTTATATGAGAGTTTTCACTAGTGAAAGTATGATCCCTAGGCCTTGTTTCTAAGCATTGAAACACCGTTTGCAACTAGATCTGTTACATGTTTTCTTGTTTCCATCTTTATTTTAGTTTGCCTTTAGTCTCTTCCACGCCATCAAGCTATTTTCTAGCACCGTTGTCTTATATCCATACCACTTGTATTTCACTATCTCTTCGCCAAACTAGTGCACCTATACACCTGACAAGTGTATTGGGTGTGTTGGGGACACAAGAGACTTGTTGTATCTTGATTGTAGGGTTGCTTGAGAGGGATACCTTTGACCCCTTCCTCCCTGAGTTCAATAAACCTTGGGTAATCCACTTAAGGGAAAACTTGCTACTGTTCTACAAACCTCTGCACTTGGAGGCGCAACAACTGTCTACAAGAATAGAAGTGCGTAGACATCAAGCTATTTTCTGGCGCCGTTGCCGAGGAGGTAAGGTAAAAGGCACTCACATCCTCCGGTGTGAGTGCTCGAAGTTATTTCCTTTAGATTCTGCAATTTTGTCTTTTTGTTTCTTGTTTTCACTAGTTAGGCTTAGTGGAAAACAACAAAAAAATTAGAGATCTTTATAGTATTTATCTTGAGTTAGGACATGAAGTGTTTGAAGAGAAAATTTAAAAATCTATGGAACTTTATTTGTGTGCTAATAGCAATGTTATTAGTATGAATTCTTTGAACACCATTATTGCTAATGCTATGGAAAAGTCTAAGCTTGGGGAAGCTAGTTTTTTTGAACATGATCTTTTTAGTCCCCCAATCACAGAGGAGAAAATTTACTTTGATGATACTATGCCTCCAATATATGATGATTACAATGATGAATATGATATTTTTAGTCCACCTACTATTGAGGAGAAAAACAATTATGATTATAATATGCCTCCTATATTTGATGATTATGGTTATGAGAATAATAATGATAGCTATTTTGTTGAATTTGCCCCCACTAAAATTAATAAGAATGACTATGCTTATGTGGAGAGTAATAATGATTATATGCATGTCGCTCATGATAAGAATGTTTTATGTTATAGTTATATTGTTAATTTTATTCATGATGCTACTGAAAGTTATTATGAGAGAGGGAAACATGGTTTTATGCATCTTAACAATATTAAGTTTCCCCTCTTTATGTTGAAAGTCTTGAAGTTGCACTTGTTTTCCTTTACTATGCTTGTTGCTTTGTGCTTCCATGACTTGTTTCTTTACAAGATTCCTATGCATAGGAAGTGTAGACTTAAATGTGCTTTGAATTTGCTTCTTGATGCTCTCTTTTACTTCAATTCATATTTCTTATGTGAGCATCTTCTAAAACTATCAAGCCTAACTTAAAGGCGTTAAAGAAAAGTACTTATTGGGAGATAACCCAAAAGTTTTAGATGAGTCTTGGAAGTTATTACCTCTGGAATAACCGCTCCTTATCCTTTTTATTTGCTTTTTGTGCCAAGAGTAACCTCTGATGAGAGAGAAGTAATGCTTGGGAAAGTTGCTGTCCCGAAACAGATTTTTGTGCTTCACTGTAAAAATTTGTGTAAAATCTCTGTACGTCATTTTGAGGCGTGAATGTTTCTGCTTCTGCCCCAGGTTGTTATCTAACTTTCATTAGTTCAACGCTTTTTGATTTGAGCAACAAAATGTCTTCGAAAAAATTGGTTTCTATCTGCTGGTCTGTTTTGACAGATTTCTGCCATTATTTGCATTTGCTTCTTGTTGGTTCCTTTTGGGGTTCTCTTTGGGGAATTGATCTTTTTGAGGGAAGTGCTTCAGTAGCTTGTGTTTTAATGGAAGTTTTATTGGTGTTGAAACTGAACCCAAAGACTTATTATCTTGAGTGCACTAATGTTGTTAATAAAGATTGTGTGAAGTTTTGTATGAAGGAAAAATTTCAGTTGTATGGAGAGAATGATGTAATGAGCTGAAGAATGGACTAAAGCTAAAGCTTGGGGATGCCACGCGTGTCACCCCAAGAAATATTCAAGAGGTACAAGCGTTAAAGCTTGGGGATGCCCAAGGCATCCCCTTCTTCATCAATAAAAATCTCAGGTTCTTCCAAACACTTCATTTTTATTGTTTCATGCATAGTTGTGTTGTTCTTGGAGCGTCTTTGTTTTTGGTTTTGGTTTTTCGTTTGCTTGGTTTTCTTAGTTTGCTTGAATAAATTGGTTGGACCCCCTCTTTCATACATTAGTTTTCAAATAGTTTGGTTTGGATTGGAAAAGAGTAGGAAAAGTTCATGCTTAAGTGGTAAAGAGAGCTTGTTTTTTACTGTGGCTTATGCTTTGTCATGTCATGCTTGATATTGTTTTTGCTTTATGCTTAGTGATCTTTGCTGCAGCATGACATGTTATAAACAATTGAGATTGCTTAATGTGCCTTTGAAGAATCATGCGTTGTTTTAGCATATTAAAGCATAGTATTGTGGTATTCTCCTTTGATGCTTTATTTGGTTTGACTTGGCGCATGCTCACACCATGTTATGACTATCCCAAGTCACCATAGCCTTTATGATCCTTTAGTTTACGTCTTGTAATATCACTTTATGCTTTGATTAATGATGTTTTGTCGCTCTGCATGATTATGGCCATTATTGCTCTCTTAGTTGGTCGCTCCCAGTCTTTTGCTAGCCTCCATAACCAAGTATGAGTTCCACTCATGCATCCAACTCCAAATGAAACCAAGTTGTTCCAAAGAGTCCACCATACGTACCTATTAGCAATTGCTATTCCAAGTATATTCATGTTTTTATCTACCTTCCTGTCGTGGAAATGGCCACGACAGTCGCTACCATTGGCAGCGATTGAGTGTTTTGTGAGGAAGAGTTGGCGGCCATCTGCGGTGCGAGATGGGGGCGTATGCACATGGGTTTACTCAGGTTCGGCCCCCCGGAGGGTAAAGACCTACTCCTGTGTAGGATCTCACCATAATAAGGTAAGATCCCTGTGATTGCAGTGCTAGTCCCTGGATCGAAAATGCTAGCACCCACAGTTTGGGATGAAGTACACAGAAACAAAGGTCATTATTACATCGCATATCCAGGAATATAATGGTTCTTACAGCTCACTTAGCCCAAGGCTAAGACAGTTAAGGTTCACATTACAAAGCATAATAATAATAGAGTCTTTAGTCTTCATGTGCCACAGGCAAGCATGTCGAGTGTAGACCCGCAACCCTACTCATCATCAGAGTATCCTGCAACATAATAAGTTACAGCCACAAGGGTCAATACATTTGGAATTGTATTGGCAAGTGATACCATAGATACTTAGTATAATCCAACAACTACATGAATATATGGCTAAGTGGGGTTTATGGCTGGCTTTGCTAAAATTAGTTTAACTTAAAGTTTTTGAAGAAGTTTTTCATTCCAGCTTTAAGGTACCAATGATAGACATCACTGAACCTCTACCCATGTTCACCCACAAGTTTTAACTTAGAGAAGTTTGGATGAGGAGATTATTGAACTGTTCACTGTCTTGAGGCTCAGGAATGTCCATAACCGGGGACACGGCTAAGTACTTAGTTTTACCCTCTCGAGAGGTGGTGCACTTTCCCCACAAGACTCGACATGCATCGAGACAAGACTTTTCAGAAGAAATCCCTCAGACCACCACGGACACGTTCCATCCTATCATATCTACCACCTTCTGTCCGTCTGGCTGAGTTCTTGCAACTTAGTTGGTCAAGGCAGAGCCCATATGCCATGTGGCTGCACTGGAAGCTTCGCGACAAGAACGTCTCCAATATCTTTGTTCCTGGGTGGCCATCCACAAGTGTGATACACCAGCTGACCATAGACATGGCCCCTGAGTAACCACTCAACATAATCCAAGCAAGCCCATTCCACCCAGGTGTTTCATTAACATTAGTTTTTTTTAATTAAACAAAATAATATCTTTCCCATGCTATCTTATGTGTATATTCCACCCACGAATTCTAATAGCATAGCTAAGCATTCTAGCATACAAAGTCTTTATCTAGGGAATACTACCAAGATATACACTATAGGGTGGCATAGCATAGTATGGTAACATATGAATAATTCTATCATGCTAAGATCTACCAAAATATCACTAGTGCAATAGTGAAAATAATAGGACATGAGATGAAATATCACTTGCCTTGGTAGCTAGGGGAATAGGTACAATCCTCACAGCAACAAACTTCACAATCCACACAATCTACACAAGATTAATACAACGATAACAATTCAATCAATAAAACATTACAAAAACATGAATGCATGCAAAATGCAATGATATGATCATAATTCTATAATTTACAGAGTCTACAGTACAGAGGATAGAATACCTCATCTAAATGCATAAGAAATACCCAAAAATAATTTATAGAACAATTTCTATGAGCAAAATACTCCTAAAAAGGTTCTGCCTAAAATTCCAAGTTTACAGAGGCAAAAGTGTGAAACAAGGCATCCATAATAAAGGTCTTATTTTTCTGAATCCATAGACACCAAATTTGTATTTTTCTGATTTGTGGATCAAAAGTTATGGATTTTCTAAGTTAAATACTAAATCTGTCTATTTTCTAATTAAACAGAAATAGTCTGGCGACGTGGCGCTATCCTATTGGCTGGTACCGGTTCGGCCGGATCGATCGCTGTGGGCCGTCAGATTTAAGTGACGTTGGACGGATCAGATCAGCCGTACCCTTTCGTTTAAGTGATCTAATCTTAACCGCTAGGATCTGATCGAACGGCTGCTAAGCATCTCGCCGGAGGCTGGCGGTGCTAACGACGACGCGCGGCGGCGGAGCATCGGCCGATGAGGTTCTGGCGTTTATACGAGGGCTGGGAGACCGTGGACACGTACCAGAGGTTGAGGAGGTCGTGGCGATCTCGATGGAGGTCACTACGGTGCGGGGGGTGCTCGGGCTTGGCCTGGATCCTTCGCCGGAGTTGCGCAGACGGTGGAGTTCACGACTCGGTGTCGGAGACCGTGACCTAGGGCTCGAACCATCCAGCAAAGAGGTCAGCGAGGTGCACAAGTGTCTGCATGACCTAGTAAAGACCAAAAAGGGGCGGCGGGAACCCTACCTTTACCGGAGAAGGCGACCGACGGTGGCGGCAGAGGGAGTTCGCCGGACTTGGTCCATGTCGTCGACCTGGAGCAAGAGGAGGCACGCGGCTGGGTTAGTAGGTGCGCCAGGATACGGCAAACCATACAGGACAGAGAGGGCGTCGGGCGGCCTGGGTTCACCGGAATCGGCGCCGGAGTCCGTCGGACAGCGGCGGTTTGAGCTCGAAATTTGGGGAGCCTAGGGGCTCTCCGGGGTGATGTCTGTGGGGAACATGATGAGGAGGGAGAGGGGGTTTAGTAGGGGTAATCGCCGGGGCAATTAATCACGAGAAACTGCCGGAATCGAATCGATTCGAAATGGCCGAAGGGGAGAGGTCCATCATCGGCAGTGAAGACGATGAGGTGACGTGGGCGTGGGGTCGACCTGTCAGCAGGAGGGGTAGAAATGAGGGGGTGAGAAAAGACAGAGAAGGGGAGAGGGAGTCCGGGTGGGCTGCTGGGCCGGATTGGGCCAAAAGGCCAGAAGCTGTCTGCTGCTTCTCTTTTTTTCTCCCTTATTCTTTTTCTTTTTCTATTTCTGTTTTCTCCACAACTTTGGATTTAAGGATTCAAATTGATTCAAATCAATTTGTGAAAATTTGTAAAAACTCAAATTAGGTTTTTAGGGTATTATGAAACATATTTATCTTCTATTTTAATCAAAGTATTTACTTTGGATTTAATAGGTAATATAGCATTTTCTTTTATTCTATTTTCAAAAATTCATATCTTTTTGTTCATGGCTCAAAATTGCACCAAATTTTTGGAGGACATTCTAAATGCAATGCAATTACATGCTATGATGATATGAGTGCAATGATGATGATTTTAGATGAAATTTTGGGATGTTACAAATCTAACCCCCTTAAGATGAATCTCGCCCTCGAGATTCGGGTTGGCTAGCAAATAGGTGAGGGTGATCTCTCCGAAGTTCATCCTCTCGCTCCCATGTTGCTTCTGATTCAGTGTGATGGTTCCACTGCACTTTGCAGAACCTGATGGTCTTGGTATGGGTAATTCTTTCTGCGGTCTCTAGAATCTTAATAGGTTTCTCTTCATAAGTGAGATCATTATCTAGATGAACCTCCTCCAATGGTATAGTGTCTTTCAACGAAGTTTCTTCCATCTCTGGGTGACACTTTTTTCAGCTGACTGACATGGAATACGTTATGAACTGCTGACAAAGATTCTGGTAATTGTATCTCATATGCCACTTCTCCTTTGCGACTCAAAATTTTGAAAGGTCCTACATAACGTGGTGCTAGTTTTCCTTTGATTCCAAATCTCTTTACACCACGAAGTGGTGATACCCTGAGGTAAGCTCTATCACCAACCTCATAGGTAACCTCTCTACGTTTTGGATCAGCATAGCTCTTCTGCCGAGATTGAGCTACCTTTAGCCTATCTCTCACCATCTTGACTTTCTCTTCGGCCTCTTTGATTAGGTCTGGCCCGAAAAAATTTCTTTCCCCTACTCCATTCCATAGTAATGGTGTAGTACACTTCCTTCCGTAAAGAAATTCAAACGGAGCCATTTCTATGCTTGATTGATAGCTGTTATTGTAGGAAAACTCTGCGTACGGTAGACTTTCATCCCAACTGGATCCATAATCTAACGCACATGCTCTCGGCATATCCTCTAATATTTGATTGGTCCTTTCTGTCTGCCCATCTGTTTGAGGATGAAATGCAGTGCTGAATTCTAACCGAGTTCCCAGTGATTCGTGAAGTTGTCGCCAAAAGTGTGAAGTGAATTGAGTTCCTCTATCGGACACAATACTTTTAGGTACCCCATGCAAGCATACAATTCTATTCATATAAATCTTGGCTAGCTTGGCACTTGTATAAGTGGTCGTTACTGGAATGAAATGGGCCACTTTTGTCAAGCGGTCAACGATAACCCATATGGAATCGTATCTAGATTTAGTCCTGGGTAGTCCGGTGATAAAATCCATACCAATTTTATCCCATTTCCAATCAGGTATTGGCAGTGGTTGTAATAATCCTGCCGGTTTCTGATGTCCTGCCTTCACACGACTGCACACGTCACACAAGGCAATGTGCTCTGCTATGTCCTTCTTTAAATTATTCCACCAAAACCTCTCCTTAACATCCATATACATCTTGGTATTGCTAGGATGAATTGAATACGGTGAGTTGTGCGCCTCTTGTAAGATCAACTTCTTAAGTTCGAGATCCTGCGGAACACAGATACGTTTTTCATACCATAAGATTCCTTGATCATCTACATGGAATCCTTTTGCCTTGCCTTCACTAACTTTACTTTTGATTTCTTCTATTTCTTTGTCCAACTTTTGGGCTTTTTGAATTTTGTCCATTAGTGTGGGTTGCACTTCCAAGGGTGCAAGATACCCTTCAGGCACAATTTCAAGTCTCAGCTCTCTAAATTGGGCACATAACTCCTCCGGCAATTCTCCTTTATCGAGGCCATTTACATGAGCCTTGCGGCTTAATGCATCGGCTACGATGTTTGCCTTTCTAGGGTGGTATTACAAACTTAAGTCATAGTCCTTGATAAGTTCTAGCCATCTTCTTTGCCTCATGTTGAGCTCTTTCTGTGTAAAAATATATTTCAAACTCTTGTGATCAGTGAACATCTCACAACGTTTTCCCATAAGATAATGCCTCCATGTTTTTAGTGCAAGCACAACTGATGCCAACTCTAGATCATGAGTAGGGTAGTTCACTTCATGATTTTTGAGTTGTCTTGATGCATAAGCTACCACTCTACCTTCCTGCATCAATACACCTCCTAATCCTTGGTGAGATGCATCACAGTATACTTGAAAGTCTTTCTTAATATCTGGCAAACATAACACTGGGGCTGACACTAGCCTCTTTTTTAATTCCTGAAAGCTGGTTTCGCAAGCTTCTGTCCAATTAAACTTATTCTCCTTCTTCAGCAGATTAGTCATGGGCTTTGCAATCTTAGAGAAATTTTCAATGAACCTCCGATAGTACCCTGCTAGGCCAAGGAAGCTACGGATTTCTTTAACTGATTTAGGAGGTTCCCACTCTGTCACAGCTGCCACTTTTGCTGGATCAACAGCTATACCATTACCAGATACTATGTGTCCAAGAAATCCCACTTCATTCAGCCAGAATTCACATTTGCTGAACTTGGCATAAAGTTTATGTTCTCTAAGTTTCTCTAGAATCAGGCATAGATGTTCTTCATGTTCTTTGCTGCTTTTGGAATATACCAATATATCATCGATGAATACCACTACGAACTTGTCAAGGAATTCCATGAATACCTTATTCATCATGTTCATGAAGTAGGCCGGTGCATTAGTCAATCCAAACGGCATCACTGTATATTCATACAACCCGTATCTAGTGGTGAATGCAGTCTTGGGTATGTCATGTTCTCTGATCTTTAGTTGGAAGTATCCTGATCGAAGATCAATTTTTGAGAAAACACATGCTCCCTCTAGCTGATCGAAGAGATCATTTATTCTAGGCAGGGGATATTTGTTCTTTATGGTCACTTCATTGAGTGAACGATAATCTATGCATAGCCTTTGACTCCGGTCCTTCTTCTCAACAAACAAGACTGGTGCTCCCCAAGACGACAAGCTTGGTTGAATAAATCCCTTTTTCAACTGTTCTCCCAGCTGTTTCTTGAGTTCTTTTAACTCGTCCACCGACATTTTATAAGGTCTCTTTGCTATAGGTCCCGTTCCTGGTAGTAGGTCTATCAGAAACTCCACGTCCCTATCTGGTGGCATGCCAGGTAATTCCTCGGGGAACACATCTAGATATTCCCTCACTATTGGCACATTATCTAGGCTAACCCCCTTAAGAGAATTAACCTTGCTCCCCTTGGGTTCAAAGTTAGACTTGAACCTGATCCTTTTCTTTTCTGGGGTAGTAAGCATAACAGTTCGCTTGGCACAACCAATCACCCCTTCATAGCGGGTCAACCAGTCCATCCCTAATATAACATCTAATCCTTGGGACTCTAGGATTATTAAACTAATCGGGAACTTGTGTTTTCCAATTTCTAGGGTGATATGTCGGCACCCTGAATTTACTATCATTTCTCCACCCGGAGAACTTACCTTCATAGGACATCCAATAGTCTCAGTGGAGAGTTCATTTTTGATTACAAATGCTCTTGAAATGAATGAATGCGATGCGCCAGTATCGAAAAGGATAAGTGCAGGAAAGGAATTAATCATGAACTTACCGATCACGACATCAGATCCTTCTTGGATTTCCTCCACATTAATGTGATTCACATGGCCCTTTTGGAATGGGTTTGGCTTAGCCCCATCAGTCTTATTTTCTGGGCATTCATTAGCATAGTGTCATGTCTTCTTACACTTGAAACATTCCACCTGACTGATGTCTTTCTTCGCTGGCTGACTGTGACGGTTCTGACCATTTTGGTTCCCATGGCCATGATTATTGTGATTGTTCCTGAATCCACTTTTGTGATGTCCATGATGATTGTTTCCATCATGGTGGTGGTTGTTGTTACGATGGTTATTATGATTCCCATTATTGTGGAATCCTGAGCTCCCACTTCCTTCACCATGAGGGCGCTTGTGAGGAGATCCTGATCCAAACTTATCAAAATGATGCTTCCCCTTTCTACCCTCCACTAGCTTCATCTTGTTTTCCAGGATGGTAGCTTTATCACATAAAGATTGATAAGTTGGAACATACGCAACAGATAATTGCATAGAAATTTCATCATTTAACCCATCTAGGAACTTCTCCTTCCTCTTTGCATCAGTGTCAACATCATCGGGTGCATAACGTGACAAATTATTGAACTCCTCGATGTATTCAGAAATACTGCGATGGCGTTGCTTGAGGTTATGAAACTCCTTTTTCTTCAATCCCATTATTCCAGCAGAGATGTGAGTGGTGCGAAACCCATCTTCAAACATTGCCCAAGTCACTTCCTCAATAGGGTGGGTAATTTGAAAATTATCCCACCAAGCAGCTGCATGACCTTCCAACAAGTGTGCTGCAAATCTGACCTTTTCTGCATCCGTGCATCCAACCGTGACTAGGTCCTTATTCACAAAGCGTAACCAATCATTTGCTACCATGGGGTCAGAGGTACCTGAGAACTTGGCAGGTCTCAGCCTTAGAAATCTGGTCAGCATATCCAGAGGTGGTGGATTGTTCTGGTTGTTGTTATTGTTATTATTGTTGTTCTGATTCTGGTGCGCCATAAATTGAGTCATCATTTGCATCAATTGGGTCTGTGCAGCCATCATCTGCTGCATTCCATTGTCATTGTCATTGTTATCCTCGTTTTTGTGTCGGCGAGGCATCTGTGGGTTTAGTAAGGGTAAGTAATGATAGATAACCCAGATAAAACAACAATTCAGACAAACAAGCACATGCAAGTTCCAACATCACAACAATAACAGAGTCTACAAAGATAACATACTAGCATAGTCACCCACAAGTCGGTATGACCTATGCACTCAATAATAATAGAACGATAGGTAGATGGAACAGTATCACTACTCCTCCATGTCAACTTCCTCCTCCACTAGAGCAAGTCCTGCTGATGCGAATCCTGCCTTGTATTCCTCCAAGCTGGTAGTCAGAGCATCGATCTTCGTCTGTAACTCTCTCTTCTGTGTGCGTAGCCTCTCTATCACCTCGTGATCCGCTTCCAGCTCAATGTTCTCCAGCTCTAACTCGGTCTCCAAGTCTCTAATCTTCTTGTTCTTCTCCTAAACTCTCTTCTCTTGGTTCTTGAATTTCTTATCTTGGTCTTCAAACTTCTTCTCCATTTCCTTGATTCGATTTTCCTATTCCTGGAAGGCCTTGTCCTTCTCCTTGAGTTGGACTCGTAGTTCATCATTGCTAAGCATCACGTTAGTCCTATCAGTATCAAGGTGTCTAATAAGGCTCTCTAAGTCCTGGAGGTAGTGACGCACGGGCTTGATAGACTCCTTAGTGGCCTTGTCCAACACAATAGGCTCTCCATCCTCGTCGCGCCTCCCAAAGAAGTGGAAGTAGTGGCTCTTGATCTCAGAAGAATGACGTCCACATAGGCGTCCCAACAGCTCCTGCATAGCGACGTCGAGGCCCCTCTCCATGTCATCATGGAGAACTTTGAAGGTAATATCCCCAGTTTGGGGCTCTGTCTCACGTCCTGGCTAGGTAACTCTGAATCCCCATAAGTCCTTCCTCTGAAACTTCCTCAGCTGAAGTCCCTGAATAGTGGGGATCGGAAGAGCGAGCACTTGGACTAACTCCAAGATACGAGTCCTAAAGCGAGTCCCCTTGAAATCCTCGGCCGTGCTATAGACAAAGTTCGGCATCTTTTGCATAGTATGGAGAAAATTAGTAACACAATAGAGAAAGAAAATACAAGTCACAAAATAAGAGGGAATTCAACCAACAAAACATTCCAAGTAGCAATACATTAATTCAACTCAAGCACTCAAGGTTCCAGACATAACTTATTTTTGCCATACCACATAGGTTGGTATGGTCCAAATACTAACGTGATAAAACGCCAAGGGTGGTGGTCCAACTAATATCTCACTCCTTCTTAACCAAGGTGGCAATCTGGGCATCCTTGGCAGCAATCTGCTTGTCTTGGTCGCATAGCTCCAAAGCTAGGCCTATGATATCCTTACTTAGGCGTTTCACAGTGGCCTTTGAGTCTTGGGCAAGACGCTTCTCCTCCTTGAGATCCTCCTAAGTATTGAGCATTCTATACTTGAGTCTCTCCCCAAGTTCTTCAATAGCCTTCCATGCAGCATTCCTTGCAGAGTCAAAGAATGACGGGTGCATTTCAGAGTTGGTGAACATGCAAAATCCCGTACTCTTGGGATCGTCTTCCTTGTTCTTGTACAAGTGGAGTTGCACCCACCAATACTCTTGTCCTTCATCTATCACAGGAAATCCCTTATACACGGCTTCACCATTCATCCCCAAGCCGAGCATGAGGTTCTTGAGCACATTGGGAAATTCTGTCTCACACTCCAGGGTCATAGTCATCAGTGGTCCCTTCTTGACAGATTCATTGATGGTGGACATCTACAAAAATAGATGAGAAGGATAATTAGGGAAAGCTTTACGAGATGAAAAGATAAAGTGTGAGGTCTAAAATATGGAGTTATTTTTCCTAAGGGTTTTCCTTAGTCTAATCCATTCTAGGGTCACGAACCTTCAGGCAACACAATGCTCTGATACCATCTGTAGGATCTCACCATAATAAGGTAAGATCCCTGTGATTGCAGTGCTAGTCCCTGGATCGAAAATGCTAGCACCCACAGTTTGGGATGAAGTACACAGAAACAAAGGTCATTATTACATCGCATATCCAGGAATATAATGGTTCTTGCAGCTCACTTAGCCCAAGGCTAAGACAGTTAAGGTTCACATTACAAAGCATAATAATAGAGTCTTTAGTCTTCATGTGCCACAGGCAAGCATGTCGAGTGTAGACCCGCAACCCTACTCATCATCAGAGTATCCTGCAACATAATAAGTTATAGCCACAAGGGTCAATACATTTGGAATTGTATTGGCAAGTGATACCATAGATACTTAGTATAATCCAACAACTACATGAATATATGGATAAGTGGGGTTTATGGCTGGCTTTGCTAAAATTAGTTTAACTTAAAGTTTTTGAAGAAGTTTTTCATTCCAGCTTTAAGGTACCAATGATAGACATCACTGAACCTCTACCCATGTTCACCCACAAGTTTTAACTTAGAGAAGTTTGGATGAGGAGATTATTGAACTGTTCACTGTCTTGAGGCTCAGGAATGTCCATAACCGGGGACACGGCTAAGTACTTAGTTTTACCCTCTCGAGAGGTGGTGCACTTTCCCCACAAGACTCGACATGCATCGGGACAAGACTTTTCAGAAGCAATCCCTCAGACCACCACGGATGCGTTCCATCCTATCATATCTACCACCTTCTGTCCGTCTGGCTGAGTTCTTGCAACTTAGTTGGTCAAGGCAGAGCCCATATGCCATGTAGCTGCACTGGAAGCTTCGCGACAAGAACGTCTCCAATCTCTTTGTTCCTGGGTGGCTATCCACAAGTGTGATACACCAGCTGACCATAGACATGGCCCCTGAGTAACCACTCAACATAATCTAAGCAAGCCCATTCCACCCAGGTGTTTCATTAACATTAGTTGTTTTTTTAGTTAAACAAAATAATATCTTTCCATGCTATCTTATGTGTATATTCCACCCACGAATTCTAATAGTATAGCTAAGCATTCTAGCATACAAAGTCTTTATCTAGGGAATACTACCAAGATATACACTATAGGGTGGCATAGCATAGTATGGTAACATATGAATAATTCTATCATGCTAAGATCTACCAAAATATCACTAGTGCAATAGTGAAAATAATAGGACATGAGATGAAATATCACTTGCCTTGGTATCTAGGGGAATAGGTACAATCCTCACAGCAACAAACTTCACAATCCACACAATCTACACAAGATTAATACAACAAGAACAATTCAATCAATAAAACATTACAAAAACATGAATGCATGCAAAATGCAATGATATGATCATAATTCTATAATTTATAGAGTCTACAGTACAGAGGATAGAATACCTCATCTAAATGCATAAGAAATACCCAAAAATAATTTATAGAACAATTTCTATGAGCAAAATACTCCTAAAAAGGTTCTGCCTAAAATTCCAAGTTTACAGAGGCAAAAGTGTGAAACAAGGTCTCCATAATAAAGGTCTTATTTTTATGAATCCATAGACACCAAATTTGTGTTTTTCTGATTTATGGATCAAAAGTTATGGATTTTCTAAGTTAAATACTAAATCTGTCTATTTTTCTAATTAAACAGAAATAGTCTGGCGACATGGCGCTATCCTATTGGCTGGTACTGGCTCGGCCGGATCGATCGCTGTGGGTCGTCAGATTTAAGTGATGTTGGACGGATCAGATCAGCCGTACCCTTTCGTTTAAGTGATCTAATCTTAACCGCTAGGATCTGATCGAACGGCTGCTAAGCATCTCGCCGGAGACTGGCGGTGCTAACGACGGCGCGCGGCGGCGGAGCATCGGCCGATGAGGTTCTGGCGTTTATACGAGGGCTAGGAGACCGTGGACACGTACCAGAGGTTGAGGAGGTCGTGATGATCTCGATGGAGGTCACTGCGGTGCGGGGGGTGCTCGGGCTTGGCCTGGATCCTTCGCCGGAGTTACACAGACGGTGGAGTTCACAGCTCGGTGTCGGAGACCGTGACCTAGGGCTCGAACCATCCAGCAAAGAGGTCAGCGAGGTGCGCCTGTGTCTGCATGACCTAGTAAAGACCAAAAAGGGGCGGCAGGAACCCTACCTTTACCGGAGAAGGCGACTGACGGTGGCGGCAGAGGGAGTTCGCCGGACTTGGTCCGTGTCGTTGACCTGGAGCAAGAGGAGGCACGCGGCTGGGTTAGTAGGTGCGCCAGGATATGACAAACCATACAGGACAGAGAGGAGGGCGTCGGGCGGCCTGGGTTCACCGGAATCGGCGCCGGAGTCCGTCGGACAGCGGCGGTTCGAGCTCGAAATTTGGGGAGCCTAGGGGCTCTCCGGGGTGATGTCTGTGGGGAAAATGATGAGGAGGGAGAGGTGGTTTAGTAGGGGTAATCTCCGGGGCAATTAATCGCGAGAAACTGCCGGAATCGAATCGATTCAAAATGGCCAAAGGGGAGAGGTCCATCATCGGAAGTGAAGACAATGAGGTGACGTGGGCGTGGGGTCGACCTGTCAGCGGGAGGGGTAGAAATGAGGGGGTGAGAAAAGACAGAGAAGGGGAGAGGGAGTCCGGGTGGGCTGCTGGGCCGGATTGGGCCAAAAGGCCAGAAGCTGTCTGCTGCTTCTCTTTTTTTCTCCCTTATTCTTTTTCTTTTTCTATTTCTGTTTTCTCCACAACTTTGGATTTAAGGATTCAAATTGATTCAAATCAATTTGTGAACATTTGTAAAAACTTAAATTAGGTTTTTAGGGTATTATGAAACATATTTATCTTCTATTTTAATCCAAAGTATTTACTTTGGATTTAATAGGTAATATAGCATTTTCTTTTATTCTATTTTCAAAAATTCATATCTTTTTGTTCATGGCTCAAAATTGCACCAAATTTTTGGAGGACATTCTAAATGCAATGCAATTACATGCTATGATGATATGAGTGCAATGATGATGATTTTAGATGAAATTTTGGGATGTTACATCCTGCTAGATTAGATTATTGGAGATCGAGTTACAAGGGTGGCGAGCTCGGCGGCTAGGCAGCGAGTCGCTTGAGGGGGTGTATGATGGAACGTAAGTCTCTAGGATACCCTAGGGAGATTTATATATGAGGCACCTAGCTAGGGTTTACAAGTTATCACCGAACAAGATAAGGATCTGGAGGCTTTGACCTAATCCGACTGGGCTTCTGTTACACTCCTGGGCTTCCAGTCGCCAGTCGCTGGGCCTTTCCTTCCTTCATAGTCTAGTCGCCGTCTTTCGGACGCACTCACAGGCCCTTCGGCCCAATTGGAATGTCCTGCTGGGCATATCCCCTTCGACATATCCCCATCAGTAGTCCCCGAGGCCATCGTTGATGCAGGCGCAGGCGTCCTTTTGGCGTTCGGAGTAAGCGAGCCCAATTTGGGCGTCCAGTCGAGTCGGCGATGGACTCCATTAGAACCAAGGAGAATTTCCCCATGTTTCCACTCATCGTCTCAACGAATGTTACTACTGCCCAGTCGTCGTCTTGGCAAATGGAAATACTTGGCGGGTGGCGGGTGAAATAAAGGAGTTGGACCGTCAAATCTGGTCAAACTATCCGTTAGATTTTCCAACGGTAACTTCGGCGCAATTACCGTGTGTAACGGCTACCCCGATTTTGGCGGGTGGCGTCTCCCATATAAGGGGAGTGATGGTTCAGCTCCGCAGACCTTCTTCGCATTCTTCATTCCTCCTCATTCGTTCTTCCTACCTCCAATTTTCCTGCCTACGTCCTTCCGACTTGTCCTTCCCGCATCGTGCGATTCCACATCCTACCCGATAGCGCCTCCCAAAGGCTCATGGGGGAAATCCAAATGTACCACGGCCCAACTTAGATCTTTCGAGGATGCCGGAGTGCTCCGCAAGGGGAATTGGTGGGTTCCCCCCTCCTCCGAGACCGAGCCGAAGCCGCGACCCGGCGAGTTCATCTGCTTCCCCAGTCATCTTGAGAGGGGTCTGGGATTCCCCACCTCACTCTTTTCCCGCCGCTTCTGTGTGTATTACGCGATCAAGCCATCAGATCTTGGTCCGCATAGCATCGAGCAGCTGGCGATCTTCGTCGCCTTCTGTGAATGTTACCTTGGCTGTAGGCCGTATTTCCCGCTATGGCTGGAGCTCTTCCACGGCCGGATCGGGCGCGAGGCGTCCAGCGGCTTGATGCTGGCCGCAGGTGGAGTCACATTTCAACTAAAGCCGAAGGCCAACTTCGTCAAGCTCCTCCTGCCAAAGAAGGCCACCAGCGAGTGGAAGAAGAGCTGGTTCTACATCAAAGAAGCCACTCCCTCCGGCGAGGTGGCTCTTCCCGAGTTCGTCGCCGAGAGAAGCGAGCCCCGTCGGCTGGCGCCGAAGAAGCTTCCCGAAGACCAGTGGATGGCCATCGCAGAGATGATGGATCAGATCCAGAAGCTGAAGGTCCAGGGGTTGATTCCGATCAACCTCTACAACTGCTGGCTCGGGCGGCGTCTGGTTCCGCTGGCGGCTCGGCCGCACTGGATGTATGAGTACAGCGGGAAACATGACCCATCCCGAACCAGCAAGGAGTCATGGGAGGCCGAGGACTACAAGGCCGCTCTAAAGAAGATCACCAACACAGAGTTCACCAGTGTGGCGGTCGGGGTCGCCCCGTACACTCCTGTGAAGAACGAAGCCCCCACAGTAAGTTCTCTTTCCAATCGCTACGTCCGTGTTTCAGTTTTCAGTCTCCTCGTTTGGTGTTTTACTCGTGGTGGTTCTCAGCTTTTTCAGGTGTTGGAGGGCTGGCTCCCTCCGCTCGATGAAGAGGTTCCCCAGGAACTGGAGGAAGACTCCGAGGGGGACCCTTCCGATAGCGACGGGGAGGAGGAAGAGGTTCCTCCCCCAGCGCCCATGGCTCGCAAGACCCGCATGCAGAAACAACACAAAGTCGAGGCGAGCCGCGGCCTAGACGAGCATGACGAAGGCGACGAGGTCGCACAGGAGCACACGTCCCAGCGTACTGCCACGCCGTCGAAGCCCGCACGCAGGCCCAAGTCGCCAGCGAGAAGGCCCACGTCACCGTCCAAGTCGGCGGTGGTGTTCGAGTCGGATGAGGATTCTGATGATGAAGGTTCTCCTGAAGTCTCGCACAAGGCCCCAAAGGATGTAGTCTCGACGAAGGGGTTGGAGGGCGAGGACACGGAGGTAGTGGTAGAGGTTCCCTTGGCAGCGATTGCGCCGACGACCTCGGGGGTTCCAAGTCAAGAAGCGGCTGAGGCGATGGCGTCCAGGTCGCCACAGCCGTCGAGGGCGACCGCGTCGGAGCCGGAGATGCCGGCGACTGCAGCTTCATCGTCGAGGAAGCCCGTGGTTTCGTGGGCTTCAGACGTCTTCGAGAGGGGGATCTCCCGTAAGTTGGGTCCCGAGATGGATAAGCCCGCTCATATCAGCACCGGGCTTCATGTCCTCCCAGTCGCTAAGTAAGTACTGCTCCTTCATCCCGATTCGCCTTGCTCTTTTGCGTTGTCGTTATATTGATTGTGGGGACTCGTGCAGGTCGGGGGCCAAGAAGATTGGCCGTCCTTCGGTGGCTAAGATTCCACCGGCCACCCCCATGGGAGAGGGCGACCTCCCCAAGAAGAGGAAGGCCACCGGAGATGTGGCGACCGCCGAAGACGCGAAGAAGCAGAAGGGGGCGCCGACGACGCTGCGACCAAGGGCAGCGCCGCGGAGTCAGCTGCTGCGCCAGTCGCCGAAGAGGCAGCAGCGACGCGATCGGAACCAGCCTTGGCTGTGTCCGTGCCGGAAGCGCCGGTCCCGACAACCAGCGCCCCCGCTAGAGCGTCGGCGACGTTCCCGCGTTTCATGGCGAGGGGGTTTCCAGGTGTGGTGGACGCGTAGTCTCCGCAGAGTCCTGAAATCGTGGATGCAGACATTAGGTCCCGTCGCGGGCGCACTTCCTTCACGATCCCGTCGAATGACGGCGGAGAACTTCACAAGATGCTCGGCGCTGCTATTCAGGTATGTCCAGTCCCCGAGTTCCTGGTCGCTGAATTTCAGCGTCTGGGAACTGAACTTCTTGCTCCTCTCCAGTCCCCGAATTCCTAGTCGCTGAATTTCGGCGGCTAGGAATTGATTTTCTTTTTCCTTCTCCAGTCCCCGAATTCCTAGTCGCTGAATTTTGGCAGCTAGGAATTGATTTTCTTTTTGCTTCTCCAGTCCCCGAGTTCCTGGTCGCTGAATTTCAGCGGCTAGGAACTGGGTGTTGTTTTGCCAAATGCTGAGGCGAGTTGTTTGTTTGCAGGGATTGCAAAAGGAGTAGACCGATCGGCAGGCCGTGAGGGAGCGCTTGGAGCATGACTTGCGCGAAGCACAAGAGGTGAACCAGCGGCTTCAGGAAACTGTTGGTGAGTATCTGTTTGTCTTTATTCTCCTCTTTCGGGTGTGAGCTAGTCGTGTATAGTACGCTGATGGCTTCTTGTAGATGGTTTCCCGGTTGAGATCTCCAAGGCCCGTGAGGGGTATGTTCCGGTTGCCGAGCTGGATGCGGCGAATGGGCGAATAGCCTCCCTGGTCAAGGACTTGGAGGAGGCGAAAGCGGCCTCAATTTCTTCAGAGGAGCGAGCGAAGGCTGTCGTCGCTGCGGCTGAAGAAGAACGCAAAGCCACGGATTCCATCATCGTGGGACTTCACAACGAGCAATCCGCCTTGGAGAAGCACGTCAAGGAGAACTGCTGCAAACTCCTTGGTGAGTCCCTGTCTTCGCCTGACCCATTTGTTGACTCCCTGCTTTTGGGGTTTCATAGTTTCACTGACACCTGACTTTGCAGCTGTGGTAGGCCAAAGCGACCCGGTGGTGCAAACTTACAATGCCTCGCAATGCGTGACTGCCGTGGTGAATGCGGCCACAGCCTCAGCGTTGTGCGTCCAAGCGGCTCTTCAGGGCATGTCCCCCACCGAAGTTATTCCTGGGGGGCTTACGGAGGTGTGGCGCTATCTGGAAGAGGTACCCGCCGTTGTGGAGTGGATGACGCGCTCAGCGTTCAGGCGCGGGGCCGCCACAACGTTGAGCTTGGGTCTCACCCATTTCCCCGACGACTTCGACCTTGACAATGTGACGAGTCGCTATCCATCGGCGACCGGCATGGTGGAGATGTCGGAGGTGTTGAAGCTGACCGCAAAAGCCGCCCCTTACGCCGATCGTGTCTTGGCGATGGGGGATCTGCTGTCGTACCAGGAGACGGTGTTGGCGCCTGGCGACCCCGAGCCGGAGCATCGGACATGAAGTCGGAGCAGCCCTTCCGGTCGTCGTTGTCGAAGTCGCTGACGACGTACCCGACGAACCCGTGGCAGCCTTTTGTTCGCGTCAAGGGGGGTGGCGCTGCTTCTTCATCAGGGCCTCTGGAGTAAACAATGTAATTGTCCAAGCTGTGATGTATGCCAAGTGGCGAATGTTGTAAGATATTTTTGCAATATATGCCAAGGGGAGTCGATCGACTCGTATTGCGACTAGGAATGTGTGGTGTGTTTTGTTTATGCATTGTTTTGATTGAGCGAGTCCCTGAGTGCGTCCGCCCTTTAATGGGGTATAACTCGATTGTATACTTTTGTGTATTCTTTTGTTTATGCATTGTTTTTGTCCCTCGCGTCTTCTGAGTGGCGAGTCCCCGAGCGCGAGTAGGACTGACTTATAAGCTAGTCCCCGAGCGTGGTGCCCGACCATATTGGTCATGATCCTGTTGTAGGTTGTGAGTTCGTTGTTTGTAACGCGTCTCCTCCCTGGCTCGAAGAGCCAGTCGCTTGGCGATCCCTAGGCAGCTCTCTTACTTGGTGTGTTCCCGAGCCACGTGGGGGTTCCCGTTTTGCGGAGTCCCCGTGCATGGTACTTAACCATTCGAGTCGCTTTGCACGAGGGTGGGAGGGACAGGTTGTTGTGAGAAGCGTGTACCGGTTGTCTTGGCCCGGTGGGCCAGTCGGGCTAGGCGACTCCAATGGCGGCTCCGAGTTGGCGTTTTTCGTGGACGACCCAAGGCCCGAATATTTCCGGTGCGCTTGTGCCGCACTACTTAGCCATGCCGGTCGCTCGACTAGAGGTTGACTTCCGTAAGTAGCGTATTGCTAGTATGTACGAGTGCGAGTGGCACAAGAATATGGCGAGTGGACACAATTTGTGCGATCCGGATGGATTTCATTATATATTCCGATGGAGTACAATGTGAGGTTCAAGTATAGAACTTTCTGAGGAGGTTTACATTCCATGGCCTCCCGACCTCCAGCTGGCTGTCACCCCGTATGTCGATGAGGTGATAGGCATCATTGCCAAGGACTCGACCTATGGCGAACGACCCCTCCCATGGGGGGAGTTTGTGCATGCCCTTCTTGTCTTGGGACAGTCGTAGGACCAGGTCGCCTTCCTAGAAGGTGCGAGTTCGCACTTGGCGGCTGTGGTAGCGGCAGAGTCCTTGCTGGTATATGGTGGTGCGGGAGCGAGCCAGGTCACGTGCCTCGTTGAGTTGATCGATGCTTTCTTGGCGGGCGACCTCGTTGGCCGCCTCGACGTAGTTGGCGACTCGAGGTGAGTCATGCTCCAGGTCGGTTGGCATTACAGCCTCGACGCCATACACCATGAAGAAGGGCGTGAACCCGGTTGAGCGGTTAACGGAGGTGCGAATCCCCCATATCACAGAGGGGAGCTCGTCGACCCAGCATCCTAGGGTGCGCTCGAGGGGCACCTGGAGTTGTGGCTTGAGCCCATGGAGGACGCTCTGGTTGGCGCGTTCCGCTTGGCCATTTGACTCCGGGTGAGCGACTGATGCGAGGTCGAGTCGGATGTCGTGGTCTTCACAGAATTCCGCCATGGTCCCCTTGGCAAAGTTGGTGCCGTTGTCTGTTATGATGTTGTGCGGGTAGCCGTACCGGTAGATGAGTTCGCGTAGGAACTTGGTGGCCGTCTTGCTGTCGCACTTTTTTATCAGCTTGGCCTCGACCCATTTGGTGAACTTGTCGACGGCGACCAGGAGGTGAGTGAAGCCAGACGAGGCCTTCTTGAACGGGCCTACCATGTCCATGCCCCATACAGCGAATGGCCACATGATGGGGATGGTCTTGAGTGCCGAGCCAGGGAGGTGCGTCTGGTTGGTGTACTTCTGGCACCCGACGCATCGTTGGACGATGTTGGTGGCGTCAGCGTGTGCGGTGAGCCAGTAGAAACCATGCTACATGGCCTTGCCGACTAGCTACTTGGTGCCGGCGTGATGGCCGCAGTCGCCGGCGTGAATGTCCTGGAGGATCTTGCGGCCTTCTTCTGGCTGTACGCAGCGCTGGAACACGCCGGTCATGCTGCGCTTATGGAGCTCGCCGTTGATGATGACGAAGGATTTGCAATGGTGCACGATGATTCGCGCCTCTGTCTCATTGCTCGGTAGGAGTTTGTGTTCCAGGAAGGCGACGTATGGTGCTGTCCAGTCGTTAGGTTCCACAACCATGGCGATTAAGGCCGGTTCTGGCTGCAGTAGGATCCCGACGTCGATCTCTTTTGGTGGGCTGACCGATGGTTTGTGGATGATGTCGAGGAAGACGCCTACTGATGGCGCTTGTCGTGTTGATCCGATGCGGGAGAGGGCATCTGCCTCCTCGTTTTGCGCCTGTCGATCCACTCGACGGAGTAGCCGTCAAAGTGTCCTCCCAACTGATCGATAGCTTGGCGGTACGCGATCATTGTTGGGGAGATGGCGTCGCACGTCCCGGTGACTTGGCTGGCGACTAGGTCGGAGTCGCCATAGCATCGTAGGCGGTTGACGTTCATCTCCTTAGCGGCTCTCATGCCGTGAAGGAGGGCCTCATATTCTGCCATGTTGTTGGTGTAGGGCTTGAAGTTGAGGTGGAGCACGTAGCGGAGCTTGTCTCCTTTGGGAGAGGTCAGGATGACCCCAGCCCGTGCGCCATCGGCGTTCTTGGAGCCGTCAAAATGGAGCGACCAGTAGTGGAGGTACGCGAGCTTCTCTGGCTGCTGTGCTTGTTCCCAGTCCGCAAGGAAATCAGCCAGGGCTTGTGACTTGATCGCTTTGTGGGGCTCGTATTTGATGTTGTGGACGCTGATTTCGATGGCCCACTTGGCGACTCGCCCGGTCGCCTCGTGATTGCGTATGATGTCCTGCAGGGGCGCGGAGGAGACCACCGTGATTGGGTGCTCCTAGAAGTAGTGTGGGAGTCGCCGCTGTGCTCGGAATACCGCGTACACCAGTTTTTGGTATTGCGGGTAGCGCTGTCGTGGGTCTGTTAGGACTTCGCTGATGTAGTAGACGGGGCACTATATGGGGCGCTCCTTGCCCTCTTCTGGTCGTTCGACGACCATCACGGCGCTGACGACTCGAGTAGAGGCCGCGATGTAAACGAGCATTGGCTCTTTGTCGAGTGGCACGGCGAGTAGTGGTGCCGCGAGTAGCACTTCTTTGAGCGCTTTGAGTGCGTCGTTGGCCTCCGCGTCCCATTGGAACGTGGGGTTCTTGCGCATCAGGCGGTAGAGGGGCATTGCCTTCTCGCCTAGTCAGGGGATGAAGCGACTGAGGGCCGCGACTCGCCCTGCCAACTTCTGGATGTCGCGCAGGCACTCGGGTTTCCCGAGTCACGCGATGGTGTCGATCTTGGTGGGGTTGGCTTCGATGCCTCGCTCGGAGACTACATAACCCAGCAGTTGTCCGGTGGGGACACCGAAGGTGCATTTTCCGAGGTTCAGCTTGATGTTGTACCTCCGCAAGTTTGCGAAGGTTTTGGCTAGGTCGGCGAGCAGGTCGTCCTGGCGGGTGGATTTTACCACCACGTCATCGATGTAGACGTGAATGTTGCAGCCAATTTGGCTCGTTAGACACTCCTGCATGCACCTCTGGTATGTGGCACCTGCGTTCTTGAGGCCGAACGTCATGGTCGTGTAGCAGAATGCGCTGAATGGCGTAATGAACACCGTCTTCTCCTCGTCCTCGACCGCCATCTTGATCTGGTTGTAACCATAGTAAGCATTGAGAAAGCACAGCGACTCCGATCCCATGGTCGAGTCGATGATCTGATCGATGCGCGGTAGGACGAACTCCTCCTTCGGGCAGGCGCCGTTGAGGTTGGTGTAGTCAATGCGCATTCTCCATGTGTCGTTCTTTTTTAGAACCAGGACTGGGTTTGCCAGCCACTTGGAGTACTTGATTGGCCAGATGAAGCCTGCGGCGAGCAGGCGCTAAACTTCTTCGGTGATTGCTCGACGGCGCTCTTCATTGAAGGGTCGTAGTGACTGCTTTACTGGTCGCACTTTGGGGTCGGCGTTGAGTTTGTGCTCAGCGAGTTCCCTCGGGACACCTGGCATGTCAGATGGCTTCCATGCGAAGATGTCGCGGTTCTCACGGAGGAACCCGATGAGCGCGCTTTCCTATGCGGGGCTCATGTGCGCCCCAATGGTGACCGTCTGGCTAGAGTCGCCTAGGACGAGCTCGACGGTGAGGGTGTGCGTGGTTGCCTCGAACGTGGAGTTCGCAGCGGTTGGTTTCTTCAGGATGGTGGGGTCGTCCTTGTTGATGTTGCCCGCGTATTCCGCGAGCTCCTCCGCGTGGTCGGTCTTCGCGGCGATGACGACATCGGCGAGCTCGGCGCCCTTGTCCTCGCATTCCACGGCCATTGTCGGGGTCGCCGTGGACGGTGATGATGCCGCTTGGCCCAGTTAGCTTCATCATGTTGTAGGCGTAGTGTGGGGTCGCCATAAACTTTGCGAATGCCTGGCAGCCCAGGACGCAGTGGTAGGGGCTGCGGAAGTTTACCAGCTCGAACACGATCCTCTCTGTGCGATAGTTTGCTGCAGTGCCGAAGGTGACTGGCAGCATCACTTTCCCGATCGGGTACGCCTTCCGACCGGGGGCGATGTCGTGGAAGGTCGTCAGTGTTGGCTCAATGGCTGCTTCTGGGAGCTGGAGCCTCTTGAACGTGTCGAGGTACAAGATGTTGATGGAGCTCCCACCATCCATTAGCGTCTTGGGCAGCCAGTAGTCGGCCACCTTGGGCCTGACTACCAGGGAGACTCGCCCTAGGTATTCGATCCTTGGCGCATGGTCCTGGCGACTCTAGGTGATGCTCTGCTCGGACCAGTTTAGGAAGCGAGGGATGTCGACTTGTGTCACCGCATTGACGGCGACCGCGCAGGCGAGCACCTTCTTCTCGCGCTTGGTGCTGAGTCCGGTGAAGGTATGTAGCGAGCCGACGCGGTGCCGAAGCCGCCGCCGTTCCCGTTGTCCCGAGGTGGGTTGTTGTTAGGGTCCTCCCTTGCTCGTCTCGCCTTCTCATTCTCTTTGAGAGAGTGGCAATCAGCGATGGTGTGGGTGGCAGGTTTTCCCTCCCTGCTGTGGTAGATGCAGGGCTGATTTTGCAGGGCGGCGGGGTCGAATTTCGGCCTCGTCGTGCTGTTGGCGCGGTAGTTCCTGTTGTCGCGGTAGTTTCCTCCGTCGCGGCGGTAGTTCTTGGAGTCACGCTGGCCGTAGCCGGCGTTGGCGATGAAGTCGACTCGCCCGTCCGTGCGGCGCTTGCCGGTGATGCGGGTGTTGCTGTAGCGCATGTCGCATAGGCGCCCGCTGTCATGGATGCTAGTGCGGCGTCTTCCTCCCGACTCGTCGTCGGAGTCTTGGTTGGGGTCCTCCTCCGCATAGCGCTTGGCGATCTCGAGGAGGTCGGGCATGTTGTCGAGCGTCCGGTAGACCCTCTTGAATTTGGCGACCAGGGGTTCGTACCTGCACGCGTTCTTGAAGTAGTGTATCGTCGTGTCTGGGTGGATGTCGGAGGCGTTTATCCACAGTTCTTGCCATCTTTGGATCCAGCGGCGAGTCGACCCGCGTTGTCCCTGGATGCATCGCTCCAGGTCCTCTATGGTGGTGGCGCGGGTGTAGGAGCCCTCCAAGTGCCTGATGAAGGCGTCCCGCATTTCTTCCCAGGAGTCGATGCTGTCGGCGGGGTGCGTATTGATCCACTGCCGGCTCGCACCCTCCATCATCAGGGGGAGGTAGCAAGCGGCGAGCAGGTCGGTGTGGCCTGCGATTCCCATTGCCATGAGGTATGTGTCTAGCCAGACAGCGGGGTCGTACGTCGGGTCGTACTTTTCGATCTCCTTGGGGGCCTTGAAGTTGGCGGGGTATTTTTTCCCGCGAATCATGGGTCCGAAGCATTGCGGCCCGACTCGACTGAGCGAGCCTCTTGGTTCCGGGTCACCGCGGTTGGTGAGGGTGTGTCGCAGGTCGTTGGGCTGGCGCGACCGCCACGCCTGGTTGTTGATGATGTTCGTTCGGGCATCGAGGGGCTGCCCGTTGGCGGCGACCGTGTTGTTCGCCGGTCGCGGCTCGTTGGTTGATAGCGCGGGATTGGCGGCTCGTGGTTGATTCGCCAGGGACTGGGGTGGTGGGCAAACTAATGTGTTGGCCACGGTGGGGTGGCCGCTTGATGTCGCCCTGCTTGCTGATGAGCGGGAGTACATCCGCCCCCGCGGGTCGACTCCCGCGGCTTGTTGCTCGACGGCCCTGACGAGTAGGGCCTTGGCGTACTGGATCTATAGCACGTCGTCGCCTTGGATGTCGAGGTTGGCAATCGCGGCGTCGGCCGCGACGACGTTGTCCATCGGGGTGGAGTATAATGGTAGCCCATTGGCGTCACGGGCTTGAGGCGAGATGATGATCCGCGGTTGGTCCGGCGAGGGTGCGCGACCCATGGGTGGTGGAGGGGCCCCGGTCGCCGGTGCGCCAGGCGGTGGTCTCGCGGGGTTGCTTCCTCCCTTTGAACGCTTTCTCGCAGTATTCGCGCTCGGCAGCGCGTGCAGGGTCGCTCTCATCGTTGAAGTTCAGGACGCGGCCCTGGACGTTGGAGTTCAGGCGGGTCCTGATGCGGCGCTGGTGATAGAGCGACAGCTCCCGCGCCGTCTCTCGTTCGAGGCGGTACTTCTCGCACTCAGCGAGTTCGTTGCGTTGCGCCTCCGCGAGCCGCAGGCAGGCTTACTCCACCTCCGTGGCCGTCGCAGTCAGCGGGATCGGCGTGGCGAATGGATCTGGCGGGGCGGCCGTGCTGCCCGCCATGTAGATCGCGTTGAAGCGATTGGATCTGGCGCGAAAATCCTCGGGGGACTCCAAGCCGGAATCGGAGTCGAAGATCCCCAGGATGGAGGGGTCCTCGAAGTCCTCGGGGTTGGAGACTCACGTGATGGAGTCCTCCCGTGATGCGGTGGTGATGGATCCGTCGACCGATGCAGGGGTCGTGGAGTCGGTGTCGTTGTTTAGGGCGTCGTCGTTGGTGGTGGTGTTAGCCTCGACCGTGTCGCTGGCGGCCGAGTCGTACTCGGTGACGAGGCTCCTAATGGAGCAGACCTGCTCCTCCGAAAGCAGATCGCGGTGTGGCGGCGATCCGCCGATGATCACCGTCGCAGCTGGGTCGATCGCGTCGGTGAAGCCGACGAAGAGGTTGATGGAGCCGACCGGCATCACCGCGTCATGGATGACCAGGCGTGACGTCGGGATGTAGCTGCTGGGCAGGATCTGTAAGATCCCGCCGATGGCGATCATGCGACCGGTGGTGAGTGGCCAACCGATCTGCGAGTAGGGTCTCGCCGCAGAACTCAGGCCAGTCCCGCTATGCCCCACGGTGGGTGCCACTGTCATGGAAATGGCCACGGTAGTCGCTACCATTGGCAGCGATTGAGTGCTTCGTGAGGAAGAGTTGGCGGCCATCTGCGGTGCGAGATGGGGGCGGATGCACATGGGTTTACCCAGGTTCACCCCCCCCCCGGAGGGTAAAGACCTACTCCTGCTAGATTAGATTATTGGAGAGCGAGTTACAAGGGTGGCGAGCTCGGCGGCTAGGCAGCGAGTCGCTTGAGGGGGTGTATGATGGAACGTAAGTCTCTAGGATACCCTAGGGAGGTTTATATATGAGGCACCTCGCTAGGGTTTACAAGTTATCACCGAACAAGATAAGGATCTGGAGGCTTTGACCTAGTCCGACTGGGCTTCTGTTACGCTCATGGGCTTCTAGTCACCAGTCACTGGGCCTTTCCTTCCTTCGTAGTCCAGTCGCCGTCTTTCGGACGCACTCGCAGGCCCTTCGGCCCAATCAAAACGTCCTGCTGGGCATACCCCCTTCGACATATCCCCATCACTTCCGAATTAAACTTGTTATGTGAAAATTAGTGATTAAAGCTCTCACGAACTTGATGGCACACTTTACTTTCTTGCACTTAATAATCTTGAACCTTTGTGTCCATATTTGTTGCGTATATGCTTGCGCTTTATAAGTTGAAGTTAGCAGAACCATGTATCATGGGTAACGCTTTCAACATTGCACTTATTATTCCGTTGATATCATGATTCTTTTGCTTATGGATCCCGGTGGTGTGAAATAAAAGGGGAACTTGTAAGATCATGGAGTTTGTATGTGTGTTATAGAAATGCCTGGGCTGCTAGCCTAAGCCATGCCTAATCATGGTGGAAACTTGCAGCATAACCATAATGAGAACTCTATGAAGCATCCTCAATAAAAACCTATGCAAATAGCAAATAAAAAGATCGCTGAGATGCTCATTGTCTGCTTGCCTTGTCATTTTGATTATGGGATAGCTCCTATATCATGTGCAAGGGGTACCCCGTTGGCAGTTCTCTATGATACATATGTACTTACAATGGCAAGAGCTTACTTGTGACTGAAGTTGAGTAGCATGAGGTTCGGTACTCGTAAGTAAGGGGCATGAGATTTCAACTTATAACTTGTGAAGCATATCCTCTTAGTTGTGTCACTTTAATCTTAATCACCTAAAGATTCTTATGATAGGGGCAATGAGAGCTGAAAGCTGATAAGTACCATAATTTTTGGAAGCTCTTTATGAGACTTTAATCCCTGCTTCCTTCTATGAAGGCTTTTCTTTTACTTTTATGTTGAGTCTCCACCTTCTATCTTTATGCACCTATTGAGAGAGCATAGTGGCCATTCTTAGTTCTATGTGCATTGTCCCAAGACTTGTTGATTGATGCATAACTTTGATATTGCTTGTTCTTAAACTATTTGTATCTAGTCACCCTTATGAACTTTGAAGGTGTCCTATGCATTTATGTTTGCTACTCTATGAGGGACAAGATGAATGCCATTATGCGATGATTTCTTTATGTGAAACAAACAAACGTCTTGCAAAGCATTGTTATTCATGAACCTTTTGTTTGTGCCTTTTCAAGTTACAACATAGTTGCTAGTCTTATTGTTAGAACTTTGTCTTTCATGCTATGTTGAAGTACTATGATCCTAGCTATCAATGTTTTACAAATGCCTTGATCAAGATTGTGATGGTGCATGTCACCTAAAAAATTATTCTTTCTTTTTATCACTTACCTACTCTAGGACGAGCAGGAGTTAAGCTTGGGGATGTTGATACGTTGCTAACGTATCTATAATTTTTGATGTTCCATGCTTGGTTTTTATCTACTTTCTTATGTTTTGTCCACACTTTGGAGTAATTTTTATACACTTTATTGGACTAACCTATTAACAAGATGCCACAGTGCCAGCTGCCTGTTTTTCTGCTGTTTTTGGTTCCCGGAAAGTCAGAAAATGAATATTCTTGGAATTGGACGGGACAAAAGCCAAAGTCAATATTTCACCGAGGGGGACATGGAGCCAGAATACGAGACGGAGGAGGGCCAGGGCCTGGCCACACCATATGGTGGCGCGGGTGACCCCTGGCCGTGCCACCAAGTGGTGTGGGCCCCTCAGCCACCCACCGACCTTGCCTCTTCGCCTATAAGAAGCCTCCTGATGCATAAACCCTAGAGGGAACAGCCTCCAGCCACGAAAAGTTCCGCAGTGCTGCCGCCACCGAAGGGAGATTCGGGGGACAGAAAGTCTCTGTTCCGGCACCCTGCAGGGATGGGGAAGTGCCCCCGGAGCCATCTCCATCGATCTCCACCACCATCTCCATTGTCGTTGCTGATTCCCATGATGATGGGGGAGTATTTCTTCCTCGAGGCTAAGGGTTCTACCGGTAGCTATGTGTCCATCTCTCTCTATGCATGATCATATTGTGATCATGAGCTTTGTAATCTAGTATATCTACCTTGCTACTCAAGTGCTTTAATAGATCTCTGCTCTCCCCCATGTGTGTGAAAGTGATAGCGTGCACACCATGGTGGCACTTAGGCTAGAGATTACATTTACTTGTTATGAGTTATATTTGGAGTTGGATGTTTCTATGAAATTGTGGTGTTTGTTGGAACCATTTAGAGCTCAAGGTGATAGTGTGGGATTACCTAGATGGGAAAAGCGAACTTTGAGGTGTGTTGTTATAGCCCTACCATGGATTAGAGTGTCCAACCAGAGAGTAGTTAAGAGTAGTATCATAAAGAGAAGATATTTATATGAGAGTGTTCACTAGTGAAAGTATGATCCCCAGGCCTTGTTTCTAAGCATTGAAACACCGTTTGCAACTAGATATGTTACATGTTTTCTTGTTTCCATCTTTATTTCAGTTTGCCTTTAGTATCTTCCACGCCATCAAGCTATTTTCTAGCATCGTTGTCTTATATCCATACCACTTGTATTTCACTATCTCTTCGCCGAACTAGTGCACCTATACACCCGACAAGTGTATTGGGTGTGTTGGGGACACAAGAGACTTCTTGTATCTTGATTGTAGGGTTGCTTGAGAGGGATACCTTTGACCACTTTATCCCTGAGTTCGATAAACCTTGGGTAATACACTTAAAGGAAAACTTGCTACTGTTCTACAAACCTCTGCACTTGGAGGCCCAACAATTGTCTACAAGAATAGAAGTGCGTAGACATCAATCAGCCAGATGGATTTGTAGTGAGTGGCTAAGAAGGAAAAGTGTGTAAGTTGTTGAAGTCTTTATATGGCCTTAAACAAGCACCTAAGCAGTGGCACGAGAAGTTTGACAGAACCCTAACCTCTGCAGGTTTTGCTGTAAACGAAGCTGACAAATGTGTGTACTATCGCTATGGTGGGGGGCAAGGGAGTAATTATATGTTTGTATGTTGATGACATACTGATTTTTGGGACCAATCTTAATGTGATTAAGGAAGTCAAGGATTTCTTATCTCAATCTTTTGAGATGAAGGATCTAGGTGTAGCTGATGTTATTTTGAACATCAAGCTATTGAGAGATGATAATGGTGGGATCACACTGCTTTAGTCTCACTATGTGGAAAAGATCTTGAGTCGCTTTGGGTATAACAACTGCAAGTCTTCTCCAACACCGTATGATCCTAGTGTGTTACTTCGAAAGAATAGAGGTACTACTAGAGATAAATTTACATACTCTCAGATTATTGGGTCGCTTATGTATTTAGCCAGTGCTACGAGGCCTGATATCACTTTTACTGTGAGCAAACTTAGTCGATTTGTTTCAAATCCTGGAGATGATCATTGGAAAGCTCTTGAGAGAGTCATGCGCTATCTAAAAGGCACTGCGAGCTACGACATTCACTATACTGGGTACCCAAGGGTGCTGGAGGGCTATAGTGATTCAAACTGGATATCTGATGCTGATGAGATAAAGGCCACGAGTGGATATGTATTTACACTTGGTGGTGGCGCTGTTTCTTGGAAGTCTTGCAAGCAAACCATTTTAACAAGGTCAACTATGGAAGAAGAACTCGCAGCATTAGACACGGCCACTGTTGAAGCAGACTGTCTTCGTGAACTCTTGATGGACTTACCTGTGGTTGAGAAACCAATACCCTCAATCCCAATGAACTGTGATAATCAAACTGTGATTGTTAAAGTGAACAGTTCTAAGGATAATATGAAGTCCTCAAGACATGTGAAGAGGAGATTGAAATCTATCAGGAAAATGAGAAACTCCAGAGTTATCGTGTTGGATTATATCCAAACATCTAAGAATCTGGTAGATCCCTTTCACAAAGGGTCTATCACATAACGTGATAGAAAATGCATCAAAGGAGACGGGTATGAGACCCACAATATAAGTTTTCCATAGTGGTAAACCACTATGTGATCGGAGATCCCATGAATTAGAATTGGGAGACAAGCTGTTGGTTAACTGAGAGGAAAGTATCCCTACTTTAATCACCACTCTGTGAAGATGCAATACTTTCCTATTCTGCATGGAAGGTTGTTTTATCTTAATATGTTCTAAGTGGCTTAGTTTAAGAAGAGATGTTGTCCTACAAAACATCTTTTGAAGAACACACCTATATGAGTCTGGCTGTTAAACGTCGCAGTCTATGAGAGTTGGGTGCTCTCTATTAAACTCATGAAAGGCTATGGAGTATGACGCATAAGCTCCACCCGAGGGGAAGTCCCACGGCAGCCCAGTATTGGTCAAGGCTTTGTGTAAAACTAGAATGCATCAAACTTGTAGTTCAAGGCATAGTCCACTGTACAAGTTGCAAACTAGTATAGCATAGAGTTCTAAGTGGAAGTTCAACTTAACAGTCTCCACTAGTACCAGTATATAAACAATGTTTTGGAACCATAGGCAAATTTTTGTGTGCCTCTAGGATCTGGTGGGGGATTGTTGGAATTTTGCCTAATAAAGACCCATCCCATTTATATTATTCAACAATTCCTGAAATCCTAGAGGCCCACTTGGCCCATTCATGCAAGGCAAGAGGTGGGACAAAAGTTTAGTCCCACATTGCTAGTTGAGTGGAAGTTGGACCAGCTTATAAGGTGAGCTCTTCCACCACTTGTACGAGCATGAGAAGAGAAGACATATACACGCGTGCTCAGCCTCCTCCACCGCCCGCCTCGCCACGCCACGCCTCATCATGACGCACACGGGTTGCGGGAATTCCTCGAGCCGAGAGCTTCTCTTTCTTTTTGCCACGCATGAATGGATAATAATTTGAACAGTCTGCGTGAGTGGATGTTTAATACAAACTCAATGGAGATTTAATTCGAGCTTAGTGGAGGTTGTTCGGCTTCGGTCGATGCCTGCCTACCCGTGCCTATAAGAGTGAGAGGTTGCTCCTCTCCTCAGATACACCAAGCACACCCTTGCGCCTCCAGTTCTAGAGAACTGCGCTGCCTAGGTCTTCCTCATCCCATCTTTCGGCGTGCACCACAAGCTGGGACAGTAGGCCTCCGAAACCCTGCTGCTTCGAGTCCTGTACAGGAGAAGGGAGATAAGGTTTTTAGGGGAGCGCTACCAGCGCGACTACTGGCTTCATCACGGACTCCTTCACGGATAGCAACTGCGCCGACGTCTTCCCCAATGATGATTTCTTCCCCGACATCAACAACCTTTTCCTCGACAACATGGCTGACGATGGTGCCAACGCTAACGCAAACATCGGCGGTTCCTCTACTGTGATTTATATCATCTTCCTTAGTCTTGTTTATCATATTCAGATAGTCTGTCGTATCTTCTGGTCATTTTCTATTATTCTGCCTGTGTTTTATCTATCTTTTACTATGGTTAAATCTCTTGGAAAATTGCTCTTTTATTCAACAACGTCAACAGATCTTTGCTGAGAAATAGATATTTGGCGCCATTGCTTCCCAGTTCGTCAACCTCAAATCCGCTATTAAGGAACAACAGGCGACTATACTAGAGCTACAGAAGAAGAATGGTGACCAACATGATGAGCTGGGCCAAACAAAGTTGACACTGGGCTCTGAGAGTAAACGCGCCAACGAGAACTTCAAGAGTTTGCAGAAAAGCGCCTCTGATCTAGAGCAGCTTCAGTCGGAAAAGAAGTTGTAGGTTGAGGAGCTGGCTGCAATGAACGATGCTGCCAAGGCCCTCTACGATGTTTCGACGAGTATATGTTGGGGCCTCTTTGGTAATTTTGTTTTTTCACGACTACTAACACCTTAGTGTGTTGTGTGTATATGCTACTAACCTCTTGATTGATAATATAGGCTTAACCACTTCACTGGTTGATGCTCTTGTGATGGATCAACTGAAAGGCATACTGGAGTTTTCCCCACGCCTGAAAACCGAAGTTCATCATGTGCTCGAGATATTTTTTCCCACCAAACTTGCTCTGACTACCGCTCTTTGGTCCATTAGCAAGATGCAAGGCATTGCCAACATGTTGGGTGTGTGGAAGAGATCATGTTGCAGGCTTGGAGCCCTCTCTGTGATTACCATAGTGACGACACATCACCCGGACATTGATTGGAAAGAAGTGATAGGTGGTCGCCCCATGAAGCATGCCGATGCAAGCGAGTTCACCATAGATGAATTCATGGCGATAAAGGAATCCCTGCGCAACCGTGCTACTACTTGTGCATCGAACATGCTGATTACCAATTTCATGCACCTTTATGGTCTATAAGATGACAAACTTCCCATTGATCTGTAGGTGAAAGCGCCCTCGACACCAATTTTACCCAATGCCCGCGGCCACTCTAGAATCGACCACTCCAGAAGCATCTGAGGTCGGGCGTACCACCACTACCAAAGCCAGAAGCTTCCCCAACACTAGTAAGAGCATTCCTCCCCCTATATCGTCATGAAAAAACACTGTGTTGTTGCCTGTTAGTGAGAAATAGAAAAAACTTTGAGTTATTTTGTCATCTGTGTCCATATATATGTCATATTGAGCTCTATTTCAGGGTACAACTTCGTCTTCGAATTTCTTCCTTCTAATCATTACTTCTACGGAATCAGTTAGGTCGTTCATGGCTTCTCCTAAGGCTTCACTAATAGTATTGTGGGTAATAAAGAATGCTTGGATAAGAGTGGCGTTAATATCTAAGTACACTACCATTCAGTGGTAGAATTTTGGACAAAGTCCCAATTCTCGTGAGTTGTATCCATAAGTTTGTCTACATATGGTATCACATGAAATGTGATTAATCGTAGTTCATAATTTTTTAGCTTTACGAATTGTTGTGATAGTCTTTATGAGAGCAATCTCAAAAGTTGTCTAGTCGTTGTTGGCTTCCCTCGTATATAGGTTCTTTCTAAAGCCTAAGTTAGGTGCAGTAATTATGGAAAGTTGGTACTTTATAAACTTTCCTCCATCATGATGTTCTATGACTCTTACTATAGTCTTCTGATGGATATTCATACATTCCAATAGATCTATGTAAACTTACATACAAGGACTTTCAAAGGTTTCTAGTGGTATTTCCATTACTTGCATAGTTCGATAAGGATGGCCATTGGTTTCGTCATTCCTAACTGTTTATGAATATAAAAGGTGATTAGATCATATTTTCATAAAGAATTACTACACCAATTTTATAACATTTAGCCATATCACTAGAGAAATCCTCACTACTCCTAGGTCTCTACCTACAGGTTTCGTCCAGTTACTAGGTTTCCAACCTAAGGTCAAAGAAATTGCTCTAATACTAGTTATAGTGACTTAGCGCTCTACTGCATGTTGTAGACTACGAGTCGTTGGCATAACACTTACGAAAGTCCTCTTCCATAAATATTACACCCCTCAAAGTGGTACAATAGAACCATTGCGGTTCCACTTGATTATTTATTCCTTATTCATAATAGAAGAACAATACAAGATTCGAGATCCCCCTCGATATAGTGAGGATTCACTTCTACTAATAAATTTAAAAGCGCCAGCTTTAGGGACAATGGTACTTCTAAGGTAAGCACCATTGGAGCATTGCAACTTTATTGGGTTAGGTCTAGGTTGCTTATCCCGGCAATCCTATGCATGCGGAACTATTCCTATAATTCTATGTTTTCCTCTTCTATTCCAAATTCTATTACATAGCCGACACCTTCAATTCTTCCTGAGAGGTCAGGTTCATCGTAATAAACCTGTTCCTTGGTGGTGTCTTCTGTAGCTGATGTTGAAGGGATTCCATGGAAGAAAACAATAAATTTTCCTACTATGAGAATGCACCAACCCAAGATCTATCTATGGAGAAGTAGAGTAACGAGTGGGATAGAGTGATCATACCTTTGAAGACCAAAAAAGCAGGAATACGTTCCTGCACAAACATTGCTTATGAAGTTGAGCGTCGCAGACCTCAAGGTCTAGAAGGCTTCAAGCATCCAACACCACTATTGGTGATTCCTCGTTGAGGTTTACAGGCCTCCGGTGTAAAGGACATCTCCCGAGCCCCAGTCCAGCAATGCAGCGGAAAAAGAAGATCTACAAGAAATATGCTAACTGGTGACCCCAAATATTGGTCCCTGGAAGGTCATAGTAATCCATCTATGACCTTTCTATGACCAAAACGAGTAGGTCACATACCGAGGGTCACTATAAACAACTCATGACCTTTTTTTGAATTGGTCATGGACTACTATGACCAAAATAGATAGTCATAGATTCTATGACCAAAATTTTGGTCACGGGCTATCTAGGCTATCCACGGAGGATCCTACATGGCCAATCCTACGTGGCAAATTTGTGACCAAAATAAATGGTCTTAGATCAAATTTAGCCCGGTCCAGCTCGCTGCTTTACATGGGCGAAGCCCAACAATTCAACCTATTCATTTTCTTTTTTATCAATTCAGGTGTGCTAAATGGGCCAAGCCCAACAATTTGGCCTATTTGTTTCTAGGCTTGATCCATTTAAAGTGCATTTATTATTTACTTTCGGCCTTATTATTTTGGAGCTAGTCCACCATTCAGATAGGTCCCTTTTGTCATATTCATCTCAATAATTGGTCCCCGATGTCAAAAGGTCAAATTGTTGATTTTGATTCAAAATTGGGTCCCACTAGTCAGGTTTTCATTTCCCACGATGTAACACCCTCGAATCGGCCCTATGCAAGTTTTAGCGCTTCCCGCCAAACTCGCATAGAAACGACTCAAGGACGCCCACCAGGCACTTTCGTGCGGGTGGAAAACAAAGTAATAACATTACACATTAGTCCACGATGGAAACCACAGAACATATATATACAACAACGACTCCATGAGTCAAGAATGCAGATATACTATACAAAGATTCTAATCACCTTGAAAACGATAGAGCGTCTGACTACGGACAGGATGCAAATGGGGCTAAGAGCCCTGAAGAATAACCAATGGCGTCCATAACCCTGCCCAGGCCAAGACGGAAGGGTAACCCTGCTAACGATGTCGATCTCAAACCTGCTAAAACAAAAGGGGTGCCAACAAAGGGCAAAGGAAAAAGAGGAGCGTCAGTACTGAGGCCAGTACACAGCGAGGCAAGAATTTGGCGGCTCTCGCCTACATAGGTATGGTGGACTGAAGCGGCAGCGAAGCATGCACTAAACAACCTATAGAGACTCGATACAACTGTCAGCTATTAGAGAGGGATAAGAAAGATCTATCCGGGAACACCTGATACTAACACCAATCATACCCATCCTGGCATTTCCCCCTCGATACCAAACGAGGAAGTCAAACCGAGGACCTCATGCAGTTGGCAGTTTTATTCATTCCATTATAGTTGCATCACTTACTAGTCAGATATAGATAGCACGAGTCATCCTGATAGCATAAGTAGTGGGCAGTTTTAGTTAACCAAGAAGTTGTAGTTGTAGTACTTACTAGTCAGATACAATTAGCATGTGACATCCAAAACCCAGCAGTTGTTGGCACTTTTATTTCATTCCATTGGAGTTGCAATACTTACTAGGCAGGTATAACATGACACGATACACCCCAATTCCACCAGTTGTTGGCACTTTTATTATCCATTCCATTGTAGTGAAGCTGATTACTAGTCACATATTAAGTCAAATGTATAGCACTACTTTAGTTATGCTTGTCTATGATCGAGATACTGTGCTCCAAGTCATCCATAACCGCGGACACGGCTTTCAGAAAGATTTACCCTGCAGGGGTGCACAAATAGCAACACACACACGATCAACCTCGGAAAAACCAACTCAAAACCCAACAAGGCTTTCACGACAAAGCAATCACAGGATTCATAAAATATTTCAGGGGGCCACCCCATTAAGCTACCCGCAACGAAGTTGGCCGGCTCCGAGATGGACCCAAGGTTTGTGCCAATGGCTGTAAAGGACTGGGAACCCGAAAGTGTGACTGGGCTTGTCGATACCACGAAAACATTCCACATTCCTAAACAGTACAGGTGCTCCACGCACAATCGTAAATAAAGCAGTAAAGCATGGCATAAGTACAGGATAGTAATAAAGCCCCAAACTAGTTTGTGGCCCCAAGAAATAAGAAATGAATCAAGCTCTGGCTAAGGGGGATCCATAGGGTCTCCTGGATGTGGATAGTGCGAATAACCAAGGAACAGGTATCAAGTACTCAAGGTCCTACGGGACACAAGTGGGCGTGGAAGAACCAAATAACATTTATTGCCCACCGATGCCTCTGCATTAGTTATATCTATTCCCAGCAATTTAATAGTTGTATTTAAAGTCATGATCATTGATGGCTCTGCGTAAGGCGCCCAGAAAAGTGCTGGTGCGTGGTTGATGTAGAGCTTGTTGGGAACCCCAAGAGGAAGGTATGATGAGCACAGCAGCAAGTTTCCCTCAGTTATGAAACCAAGGTTTAATCGAACCAGTAGGAGCAAGGAAACACACCAAAGGTGTTACTAGCTGAGCTTTGGCAGGGCGCACTACCGGTGCTAGTAGCAACGTGGAGACCTGCACAACACAACCACAGAACTTTGTCCCCAACTTGCGATGAGGTTGTCAATCTCACCGTGTTTTGTGGAAAACAAAGGATTAAACGTATCGAATGGAAAGAAGTAAAAGTTTGCAGAAAGTAAACACAAAGCAAAAACAGTTTATAGATTGTATGTAAAAGACAAGGACCGGGATCCATACTTCACTAGAGGTGGCTCTCCTTAGATATAAAACATGTTGGGTGAACAAATTACAGTGGGGCAATTGACAAACACCGAGAAAGCAATACATGCATATACTAATCATCTTGACTCCTTTGAGACTTGATTGGGCATTACAACATAATACATAGACCGCCATCCAACTGCATCTATGACTAATAATCCACCTTCAGGTTATCATCCGAACCCCCTCCAGTATTAAGTTGCAAGCAACAGATTATTGCTTTACGAACTGCGTGTAAAGTAAAGAATACGATTGTTCTATGAACAAAGGATTGTTGTTTTCTCCCTAGTAGCAACAACACATCTAGTACCTTAGAGATTTCTATCACTTCCCCAGATTACCAGAGGCATGAACCCACTATCGAGCATAAATACTAACTCTTGGAGTTGCTAGCATCTACTTGGCCAAGATAGCTACTAACAACGGAAATCATGCAAGATCACAAATAACAAAGACATGATAGAATCAATAATCAATCTGAAATAGCATCTCAATATCCATCGGATCCCCGCAAACACAACATGTATGGATACAAATAGATGATCTTGATCATGAACGGAGCTCACAAGATCTAAACATGAAAGCACAAAGGAGGAGAACCAGCCATCTAGCTACTACATGGATCCGTAGTCCAAGGATGAACTACTCACGCATCACACCGGAGGCTTGCATGGTGATGAAGAAGGCCTCCAGGGTGAATTCCCCTCTCCGGTAGGGTGCCGGGAAGAGCTTCAGATCCCTCCCGATCTAGGGATGGAGATGACGGCGGCTACAGACTCTTTCGTGGATTTTTGATCGGGTACTTAGGGTTTTCGTACCGAGGGCAATATATAGTCGAAAGGGGGAGCCGAGGGGGTGCCGGGAGCGGCCACACCACCCCCTAGCGTGGGCCAGGCCTGGCCGCGCGGCCAGGTGGTGTGGTGGCTCCCTAGCCCTTCTCCGTCTCGTATTGTGGCTCTGTGAGTCTTCCGGTAAAATAGGCACTTTGGCTTTTGTCCCGTCCAATTCCGAGAATATTCATTTTCTGACTTTCCTGGAACCAAAAATAGCAGAAAATAGGCAGCTGGCACTGTGGCTCTTGTTAATAGGTTAGTCCAAGAAATCATATGAAAAGTACTCCAAAGTTGGAACAAAACACAAGAAAGTGGATAAAACCAAGCATGGAACATCAAAAATTATAGATACATTTGCAATGTATCAACATCCCCAAGCTTAACTCCTGCTCGTCCTCGAGTAGGTAAGTGATAAAAAGAAAGAATAATTTTTGAGGTGACATGCACCATCAAAGACTTGATCAAAGTATTTGTAAAACATTCAAAGCTGGGATCAAAGTACTTCAATCATAACATGAAAGACAAAGTTCTAGCAATAAACAAAGAAACTATGGTGCAACATGAAAAGGCACAAACAAAAGATTCATGAATAACAATGCTTTGCAAGATGTTTGTTTGTTTCACATAAAGAAAACATAGCATAAAAGTATTCAGCTTGTCCTTCATAGAGTAGCAAATATAAATGCATAGGACACCTTCAAAGTTCATAAGAGTGACTAGATACAATAGTTTAAAACAAGCAATATCAAGTTATGCATCAATCAACTAGTCTTGGAACAATGCACATAGAACTAAGAATGGCCACTATGCTCTCAAAGTAGGTGCATAAAGATAGAAGGTGGAGACTCAATATAATGGTGGAAGAAAGGCCTTTGTAAAAGGAAGTAGGGATTCAACTCTCATAAAGAGCTTCCAAAAATTATGGTACTCATAGCTTTCATCTCTCATTGCCCCTATCATAAGCATCCTGAAGTGATTAAGGTTAAAATGAACAAACTATGGTGTACATTCTTGACGAAGTATAAGTCAGAAATCTCATGTCCCTTGTATACGAGGGCCACTCCTCATGCTACTCAAGTTTAGTCACCGGTAAGTTCTTGTAATTGTAAGTACATTTGTATCATTGAGAACCGCCAACGGGGTACCCCTTGCCCGATGATACGGAAGAATCCCCATATCAAAATGACAAGGCAAGCAGACAACGAGCATCTCAGCATTCTTCTTATTTACCATGGGAATATGGTGCTTTTTTCTCTCTTTCCTCTTTTTATAGTATCTCTTTTTTTCTCTTTTTTCTCAATATAGGAGTCTTTTTTTTATAAGAAGAATGCTTCATAGACAGCTCATTATGGTTACGCTGCAGGTTTCCACCATGTCAGCATGGATTAGACCAGCGGCCCAGGCGTTTCTCTAACACATATACATAACTCCATGGACTTACAAGCTCCCCTTTCATTTCACACCGACGACATCCATATACAAAAGAGCATGATATCAACTAGGTACAAGTACCAAGTGCAATGTTGAAAGCGTTCCCCATGATAGCATGGTTCTGCTAATTCCCAACAAATAAGTGCAAGCATATACAATATAGAAGACACGTTCAAGTTTATTAAGGGCAAGTAAAGTAAAGTGTGCCATCAAGTTCGGGAGAGCTTTAATCACTAGTTTTCTCATAACAAGTTTAATTTGGAAGGTAAACGAAAGCATGAATATACTTGGAATAGCTTAAGCTAGTAGGTAGGTATGGTGGACTCTTTGGAATAACTTGGTTTAGGGAGTTGTATGCATGAGTGGAACTCATACTTGGTTGTGGAGGCTAGCAAAAGACTGGGAGCGACAAACTAAGAGAGCAATAATGGCCATAATCATGAAGAGCGACAAAACATCAATGATCAAAGCATAAAGTGACACTACAAGTTGAAAACTAAAGGATCATAAAGGCTATGGTGACTTGAGATAGTCATAACATGGTGTGAGCATGCGCCAAGTCAACCCAAATAAAGCATCAAAGGAGAATACCACTATACTGTGCTTTAATATGCTAAAACAACGTATGATTCATCCAAGGCACATTAAGCAATCTCAATTGTTTATAACAAGTCATGCTACAGCAAATAATACTAAGCATAAATCCAATACAATATCAAGCATGGCATGACAAAGCATAGGCCACAGTCAAAAACGAGCTCTTTTTACCACATAAGTATGAACTTTCCTACTCTTTTCCAAACCAAACCAAACCATTTGCAAACCAATGTATGGAAGAGGGGGTCCAACCAATTTATTCAAAAAACTAAGAAAACCAAGAAAACTAAAAAACCAAAACGAAAACGAAAAAGAAGACGCTCCAAGAACAACACAACTGTGCATGAAACAATAAAAATGAAGCGTTTGGAAGAAACCTGCGATTTTTATTGATGAAGAAGGGGATGCCCAGGCATCCCCAAGATTTGACGCTTGTACTTCTTGGATATTTCTTGGGTGACACGCGTGGCATCCCCAAGCTTGAGCTTTAGTCCATCCTTCATCTCATTACTCATTCCTTCCATACACCTAAAAAATTTCCTTCATACAAAACTTCACACAATCTTTATTAGCAACATTAGTGCACTCAAGATAAATAAGTCTTAAGGTTCAGTTATAACACCAAATAAACTTCCATTAGAATACTAGATACTGTAGCACTTCCCTTAAAAAGCTCAATTCCCCAAAAGAACTCAAAAAGGAACCAACAAGAAGCAAATGCACAAAATGACAGAAATCTGTCAAAATAGACAGCAGGTAAAGACGAATTTTTTTGAAGACCTTCTGTTGCTCAAATCAAAAAGTGTTGAACTAACGAAAGTTAGATAACAACCTGGGTCAGAAGCAAAAAAATTCACGCCTCAAAAAGATGTTCAGAGATTTTAAACAAATTTTTACGGTGAAGCACAGAAATCTGTTTCGGGACAGCAACTTTCCCAATCATTACTTCTTTCTCATTAGAGGTTACTCTTGGCACAAAAAGCAAATAAAAAGGGTAAGGAGCGGTTATTACTGAATTAATAACTTCCAAGACTCATCTAAAACTTTTGGGTTATCTCCCAATAAGTACTTTTCTTTAACGCCTTTATGTTAGGCATAAGAAGCGAGAAAAAAAATCAAGTGTTCTCAAATGAAGAAGCATTAAGATCAATACCAGAAATATTTTCAACAAGGCAAGGTATATCATCCAAATAAGTTCTAGAGGATCCTTTCTCAATGCTCTTAGGTTCACTATTCTCATCAAAAGGGTTTGCAGGAACAATCCAATCAAGATTCTTTTCTATGGCATCATGTATTGCTACTAGTTTGAAGGGTATTGGTATCTTAGGTTCCTCCCCATTAGGTTCGGTTTTGTTCATCTTTTCTCTAGTACCAACGACATCTACACATGAGCCTAGCATATTGAAACGTTCAAAGACTTTTCTAGCTTCTTTGGCAACATCATAGAATTTCTTAAACAAAGTTTCTAGAATAAAATCCCTCTTTTCAGGGTCCTCAATTTCTTTAAGCTTAAGAAACATTACTTGCATTAAGGGGTTGAGGTTAACAAACCTAGCTTCTAACATGTGAATTAAAGAAGCTGCAGCAATCTCATAGTTTGGAGCAAGTTTTGCAAGGGATCTATCCTTAGTATCCTCATGTTTACTAACATGATTAAAGAATTCTTCAATATTATATTTCCCAATTATAGAACCACTACTAATCGAAAGGTCTTTCAGCGTGAATTTAGGGATCAACATGGTGAGCTAAGGAAGAGGTGACAACTAAAGGAGACTTAATTTTTTTGTGTTTTCAAATAAGAAAGCAAACTAGTAGAACTAATTTTTTTGCGTTTTTGATAAGAAAACAAGCAAACAAAACAAAAAGGAACTAAGCCAAAAAAAATAACAAAGTAAAGAGATTGGTTATGAGGGACTCCCCTTGTGAAGATGTCCTTGACTCCCCGGCAACGGCGCCAGAAAAATGCTTGATGGCTCTGTGTAAGGCGCCTAGAAAAGTGCTGGTGCGTGGTTGATGTAGAGCTCGTTGGGAACCCCAAGAGGAAGGTATGATGAGCACAGCAGCAAGTTTCCCTCAGTTATGAAACCAAGGTTTAATCGAACCAGTAGGAGCAAGGAAACACCCCAAAGGTGTTACTAGCTGAGCTTTGGCAGGTGCACTACCGGTGCTAGTAGCAACATGGAGACCTGCACAACACAACCACAGAACTTTGTCCCCAACTTGCGATGAGGTTGTCAATCTCACCGTGTTTTGTAGAAAACAAAGGATTAAACGTATCGAATGGAAAGAAGTAAAAGTTTGCAGAAAATAAACACAAAGCAGAAAAAGTTTATAGATTGTATGTAAAAGACAAGGACTGGGATCCATAGTTCACTAGAGGGGGCTCTCCTTAGACAGAAAACATGTTGGGTGAACAAATTACAGCGGGGCAATTGACAAACACCGAGAAAAGCAATACATGCATATACTAATCATCTTGACTCCTTTAAGACTTGATTGGGCATTACAACATAATACATAGACCACCATCCAACTGCATCTATGACTAATAATCCACCTTCAGGTTATCATCCGAATCCCCTCCAGTATTAAGTTGCAAGCAACAGATTATTGCTTTACGAACTGCGTGTAAAGTAAAGAATGCGATTGTTCTATGAACAAAGGATTGTTGTTTTCTCCCTAGTAGCAACAACACATCTAGTACCTTAGAGATTTCTGTCACTTCCCTAGATTACCAGAGGCATGAACCCACTATCGAGCATAAATACTAACTCTTGGAGTTTCTAGCATCTACTTGGCCAAGATAGCTACTAACAACGGAAAGCATGCAAGATCACAAATAACAAAGACATGATAGAATCAATAATCAATCTGAAATAGCATCTCAATATCCATCAGATCCCCGCAAACACAACATGTATGGATACAAATAGATGATCTTGATCATGAACGGAGCTCACAAGATCTAAACATGAAAGCACAAAGGAGGAGAACCAGGCATCTAGCTACTACATGGATCCATAGTCCAAGGATGAACTACTCACGCATCACACTGGAGGCTTGCATGGTGATGAAGAAGGCCTCCAGGGTGAATTCCCTTCTCCGGCAGGGTGCCGGGAAGAGCTTCAGATCCCTCTCGATCTAGGGATGGATATGACGGCGGCTACAGACTCTTTCGTGGATTTTTGATCGGGCACTTAGGATTTTTGTCCCGAGGGCAATATATAGGCGAAAGGAGAGTCCGAGGGGGTGCCGGGAGCAGCCACACCACCCCCTGGCGCGGGCCAGGCCTGGCTGCGCGGCCAGGTGGTGTGGTGGCTCCCTGGCCCTTCTCCGTCTCGTATTCTAGCACTTGATCCCTTCCGAAAAATAGGCACTTTGGCTTTTGTCCCATCCAATTCTGAGAATATTCATTTTCTGACTTTCCTGAAACCAAAAACAACAGAAAATAGGCAGCTGGCACTGTGGCTCTTGTCAATAGGTTAGTCCAAGAAATCATATGAAAAGTACTCCAAAGTTGGAACAAAACACAAGAAAGTGGATAAAACCAAGCATGGAACATCAAAAATTATAGATACATTTGCAATGTATCAATCCTCTTCATCGTAAAGCATATGACAATATTCCAACAACGGTGTGGTACTTCACGAAACGAGATCGCACCTGAGCAAGCGACTACGAATCGCAAGACCATCTATCTACCAAACAACAGGTAATAGGAGGTGTCCAAGGCAATATAAAGGCTGCACAGAATATATCTGGTACGAAACACTAAAGCATCGTGACATGGATAGCAATAGATCAACAGGAGGAAATAAAGACTATAAATGCAAGATAGGTAGAAAGGGGGAGAATGCTCGCCTGGGAAACACTGTCGAAGGTTCATATCCGAAGAACTTGTCAATACTCGCATCCACTCAACGGCCTAATCCGTGAAGAAGCAAAGCACTAAAAGAAACACCGTATATACTATTTAATACTACGGCAGAAGATCAGGCATGATGCATGTATGATGTATGACATGGCAAAGTTGTGATGCAACTAGGCAATATTAAGCGGAACTAAGGTTCCGACATTTAATTAGAAGGTTCAAGTTATTTAACTACCCCGCAATTTAAATGTGAAATTAACAAGGCAATCATGGCACCGGTTTGCTACACAAATTTAAATAGAGCCAATATAAGACTAGAATAGCCCGCATATGGTCTTCATATTTAATTATGAGGTGAATCGGTATAATGCCCCAAACCCATATGATTAGATGTATGCAAGCATGAACAATTTAATATGCAACAATTTATATAGATGGCACTTTATAAAATAGGGCTAGAAAAAGGGTCACACATCGGGGTATCGACGATCTTGGCTCCAAGGGGTGCGGGTTCGGTCTCGGACTCCGGGATCAGGGTCTCGGCGTCTTCGGGTTAGGGCCTTGGTTTTCCATGTATCTTCGGATGCGGCGCCTAGACGGTCTTGACGAATTGAAGATCTTGGTGTCATATGTTACTCGCAGGCAGACGGAGATCTTGTTGGTACTCCTTGTAGCACCACACTGCAACACAACTTGTCGTCGGTGCGCCAACTTCTCTTTGTTACCAACATCGTCACACCTCCCAACACCGCATCTGGATACTTCAACCACAACAGATCATACAACACCGTCACCTCTTCACATTAACATAACCACAAGGGTTCATAGGAACCCTTGGCGAGCTCGAGACTGAGAGGCACGTAGCGACGACTCCTAGAGGTGTTGCAAGGCACTAGGACAAGGATGAACCTGAGGCGGAGGTCGACGTGCATAGAGTCGCATGAGGAGGGGCTCTGTCTTGGGCGGGATGTTGAGGCGCTACAGCAGGCCTCCCTAGAGGCGCGCGTTGGTTGGAGTCAGAGGCCGCGCTCGCGAGAGCAGAAAGAGACGGCGACAGGGCTCCCTGGAGCAGCTTGCGTGGCCGTCCTTGAAGAGGGACGTGCAGGCGGACGGTGGCTGGGTTGGCACGGCCGTGCTGCCGCGGCAGGGCGACGGTGTCGAGGAGAGGCAAGGTCAACTCGAGGGGCCATGGGCGGAGCGGTCGAGCGGCGACATGGCTTCAGCGGCAGGCTCCTGGCGATGGCTCTGCTCGGGGCGGCGTCCCTCACGGCGGGCCAGAGGGAGGCCGGCGAGCGGAGGCGACGAGAGGAGGCGACGGACGACCAGGCCGGGTCGTGCTCCGGCGAGACAGGGTGCAGGCCGCCGGGTGGGCTCGACAGCGGGAGTAGGGCGCCGGGGAAGCCGGTGGCAGCGTAGGGCGCCCTGGTTGCAGACGGTAGCGGTGGGGCTGGGGCTGGCACAAGCGACGATGGAGCTCGCACGGGGAGGGAGGAGAGGAGGTCGGGATGGAGGGCGAGGTTGCGCGAGGCAGCCGTGGCGGTGGCGGCGCTTTGCTGGGAGGAGCGATGGTTGGTGGCGGCACAGGGATGGGCGGCTGCTGCGGAAGCGAGCGAAGGGAGAGAATCGCAGGGCGAGCGGGGTGGGGGAAAACGCGTACCCGACGCAGGGTGGACGGGATGGTGGGCCAGGCGGCGGTAGGTGGGGAGCGTGTCGGTGTCGGTCGCGTGCGGGGTTTGGCATGCGCTGCGCGGCAGCGTGACAGGTCGCGGGCGGCTAGCACGCCTACGGCGCATACACGCGCAGGGGGTGGGGCCAGGTACGGGGTGGGGTGTGTGTGCAACGCGTTCGCGGGCGGGCAGGCTCGGTCAAGCACGGGCGTGGCATGTTCTGCCGCTGCGGTGGCGGCTGGGGTGTTGGTAGGGGTTAGGGTTTTGGGTAGATTAGGGTTTGGGGTTAGTTGGGGCTGGTGTTGTAGGCTGGCTAGCTGGGCCTTTCGTGATGACATGACTGCTCAAATGCAATGTGACATAATGACATGAGCATGCAGTGATGATTCTGCACAAAACAGAAACATCTAGCGATTTTCTAGTAGTGGTTTTATCAGGTGCTACACACGATTTCAGATAACATGCATATTCAATATTTCAAACATAAATGAATATTTCAAGAAGAGAATATGACAGTATTCAAATAATATCTAAAATTAGTCTATTATAATCTCTATTACAAGCCACGTATGCCTACTACTATTTGATGGTGGTGCTTCACGTTTTACCCTTCAGCCTTCACCCTCCTTTTTCTTCTCACCGCCATCAGTTTTGGCTGCAGTACCATTAGAGAAATGACTAGGTTCAACGGAAAGTATACATTAAAAATATAGAGCCAATGGCTTGAATGATCGTAGTGTCAACCTGCATAAATGGGCACATTCAAGAATTTACTTCAGCTTCACTTCCACGCACAACAAAAAACAATACCAGACCACATGCTAGACAATACCAGGTAATAGTGTGGAACAATGAGAGCAAACGAGTAGTCTCTGTATGTATCACTATGATAGCAGTATAACACAGTTTTTTCACGTCTATATACGCAGAGAATGTTTTCTAATAGATACTATAACCAGACAACAAATAATAATCATCTAAGCAGACATGATAATAAGAAATAAACATAGGTTATAACGCCATGAAGCATGAGTCCAACTTAATTTATCCTATAAAGAGGAATGCACTAGAATAAATGCAGAGTAGCTAGCATCGACCCGTGAAACTTCTGCTATAGAAATAGCACTAGCTGTAACTGGAGTCCTGGGAACCCATATCCCTGTCCCATCACAAAATTCATAAATGAAGACAAACTCTTACATTGTACATGTGGGTCAGATCAAATATACTTTGAATTTCTACTGTAATAAGGCTAGGCCTGCATTTGGATGCTCTACTTGTTGAATTCACTGAAATTTTAGACATGCATTTTACCAAGGCATCATCACCACATGTATCAAAAGTAAAAGGGCTGGCAGCCTACTGATTCACCTCATCACTTGGTTAATAAGGGCGAAGGAGCGAGAGACGAGCTCGATGCCTTCGCCGACAAGCTCGATGCGCTCCAACACACAAGTAAAGCATCAGGGCTCATTTGGGTCTATGAGAACAAAGTTGGGGTCAGCAAGCATCAAGGAAGCTGATCATACACATCAAACTAAGTAAAATGTGAGGTGCCAGCTGACCCAGCATAGGTATAGCCCAAGAAGTTGAAGTGCAATACTTAGAATGGAGCACACAAACCTAACATCAACAAATTGCCAGGTCCCGTACTTTATAAGCATTAGTGTCATGTGCTCCAATCGAACATTGTGGGGGCTGCCGGAGCACAAAGCCAGACGCATATTTGTTACTTTCAGTACACACAAAGTAAAACTAATGAACAATGGTCAAAGTTTTAACAGTAGTGCAACAGCTTATAGATTAAATATACAGGTTCAAGATAGATGATAGAAAGACAAGTTCAAGACACAACATTATTTCGAGTAGACATGCTAAAATAAGTCAACTATATGTAGACAACTTTGCGCCTTACACATCCTGTCAATCAAACTCTTCTAGTGAAAACAAAAGGTACATGTTCTCTAAGAACAAAATAAAGAAATAGATACGAAAACTTCAACTATGTATAGTTATTGGACGACTGTTTCCACCACGACAGCAAGGAAATCACTACCACCAATCGTGGGGCTCCACCGTTCCACCAAAGTGGGATTTAATCGTTGGACACAATCAAGTAGACCAATCAGATGGACACTTTCTGAACATTAGCTCTTTTAATAGGTGGATGAGGCATGCACATAGCTAGTGAGCGCCCTGTCATAAATGCACAGATTAGTGAGTAACACAACAGTGCCCTCTCAACTATATTGTCAATTCGATACAACAGCGTTGTAAATGATGAGTAAGATCAAACGAGCAATCTTAAGTAGACAGTAACACAACATCTCTGCATGGCCACCCACACATACACAAATGAAAATTAGATGAGTCCAGTTTCAAACTTTTAATGTTTTGATGTGTACATAGTGGAAATGTAACAAGTTTTAGCCCCTACAAACCAATTCCAAAGCTGTGAAGTACGAATTAAGCATCAGAACAGAAGAACCTGAGTCTAAAAAATCCAGGTTGAACATAAACTTCACAGTTGCAAATACTGGTCCATGAGTCCAGATATGTTACAACATGTGATAGCGGTAGACAGACCAGATGTGTATTAAAATTAAAAACATGCAGGGTAGAAGATTACTTCACGGTTGGACATGTATCACTTGATAACTGTCCAGCAACATGTATCTGCACTCAAAAAATTATTCAGCATGCTACCATCTAGGGACAATCATAACTGGGATCAATCAAAAAAGCTATGTTCCAGTTATTCGAGGACATGCCCTCCATATTATTTAGGAACAAGAGGTAAGTAATAAAAAATGCATTGAGGTAAGTAATCATAATTCTAGCAAGTTGGTGGGTAAGTTGTTCAAATCTACTGAAAATGGAAGTGTAGCAGGTTTTGGCAACCAAAATACTACACGCAAGGGCTTCTTTGTCTGATGTGACCAGATCCCGCGGAGGCACACATTACATCAATGTCTCACATAGCAAATAAAGGAGAAAAGGAAGGAACAGGGGACTTAGCTACACAATCGAGACCAGGATCTGTTGTCGTCGGGCGCGAGGTAATGCTGCAGCGAAGGACGCCCGGGCCGCGGATCAGGTGTTGATAGTCGGAGCCTTGGTGTCAGCGAGAAGAACCTTCACATGCACTTCGCCGTTTGTGCGGCCAGCGTCCTGGAAAGCAATGGTGGCTCCTCCTATGGTTGCAATCGCACCCTTGTGTACCGTCTCGATGGATCTGGACATCCAGCTGGTCTGGGCAACGAGCTCCCGAGAGAGGAGATCTCGAGCCCCATAGCAAACAACTGCATTTTAAACCATCTGAATTTCACATACTAGTAGTAGAAAGTAAGAACTGCAAAAGGATTGGAGAAGATGATGTGAGGTTCACTGGGCTGACCCTGATGATGCGGACGACGAAGAATGCCATGGAAGGACGGATCACACCACCGCGAGGCCGTGGAGCGACGGCTTTTTTGTCCTCAATGGCGGCTTGCAGGGCCCCGCTAGGGTTCTAACGTGGCGCTGTTTCGAGTTGGAGATCGAGAGAGGAGGGTAGTGAATAGTGATGGCGTTGGAACGAGGATTTAGTGGCGTTGGATCGGCGAGGATAGGTGGCTGCGCTATGGATCCCGGATTGACGAGAGGAGGAGGCGAGGGGAGATTGATTGGAGAGATGGGCGGCGGCGAAAGAAAGAAGGAACGGTGGGGGATTAGGTTAAGTCACACGCACAGACGTTCGGCGCGAGGGGATCTGAAATTTTCGATCAGGCGCGCACATATCCCGCCCGATGGCATCAAAACTGTCTGACCGCTAGCTTCCCACGTAGGATTTTTTTAACAACAACTACAGATGTAGAATTACTAGTTTGGGCTCAAGCGTGGGAGGGCCTAGAAAAGAAGTGAGGCTAGGTAATTCGCGTGTAACATTTTATTTCCTACTAATATGGGATGGGATTCAGCGTTATTTGTTTCCACATAACCTACACTAAATTACGTGGGATGCACAAACTTAGTGCGCATATAGTCAAAAATTGAACGTAAGCATGCCACGTAGGCGGTACTGCTGAGCTGGCCTTAACACATCACAAATTAATGGTAACGAGCATTTAAATTGGTCATAGTGATCTAAAACTAAGGTTAGAGACCAATGATATCTATGGTATGACCAATTTGTGTAAGACAGTTATGACCTTTCTGCTAAAAAATGTCATAGTTTTTAAAGATTTGGACCATCCCAAAAGGCCTACGACCATTTGGTTCGAAATGGTCATAGATCTATGACTAATTCACCCACGGTCATTAGGAGAAGGTCATAAGTTAACACATTTTTTATAGTGTACCAGCGTGACTACTGGCTTCATCACGGACTCCTTCACGGATAGCGACTGCGCCGACGTCTTTCCCAATGATGATTTCTTCCCCGACATCAACAACCTTTTTCTCGACAACATGGCTGACGATGATGCCAACGCTAACGCGAACACCGGCGGTTCCTCTACTGTGATTTATATCATCTTCCTTAGTCTTGTTTATCATATTCAGATAGTCTGTCGTATCTTCTGGTCATTTTCTATTATTCTGCCTGTGTTTTATCTATCTTTTACTATGGTTAAATCTCTTGGAAAATTGCTCTTTTATTCAACAACGTCAACAGATCTTTGCTGAGAAATAGATATTTGGCGCCATTGCTTCCTAATTCGTCAACCTCAAATCCGCTATTAAGGAACAACAGGCGACTATACTAGAGCTACAAAAGAAGAATGGTGACCAACATGATGGTGACCAACATGATGAGCTGGGCCAAACAAAGTTGACATTGGGCTCTGAGAGTAAACGCGCCAACGAGAACTTCAAGAGCTTGCAGAAAAACGTCTCTGATCTAGAGCAGCTTCAGTCGGAAATGAAGTTGTAGGTTGATGAGCTGGCTGCAATGAACGATGCTGCCAAGGCCCTCTACGATGTTTCGACGAGTATATGTTGGGGCCTCTTTGGTAATTTCGTTTTTTCACGACTACTAACACCTTAGTGTGTTGTGTGTATATGCTACTAACCTCTTGATTGATAATATAGGCTTAACCACTTCACTGGTTGATGCTCTTGTGATGGATCAACTGAAAGGCATACTGGAGTTTTCCCCACGCCTGAAAACCGAAGTTCATCATGTGCTCGAGATCTTTTTTCCCACCAAACTTGCTCTGACTACCGCTCTTTGGTCCATTAGCAAGATGCAAGGCATTGCCAACATGTTGGTGTGTGGAAGAGATCATGTTGCAGGCTTGGATCCCTCTCCGTGATTACCATAGTGACGACACATCACCCGGGCATTGATTGAAAAAAGTGATAGGTGGTCGCCCCATGAAGCATGCCGATGCAAGCGAGTTCACCATAGATGAATTCATGGCGATAAAGGAATCCCTGCGCAACCGTGCTACTATTTGTGCATCAAACATGCTGATTACCAATTTCATGCACCTTTATGGTGTATAAGATGACAAACTTCCCATTGATCCATAGGTGAAAGCGCCCTCGACACCAATTTTACCCAATGCTCGCGCCCACTCTAGCATCGACCACTCCAGAAGCATCTAAGGTCGGGCATACCACCACTACCAAAGCCAGAAGCTTCCCCGACACTAGTAAGAGCATTCCTCCCCCTATATCGTCATGAAAAAACACTGTGTTGTTGCCTGTTAGTGAGAAATAGAAAAAACTTTGAGTTATTTTGTCATCCGTGTCCATATATATGTCATACTGAGCTCTATTTCAGGGTACAACTTCGTCTTCGAATTTCTTCCTTCTAATCATTACTTCTACGGAATTAGTTAGGTCGTTCATGGCTTCTCCTAAGGCTTCACTAATAGTATTATGGGTAATAAAGAATGCTTGGATAAGAGTGGCGTTAATATCTAAGTACACTACCATTCAGTGGGAGAATTTTGGACAAAGTCCCAATTCTCGTGAGTTGTATCCATAAGTTTGTCTACATATGGTATCACATGAAATGTGGTTAATCGTAGTTCATAATTTTTTAGCTTTACGAATTGTTGTGATAGTCTTTATGAGAGCAATCTCAAAAGTTGTCTAGTCTTTGTTGGCTTCCCCCGTATATAGGTTCTTTCTAAAGCCTAAGTTAGGTGCAGTAATTATGGAAAGTTGGTACTTTATAAACTTTCCTCCATCATGATGTTCTATGACTCTTACTATAGTCTTCTGATGGATATTCATACATTCCATTAGATCTATGTAAACTTACATACAAGGACTTTCAAAGGTTTCTAGTGGTATTTTCATTACTTGCATAGTTCGATAAGGACGGCCATTGGTTTTGTCATTCCTAACTGTTTATGAATATATAAGGTGATTAGATCCTATTTTCATAAAGAATTACTGCACCAATTTTATAACATTTAGCCATATTACTAGAGAAATCCTCACTACTCCTAGGTCTCTACCTACAGGTTTCGTCCAATTACTAGGTTTCCAACCTAAGGTCAAAGAAATTGCTCTAATACTAGTTATAGTGACTTAGCGCTCTACTGCATGTTGTAGACTACGAGTCGTTGGCATAACACTTACAAAAGTTCTCTTCCATAAATATTACACCCCTCAAAGTGGTACAACAGAACCATTGCGGGTCCACTTGATTATTTATTCCTTATTCATAATAGAAGAACAATACAAGCTTCAAGATCCCCCTCGATCTAGTAAGGATTCACTTCTACTAATAAATTTAAAAGCGCCAGCTTTAGGGACAATGGTACTTCTAAGCTAAGCACCATTGGAGCATTACAACTTTATTGGGTTAGGTCTAGGTTGCTTAGCCCAGCAATCCTATGCATGTGGAACTATTCCTATAATTCTATGTTTTACTCTTCTATTACAAATTCTATTACATAGCTGACACCTTCAATTCTTCCTGAGAGGTCAGGTTCATCGTAATAAACCTGCTCCTCGGTGGTGTCTTCTGTAGCTGATGTTGAAGGGGTTCCGTGGAAGAAAACAATAAATTTTCCTACTATGAGAATGCACCAACCCAAGATCTATCTATGGAGAAGTAGAGTAACGAGTGGGATAGAGTGATCATACCTTTGAAGACCAAAAAAGCAGGAATACGTTCCTGCACAAACATTGCTTATGAAGTTGAGCGTCGCAGACCTCAAGATCTAGAAGGCTTCAAGCGTCCAACACCACTATTGGTGATTCCTCGTTGAGGTTTACAGACCTCCGGTGTAAAGGACATCTCCCGAGCCCCAGTCCAGCAATGCAGTGGAAAAAGAAGATCTGGACCGATTCCAGCGGCACGACATCATGCCTTGGGTGGAGAAACGTTTATCTCGTGTAGAACGTTCCTAACTTGGGAACACTCTTGAGAGGAAGAGAGTGAGGGAGAGAGAGAATGGCTAATGCTAATTGATTGATGGATTTATGGATTGAGAAATTGGTGTGAATGCCTCCCCTATATATAGAAAAACTAGGCTACTCCCACCCTCCAAGTCCCGGGGTGGGACTAAACAAGAGGAGGTGGGAGGATGGAGCTGGCCGGCATGGGGTTGGGCCACACCCGCTTGCCTTGGCCCACCTAGGGTGGCCAACAGGGTGTGAGCCTCCCCACCCTAGCCGCTTGGACCCTTAGGCCCTTGGCCCTTCCCTGTTCTTCCCTCCTAGGGTAGGCCCATGTGGGGATTTTTCCTTTTTTCTTTTATTTAAATAATTTCCATATTTAATATTAATTCATAATTAAATATTAAATGCATTATTTGATTTCTCCTTGTTCAAATCTCCTTTTGAATGGACTTTGAACACTTTAGTATTCTCTTCGGAACCATTCTAATTATCTCTTCCTATTTATCTAGCGGTATTAGATCAACTCACGGCGCCGATTAACCTTTAGTGTGACACCCTTATGGCTCGGGAGTGTTCAGGTATGAAGGGGATCTCTCCCCGATCATTGATCATTAGCGGTATCTAGAAATACATAATGATCCCTGCTCATTCCACAACACAGTGTTGTTCGCTTGAACCTTCTAAACATCGAGTCTTATTCCCTTTGCGCAACAATACCTGGTTTGTCCAAGACCTGATCTCATGTATCTCATATAGTTCAATCTTGTTACTAACAAACGCTTTTAATCATTTCCATGGTAACACATCCCTATGACCTATTCATATGCTTGCAAGCTCATTGATGTGGTCTCACCGAGCGGGCCTAGAGTATCTATCAATCACTTGGATAGGAAAATCCTGATATTGACCACACGCCTCAACCATTCCTCTGGAATACTTGGAACACACCTTGATAGCCACCCAATTACAGTCATGGCGGTTGATGTGATCAAAGCAGTCGCGAGAGATAGTGATTAAACATGATCTCACGATCAAAGGATTAAGTTACTATGCTTTGCTAGATATCATAACGTTGAACTTTGCGACTTGATCACATTGCAATTCTACGGTCGGGTGTGTCCATCACTTCATTAAGTGACCTCGTTGTCAGGTGACTGTTTTATGTCAAATCCATGATCTGGAATCTTCGATCATCATCTTCCCAACGAACTAGTACTAGAGGATACTAGGGACCTGGTTGTTTATATACCACACATGTATTTATGTTCCCGCTAAATACAGTTATAGCATGATATAAACTATTATGAACGCATAGAGATATAACAATAAAACACTTTATTTATTGGCCTCTACGGCATATCTCCTCTAGTCTCCCACTTGCACTAGAGTACAATTACATTAGTTTACAATAGGCAATAATATAACACCAATATCATCCCATTGTTGATCATGCTTTGCTTGTGGAAGAGACTTAGTGAATGGATCAGCCACATTCACAGTAGTATGTACTTTACAAATTCGAATGTTGCCTTTAGCAATAAACTCTCTTATTACATGATAACATCGGTCAATATGCTTGGCCATGGAGTGGAACCTCTAGTCCTTTGCATTCATAATTCCCCCGTGTTGTCGCAATAAACGTATACAGGGTCTTGCGTGCTTGGGAACACTCCAAATTCAATAATGAACTTCCTCATCCATACATCTTCATTAGCTGCATCTTTGGCAACCATGTATTCTGACTCCATTATAGATTGAGCCACTGATCCTTGTTTCCCGCTCCTCCAGCTCACCGCACCGCCATTAACCATGAACATGTACCTTATTTGAAATTTCCTATCATCTGGATCAGTGGAGAAGCTTGCATCCACGTAACCTATTATGGCAAGTTCTTCTTCACATCCTCCGAAGACAAGAAGCATATCATTAGTCCTTCTCAAGTACTTAAGGATATTTTTAACTACATTCCAATGAACCACCCTAGGGTTGCTTTAGAAATGGCTCGTCAAGCTAAGAGCCTAGGCTACATCTGGTCTAGTACTCAGCGTGGCATACATGATGAAGCCAATGGTCGAGGCATATGGAACACCTCTCATTGCTTATTTTTCATGTTCCGTTACTAGGCAATTAGTCACACTCAATTTATCACCTTTTATAATTGCCAAAGAACCTTTCTTTGACATATCCATTCTGAACCATTTTAAAATCTTTTCTATGTACTATAAATCTTAATGCCTAATATGTAGGCAGCTTCACCCATGTCCTTCATAGAGAATTTACTATTTTAATACTCTTTCACATTCTTCAAAATATTCATGTCATTCCCTATCAACAATATGCCATCCACATATAGTACTAGGAATGCCATTAAGCTCTCATTCACTTTCTTATATATGCAGGCTTCTTCTACATTCTAGACAAATCCAAAACTTTTGATGACTTCATCAAATCAAAGATTCTAGCTCCAAGATGCTTGCTTTAGTCCATGAATGGACCTCTGAAGTTTGCATACTTTACCGACATCTTATGGATCAACAAAACCCTCTGGTTGCATCATATAAAACTATTCCTCAATGTTGCCATTAAGTAAGGCAGTTTTTACATCCATCTGCCATATTTCATAGTCGAAATATGCAACATCTGCTAGTAGAATCCGAAGGACATGGGGTACAACAGAACCATTGCGGTTCCACTTGATTATTTATTCCTTATTCATAACACAAGAGCAATACAAGCTTCGAGATCCTCATTGGTCCAGTGAGGATTCACTTCTACTAATAAATTTAAAAGCGCCAGCTTTAGGAACAATGGTACTTCTAAGCTAAGCACCATTGGAGCGTTGTAACTTTATTGTGTTAGGTCTAGGTTGCTCAGCCCGGCTATCCTATGCATGTGGAACTATTCATCTAATTCTATGTTTTCATCTTCTATTCCAAATTCTGTTACGTACACCTTCAATTCCTCCTGAGAGGTCAGGTGCATCATAATAAACCTGCTCCTCGGTGGTGTCTTCTGTAGGATATGTTGAAGGGGTTCCGTGGCAGAAAACAATAAATTTTCCTACTACAAGAATGCACCAACCCAAGATCTATCTATAGATAAGTAGAGTAATGAGTGGGATACAGTGATCATACCTTTGAATATCGAAAAAGAGGAATACGTTCCCGCACAAACATTGCTTATGATTCCAAGCGTCGTATACCTCAAGGTCTAGAAGGCTCCAAGTGTCCAACACCACTATTAGTGATGCCTCGTTGAGATTTACATGCCTCTGGTGTAAAGGACGTATCCTGAGCCTTGTCCAGCAAGGCAGCAGAAGAAGAAGATCTAGACCGATTCCAGCGGCACGACATCGTGCCTTGGGTGGAGAAACGTCTATCTCGTGTAGCATGTTCCTAACTTGGGAACACGCTTGAGAGGGAGAGAGGGAGGGAGAGAGAGAATGGCTAATGCCAATTGATTGATGGATTGAGAAATTGGGGTGAATGCCTCCCCTATATATAGGATAACTAGGCTACTCTCACCCTCCAAGTCTCGGGGTGGGACTAAATAAGAGGAGGTGGGAGGATGGAGTTGGCCGGCGTGGGATGGGCCCCACCCTCGTGCCTTGGCCCACCTAGGGTGGCCTACGAGGTGTGAGCCTTCCTACCCTAGCCGCTTGGCCCCTAGGGCCCTTGGCCCTTCCCTGTTATTCCCTCCTAGGGTAGGCCCATGTGGGGATTTTCCTTTTTTCTTTTATTTAAATAATTTCCATATTTAATATTAATTCATAATTAAATATTAAATGCATTATTTGATTTCTCCTTGTTCAAATCTCCTTTTGAATGCACTCCGAACACTTTGGTATTCTCTTCGGAACCATTCTAATTCTCTCTTCCTATTTATCTAGCGGTATTAGATCAACTCACGGCGTCGATTAACCTTTACTATGACACCCTTACGGCTCGGGAGTGTTTAGGTATGAAGGAGACCTCTCCCCGATCATTGATCATTTGCAGTATCTGGAAATACATGACGATCCCTGCTCATTACACGACACAGTGTTATTTGCTTGATTCTTATAAACATCAAGTCTTATTCCTTTTGCACAACAATACCTAGTTTGTCCAAGACCTGATCTCATGTATCTCATATAGTTCAATCTTGTTACTGACAAACGCTTTTACTCGTTCCCATGGTAACACATCCCTATGACCTATTCATATGCTTGCAAGCTCATTGATGTGGTCTCACCGAGCGGGCCTAGAGTATCTATCAATCACTTGGATAGGAAAATCCTGATCTTGACCACACGCCTCAACCATTCCTCTGGAATACTTGGAACACACCTTCATAGCCACCCAGTTACGGTCATGGCGGTGGATGTGATCAAAGTAGCCGCGGGAGATAGTGATTAAGCATGATCTCACGATCGAAGGATTAAGTTACTATGCTTTGCTAGATATCAGAACGTTGAACTTTGCGACTTGATCACATTGCAATTCTACGGTCGGGTGTGTCCATCACTTCATTAAGTGACCTCGTTGTCAGGTGACTGTTTTATGTCAAATCCATGATCTGGAAACTTCGATCATCATCTTCCCAATGAACTAGTACTAGAGGATACTAGGGACTTGGTTGTTTATATACCACACCTGTATTTATGTTCCCGCTAAATACAGTTATAGCATGATATAAACTATTATGAACACATAGAGATATAACAATAAAACACTTTATTTATTGGCCTCTACGGCATATCTCCTCTAGTCTCCCACTTTACAATTACATTAGTTTACAATAGGTAATAATCTAACACCAATAGCATCCCCTTGTTGATCATGCTTTGCTTGTGGAAGAGACTTAGTGAATGGATCAGCCACATTCACAGTAGTATGTACTTTACAAATTTTAATGTTGACTTTAGCAATAAACTCTCTTATTACATGATAACATCGGTCAATATGCTTGGACGTGGAGTGGAACCTCTAGTCCTTCACATTCACAATGGCCCCTGTGTTGTCGTAGTAAACGCATACATGGTCTTGCGCGCTTGGGAACACTCCAAGTTCAATGATGAACTTCCTCATCCATACAGCTTCATTAGATGCATCTTCGGCACCCATGTATTCCTACTCCATTATAGATTGAGCCACTGAGCCTTGTTTCCCGCTACTCCAGCTCACTGCACCACCATTAACCATGAAGACGTACCCTGTTTGAGATTTCGTATCATATGGATCAGTGGAGAAGCTTTCATCCATGTAACATGTTACGACAAGTTCTTCTTCACATCCTCTAAAGACAAGAAGCATATCCTTAGTCCTTCTCAAGTACTTAAGGATATTTTTAACTACATTCCAATGAACCACCCAGGGTTGCTTTGGAAATGGCTCGTCAAGCTAAGAGCCAAGGCTATATCTGGTCTAGTACTCAACGTGGCATACATGATGAAGCCAATGGCCGAGGCATATGGAACACCTCCCATTGCTTATTTTCATGTTCTATTATTGGGAAATTAGTCACACTCAATTTATCACCTTTTATAATTGGCAAAGAACCTTTCTTTGACATATCCATTCTGAATAATTTTAGAATCTTTTCTATGTAGGTTCTTTGACCAAGAGCCAACAGACGCTTTGATCTATCTCTATAAATCTTAATGCCTAATATGTAGGCAGCTTCACCCATGTCCTTCATAGAGAATTTAATGTTTAAATACTCTTTCACATTCTTCAAAATATTCATGTCATTCCCTATCAACAATATGCCATTGACATATAGTACTAGGAATGCCATTGAGCTCTCATTCACTTTCTTATATATGCAGGCTTCTTCTTCATTCTTGACAAATCCAAAACTTTTGATGACTTCATCAAATCGAAGATTCCAGCTCCGAGATTCTTGATTTACTCCATGAATGGACCTCTAAAGTTTGCATACTTTATCGGCATCTTTTGGATCAACAAAACCCTCTGGTTGCATCATATACAACTATTCCTCAATGTTTCCATTAAGGAAGGTGGCTTTTACATCCATATACCATATTTCGTAGTCAAAATATGCAGCAACTGCTAGTAGAATCCGAATAGACTTCAGCTTTGCCACAGGAGGAAATGTCTCTCTATATTCAACTCCTTGAATTTGTTGGAAAACTTTTGTGACAAGTCGAGCTTTGTAGGTAGTGACGTTTCCTTCAGTGTTTGTCTTCTTGAAGATCCATTTATTCTCGATAGCCTTACGGCCTTTCGGAATATCTACCAAGGTTCATACCTGGTTGTCATACATGGATTTCATTTCGGATTCCATGGCTATACACTATTTCTTGGGTTCAGGGCCTTTCATTGCTTCTGTGTAGGTTGCAGGCTCATCATGCTCCACAGTCATGACTATATTCACAAGATAATTGTACCATTTAGGGTTCAACATGTTTTCTTGTTGATCTACAAGGTTCGATAGCTAGTTCCTCATGAGGTTCATGATCATCATCATTCGCTCCCACTTCAATTGATAAGGGTGGCTCCGGAACAGCTTTCATTGTGACACTCAATATTTGAAGATTAGGATCCATAATCTCATCGAGTTCTATCTTCCTTCCACTCACACCTTTTGCGAGAAACCATTTCTCGAGGAAGGTATCCTTCTTCATGACAAATGTTTTGCCCTCATCTTAGTTGTAGAAGGTATATCCAATGGTCTCCTCTGGATATCCTACAAAGATGCATTTCTCCATCTTAGGTTCAAGTTTGTCAGGGTGTAGTTTCTTAACTTAAGCCTCACATCCCCAGACCTTCAGGAAATACAACTTTGGCTCAGTGCCATTCCATGACTCATATGGCGTTGTCTTCACGCATTTGGATGGCACTCTATTTAAAATGAATGCGACAGTTTCAAGTGCATATCCCTAAAAAGATATGGATAAGTTGGTAAGAGACATCATAGATCTGAAGGGTCACGGGTAGGCTACACTAGTGTAAAATCAAAGTTTTCTACCACATCAACCAGGAATACTGTTGTCATAGATCACGGGATTACCACTAGACGCGCAGTTGCGGAACTCGGTGAAGCACGTCGTGGCAGTGTAGATGTTCTACGTCTCCTTCTTGTCCTCGTCCCATGAGCAGCTCCCCTTTGCGCGGCTCGTCCAAGTGCTACAACTGCAGCACCTCCGAGGTATCCACACGTCCGGAGTGGAAGCTGTCGCATGCCAGACTGCTAGGTCTGCTCGTGCAACATAGGCGTAAGAGGAGCGGCGGCTGGGTGGAATGATCAACCCTATTCAACTCGCCTCACTCTCTCTTATATAGGCATCCCTGGTGGGCTTATACATTAGTAACCCATTAGCAGCCTAAGCCTAGTCTAATTCGGATCCAATCCTCATTAGGCTTCCAACCCCTAAAGTGTGTGACCCTATAGGTTCATACACGTATAGACATGACATGAGTACACTTACTCCGTCAATAGTTGGTAGCGGCCTCTAGCAAGACGTGTCAACTCCTAAACGCATATAAAGATCATTCGGACGAACCATCACAAGGTTGAGTACATGTCTTTCCCTTTGCCCTCAGATATTTGGTCTAGCTCCAAGCTGACCTCTCTTTCTCGATACTGTGATTCAGAATCCCTTTACTAGGTTAACTCTTAACCATATGTAGCACGACCATGCATTTCTGGATCCGATCACTCGAGGGGCCCAGAGATATCTCTCTCAAGTAGAGAGGGGCAAATCCCATCTTGATTGACCGATGCCTTGCAACATGTATCAGGACAAACCTGAAAGCTACCTTTATAACTACCCAGCTACAGAGTAGTGTTTGATAGCCCCAAAGTAGGTCGATCCACATCTCAAGTACATGCGACAATCTCAGGTCTAAGGACAAAATGTACATGATGTGTAGAGAGAGCTGCAAGTATTATTTCCAGTCTCAAGTTGGGTTAGTCCAACCCCATGTTCATAACATGTGTCCACATCATTGGTTTGACATCTCCATGTCTATGAATTGCAAAAGATAGTCATCAACCAATCGATGTGCTAGTCTAATATTCACGTGTGTCCTCACATGAACTCTGACTAGGGACAACTATTAGATAACCATACAAGTAAAGAATTTCACAAACAATTCACATAATTGCCAATCAATAAAAGTTGCCTGATATATGGATATTCAAGGAACATAAATAAAACTCATGCATACATATGAAATACAATCATATCTATGATTGCCTCTAGGGCATATTTCCTTCAAGATCATATGTTATCTAATAGGGTGTGATTATGTCACTCAGAAACATCATTACACTATGGTGTTCCAGCCGGCGTAAGTTGTGGTACAATGCCACAAGCCTTCAGATGTGTGTCAAACTCGTAACTCAAATACTCGCCCCCTCGATTAGTACGAAGGTGCTTGATTTTCTTGTTAAGTTGACTCTTAACTTCACTCTAAAATTCTTTGAACTTTTCAAAGGTTTCATACTTGTGTTTATTAAGTAGATATACCCATATCTACTTAAATTGTCAATGAAGGTGACAAAATAACGATAACCACTACGCGTGGATACGCTCATTGGTCCACATACATTAGAATGTATGACTCCTAATAGGTCTGTAGCCCGTTCCATCATACCGTTGAATGGTGTCTTGGTCATTTTTCCCATGAGGCATGGTTCGCATATATCGAGGGATTCGAAATCCAATGATTCCGGTAGTCCATCAAAATGGAGTTGCTTAATGCGTTTTACACTAGTGTGACCTTGGCGGCAATGCCATATGTACATGGAATTATTGCTATCATTCTTACATCGCTTGGCATCTATGCTATGGATGTGTGTATCATCACAATCAAGATTCAATAAGAATAAACCTTTATTTTGTCATGCATAAACATAAAACACATTATTCATGTAAATAGAACAACCAGTTGTCTCTGATTTAAATGAATAACAGTCTTGCATCAAGAAAGACCCACTGACAATATTCATGCTCAAAGATAACATGTATATCATATATACCTTTGTCTTTGGCAACGATCTTGCTAGCCTTCTTATCTTCTAGGTACTTGGGGTAGTTGCGCTTCCAGTGACCCTCACCATTGCAGTAGAAGCACGTGGCGCCAGGCTTGGATTTGGATGCCTTGGAGGCAGCAACCATTTCGCTGAACCTCTTGGGCTTGCCCTTCTTGTCCTTTCCCTTCTCGGTGTTCTTCTTGAAGTCAACTGTCTTGTTGACTATCAAGACGGTGTGCTCCTTCCTGATTTCCACCTCAGCGTGCTTGATCATGGTGAACAGCTCAGACAGGGTTATGGTCATACCCAGCATGTTGTAGTTCGACACAAAGCTCTTGTAGAAAGGGGCAGAGACTGCAACACCCTATCAATCACCAACTCGTCATTGATTTTGCAATCAAGATCATTTAGGCGTTGAATGTAGCCAGAAATTTTGACCATGTGCTCGCTCAAGCTGCTGTGCTCCTCCATTTTAGCCAAGAATAAGAGGTTCAAAACCTCATACCTCTAAGACCAGGCCTAGGGCGCAAAGATGGCCTTGAGATTAGTGATGATCTCAAAGGCGCTCTTATTCTCAAAGCGCTTCTGCAAGTCAGCCTCCATGGTGTAGAGCATGCCACTCTAGACACAAGTGTTGTCATTTGCCTCCTAGTGATAAACATTTTTATCAACCCGAGAGATAGCGGCAACGGGCTGGTCACGTATAGCAGCCTCAAGTATGTATGACATCTTCTAGGGAACGAGGAGAATCCTTAAGTTACAGGACTAGGTGGTGAAGTAAGTCCCATCAGTTTTCAGATTTTCTTTCTCAAGGAAGGGGCCAAGGTTGAAGGAAGTGCGAAACATATACAATATTATTTGTAAAGTAGTTAACCTTAAATGTTCATAATACATGTTCTGATTCATTCATACTAAAACACCACAACTCTCACTCAAACAAACATCCCTAAACATTCGTTTGGTGACTACACGATCCCTTTACACCGCATCAGCCCCGATCATCACGGCCTTTGATGCAGTTACCAGGGTAGATATCATCATATCAATCACATTTCCACGTGACTCATGCTTGACCTTTCAGTCATCTATGTTTCGAGGCCATGTCTGCACATGATAGACGTAATTTTAACCATAATGTATTGTTGTGCATCCATGGTTACACCCACCGTATGTGAACACAAAGATGTCTAGAACCCGATCATCACGGCCTGCTTCATAATTGCAAACTTTCTTGATGGTGCACATGTGTGAGAGAACACGAATATTGGAATAATAGTGTGAGGTATTATCTTATCATGCTACCGTCATAAGTCTAATACTAGCACAACAAGATCACACAACAACTAACGTCTAATGAAAACAATTATGTATGTGATATGTGGTGGTTGTCACGTCTTGATCTCTAGCAAGAAAACCGGCATTTGCACCAGGTTCGTGGTGCCACCTTGTCTTCGGCTGTCTATCACATAAACACTTACCTAACCCACACATATCACTTGCCGTCCTTCAAAACAAAGTTAGACACTTCTACTTTATGTTTGCAATTTTTACATGTTTGAATGGGATTTCACAAAAGAACCGATTCTTTCCTATGAATCCAACCACAACGTGGATTAATTAGTTGCTGCTTTAAATCCCTTTTCAAGACCATCCTTTGTAAGTGCCATATCAACTAATGTCAGAGAGATAGACACTCGCCAGCCACTTATACGGTACAAGCCGTATGTTAGTCGTGGAACCGGTCTTGCGTAGGGTTACACGTAAGGTTGGTCTGGGCTGCTTCATCCTACATTCTCGTGATAGTAGCAAGTACACGTGGGAGGGTAGCAATTATAAAATCAACGCGCACACAATCCACGTGTGTTCTACTCGTACTATTATATCTATGCATATATCACTCTGATACCACTGAAGGAGTTCCATTGTAGAAAACAATAAAATTTCCTACTATAAGAACATACCAACCCAACATCTATCTATGGAGAAGTACAGTAACCGTTGGGTTTGCAGCATAGAAATCAAAAAAATTTCCTACGATATGATCAACTAAGCACCAAGATCTATCTACCTAGATACAATCAACGGGTGGATATACATCCATAGAGATCTTACCCTCAAAGACCGAAAAGCTTTGTTAATGAAATCTGATTTTGTGGATGATGTAGTCATTCGCTTGCCAATCTCAAGATTGTGATGAAGTCCAGCAAGTCCAGCAGGTCCCGCACCAGCAAGTCCAACACCACAAAGCAGTAGTGCATCCATGATCGCACACACGTCTGGTACCCTGACCACCTCTGATTCCTCGCTCCAGCAAAGCAGCGGAAGCAACAAGTCCTTCCATAAAAAGCCACCGGGAACATGTACTTTGCTAATCCGAAGCCATGGCAAATAATCTAGAGGGTGAGAGAGATCCTTCACGAGGAGGTGTGAGAGTGGAGGAGGAGGTGCTACTTATATAGGGGAGGGGGAAGCCCCTATCCCATGGCCGGCGGCCAAGGTGAGTGCCCCCACCTCTCCCTCATTCATGTGGGTGGAGCTCCCACTCACATAAACACACCTCCACTCACATGTCCACTCACATGCATTACTTTTCCACCAAAATTAATGCAACTCTCATTTAATAAAACTCTTTTATTTATTTTATTTAGAATTTTGTTAATTACTTTAATGAACAAACATTCACATAAAACCCCTTGCAACATTTCGATATCACATGCATAAATAATTTCAGCAATTTCACCAGAAAGAATTTTGGTGTCCATCGAAATAATTCCAGCGCTTTCATAATATTTCTATGGTATCTTATTTGCTCCAAATGGTGTCGGTATGCCTTAAGTGTGTCACCCCACGGTTCACGAATAATTCAGACATGACCAAGACCCCTCTCTGATCCATAATCGGCAGCATGACCTGGAGATCCGTACTGACTCCCACACATTCAACGATGACTCTAGTGATCGTGTGAATCTTTAACATCATAACTAAATCCCTTTGTCTCACGATATATTACATGTCCGAGATTCGATCATTGGTATCCCCATACCTAGTGATATATTGTTACTGACAAGTACACTTTTCTGGTTCCCGTAATATAACATTCTAGTGATCTTATTACTTACTTGCAAGCTATGTCATGATATCATCGAGAGGGCCTAGAGTATATCTCTCCATCATCAGGATGGACAAATTCTACTCTTGATCCAGGAGTCTATACATAACACTTTCGGAGTATCTGAATCCACCTTTATTGTCACCCTGTTATGGTGTGACGTTTGATGTTATCAAGTTACTATTCCGGTGTTAGTGATTGATATGATCTCATGGTCTAAGGACTAAATTTACTTCGCATGATGTTATAGCAATGTAAACATAATGAATTTGATTGTATTACTATACTTTGGATGGATGTTCATCACATCATTGCACCAATGTTGTGACATTGTTATTAACAACATCCAATGTCCATGATCAGGAAACCTTGATCATCTTGTTAATCAACGAGCTAGTTTATATGAGAGGCATAACTAGAACTCTTTTTTGTTTATTAATTACACATGAATTAACGTTTCCAATTAACACAATTATAGCATGAGAAATAAACATTTATCATAAACATGGAATAAGATAATAACCACTTTATTATTGCCTCTTGGACGTATTCCCTTCACTCCCCCACTTGCACTAGAGTCAATAATCTAGTTTTGAAAAATTTGCGTATTCAACACCTATGGCTTTCTGGTGTTGTATATACGTGTTTGCTAGTGGTAAACATAATCTCCGGTTCTGACACTTTCAGATCCGTGTGTATTTGCATGCCTTTGCATCTCTACGCATCACTCATTCCCAAATGAGATGACATTGTATTTAGTCCTTTGGTGAGATCTTAGTTCCTTGGGTTTAAAATATGTCGATACTATTGTCGTACAATATATATTCATAGTAATAGCCCAATATGAACCACACCTAGTTTTATAATAAACTACTTAACATAAATGCCCTCCTTTGCTACTACTATAGCAGTCATATACTCAACCTTTTGGTGTAGTATCTTTCACAATGTCTTAACTTCGGAACTCATCCAAAACCATCATGGAAACTCCTTTCCATTACATTGTGCCACCCATAGTTTAATTTTAGATAAACTTAACTTGTATCTTGTGACAAAGCTAGTATCAAAGTAACACTTCATGATGAACTATTTGTAACTATTTGTCACCTATACATAACATATTCTTAGTTCTTCCAAAGCTCATAAGAATATCCTTACTATCATCCAATGATCATCTTATGAATCATTCTGGTATATGCTCATAACATTTAGAGCATAGGACATATCTGGATTTTTACATATCACAATATATATGGTTAATCAAAATATTCATGTGATTTCACTCACCATGTGTCAAAACACTTGAATCTTGATTCAACCCTTTCCATGCGGCAGGAACCTTTCTTGTCGTTTCCATATTGAACTCTTTCAATATCTCATATATGTACATCTGGCACAACCATATTAGCGCCTCAATCTATCCATATAGACACTGATGCCCAATATTCTTGTTTTTCCCAAGTCTTTCATCAAAATCAAATTTTAATGACATTCTTATCCCGTGTCAATAAAACATAGTACATCATTTCCAATCAACTGCATGTCCTCTACATAATGTATTGGAAATATGTCTCACGCTCCCACTTATTTTTTTTGAAAATGCAAGCATCTTTATCATCTCAGATGAAATTAAACTTTTTAACAGTTTCATCATGGTGAATATTCCAACTCCGCTATGCTTACTTCAACCATTGAAGTTCGCATGACCTTTTAGCACTCTTTGAATTAACAAAACTGTTCGAACCGTGTCTTGTACACGTCCTAGGTAACCATTCTATTAGAATAACTTTGTTTTGTTTGTTCAACTACCATATACCGAATTATATGTAGTGGTTGCTACATTAATCCGCCAAGACTAAATATCGCTATGAAAGATCAAATCTTGTCATCGTCAACTACTTGAAAATTGTCGTAAACTATTTTCTGACATGTCAACTATTTCATAGATGTGAAACATCCATGTCTATTTATTTATAGATCCAAATATGACCGATAGGCTTCACCCCTTTCCGGAGGGTCTTCCAAGTTCAAAAAACTTGATTTCTCGTGTATGGAAACTATCACGGATTTTATGACTTCTAGTCATTTTATGGAGTAAGGGCCCATCACCGCTTCTTTGCATGTAGTCGGTACATCGTTGTCAAAACAATAACGACTTCTGTTTCAAATCTTACTATTTGATTCTTACACGACCCATACGGTTCAAATAGGAACTCTAATCTCCGAGATCACAACCTTTGTAATCACAGGAGCCATGAGCAGTGTGGCCGCCTTCGGGATACTTTCCGGTGATGCGCTACTTAGCACATGTTGCTTAGGTTCATCAACCTAATCAAAGTTATATTGTCCTTCCACTTAACTTTTGCAAAAAATTCCTTCTCAAGAAGCTTCACGATCTAAGTGACAAACTCTTTTGTCTTTAGTGTTATGGAGGAATACCCAATTGTTTCTTTGGGATAACCTACAAAGACGTGCTTATACGACTTTGGTTGTAAACACATTACTTAATCCTAGCATAGCAAAATTTACGAAAAAGCAACTCGGGTTTTATCCCAAACCATAAAACATATGGTGTCATTTCAATGGATCATGATGGTGCTCTTTTCAGTGAAAAAGCTGTAGTCTCTAAAGCTTTAATCCTTAAAACATAATGGAAGTTTTATAAATGACACCTTTGATCTTACCATGTCAAACAAGGTTTGATTTCATCTCTTGAGTGTTTCATACCCTTATGGTTTATCAGGAAACACAAATCCATGGAATGATTCCTCAAATCATAGGTGTTTTGCTAAACTTGTAACACAAATATCTTCCTTTATGATCCAATCATAAATTCTTTATTTTCTCGTTACAATGATTTTCCACTTCATCTTGAAAGTCTTTGAACAATTTTCAAATGTTTCATAATTCTTCCTTATTAAGTAAATATGAACATATATTCACTCAAATTCCTAGAGAAAGTATATGAAGTTGAAAGATCCACCGCTCATGGCTACACATAATGGACTATATACATCAATATGCACAATGTCCAATTAGTTAGTCATTCGTTCCTCTTTGGCCTATGAATGGAGTTTCAATTATCTCTAGGAAAGTCTCACAAGCGTTAATTGATCAAATCAAAGACTCCAAAAATCCATCAACATGGAATTCCTTCATTAAATTATTTCCAATATAATTTAAACGGTGATGTCACCTCGTAAGTGATCTTTCAATCATTTGTCTTGCGACATTTTGGCATTAGTTTTTATGGACGTGATTTCTCCAACTATACTTGTAAAAGTTCATCCATCTTCTATGTAATATTGTATCTTTTGAACAACCATTGTTCTCATAATACCGGAACAAAATAACAATTATTAAAACAAATATCGAAGGCTAGGTTTGATGTCAATGAAAAACATAACAACACTTAATTTTTTTTGATGAACATCATCACATATTCTCTTGCTAGTTAGTTAAGCCATTGCAGTTCATGAATTGTGTTATTCTATATGACACTTCACACCAACAAATTCGGTATCTAATACCTAAGAACCACATTGTTTAATAAACAAATAATACATCCATAACATGTATATCATCTATATACCTAAGCTAGACATTTCTAGTCTTTTATTTTCTGCCAAATATTTCATAGATTCTCTTTCAACATTTCCTTTCCTTCTAAAAGAATCTATCAACATCAATAGTGGCACCATACACATGGCACATAGTCAAAAGCATGCATAGTAAAATACTAATACCTTTGGACTTGCACTTTGAAGTGGATCACCATCATCAAATGTTTGGCGCTCTTTCAAAATCCATTCTATAGTAATATTTTAGTGTAGTAAACATTTTACCTACGTCTTCTATTTATCCTTATCATGACACTTTCATGATCAAGCTACTATAGCCTATAAGGGTGAATTGTGAGTATAATGTTAATTCCCAAACCTTTTTGGGAGATTAGGATGCCAAACATGTCCAACCTTCACAAATTATCATACAATATGAGAACATGTATTTTGACAAATTATACTCTATCATATTGCAACCATAAACATTGTTTCAGATATCATAATATCTTCCACACATGATGGTTTCTGAAACAATTCTTTCTGCTCCTAGATAACCTCGATATTAAAACAACTTTTGAATATCAAGAATCATGGAGGCAAACATGATACTTTAGATACTAACACTGGAATTGTTACTCTTGATTTAATACTACTTATTAAACTTCATGGAGTAAATGGAGTTTGCTGAAATTTTGATATAGGACTTCTAAACTTTAAATGGACACTCAAAACAATATGATACCAGTTTTTAAAGTAAATAGCCTGAATTCCATAGTTCTATTATCCAAATTATAAATAAGCATAAAGTAGTAAACGGATGGCAATGACTACAACAAATTATGCAAAATCACTTTAATTTAGTTTATGATAAATTGAGTTCAACTAATCAAAATTACAAATGAACTCCCACCCAAAAAAATTCCTCGTGATTACATGAACTAGATCCACTACACCAAGACCAATCATCACGTGAGTTGGTGTAGTTCTAAATACGAGTATCTATATGGTCATCATATCAACCATATGACTCATGATTTACCTTTCGGTTCGTGTTCCGAGGCCATGTATGTACATGCCAGGCTCGCCAAGTAAGAACCTTATTATTTGTGTGTGTAAAACTATCTTACACCCGTTGTATGCAAATGTGGAGTCTATCACACCTGATCATCACGTGGTGTCTCGAAACGACGAACTTTCTTAACGGTGCATACTTAAGTAAAAAAACATTTTTATCTTGATATTTAAATGTGGGATCATCTTATAATGCTACTAAAGGGCCATACAAGCAATATAAGATGCAAACAAACATCATATGCAAAAGGTGATATGATATGGTTCTTACACTTGATCACTATCTTGTGCATTGTGGTATGATCTTCATCATTCCTATATGTGTAAGGGCGAGGTCCATGGAACTTACGCTTTGATATGTTATAATTTCCAAGAGTACCAATCCATATTACAAATTCTAAGATTACCATATCATGACACTTGCCGAACAACAACTAAACTAGATGCTTCTAATTTATCCTTTGAATGTTTTGTGTGTCTTAGGGCTGTTGATATAGAACCATTCTTACCTACGAACATGTAGCCACAATGATGATAGTAAAATTATTAGCAACTCGTTGTAAATCAGATATTGACTATAGTAGGAGAGACGGACACCCTCTAGCCACTTATGCAAAACTAGTTGCATGTCAAGCGTGGAACATGTCTCATGTGCGAGAACATGTAAAGTTAGTCTAGGCCGCTTCATCCCTCTATGCCACCAATAGCCAAAATACATAGAAGATGCATAACATGATCTTCAATGCCCACATAATCATATGTGTTCTACCCGTGCAAAGCATCTACGCATAGATCAGTCTCTAATACCACTGTTAGGTTCGCAACATAGAAAACAAAATTTTTCCTATGATACGAACAACTAAGCACCGAGATCTATCTACCTAGATAAAATCAATAGGTGGATATACATCCATAGATATTTTACCCTCGAAGATCAAAAGTCTTTGTTAACGAAATTTGATTTCGTGTATGATGTAGTCATTTGCTTGTCGATCTCAATATCGTGATGAAGTCCAGCAAGTCCAGCATGTCCAACACCAACAAGTCTAGCACCACAAAGTAGCAGCGCACTCATGATCACACACACATATGGTACCCCAACCACCTCTGACTCCTCCCTCCAGCAAAGAAGAAGAAGTAGCAAATCCTTCTAGAAAAACCACCGAGAACATGTACTTCGCTAATCCGAAGCCATGGAGAATAATCTAGAGGGGGAGAGAGATCCTTCACGAGGAGATGTGAGAGTGGAGGAGGAGGAGGTGCTCCTTATATAGGGGAGGGGCAACCCCCATGCCATGGACGACGGCCAAGGTGGGTGCCTCCACCTCTCCCTCATTCATGTGGGTGGAGCTCCCACTCACATAAGCACACCTCCACTCACATGTCCACTCACATACATTAATTTCCCACCAAAATTAATGCAACTCTCATTTAATAAAACTCTTTTATTTATTTTATTCAGAATTTTGTTAATTACTTTAATTAACAAACATTCACATAAAACCCCTTGCAACCTTTCTATATCACATGCAGAACCAATTTCAACAATTTCACCCGAAACAATTTTAGTGTCCATCGAAACAATTCCAACGCTTTCATAATCTTTCTCTGCTATCTTATTTGCTCCGAATGGTGTTGGTATCCCTTAAGTGTGTCACCCTATGCTTTGTGAGTAATGCAGACACGATCGAGACCCCTCTCCGATCAATAATCAGCTGCGTGACCTAGAGATCCGTACTGGGTGGAGAAACTGTTGGAAATATGCCCTAGAGACAAATAGTAGTAAGGACTATTATCATATTTCATATAGTTTATGATTAAGTTTTATACCATGCTATAACTATGTTGAGTGGAAACATCAATATACATGTGATATACAAACAACTAGGGGTTCCCAGTGAAACTCTAGTCACTGGTTCATTGGTCAACAGATGATCATGTTTCCTGATCATGTGGCATTTATGCCAGTTGGAAATGAGGTCATCTCATTCTGAGAATGAGATGATGAACCAATAACCAACCTAAACATCATGACCCGATCATGTCATGAAGTTCAAGTTACGATGATTAGAAATGGATCCTCGTAGACTATTCCTTAGACCGTGAGGCTATATCAATCACTGTCTCCCAAGAGTGCTTAGATAGCATCAAACACCATCTAGTAAAACGGTGGTTATAAAGGTGTGTTAAGGTACTCGGAGGAAACCGTAGAGGCAATATATGTCAAGAGCGGGATTTGTCCGTCCATGTGATGGGAAGATACTCAAGGGCCCACTCGGAGAAGTTATATCCAATAGCTGCGCAACGTGTGATTGGATCACGGGGATATCACTTGTCGAAACGAGTCAAGTAGCATTGTTCAGTGACGATATTGAACATGACATGGTGATGTCATTGATCAAATCTCGGGCAATGCAAGTATCGAGTGACAAAGGGAATAAGACACGACTGTCCCGGTTCAAACGACAAAAGATCTTCGTGGAACGCATAGGGGTCACATGGCCATCCAGGTCCCTCTGTCGATCATTGGTGCGGGAGTGTCCCGACCATGTCTGGAGTGTTCCCGAACCGTGGGGTATCACACTTAAGGGCTTGATGATGCTTAGAGAGTGTTTATAGGATCGGTGGAATCACCGAAGAAAAGAAGGGAGAAAACCGAAAGGGTTTCGGTAAGTCCGGAGGATGTCCGAAGTGGAGGTGGAAGGTGTTCCATGGCCACAGAGATTAAATGGTATGTGAATGAATGTTAAATATTGATTTAATCATTTATTCATATTTATTTAATAAAGAGAAAATCAATTAAAGGTCAAAAAGGCTTAATGGGCCAATTCCGGAGGGAGAGGGCCCATTAGGGGAAGGATAGAGGGAGAGGGGCCAAGGGGGCTGGCCGGCTGGGCCTAGCCCCCCGCAGGGCCCACTAGGGGATGTCCAGCGGCCACCCCACCCCCTCCTCTCCTTTAGTCCCACCCCGGGACTTTAGGGGAGGTAGTACCTCCCCTCCCCTATATAAAGTGGGGTATTTGGCCTAGAAAAATACACCAATAATCAATAAAAGGTCTCCCCACTTTTGGGAGGACCTCCAATTGATATTTTCTCTCTCCCCCTCTCTCTCTCGTGACCGTGGTCCCAAGTCTGGACTGCGTGAGCGAGAGACATCTTCACCGCGGAGCGCCGTCACGCTGAGGGATTCGGATTCGGGAGCTCTACTTCTGCAATTGCTACTGGATCGGGGAAGCAGGAGTCATCGTCAGGCACCCGACGTGTGTAACTCCCCGCGAGGTGTCACACTTGAGGCACTCAAGTCGTTGGAGCCAGAAGGAGCACAATGACTTCATCACGACCTTGAGGTCGGCTTCGGCTCGTCTACATCAACTACGCTCTCCTGAGCGTTGACAACGCTTTTCGGTCTTCAAGGGTAAGTTTGCGAAAAGCCCCTCCTGTTACTGTATTACTAATAGATAGGTCCTGGCAGCTTCAGGGGTTTAGGGGCATAGAGTAAAATTTATTGTTTTCATACGCCGAACCCAACAGTGGTGTCAGAGCTAGATCTATGCGTAGTAATGCTAGTACGGGTAGAACACACGAGATGTAGCATGTGGGCCTTGATCTTTTAGTTGTTACCCTCCCACCTGTACTTATGTATACCGCAATAATGCTTGATGAAGTGGCCCCCAACCAACTTTACGCATTCATTCGCGAGACTGGTCCACGCTTGACATACGGCTTGTAGCATATAAAGTGGCTTAGGGGGTGTCTGTCTCTCTCGCATTAGTTGGTATACCATTTGCAATGGAGGGCCCCGAAAGGGGTGTAGTAGAGACAACTACTTGATCAGCGTTGTGCTAAAAGTTTGTAGGTAAGAATGGTTCTTGTGTGAAAGCCCATTCAGCCATGTAAAACATGCAAAGATAAAGTAGAGGCGTCTAACTTTGTTTTGTAGGGGGGCGTTGCTTTGTGATATGGTTATGGCAAAGGTAAAGTAATTACCTTTTGTTACATAGTAGTAGATAGTCACCGTAATGACAAACTACCACGCTGGAATGACACCGGTACCCTGGTGTCTACGGCGCCGGAACCCGGTGACGGCGGATGGAGATCACGACGTGAAGGACCATATCACATAGCATTTACATTCAATGTTATTGTTTGTATGTCTTATTGTGTGCTAGTATTAGATACTCGACGGTAGCCTAATAAGATGATCCCTGTTAAAATTACCAACGATTGTGTTCCCCCTTAGTGTGCACCACCAAGAAAGTTCTTCGGTATGAGGCGATCCAGGGTTACAGGCCTAGGTGTCAGACATATCTATGTTCGCATACAGTGGGTGTAAGCCATGTTGCACAGCGGATACACTAAGGTTGAGTTGGCAAGCCTAGCACGCCACAGAAGCGTGGCCTCGGAACACGAATGGTCAAAAGATCGAGCACGAGTTGCATGAATGATGTGACCGACGTTTAGCGTCCACCTTTGAACCCACATCGATGGCCGTGATCAATCGGGGGAGATGTGGCTGATAGGGGTCGTGTTATCACTAGGAACCCTCACTGGGGATAGGTGTTTCTAAGTGGAGTTATTATTAACTCATTTAATCATAAACTTAGTCTAAATTCCTTTTGCAATTATAAATGTAGATGGGACCTTTCGTGTTGACAATTGAATGGTTAAAAGGAGAGAAGCTCAGATTAGATGGATCGAACTTCTCCATTTGGGTTGCCAGTCTCCATGTTCTACTTAGTGAGAACGACGTGGTCGACTACATACTCGACGGGATGGATTTGGATCTGTCCATGGACCTTGAGACCCCAGAGGAGCGGAAAGACCGCTATCTCCGTCGTGAGATGGCCTCCTATATTTCAGTTGTGATGCGTTTCAGAATGGTGGACGAGCTGTGGCCTTTCGTGGGTGATGTCAACCCTCATTCGGTGATGCTACAGCGTAGGACACATTTTGTGGAGCAGACACACATTTGGGAGCATGAGCTGATGGGAGACTTCCTCTCCATTAAGATGGAGGAGAACTCGTCACTAGACAGCCACTTGCAGCACATGCATGATGTGTACATGAGGCCAGCATACTTCCTAGACGTCTAGATTACAGGCTCTTTTGCAAATGCTGCTGTGCTGCGGTCGCTGCCACCAAGCTACCAAGCACAGGTCAGGACTTGCGTAATGAGGGGCGACACGGAAACAATGGAGTTCCACCGGTTCATGACACATCTCAGGAATGTGTTGGTTGAACCAGATGTCGCTCAGGTCGTCAACGACAAAGGTATATATTTGATATACGGTTTTATAAATGTTATAATCTTGCAAACACATTGCAGTGTTAAAGTTTATCTGATACTTGTTCTGTTTTGGTGAAAACAGGTCCTTCTGCATGAGAGGTGCTTGCTAGAGAGGAGGTGACGTTGCGTGTTGATGGCGAGCATGATGATGATGGCTAACGACACTCTCCCTCAACATTTATCATTTAGTTTGTGTTTTAGGATGATTATTGTAATCAAGAGATTGTGAACTTCTTTAGTGTGTCTCACATTTCGTGAGATGGTTATTCATATGAGTTTGTAACAAACAGTTGTTCTGCTTTTATGAATAATTTCTATTCATGTTCATATCTTGTTTGATTACTTGTGAATCGTCCTTATTGTTTGAAACTAATTGATAATGCATGAACATTTGTAAAATATTAAAATGCCTTGTTTAAAAATACCCAATTTAATGATATGTGCATTAATGAATGAAACCATTGTTTCAATTCAAAGTTATGTGATAATATGTGAAAGTCATTCGATTTCTTTTCACATATAAATCATGCCTAAGTTTGGCAAAATAACTTGAACACCGTGTATTACTTGAATACAAAGTGTTTAAAGAATTGTTAAAAGTAAATACATATTCGATGTATTGTGTTTTAATGAAAATGGTAATTATCATTAAATAATTGTTTAAATGTGTAAAGTAGTTTACCAAAGGAAACATGAATATGAAACTATTTGATTTAATCAAAATGTTTCATTAACAAAGGGTATAAGTATAAAAGAGAGTCAAATTGCTATGATTTGATCAATAGTAATGAAATTCAATTTTATAAGAATGACATAAAAGTAATTGTGAAATGTAAAGTGTTTTGAAACGTCAAAGTACAAAAGCATCACAATATGATATTAGATATCAAAAAGGGGTTGAATAGAAGGCACCAAATAAATCGTTGTAGTGTAGATGTAGAGACCATCAGTTAGAAATAGTTAGCACTCAATTAGAATTGGTAAACCATTTGAATTCGTGAAAGTTTTGGGGGTTATTCGATATAACCAAAACAATAGCGAATAAGTCCTTGTAGTGTATTCATTGGAAACTTTGAATACGAAATCCATAGCTGAGACCAAAAGGAAAGCAAGATTCATATTGCTTGGATTTTGGGGCATTCTTGAGAAAGCTCACTTCTAGTGATGTTTCTCAATTTAGAAGCAAATGGAAATTAGTGTAAAACACGATGAGGATTCAAAACCCTGCATCAGAGTGTTGAGAAGCGCAACGGACAATGTTCCTGAATGATTCTCTTCACAGAAGGAAAGAACCAATGATTTTGATCATTGTGTTTTTCTCTCCACTATCGTTTTTTACTACATGAAGTAGGATCCAAAATGTAAATCCATATATTGTATGGAGACATTTGTGAATCACTTGTCATGATTTTTGGAATATGACATACGTACGAACTACAAAGGAAATAGTGGTAAACTAGAATTATGAGAAATCCTAAAAGGAAAATTCCCTTGAGATTAGAAAGCAATTCGTTGCTGAATCTCACAAGTAAAAGGGGTTACTTGAATTTTCCCAAATGACTGCAAAGCCATAGTGGAAAAAGGGGGTAAATGACTAATGCACAATTTGTTAAGTATTGGACAAATTCAAATGAATTTGATTCATGTATGCTAAATGTCAATTGGATTTAAAACTAGTAAAGTACTAGTATCTCATAATAAATCTCCAAGTTTGATATTTGATCAAAGGATTTTGAAGTTATTCAAATAGTAAGAAGATATGCAATTTGCATAAAATTGAGTGGGAGCTATGAAAGTCTTCCTGAAACAATATGTGATTGACATATTTTTGAGTGGGAGCAATGTAAGTCTCAAATTCAAATATGTGGGAACATATTTTGAGTGAGAGCTTATAAGAGTAATTCTTAAATGTGTTAAGAATGAAAGGCGCAAATACTTATGAATAATGATTCATAAGATGTACAAGTTGATAATAGGTGTATTATGATATTATGTAGTATTCCTTAAGGGATTCTGAAAAGGGTTTCAGTATAGAAGTTAATTAAGGAACTAGTCCTTAATAACTCAAATTAGGAATAGCATTAAGTTTAACATCAACGGTTGAAAGAAAGAAAAGGATGATCGTCATCCACTATGTTGAGACATAGGTTTTATCTTAGAAACCATGATGATAACTTGGCATAATATGTGGTCCAAATAAGGAACGTGTGAAAGTGATTGAGTTCGAATTACAGAACGTTTGAGCCAAGTTTTGTCCGTAATGTCTAATAGAGAACTATGGACATATTTTCCAAATCCATAAAGGATAACATATCTTAAAGCATAAAGAGTTATGTTATAAGGGAATATGTTGGAAACTCCTGTAGATGCCAATTAAAGTCAAGTAGGAAGCAAGGTGAACATAACATCAAAAGTTGTACAGGGTGCACTGGTGTTTCGATGAATACATTTATAATAATAGATAATGGTACCATCTAAAGTGTTGTATAATGTTATGGCGGGGCTAGTTCGCTTTTAACATAGAATGATGTGTCCTAGGGCATAGTTCCCATGAGAAAGCCCTCGAGGTTGATCTAACGTCACTGTAGGCTCGTTCTGATGCCATAGCGACGATACATACACATAGATGCTATCATGTGTTGATAAAGTATTAATGTTAATCAAGGTGACATTAGTAAGTTGCAAAGGATTTGGGACTGTAAAGTACATACCCAAGGCTCAACCTCTTCCATGAGTAAGCATGTTCAGGGTACCGGATATATGGTGCCAATGATTGAGAACAAAATGCAGCTAGTGTATTTGTACTCTAGTGCAAGTGGGAGACTGTTGGAAATATGCCCTAGAGACAAATAGTAGTAAGGACTATTATCATATTTCATATAGTTTATGATTAAGTTTTATATCATGCTATAAATATGTTGAGTGGAAACATCAATATATGTGTGATATACAAACAACCAGGGGTTCCTAGTGAAACTCTAGTCACTGGTTCATTGGTCAACAAATGATCATGTTTCCTGATCATGTGGCATTTATGCCAGTTGGAAATGAGGTCATCTCATTCTGTGAATGAGATGATGAACCAATACCCAACCTAAACATCGTGACCCGATCATGTCACGAAGTTCAAGTTACGATGATTAGAAATGGATCCTCGTAGACTATTCCTTAGACCGTGAGGCTATATTAATCACTGTCTCCCAAGAGTGCTTAAATAGCATCAAACACCATCTGGTAAAACAGTGGTTATAAAGGTGTGTTCAGGTACTCGTAGGAAACCGTAGAGGCAATATATGTCAAGAGCAGGATTTGTCCGTCCATGTGACGGGAAGATACTCAAGGGCCCACTCGGAGAAGTTATATCCAATAGCTGCGCAGCGTGTGATTGGATCATGGGGATATCACTTGTCGGAACGAGTCAAGTAGCATTGTTTAGTAACGAGATTGACCACGACATGGTGATTTCATTGATTAGATCTCGAGCAATGCAAGTATCAAGTGACAAAGGGAATAAGACATGATTGTCTCGGTTCAAACGACGAAAGATCTTCGTGGAACGCACAGGGGTCACATGGCCATCGAGGTCCCTCTATCGATCATTGGTGCGGGAGTGTCCTAACCATGTCTGGAGTGTTCCTGAACCGTGGGGTATCACGCTTAAGGACTTGATGATGCTTAGAGAGTGTTTATAGGATCGGTGGAATCACCGAAGAAAAGAAGGGAGAAAACCGGAAGGGTTTCGGTAAGTCCGGAGTGGAGGTGGAAGGTGTTCCATGGCCACGGAGATTAAATGATATGTGAATGAATGTTAAATATTGATTTAATCATTTATTCATATTTATTTAATAAAGATAAAATCAATTAAAGGTCAAAAAGGCTTAATGGGCCAATTCTAGAGGGAGAGGGCCCATTAGGGGAAAGGAGAGAGGGAGAGGGGCCAAGGGGGCTGGCCGACTGGGCCTAGCCCCCCCACAGGGCCCACTAGGGGCTGGCCGGCGGCCACCCCACCCCTTCCTCTCCTTTAGTCCCACCCTGGGACTTTAGGGGAGGTAGTACCTCCCCTCCCCCTATATAAAGTGGGGTATTTGGCCTAGAAAAATACACCAATAATCAATAAAAGGTCTCCCTACTTTTGGGAGGACCTCCAATTGATATTTTTTCTCGCCCCCTCTCTCTCTCTCGTGACCGTGGTCCCAAGTCTGGACTGCACGAGCGAGAGACATCTTCACCGCGGAGCACCGTCGTGTTGCGGGATTCGGATCCGGGAGCTCTTCCCTCCGCAACTGCTACTGGATCGGGGAAGCGGGAGTCATCGTCAGGCACCAGACATGTGTAACTCCCCGCGAGGTGTCGCACTTGAGGCACTCAAGTCGTTGGAGCCAGAAGGAGCACAAGGACTTCATCACGACCTTGAGGTCAGCTTCGGCTCGTCTACATCAACCATGCTCTCCTGTGCGTTGACAACGCTTTTTGGTCTTCAAGGGTAAGTTCGCGAAAAGCCCCTCCCGTTACTGTATTACTAATAGATAGGTCCTGGCAGCTTCAGGGGTTCAGGGGCGTAGAGTAAAATTTATTGTTTTCATACGCCGAACCCCAACAGAAACATCTAGCGGCACGGTGGCGTGTGCTGGGTGGTGAAACATCTACCTCATGTAGCACGTTCCTAACTTGGGAACATGCTTGAGAGGGAGAGAGGGAGGGAGAGAGAGTGGCTAATGCCAATTGATTGATGGATTGAGAAATTTGGGTGAATGCCTCCCCTATATATAGGAAAACTGGGATAGTCCTACCTTCCAAGTCCTGGGGTGGTACTAAACAAGAGGAGGTGGGATGAGGGAGCTCGCCGATGGGCGGATGGGCCCCACCTATGCGCCTTGGCGCACCTAGGGTGGCCGGTGGGGTGGGAGCCTCCCCACCCTAGCCGCTTGGCCCCTAGGGCCTTTGGCCCTTTCCTCTTGGGCCCTCTTCCCTTCTAGGGAAGGCCCATGTGGTGATTTTCCTTTTTTATTTTAGTTAAATAATTGTCATATTTAATATTAATTCATACTTAAATATTAAATACATTATTTAATTTCTCCTTGTTCAAAACTCTTTTTAAATGGACTCCGAACACTTCACTATTCTCTCCGAAACAATTTAGATTCTCTCTTCCTATTTCTCTATCGAAATTAGATCAACTCGTAGCTTCGATTAACCTTTAGAGTGCCACTCTTACAGTTCGGGAGTTTTCATGTATGAAGGGGATCTCTCCCTGATCATTGATCATTAGTGGTATTCGGAAATACATGATGACTGATACCTTCGACCCGGATTACGGATGTAGTATAGCTCTTTTTCCCTAGTATACCCAGGTTATCAAATCCTCGGGAAGCAGAAAGCATAGTGAAGTTACTTTAATGGACTTTCGAGAGTTTTAGAATTCTTTTTGTGTTTTACCAGACCAAGAGTTTGCTATCTTTTGTTGTTGTCGATGATGGAAAGAGAGGGCCTAGGGTTTTCGGTTTCACTTGTAGCTGTGCAAAACATCTGATGGGAATAAAAGATAATAATAAAGTATGCATGTAATTGTTAGAGCACGATAATTATATGTGGACAGTGCATCCATAATTGCTATTGCCTCTGCAACCGCTTATAGCAATAACCTACTAGTCTCATCCATAGAAGAAAGAGAACTAATGCTATGCATAGTGACGTCACCGTTAATCCCAAGTAAATCATTCACATACAGCTGATGACTGCAAGTGCACATATTGTTTGTAGCTAGTTTCAAAATAAAGATATCGATCCCACAGGGAGCTGGAGTCTAAAGTCTAATAACTCTTGAAATAAATATTATGATAGAAATGCTAAATAAAGATCTAAATAAAAAGATAAAATGCGAGTATTGTGTAAAAGGGTGTTTTGGGGTTTTAGGTATAAGAGCAACAATAAAGTAAATTAAAACAACTAAATACAGAAAGTAAGTATCGTATATGTAAGAGAGATTGGAATTACAATGGGGAAAAAGTGTTCTTAGGGAGTAGCGGATACACCACTTGCATTATAAGGAGCTAAGATAAAGATTATTATCATGAACATTCTCAACTATATATGTGTGGGAGGAACTCCGTATTTGGACAAATAGGCAGCAACCGCTGCTCACATCATCCTCATAACCAGATCAGTCAGCAATCGACATCAATCGAATTACTGCATTAAGGGACGTAATCCGGTAGGACGTATCCCATGGTATGGATAGTGTTCCGTGAGTTTCCTCGGTTTCCCAAATTGATACGTAAGGAGTGCCAACAACTTTATAGTCATTGTAAGTGCTAACACGCCTCCGTCTACCAACAAGTAGTTCGCTCCATCAAGTCCCCATGAGAGGCAAATATTGAGAGGTCGACTTCTCTCAACATCAAGATGAAGACAATCTAACACATGGTCACAGCGATGAATATCATAATAGACTTTATCTTATTTCAATCTCATACTAGGGTTTCTCCATCTCCCCAAGAACTAATGATCTACTCAGACATGGATGCAATCAACATCATGGCAATAACAATGGAATCTATCATAGATGAATAGTACTTGTATAAATCCACACCGAGTATGGAAATTACAACTAGATCTAGACAAGATGTAGATGGGATGGATGGAGATGGTGGTGATGCAGCGGTGGATGATGAAGATCGATGCCTTAGCCTCCCAGATCTGTGCATGTCGAAGATGGATACTTGGTGGATGAGTTCCCCCTTCAGATGCCTTTCAGAGGTGAGGTTTTGGCGATTTCTAGGTGTTCTGTATGTCATCTCTTTGATCCAGTTGCACGGGGTGAAACTATTTGAGGAGGCGGAGGCGACGCCAACTATACGGCCAATTTTTTTATTCCGGTCGTATAGTTGGTCGTTGAACCCTCTGTCTCCTTTATTCGCTTTTGATTTTCTTCTAGTATTATTAATATTTACCAAATAAGCGATTTACATTGTTTTTGACTCCTTTTCTCCATAGTACAACTGCTCTAAGAATTGTATCCATTGGATCCATCATCTATCCTGATCCTAGTGAAAACAGACATACAATGTGCATGCGAGCACCATAAAATACCAAGATCCTACATCTACAATGCAAAATAATAGTATAAAACATGATGCAAATATGGAATCATCAACTTCCCCAAGCTTAGACTCTTTCTCGTCCCGAGCAAGTTTAGCTTCATGGATGTGATCCTCATATTCATGAAGCTGGGTCGATTAAAATAAATGAGGCAGTTGCAACACGTGTTTATCATATACGATACATAGGAATAAGTTCATGAATAGTACCTTACTCGAACCACCTGAATAATATTAGCAGGCTTCCACACCTTAATGATCAACAATTCATAAAAGATCAATCTCAACATAGTGTAAAAGTATCTAGTTCAACCGAATGAGTTAGCGAGGTAGTCCCAAATGTTTTAGGATCAACGTATTCACTTGGGATTCAAAATCTCAAAAGTGTCTCTTTGTCATACTACAATATAGTGGTATATGCCTATTTGCTCTTTGCACACTCGCTCTTTTTCTTCTTTCTTTCCTTCTTTTTTTGTATATATGCTCACACTTTTGTTTAAGTGTTGTGCAAAGTAGCTAGCCATACATTCCACTTCATGTAGTAATTCTTAGTTTAACGATCTCAATTATCAAATTCTAATTGTATATGAAGCATTCTTATGACTTGAAGATTCTACCTCGACTTGTTCTCACTCTATTTTGATAGCACTTTCATTTTCGTTGGTTCAAGGTTTCTTTTTCAACTTAATTGTAAAGATAGTTATTCTTTGTAAATCAAACCGTAGACTCACAACATATTGACAAAATTAGCTTTATGTGTTCCATTAATACCAATGGTGTGGAAGACTCCTATTTATAGCATCAAGTGCAAGTAAAATTATACTCAAGCCATTCATATATCCAATAAAGCAAACACAAACTCAATATTGCTTCATATATAATAATAATCTCGGAATTTCATTAAAGGGATCGACTATTCCTGAAGGGAATTCTAATGATGCAAACTTTATTGCTAGTTTGAACTAATGCAAAGATAGTAATAAAAACTTATAAGATAGATTACAAGGTCTTAAGATCTCCCCAAGCTTGGAATCAAGCCAGGCGGGATAAAATAATCCCTTGCGATTATTTGATACCGTGATTGTTGTAGATCACTGTGGCGCCATGGCACATGGTATCTTCTCTTCACGGGTAGCCTGCGACAAAGGGATTGATTGACAGCTTCTAATTCTTTAACACGCAGCTTGTAGAAAAGATTGTTCCTCTCCAGTACTTTCAATTGTTCTTTAATGAACTCATTGTTATCCTGAAGTGTTTGTAGCGCCTTAAGATTCATAGAAAAACCTGCTTTGGTTGTCTGCTTGATATCTTCATCAAGTTTGTCAAGATAAAGTCGCAGCAATCGAAGGTGTTTGGGTGTCCCTGGCTTCTCCTTGTCCAACTCTTCAATCTTCAGCTCTAGGGCCTTCAAATCCCTCTTCCGACACCCATGGTCGATGTCGAGGAACTCCAAAGGGATAGCCTTGATCTCCTTACCTTGCTCGCTATTGCTCCTGATCTCCATAGGAGCCTTGCTTATTTGCTTCTATCCCTTGGTGCGTGTCCTCACGTGTAAAATAAGGTGGATTGGTTTCTGGAGATTATGATTAGAGAGAGAGAATGGAAGTATATAAGGGGGGTCAGAGGTCGGTAAAACTCGCGAGAAACGCCAAATTGTTGCCCAAGAAAAGAATCTTAAGGAAACAGGGAAAGAAATCACAGATTTGGAAGTGTCCTGCCGCGTAACGACCAACTATATGGGTGCGGCCCGTATAGCTCCGGCCATATAGTTGGTTCCGAGCAGATATTTCCAAATATCTTGAGTCCAGGTCGGTTAAGTCACGACTTGGAACCAACAATAATGTTTTTTAGCAAAAACAAAAAGGAAAATGAAAAGTGTCTGGTAGTTTAATGACCAACTATATGGCCAGAAAATTGGCTCCGGTCGTATAGTTGCGACCGTATAGGCTCAGATATCAAAAACAATTTCTCGATGATGATACAGAAAGTTTAACGACCAACTATACGGCGGGAGTTTCCTCTCCCGTCATATAGTTCCGCCTGTATAGTTGGTAAAAACCCTCTAAAACTTCAGAAAAACACCACGGAATTCAAAGGCAAAATTTTCAGAAGTAAAATTTGTGAAGACAAATTTCTTATTTGGGTAAGAACACTTACCTTGCACTTACCGTTTGCTTATTCAGGGATGAAAAGTTCCTCCAACAACAAAGACTTCTCTCTTGGAGGAATTGACCTTAGTTCATTGAGTAATTCTCGTAAACGAAAATCACCATGACTAAAGTTCCTCTCAACAAGATTGGTGTCTTGCTGGGCAAACATGGACACTGCATCTAACATATTTATTTCTTGCCTCTGCATAATCTGCAACTCAAATTCTTGAAGTGAAAGAATCCAACAGATCAGTCTTGGCTTATGGTCTTTCCTCCCAAGGAGTTCTTTTAAACCATCATGATCCGTATGAACTCTTACCTTTGCATCAACTATGTAAGAACGAAATTTATCACAAGAGAAAAATACATCAAAAAGTTCCCTTTCTTCCTTAGGGTAATTCTTATGAGCACCATTTAGAGTTCTACTAGCATGATGTATAATGTTAAATCTATGACCAATGTGTTGTCCCAGAGTTACTTCTACAACATCATCACTAGCTTCACATATTAAGTCAAAGGTTGTATCCCAGATAGGTGGTTTAATAACAGGAGCACGGGATAAAGCTTTTTTGAGTTTATCGAAGGCTTCAAGACATTTATCATCAAAATTAAATCTTACTCCCTTTTGCTGGAGGTTAGTCAAAGGCTTAGATATTCTAGAGAAATTTCTAATGAACCTTCTATAAAAACCCACATGACCAAGGAAACTTCTTATACCTTTAATATCCCTAGGTTGTGGCATTCTCTCTATTGCCTCAACATTAGCTCTATCAACTTCAATTCCCTTACCTGATACCTTGTGTCCAAGGACTATACCTTCTTTGACCATAAAATGGCACTTCTCCCAGTTTAGAACAAGATTGGTTTCTTTGCAACACTGCAAAAATCTTTTGAGATTATTCAAGCAACTAGTAAATGAAGTTCCATAGACAGAAAAGTCATCCATAAATACTTCCATTATAAGTTCTATAAAATCCGCAAAAATAGCAGTCATGCATCTTTGAAAAGTAGCTGGAGCATTACATAAACCAAAAGGCATACGTCGGTAAGCATGTAAACCATAAGGACTAATGAAAGTTGTTTTAAGTTGGTCATCTGGATGAACATCTATTTGAGAAAAACCAGAGTATCCGTCCAAGTAGCAAAAATGAGTATGGTTTGCTAACCTTTCTAAAGTTTGATCTATGAACGGTAAAGGATAGTGATCTTTCCTAGTTTATTTATTTAATTTTCTGAAGTCTATGCACATCCTATGCCCAACAATAGTTCTAGTAGGTATCAATTCATTGTTTTCATTAGGAACAAAAGTAAAACCGCCCTTCTTAGGGACACAATGAACATGACTTACCCACTCACTTTGTTTAATAGGATAGATTATACCTGCGTCCAATAGGCATGCAATTTCTTTTCTTACCACCTCCTTCATTTCAGGCTTCAATCTTCTATTAAATTCCGCAACTGGTTTAGCACCTTCTTCCATGAATATTCGATGGACGGTTATCATGGGACTAATGCCCTTCAAATCATCCATTGAGTACCCAAAGGCCTTGCGATGCTCCTTAAGTATCTTCATGAGTTCTTCTTCTTCTTCTTCTCCTAAAAGTTTAGCACTAATAATAACATGAAATTTATTTGTATCATCTAAAAACCTGTATTTAAGATTATCTGGTAGAGTCTTCAACTCAAGGGGTGGTAGTTCCTCACCCCTCTCTTTTCTGGCTCTTCAAAAGCCTCATCAGTTGGAGGTCCCATAATGGGAAGTGAATCGAATTCATCTTCTTGTTCTCCTAGGGACTTGTCCTTCATAATTATTTCTTCATAATTTGGATCTTCATTTATTTCTTCTTATTGATTACTAAAGAAAAGAGCCACCATTTCCTCAACAGTTTTCTCCTCCTCTTCTTCTTGTATTTGTGGAGGCCTGTCTTTAAATTTGGAAAAGTGGAATTCATTTTCCGCTCCCCAAGCTTAAGAGACACAATCTCCTTTTTGAAATCAACATAGGCACCTATATCACTCAAAAAGTTTCGTCCAAATATAATTGGGCAAAGAGTGTCAGCTGGCATATCAACAACCACAAAATCGATAGGAAAGTTTTTGTTGCCAATTGTGATAGTTGGATATTCAACTACTCCCATTGGGATTCTAAGATTTTTATTGACTAACATAATTATCGTATCAGTATTTTCAATTGTAGCTGGTTCTATTTGTTGTTTTATTTCTAAGTAGAAATCATAAGATATAACATTAACTTCGGTGCCAAGATCGCATAAACCATAATGCGAGGTTTCTTTAAATATACAGGGAAGAATAGGCTTACCCACATCTTTTACATTTGTTTTACCTTCAACCAATACAGAAGTCTCTTCATCAAGTTCAACTATGTTACAATGTGCATACATAGCTATAATTGCTTCCTTGGTTACCTCTTCATCTTTGGTTTCTTCTAGATGTGCCATGACTTCTGGCATACTTTCTTCTTCTTTCTTTTCCTGTACTGCTTTGACCTGTTCATATTCAAGAATATGCTTTTGTGCAGTGTTAGGGAAAGGCATCTCATGTATTGGTTCTAGGGAGGCTAGTGCTGCTTTATCTTCTCTTTTCTTCTTAGGTTCGGGGGGTGGATCATACTTGACCGCACCCTCTTTTGGAGCTTTGATTTGTTCTGTAAAAGCTTTAACAACTTGCAACACAAGATCTGAATCCAAGTAAAGTTCTTTAGTTAATTATTTAACATGGCCCTTTTTACTATAGTCATGAATACAATCATGCTCTATTTCTACGCCTCCTTCACTTCCTAGACCAAAAATCCATGAAACTCTATGGTTGCGAATTCTATTAAGTAAAGCCCAAGCTTTAGTTATAGGAAGATTCATAAAGGCTCCTTTCGCAAAAGAGTCTAGTTAAATTTTATTAGGTTCAATTAAACCGCCATAAAAGATATGCAATAAATACCATTCAGGTAAATCATGATGAGGACATAGACATAGTAAATCTTTAAATCTGATATAAGCTCTTACTGGTCCTCCATTACAGCGATTCCTCCAAGTCATTATAAGACGCCTGATTCCAAAATATTTTGATAATGGATAATATTTTGCTAGAAATTCACAGACTAGATTATCCCAAGTAGTAGTGGCTTCAGGGGGTAGAGATCTATACCATGAGAGAGCTGTACTTGTCAAAGTTTGACTAAATTTTTTAACCCTTACCTCATCAGCGCTATATCCCGTCAATTGAAAAGTGCCACATATATCTTTGAAACATGCAATATGCTCATATGGATTAGGATCTTCTTCATCTCCAGTAAATTGCTTCTTCTATAAAATACCGACTAGTAGAGGATTTATTTCAAACCCACTTGTCTTCTCATTGGAGTTGTCTCTTTTATAAATATCATAGGGCTTCCCAAAGTAGTTGAGTGGGTTAGCACTAGTCATATACTCAAACTCCATCATGTTGGTGGAAACCTATAACTCAAAACAAAATTTAGCAAGACAAAAATAAATAAGAAAAACCTATAGTGCTTAGCTCCCCGGCAACGACGCCAAAAAATAGCTTAATGACTACAAGTGCATAGATTGTTTGTAGCTAGTTTCGGAATAAAGATATTGATCCCACAAGGAGCAGGAGTCTGAAATCTAATAACTCTGGAAATAAATATTACAATAGAAATGCTAAATAAAGTTCTAAATAACAAGATAAAATGCGAGTATTGTGTAAAAGGGTGTTTTGGGTTTTAGGTATAAGAGCAACAATAAAGTAAAGTAAAACAACTGAATACAGAAAGTAAGTATCGCGTATGTAAGAGAGGTTGGAACTGCAATAGGGAAAAAGTGTTCTCAGGGAGTAGGGGATAAACCACTAGCATTATAAGGAGCTAAGATAAATATTATTATCATTAACATTCTCAACTATGTATGTGTGGGAGGAACTCCGTATTTGGACAAATAGGTAGCAACCGCTTCTCACATCATCCTCATAACCACAGTAGTTAGCAATCGAGATTAATCGAATTACTGCGCTATTAATGGACATAATCCCGTAGGACGTATCCCATGGCATGGATAGTGTTCCGTGAGTTTCCTCGGTTTCCCAAGTTGATACGCAAGGAGTGCCAATAGCTTTATAGTCACGGTAAGTGCTAACACACCTCCTTCTACCAACAAGTAGTTCCCTCCATCAAGTCCCCATGAGAGGCAAATTTTGAGAGGTTGACTTCTCTCAACATCAAGATGAAGACAGTCTAACACATGGTCATAACGATGAATATCATAATAGACTTTATCTTATTTCAATCTCATACCAGGGTTTCTCCATCTCCCCAAGAACTAATGATCTACTCAGACATGGAGGCAATCAACATCATGACAATAACAAAGGAATCTATCAAAAAAATTCCTACGATGCGAACAACTAAGCACCAAGATCTATCTACCTAGATACAATCAACGGGTGGATATACATCCATAGAGATTTTATCCTCGAAGACCGAAAGTCTTTGTTAATGAAATCTGATTTCGTGGATGATGTAGTCGTTTGCTTGCCGATCTCAAGATCGTGATGAAGTCCAGCATGTCCAGCACCGCAAAGTAGTACCGCACTCATGATCACACACACGTACGGTACCCCAACCACCTCCGAGTCCTCGCTCTAGCAAAGCAGCATAAGTAGCAAATCCTTCCAGAAAAACCACCGGGAACATGTACTTCACTAATCTGAAGCCATGGAGAATAATCTAGAGGGGGAGAGAGATCCTTCAGGAGGAGGTGTGAGAGTGGAGGAGGAGGAGGTGCTCCTTATATAGGGGAGGGGGCAACCCCCATGCCATGGCTAACGGCCAAGGTGGGTGCCCCCACCTCTCCCTCATTCATGTGGGTGGAGCTCCCACTCACATAAGCACACCTCCACTCACATGTCCACTCACATACATTAATTTTCCACCAAAATTAATGCAACTCTCATTTAATAAAACTTTTTTATTTATTTTATTCAGAATTTTGTTAATTACTTTAATTAAAAAACATTCACATAAAACCCCTTGCAACATTTCGATATCACATACAAAAACAATTTCGGCAATTTCACCCGAAACAGTTTTGGTGTCCATTGAAATAATTCCAGCGCTTTCATAATCTTTCTCTGGTATCTTATTTGCTCCAAATGGTGTCGGTATGCCTTAAGTGTGTCACCCTATGCTTCGCGAGTAATGAAGACATGATCGAGACCCCTCTCCGATCAATAATCAGCAGCGTGACCTAGAGATCCGTACTGACTCCCACACATTCAATGATGACTCTAGTGATCGTGTGAAGCTTTAACGTCGTAACTAAATCCCTTTGTCTAGCGACATATTACATGTCCGAGATTCGATCATCGGTATCCCCATACCTAGTTTGATCTTGTTATCGACAAGTACTCTTTTCCTGTTCCCGTGATATAACATTCTAGTGATCTTATCACTTGCTTGCAAGATAAGTCAATGTGATATCACCGAGAGGGCCTAGAGTATATATCTCCGTCATCAGGATGGAAAAATCCCACTCTTGATCCATGAGACTCTACATAACACTTTTGAAGTATCTGAACCCGCCTTTATTGTCACCCGGTTACGGTGTGATGTTTGATGTTATCAAGTTACTCTTCCGGTGTTAGTGATTGACATGATCTCATGGTCTAAGGAATAAAGTTACTTCACACGATGTTGTAGAAATGTAAACATAATGACTTTGATCGTATTACTATACTTTGGATGAATATTCATCACATCATTCCACCAATGTTGTGACCTCGTTATAAACAACATCCAATGTCCATGATCAGGAAACCTTGATCATCTTGTTAATCAACGAGCTAGTTTTTATGAGAGGCATAAATAGGAACTCTTATTTGTTTATTAATCACAAAACGTTTCCAATTAACACAATTATAGCATGAGAAATAAACATTTATCATAAACATGGAATAAGATAATAACCACTTTATTATTGCCTCTCGGGCATATTTTCTTTAGTAACTAGCGGGATACATTGATCATACCTTTGAAGACCTAGAAAGCGGGAATATGTTGCCGCACAAACGTGTCTGATGAAGACGAGCGTCATAGACCACAAGGTGTAGAAGGCTTCAAGTGTCCAGCACCACTACTAGTGATGCCTCGTCAAGCTGTACAGGCCTCCAGTGTAAAGGATGTCTCTCGAGACCCGGTCCATCAAGGCAGTGGAAGAAGAATATCCAGACCGATTCTAGCGGCATGACAACATGTGCTAGGTGGAGAAACATCTACCTCATGTAGCACATTCCTAACTTGAGAACATGATTGAGAGGGAGAGAGGGAGGGAGAGAGAGTGGCTAATGCCAATTGATTGATGGATTGAGAAATTTGGGTGAATGCCTCCCCTATATATAGGAAAACTAGGCTACTCCCACCCTCCAAGTCCTGGGGTGATACTAAACAAGAGGAGGTGGGATGAGGGAGCTCGCTGATGGGGGATGGGCACCACCTATGCGCCTTGGCCTACCTAGGGTGGCCGGTGGGGTGGGAGCCACCCCACCCTAGCCGCTTGGCCCCTAGGGCCTTTGGCCCTTTCCTCTTGGGCCCTCTTCCCTTCTAGGGAAGGCCCATGTGGTGATTTTCCTTTTTTATTTTAGTTAAATAATTGTCATATTTAATATTAATTCTTAATTAAATATTAAATACATTATTTAATTTCTCCTTGTTCAAAACTCCTTTTAAACGGACTCCGAATACTTCACTATTCTCTCCGAAACAATTCAGATTCTCTCTTCCTATTTCTCTATCGAAATTAGATCAACTCGCAGCTTTGATTAACCTTTAGAGTGACACCCTTACGGTTCAGGAGTGTTCATGTATGAAGGGGATCTCTCCCCGATCATTGACCATTAGCGGTATTTGAAATACATGATGACTGATACCTTCGATCCGGATTACGGATGTAGTATAGCTCTTTTTCCCTAGTAGACCTAGGTTATCAAATCCTCGGGAGGCAGCAAGCATAGTGAAGTTACTTTAACGGACCTTCAGGAGTTTTAGAATTCTTTTTATGTTTTACCGAACCAAGAGTTTGCTGTCTTTTGTTGTTGTCGATGATGGAAAGAGAGGGCCTAGGGTTTTCGGTTTCACCTATATCTGTGCAAAACATCTGATGGGAATAAAAGATTATAATAAAGTATGCATGTAATTGTTAGAGCAAGATAATTATATGTGGACAGTGCATCCATAATTGCTATTGCCTCCGCAACCGCTTATAGCAATAACCTACTAGTCTCATCCATAGAAGAAAGACAACTAATGATATGCATAGTGACGTCACCGTTAATCCCAAGTAAATCCCTTACATATAGCTGATGACTGCAAGTGCACAGATCATTTGTATCTAGTTTCAAAATAAAGATATCGATCCCACAGGGAGCAGGAGTCCGAAGTCTAATAAATCTTGAAATAAATATTATGATAGAAATGCTAAATAAAGTTCTAATTAACAAGAAAAAAATGCAAGTATTGTGTAAAAGGGTGTTTTTGGGTTTTAGGTATAAGAGCAACAATAAAGTAAAGTAAAACAACTGAATACAGAAAGTAAGTATCACGTATGTAAGAGAGATTGGAACTGCAATAGGGGAAAAGCGTTCTCAGGGAGTAGCGGATACACCACTAGCATTATAAGGATCTATGATAAAGATTATTATCACATTCTCAACTATGTATGTGTAGGAGGAACTCCGTATTTGGACAAATAGGCAGCAATTGCTTCTCACATCATCCTCATAACCACAACAGTCAGCAATCGACATCAATCGAATTACTATGCTATTAAGGGATGTATCCCATGGCATGGATAGTGTTTCGTGAGTTTCCTTGGTTTCCCAAGTTGATACGTAAGGAGTGCCAACAACTTTATAGTCACTGTAAGTGCTAACACACCTCCGTCTATCAACAAGTAGTTCCCTCCATCAAGTCCCCATGAGAGGCAAATATTGAGAGGTCGACTTCTCTCAACATAAAGATGAAGACAATCTAACACATGGTCACAGCGATGAATATCATAATAGACTTTATCTTATTTCAATCTCATACTAGGGTTTCTCCATCTCCCCAAGAACTAATGATCTACTTAGACATGGAGGCAATCAACATCATGGCAATAACAAAGGAATCTATCAAAAAAATTCCTACGATACGAACAACTAAGCACCAAGATCTATCTACCTAGATACAATCAACGGGTGGATATACATCCATAGAGATTTTATCCTCGAAGACCGAAAGTCTTAGTTAACGAAATCTGATTTCGTGGATGATGTAGTCATTTGCTTGCCGATCTCAAGATCGTGATGAAGTCCAGCATGTCCAGCACCACAAAGCACTACCGAACTCGTGATCACACACACGTACGGTACCCCAACCACCTCCGAGTCCTCTCTCTAGCAAAGCAGCATAAGTAGCAAATCCTTCCAGAAAAACCACCGGGAACATGCACTTCACTAATCTGAAGCCATGGAGAATAATCTAGAGGGGGAGAGAGATCCTTCACGAGGAGGTGTGAGAGTGGAGGAGGAGGAGGTGCTCCTTATATAGGGGAGGGGGCAACCCCCATGCCATGGCTGACGGCCAAGGTGGGTGCCCCCACCTCTCCCTCATTCATGTGGGTGGAGCTCCCACTCACATAAGCACACCTCCACTCACATGTCCACTCACATACATTAATTTTCCACCAAAATTAATGCAACTCTCATTTAATAAAACTTTTTTATTTATTTTATTCAGAATTTTGTTAATTACTTTAAACAAACATTCACATAAAACCCCTTGCAACATTTAGATATCACATACAGAAACAATTTCAACAATTTCACCCGAAACAATTTTGGTGTCCATCAAAATAATTCCAGCGCTTTCATAATATTTCTCTGGTATCTTATTTGCTCCAAATGGTGTCGGTATCCCTTTAGTGTGTCACCCTATGCTTTGCGAGTAATGCAGGCATGATCGAGACCCCTCTCCGATCAATAATCAGCAACGTGACCTAGAGATCCGTACTGACTCCCAAACATTCAACGATGACTCTAGTGATCGTGTGAAGCTTTAACATCGTAACTAAATCCCTTTGTCTAGCGACATATTACATGTCCGAGATTCGATCATCAGTATCCCCATACCTAGTTTGATCTTGTTATCGACAAGTAATCTCTTCCCGTTCCCGTGATATAACATTCTAGTGATCTTATCACTTGCTTGCAAGATAAGTCAATGTGATATCACCAAGAGGGCCTAGAGTATATATCTCCGTCATTAGGATGGACAAATCCCATTCTTGATCCATGAGCCTCTACATAACACTTTTGAAGTATCTGAACCCGTCTTTATTGTCACCCGGTTACGATGTGACGTTTGATGTTATCAAGTTACTCTTCCGGTGTTAGTGATTGACATGATCTCATGGTCTAAGGAATAAGTTACTTCACACGATGTTATAGAAATGTAAACATAATGACTTTGATTGTATTACTATACTTTGGATGAATATTCATCACATCATTCCACCAATGTTCTGACCTCGTTATTAACAACATCCAATGTCCATGATCAGGAAACCTTGATCATCTCGTTAATCAACGAGCTAGTTTTTATGAGAGGCATAAATAGGAACTCTTATTTGTTTATTAATCACAAATGTATTAACGTTTCCAATTAACACAATTATAGCATGAGAAATAAACATTTATCATAAACATGGAATAAGATAATAACCACTTTATTATTGCCTCTCGGGCATATTTTCTTTAGTAACGAGCGGGATAAAATGATCATACCTTTGAAGACCTAGAAAGCGGGAATATGTTGCCGCACAAACGTTGCTGATGAAGACGAGCGTCATAGACCACAAGGTCTAGAAGGCTTCAAGTGTCCAGCACCACTACTAGTGATGCCTCGTCGAGCTTTACAGGCCTCCAGTGTAAAGGACGTCGCTCGAGACCCGGTCCATCAAGGCAGTGGAAGAAGAATATCCGGACCGATTCTAGGGGCACGACAGTGTGTGCTGGGTGGGGAAACATCTACCTCATGTAGCACATTCCTAACTTGGGAACATGCTTGGGAGGGAGAGAGGGAGGGAGAGAGAGAATGGCTAATGCCAATTGATTGATGGATTGAGAAATTTGGGTGAATGCCTCCCCTACATATAGGAAAAGTGGGCTACTCCCACCCTCCAAGTCCTGGGGTGGTACTAAGCAAGAGGAGGTGGGATGAGGGATCTCCTTGATGGGGGGATAGGCCCCACCTATGCGCCTTCTCCCACCTAGAGTGGCCGGTGGGGTGCGAGCCTCCCCACCCTAGCCGCTTGGCCCCTAGGGCCTTTGGCCCTTTCCTCTTGGGCCCTCTTCCCTTCTAGGGAAGGCCCATGTGGTGATTTTACTTTTTTATTTTAGTTAAATAATTGTCATATTTAATATTAATTCTTAATTAAATATTAAATACATTATTTAATTTCTCCTTGTTCAAAACTCCTTTTAAATGGACTCCGAACACTTCACTATTCTCTCCGAAACAATTCAGATTCTCTCTTCCTATTTCTCTATCAAAATTAGATCAACTCGCAACTTCGATTAACCTTTAGAGTGACACCCTTACGGTTCGAGAGTGTTCATGTATGAAGGGGATCTCTCCCCGATCATTGACCATTAGCGATATTTGAAATACATGATGACTGATACCTTCGATCCGGATTACAGATGTAGTATAGCTCTTTTTCCCTAGTAGACCTATGTTATCAAATCCTCGGGAAGCAGCAAGCGTAGTGAAGTTACTTTAACGGACCTTTGGGAGTTTTAGAATTATTTTTGTGTTTTAACGGACCAAGAGTTTGCTGTCTTTTGTTGTTATCGACGATGGAAAGAGAGGGCCTAGGGTTTTCGGTTTCACCTATAGCTGTGCAAAACATCTGATGGGAATAAAAGATAATAATAAAGTATGCATGTAATTGTTAGAGCAAGATAATTATATGTGGATAGTGCATCCATAATTGCTATTGCCTCCGCAACCACTTATAGGAATAACCTACTAGTATCATCCATAGAAGAAACAGAACTAATGATATGCATAGTGACGTCACCGTTAATCCCAAGTAAATCCCTTACATATAGCTGATGACTGCAAGTGCACAGATCATTTGTATCTAGTTTCAAAATAAAGATATCGATCCCACATGGAGTAGGAGTCCGAAGTCTAATAAATCTTGAAATAAATATTACGATAGAAATGCTAAATAAAGTTCTAAATAACAAGAAAAAATGCGAGTATTGTGTAAAAGGGTGTTTTTGGGTTTTAGGTATAAGAGCAACAATAAAGTAAAGTAAAACAACTGAATACAGAAAGTAAGTATCACGTATGTAAGAGAGATTGGAACTGCAATAGGGGAAAAGTGTTCTCAGGGAGTAGCGGATACACCACTAGCATTATAATGATCTAAGATAAAGATTATTATCACATTCTCAACTATGTATGTGTAGGAGGAACTCCGTATTTGGACAAATAGGCAGCAACCGTTGCTCACATCATCCTCATAACCACAACAGTCAGCAATCGACATCAATCGAATTACTATGCTATTAAGGGTTGTAATCCCGTAGGACGTATCCCATGGCATGGATAGTGTTCCGTGAGTTTCCTCGGTTTCCCAAGTTGATACGTAAGGAGTGCCAACAACTTTATAGTCACTGTAAGTGCTAACACACCTCCGTCTACCAATAAGTAGTTCCCTCCATCAAGTCCCCATGAGAGGCAAATATTGAGAGGTTGACTTCTCTAAATATCAAGATGAAGACAATCTAACACATAGTCACAGTGATGAATATCATAATAGAATTTATCTTATTTCAGTCTCACACTAGGGTTTCTCCATCTCCCCAAGAACTAATGATCTACTCAGACATGGTGGCAATCAACATCATGGCAATAACAATGGAATCTATCATATATTAATAGTACTTGTATAAATCCACAACGAGTACGGAAATTATAACAATATCTAGACAAGATGTAGATGGGATGGATGGAGATGGTGGTGATGCAATGGTGGATGATGAAGATCGATGCCTTAGCCTCCCGGATCTGCGTAGGGCGAAGACGGATCCTTAGTGGACGAGTTCCCCCTCCAGATGCCTTCCGGAGGTGAGGTTTCAGCGATTTCTGGGTGTTCTGTATGTCATCTCTCTGATCTAGTTGCATGGGGTGAAACTATTTGAGGAGGCAGAGGCGGCGCCAACTATACGGCTGGAAATTTTATTCCGGTCGTATAGTTGGTCGTTGAACCCTCTGTCTCTGATGACCCACAAGTATAGGGTGTGTATCGCAGTATTTTCTTGGGAAGTGAAATCCAATTTATTGATTCGACACAAGGGGAGCCAAAGAATATTTATAAGCCTTAACAACTGAGTTGTCAATTCAGCTGCACCTAGAAACAATCTTGCTCACATCAATTTATCAGTAGCAATAGTTTGTAGTAGGAATAGTAAAGTAGCAGCAGTAGTAAAGTAAAGACAGCAGTAACAATAGCAGTAACTGTAGGATTTGAGTGCGGTAGGCATAGGGATGGATGGACAGGCGTTGCATGGACAAGAAAATTCACATAGCAATCAAAACATAGGGCAATTGCAGATAAATAATATAAAGCATCCAAGTACTAGATAATCCTAGGCATGTGTTCCATATATAGTCATACGTGCTCGCAATGAGAACTTGCACAACATCTTTTGTCCTTCCAGCCCGTTTGTAGCGGGGCCTCAAGGGAACTACTGGCAATTAAGGTGCTCCTTTTAATATAGCACCGGAGCAAAGCGTTAACACTCCGTGAACACATGTTATCCTCACATCAAAGCCATTCCCTCTGGTTATCCTGATTTCTGTCACTTCAGGGCCATTGGTTCCGGACAACAACATGTGTATACAACTTGCAGGTAAGACCAAAAACAATACTATCATAATGAATCAATAACATGTTCAGATCTGAAATCATGGCACTCGGGCCCTAGTGACAAGCATTAAGCATAACAAGTTGCAACAAAGTCATAAAGCACTAATAGAAGATACTAGGCACCATGCCCTAACAATCTGATGCCATTACATGAATGATCTCATCCAATCCCTACCATCCTCATAGCCTACAGCAGAGGATTACTCACTCATAGATGGGGGAAACATGGATGGTCGATGGAGAAGCGATGGTGATATGATGGCAATGATCTCCTCCAATTCCCTGTCCCGACAAGGTGCCAGAACGGAGTTTCTGGTGCTGTTTCATGGAATCTGGTGGTGGCGGCGGAGCGGAACACTTTCTAGAAAAACATCGAACCCCCCTGAGGATTTAGGTCAGAAGACATCTTATAGGTGAAGAGGGAGACCGAGGGGGTGCCGGAGCGGCCCACACCATGCCCTAGCACGACCTGGGGGTACTCGCGCCTGGGAGGGTGTGGCCAGGCCCTGGCCCTCCTCCGTCTCGTATTCTGGCTCTGTGAGTCTTCCGGTAAAATAGGAACTTTGGCTTTTGTCCCATCCAATTCCGAGAATATTCATTTTCTGACTTTCCTGGAACCAAAAACAGCAGAAAACAGGCGGCTGGCACTGTGGCTCTTGTTAAATCATATGAAAAGTACTCCAAAGTGTGGACGAAACATAAGAAAGTAGATAAAACCAAACATGGAACATCAAAAATTATAGATACATTTGCAATGTATCAACATCCCCAAGCTTAACTCCTGCTCGTCCTCGAGTAGGTAAGTGATAAAAAGAAAGAATAATTTTTGAGGTGACATGCACCAACATAAACTTGATCAAAGTATTTGTAAAACATTCAAAGCTGGGATCATAGTACTTCAATCATAACATGAAAGACAAATTTCTAGCAATAAGACAAAGAAACTATGATGCAACATGAAAAGGCACAAACAAAAGATTCATGAATAACAATGCTTTGCAAGACGTTTGTTTGTTTCACATAAAGAAAACATAGCATAGTAGTATTCAGCTTGTCCCTCATAGAGTAGCAAATATAAATGCATAGGACACCTTCAAAGTTTATAAGAGTGACTAGATACAAATAGTTTAAAACAAGCAATATCAAGGTATGCATCAATCAACTAGTCTTGGGACAATGCACATAGAACTAAGAATGGCCACTATGCTCTCAAAGTAGGTGCATAAAGGTAGAAGGTGGAGACTCAATATATAAGTGGAAGAAAGTCCTTCATAGAAGGAAGCAGAGATTCAAGTCTCATAAAGAGCTTCCAAAAATTATGGTACTTAATAGCTTTCAAATCTCATTGCCCCTATCATAAGCATCTTTAGGTGATTAAGGTTAAAGTGACACAACTAAGAGGATATGCTTGACAAGTTATAAACTGAAATCTCATGCCCCTTACTTACGAAGACCGATCCTCATGCTACTCAACTTTAGTCACAAGTAAGCTCTTGTCATTGTAAGTAGATATGTATCATAAAGAACCGCCAATGGGGTACCCCTTGCACATGATACAGGAGCTATCCCATAATCAAAATGACAAGGCAAGCAGACAATGAGCATCTCAGCGATCTTTTTATTTGCTATTTGCATAGGTTTTTATTGAGGATGCTTCATAGAGTGCTCATTATGGTGATGCTGCAAGTTCCACCATGATTAGGCATGGCTTAGGCTAGCGGCCCAGGCGTTTCTCTAATACACATACAAACTCCATGATCTTACAAATTCCACTTTTATTTCACACCACCGGGATCCATAAGCAAAAGACATGCAACGGGGTACAAAGTACAAGTGCAATGTTGAAAGCGTTCCCCATGATACATGGTTCTGCTAATTTCAACTTATAAAGCGCAAGCATATACGCAAAAAAGAAGGACCCAATGGTTCAAGTTTATTAGATGCAAAAAAGTAAAGTGTGCCAGCAAGTTCGTGAGAGCTTTAATCACTAGTTTTCTCATAACAAGTTTAATTTGGAAGGTAAACAAAAGCATGAATATACTTGGAATATCATAAGCTAGTAGGTAGGTATGGTGGACTCTTTGGAATAACTTGGTTTAGGGAGTTGGATGCATGAGTGGAACTCATACTCGATTGTGGAGGCTAGCAAAAGACTGGGAGCGACAAACTAAGAGAGCAATAATGGCCATAATCATGCAGAGCGACAAAACATCATTGATCAAAGCATAAAGTGATACTACAATTTGAAAACTAAAGGATCATAAAGGCTATGGTGACTTGAGATAGTCATAACATGGTGTGAGCATGCGCCAAGTCAACCCAAATAAAGCATCAAAGGATAATAGCACCATACTATGCTTTAATATAATAAAACAACGCATGATTCATCCAAGGCACATTAAGCAATCTCAATTGTTTATAACAAGTCATGCTACAACAAAGAATACTAAGCATAAAGCCAAAACAATATCAAGCATGGCACGACAAAGCATAGGCCACAGTCAAAAACAAGCTCTCTTTACCACTTAAGCATGACCTTTCCTACTCTTTTCCAAACCAAACCAAACTATTTGAAAACCAGTGTATGAAAGAGGAGGTCCAACCAATTTATTAAGCAAACTAAGAAAACCAAGCAAACGAAAAACCAAAACGAAAACAAAAAAGAAGACGCTCCAAGAACAACACAACTGTGCATGAAACAATAAAAATGAAGTGTTTGGAAGAAACCTGGGATTTTTATTGATAAAGAAGGCGATGCCTTGGGCATCCCCAAGCTTTGACACTTGTACTTCTTGGATATTTCTTGGGATGACACGTGTGGCATCCCCAAGCTTGAGCTTTAGTCCATCCTTCATCTCATTACTCATTCCTTCCATACACCTGAAAATTTTCCTTCATACAAAACTTCACACAATCTTTATTAGCAACATTAGTGCACTCAAGATAATAGGTCTTAAGGTTCAGTTATAACACCAAATAAACTTCCATTAGAACACTAGATACTGAAGCACCTCCATCAAAAATCTCAATTCCCCAAAAGAACTCAAAAAGGAACCAACAAGAAGCAAATGCAGAAAATGGCAGAAATCTGTCAAAACAGACCAGCAGGTAAAGACGAATTTTTTTGAAGACCTTATGTTGCTCGAATCAAAAAGTGTTGAACTAACGAAAGTTAGATAACAACCTGGGGCAGAATCAGAAAAATTCATGCCTCAAAAGGACGTACAGAGAGTTTACATGAATTTTTACGGTGAAGCACAGAAATCTGTTTCGGGACAGCAACTTTCCCAACCATTACTTGTCTCTCATTAGAGGTTACTCTTGGCACAAAAAGCAAATAAAAAGGATAATAAGCGGTTATTACCAAAGTAATAACTTCCAAGACTCATCTAAAACTTTTGGGTTATCTCCCAATAAGTACTTTTCTTTAACACCTTTAAGTTAGGCATAAGCAAAAACTAAAATAGATAGAATAGAAGTAAGCAGACATAAGCATAGTGAAAACATTGTTTTGTTCAACGGAATCCTTTTGTTAACAAGTTGATCAGGTCTTGCTACCAAAACAATTCCATATGAGACAAAACTTTGTATTCCACTAATGATTATGTTACCTCAACCTTGATAACAATGGTCCCAATCATAGTAGTTTCAAAATTTTCTCTTGGTATGGGACAATATATTTCTCCAACTTGAATGCCCTCAACATGTTAAATTGAATTCAAACCATAAGTCCTTTCAATCTTCTTGGGGAAATAGATAGTATGTTCCTTGTCATTAACATTGAAAGTCACCTTTCCTTGATTACAATTAATAACAGCTCTTGCAGTATTTAAGAAAAGGTCTCCCAAGAATAATAGACATATTATCATCTTCAGGCATGATAGTTTGAGAGGATGCTCACATAACAAATATGAATTGAAGTAAAAGAGAGCATCAATAAGCAAATTCAAAACACATTTAAGTCTAACCCACTTCCTATGCATAGGAATCTTGTATGCAAATAAATTCACAAAGAACAAAGTGACAGGCATAGGAAGATAAAACAAGAGTAACTTCAAAGCTTTCAGCACATAGAGAGGTGTTTCAATACCATGAAAACTTCTACAATCATATTTTCCTCTCTCATAATAATTTTCAGTAGCCTCATGAATAAACTCAACAATATAATTATCACATAAAGCATGCTTTTCATGTTCTACAAGCACTAGAGCTTTATTATAAATATTTTCAAAAGAATCCTCAGGAACATAACATTCATCCTCCTTTAGTAAGCATGGGGGACAATCAAATAATGTAAATGATAAAGAGTTACACTAATTAGAAGGTAGGCATGGGTAGCTAATCCATTCTTCCTCCTTTTGTTCATCACTCTCCTCCTCTTTTTCATCTAATGAGATTTCAGGTTCATCAATTTCTTCTTCCATAGGATCCTGCAAGGCATTAGTCTCTTCCATTTGTGGAAAGCATCTATTAATATATTTAAGAATATAGCCATTTTCTTCCTTGTAATTATCAAAGCAAAATTTAAGTATATCATAAACCTCATGTTTATAAGGTGAATCATCAATATTTTCAAGCAAACTAGCAAGTTCAAATGCACCCTTCCAAGCAATAAATTCCTCAATTTGTTCCACATCATAAAAGTCATAATTTCCCTTAACATAAGAAGATATGGTAACATTATCATTATACTCACATTGAAAAGGGAGGTGTTTATACCTCTTACAGCAACAAGATTTATCAATGCAATAAGTAACATTATAAGTAGAGCACACGTTTCTAGCAATGGTATACAATTTATCAAATTGTTCCCATAAGTGTTTCCCTTTTTGTGACAAGCGGTGTTCCTTATAATAATCTTTTTGATCTTCCGTGAACCCACCTTGCCAATAAGATTCAGTTTCAAAGAAACCAACCATTGACAACAAGCATGATAAAGCAAGACAATAACAGACCAGCAAAAATAACAACTAGAGTAGGAACTATTTTTTTTTGTATTTTTGATAAAGAAACAAGCAAACAAGGCGGAAATAAACTAAGCTTGAATAATAGTGATTCCAAGTGAACTTGATAAATAAATCTATGCTCCCCGACAACGGAGCCAGAAAATAGTCTTGATGACCCACAAGTATAGGGGGTGTATCGAAGTATTTTCGAGGGAAGTGAAACCCAATTTATTGATTCGACACATGGGGAGCCAAAGAATATTTATAAGACTTAAAAACTGAGTTGTCAATTCAGATGCACCTGGAAACAATCTTGCTCACAGCAGTTTATCAGTAGCAACAATTTGTAGTAGGAATAGTAAAGTAGCAGCAGTAGTAAAGTAAAGACAGCAGTAACAATAGCAGTAACAGTAGGATTCGAGTGCGGTAGGCATAGGGATGGATGGACGGGCGTTGCATGGACAAGACAATTCACATAGAAATCAAAACATACGGCAATTGCAGATAAATAAGATAAAGCATCCAAGTACTAGATAAGCCTAGGCATGTGTTCCATATGTAGTCATACGTGCTCGCAATGAGAACTTGCACAACATCTTTTGTCCTGGCAGCCCGTTTGAAGCGGGGACTCAAGGGAACTATTGGCAATTAAGGTGCTCCTTTTAATAGAGCACCGGAGCAAAGCATTAACACTCCGTGAACACATGTGATCCTCACATCAAAGCCATTCCCTCCGGTTATCCCGATTTCTGTCACTTCGGGGCCATTGGTTCCGGACAACAACGTGTGTATACAACTTGCAGGTAAGACCAAAAACAATACTATCATAATGAATCAATAACATGTTCAGATCTGAAATCATGGCACTCGGACCCTAGTGATAAGCATTAAGCATAACAAGTTATAACAAAGTCATAAAGCACTAATAGAAGATACTAGGCACCATGCTTTAACAATCTGATGCCATTACATGAACGATCTCATCCAATCCCTACCATCCCCATAGACTACAGCAGGGGATTACTCACTCATAGATGGGGGAAACATGGATGGTCGATGGAGAAGCGATGGTGATGATGATGGTGATGATCTCCTCCAATTCCCCGTCCCGGCAGGGTGCCAGAACGGAGTTTCTGGTGCTGTTTCATGGAATCTGGTGGTGGCGGCGGAGCGGAACTCTTTCTGGAAAAATGTCGAACCCCCCTGAGGTTTTAGGTCAGAAGGCATCTTATAGGCAAAGAGGGAGACCGAGGGGGTGCCGGAGGGGCCCACACCATGCCCTGGCGCGGCCTGGGGGTACCCGCGCCTAGGGGGGTGTGGCCAGGCCCTGGCGCTCCTCCGTCTCATATTATGGCTCCATGAGTCTTCCGGTAAAATAGGAACTTTGGCTTTTGTCCCGTCCAATTCCGAGAATATTCATTTTCTGACTTTCCTGGAACCAAAAACAGCAGAAAACAGGCAGCTGGCACTGTGGCTCTTGTTAATAGTTTAGTCCAAGAAATCATATGAAAAGTACTCCAAAGTGTGGAGGAAACATAAGAAAGTAGATAAAACCAAGCATGGAACATCAAAAATTATAGATACATTTGCAATGTATCAGTCTCCTTTATTCGATTCTAGTTTTCTTCTGGTATTATTAATATTTCCCAAATAAGCGATTTCCATTGTTTTGACTCCTTTTCTCCATAGTACAACAACTCCAAGAATTGTATCCATTGGATCCATCATCTGTCCTAATCCTAGTGAAAACAGACATAAAATGTGCGCGCGAGCGCCGTAAAATACCAAGATCATACATCTACAATGGAAAATAATAGTATAAAGCATGATGCAAATATACAGTCATCAACATCCGTACTATCCCTTCTATCACTGGGGTTCCAAACCTGTAGATTAGTCATTACTCATACTCCCTATACCTGGCTCAATCCTCGGGGTCTTGGGTACCTGACAAGTCCTTAGATTGAGGCAAGAGAGGATACAATAATCATCATGTCATACAAACTAATACATGATCCCATCTATGATAAATAACATGCACAAAAGCTACATGGATAGGCCGAAGCCCTTAGCCCAAGGAGAATTACTCACGCATAGAGATGAAATCAAAGATCATAAACATTGCAATGGAAATCATGAGATTGATAGCAAATAGTCTTACAATATCGCCAATCGAAATGAGATCTACTATTACAAGTGGTGGAATATGTCTATGGTGGTGGAGAATGGTTTGGAGATTAGATCTAAGCCTATTCCTCCGGCGGCTCTTCGGTGTTGTGGATGCAGGGTTCTAGGGGAGAGGGGGTGAGGTAGCTCTCTTTCTCGTTGCCCGAGGCCTTTTTATATAGGGGTCTTGTTTTGTTTGACCTAGCGGTGGTGGAGGCAACTATACGACCGCAACTATATGGCCGGAATTTTATTCCCGCCATATTGTTGGTCGTTAAAGCGTATGTCTCCACGTCACGACTCCTGGTTTCTTCGGGTTGTTGGAAATCTCGTATCTTTGACTTTGATGTAGTGATTCCCATCATCAAACGTCATTATCTATGCATTGAAAAATAGGAAGAAAGGATTGCATACCTCTTTGATCATTAGGCATTAGTGGCAGGGTTTAGAGAGATATTTCATAAAAAATATGAATAATATCTAGTTTAAATGTTGACGTAGATGGCTATATTTCAGAGCCATCAATGACCCCTACTCATTTCATGACACAATGTTGTTCGCTTGAACCTTATAAACATCAAATCTTATTCCCTTTGCATAACGATACCTGGTTTGTCCAAGACCTGATCTCATGTATCTCATACACCTCAATATTGTTACTGATAAACACTTTTACTCGTTCCCGTGGTAACACATCCCTATGACCTAGTCATATACTTGCAAGCTCATTGATGTGGTCTCACCGAGTGGGCCGAGAGTATCTATCCACCACTCAGATAGGCAAATCCTGATCTCGATCACACGCCTCAACCATTCCTCTGGAATACTTGAAACACACCTTTATAGCCATCCAGTTACGGTCATGGTGATTGATGTGATCAAAGCAGCCGTAGGAGATAGTGACTAAACATGATCTCACTATCGAAGGATTAAGTTATTATGCTTTGCTAGATATCGCAACATTGAACTTTGTGATTGGATCACATTGCAATTCTGTGGTAGGGTGTGTCCATCACTTCATTAAGTGACCTCATTGTCAGGTGACTGTTTTATGTCAAATCCATGATCTGGAAACCTCGATCATCATCTTCCCAACGAACTATACTAGAGGATACTATGGATCTGGTTGTTATATACCACACCTATATTTATGTTCCCACTAAATTCAATTATAACATGATATAAACTATTATGAACAACCCATGAAGGTTGAATCGCATTTGCATGTCATTCATGAGCATTTGAATAGCATGTCCCAAGATTTTAGAAATTGGGACTAAAAAATCGCATTTGCATATCATTCATGATCATTGCATTGCATTCATGTAAAATCTCAAAATTTTGAATTGTAAACCCTAACCCTAATCAGTTTTGCAAATATTCCTATGAGGAATACATAATGATTCCATAAATCCTATATTTTGAACTAAAGAAAAGGGTACGAAAATGACCCTACAATGATCTATATGATTTTATAAAATTTTAGAAACAAATTGCAAGTCATTTGGAACCGATATGAAAAAGATATAGGGAAAAGAACAAAATAGGAAATAAAAAATAAATAAAAAGGAGAACTAACATAACTAACCTACCCGCGGCCTAGCCTACCGCCCCAGCCAACCTGCTAACCTAGCTGTCGCCGCTCCCCGCCGCACTAGCGCGTCACACAATAGCCACCGCTTGGGCCATTCCAATTCTTCGAACGCTAGCCCGCTTCCCTTCCTGCTGCCGTTGCTAGTTGGGCCAGCCCCGGGTCATCTTCTCCACCGCAAGGAGGAGATCGTGAGGAACACGACCACTCTCGGCATAAATCCCCCCAAACTGCAATGAATCCATTCAGATTTCCTTGCCCCTGTCACACATATCTGCCCCCATTGTTGGGGTTCCGCGTATGAAAACAATAAATTTCACTCTACGCCCCTGAATCCCTGAAGCTGCCAGGACCTATGTATTAGTAATACAGTAACGGGATGGGCTTTTCGTGAACTTAGCCTTGAAGATCGAAAAGCATTGTCAATGCTCAGAAGAGCATGGTTGATATAGACGAGCCGAAGCCGACCTCAAGGTCGTGATGAAGTCCTTGCGCTCCTTCTGGCTCCAACGACTTGAGTGCCTCAAGTGCGACACCTCACGGGGAGTTACACATGTCCGGTGCCTGATGATGACTCCCGCTTCCCTGATCCAGCAGCAGTTGCGGAAGTAGAGCTCCCGGATCTGAATCCCGCAGCGCAACGGCGCTCCGTGGTGAAGATGTCTCTCGCTCGTGCAGTCCAGACTTGGGACCACGGTCACGAGAGAGAGAGAGAGAGAGAGAGAGAGAGAGAGAGAGAGGGGGAGAGAGCAAATATCAATTGGAGGTCCTCCCAAAAGTGGGGAGACCTTTATTGATTATTGGTGTATTTTTCTAGGCCAAATACCCCACTTTATATAGGGGGAGGGGTACCTCCCCTAAAGTCTCGGGGTGGGACTAAAGGAGAGGAGGGGGTGGGGTGGCTGTCGGCCAGCCCCTAGTGGGCCCCCGCTGGGGGGGGGGGGCTAAGCCTAGCCGGCCAGGCCCCTTGGCCCCTCTCCCTCTCTCCTTTCCCCTAATGGGCCCTCTCCCTCCGGAATTGGCCCATTAAGCCTTTTTGACCTTTAATTGATTTTCTCTTTATTAAATAAATATGAATAAATGATTAAATCAAAATTTAACATTCATTCACATATCATTTAATCTCCGTGGCCATGGAACACCTTCCACCTCCACTCCGGACATCCTCCGGACTTACCGAAACCCTTCCGGTTTTCTCCCTTCTTTTCTTCGGTGATTCCACCGATCCTATAAACACTCTCTAAGCATCATCAAGCCCTTAAGCATGATACCCCACGGTTCGGGAATACTCCAGACATGGCCGGGACACTCCCGCACCAATGATCGACAGAGGGACCTAGATGGCCATGTGACCCCTGTGCGTTCCACGAAGATCTTTTGTCGTTTGAACCGAGACAATCGTGTCTTATTCCCTTTGTCACTCAATACTTGCATTGCCCGAGATCTGATCAATCACATCACCATGTCGTGTTCAATCTCGTTACTGAACAATGCTACTTGACTCGTTTCGACAAGTGATATCCCCATGATCTAATCACACGCTGCGCAGCTATTGGATATAACTTCTCCGAGTGGGCCCTTGAGTATCTTCCCGTCACATGGACGAACAAATCCCGCTCTTGACATATATTGCCTCTACGGTTTCCTCCGAGTACCTGAACACACCTTATAACCACCGTTTTACCAGATGGTGTTTGATGCCATCTAAGCACTCTCGGGAGACAGTGATTGATATAGCCTCACGGTCTAAGGAATAGTCTACGAGGATCCATTTCTAATCATCGTAACTTGAACTTCGTGTCATGATCGGGTCATGATGTTTAGGTTGGTTATTGGTTCATCATCTCATTCACAGAATGAGATGACCTCATTTCCAACTGGCATAAATGCCACATGATCAGGAAACATGATCATCTGTTGACCAATGAACCAGTGACTAGAGTTTCACTGGGAACCCCTGGTTGTTTGTATATCACACGTATATTGATGTTTCCACTCAACATAGTTATAGCATGATATAAAACTTAATCATAAACTATATGAAATATGATAATAGTCCTTACTACTATTTGTCTCTAGGGCATATTTCCAACAGTCTCCCACTTGCACTAGAGTACAAATACACTAGCTGCATTTTATTCTCAATCATTGGAACCATATATCCGGTACCCTGAACATGCTTGCTCATGGAAGAGGTTGAGCCTTGGGTCTGTACTTTACAGTCCCAAATCCTTTGCAACTTACTAATGTCACGTTGATTGACATTAATACTTTATCATCACATGATATCATCTATGTGTATGTATCATCGCTATGGCAGCAGAACGAGGCCTGATTCCAGGAGCCTATAGTGACGTTATATCAACCTCGAGGGCTTTCTCATGGGCACTATGCCCTGGGACACATCATTCTACGTTAAAAGCGAACTAGCCCTGCCATAACATTATACAACACTTTAGATGGTACCCTTATCTATTGTTAGAAATGTATTCATCTAAACACCAGTGCACTCTGTACAACTTTCGATGTTATGTTCACCTCACTTCCTACTTGACTTTAATTGGCATCTGTAGGAGTTTCCAACATATTCCCTTATAACATAACTCTTTATGCTTTAAGATATGTTATCCTTTATGGATTTGGAAAATATGTCCACAGTTCTCTATTAGACATTGCGGACAAAACTTAGCTCAAACGTTCTGTGATTCGAACTCAATCACTTTCACACGTTCCTTATTTGGATCACATATTATGCCAAGTTATCATCATGGTTTCTAAGATAAAACCTATGTCTCAACATAGTGGATGACGATCATCCTTTTCTTTCTTTCAACCGTTGATGTTAAACTTAATGCCATTCCTAATTTGAGTTATTAAGGACTAGTTCCTTAATTAACTTCTATCCCGAAACCCTTTTTAGAATCCCTTAAGGAATACTACATAATATCATAATACACCTATTATCAACTTGTACATCTTATGAATCATTATTCATCAGTATTTGCGCCTTTCATTCTTAACACATTTAAGAATTACTCTTATAAGCTCCCACTCAAAATATGTTCCCACATATTTGAATTTGAGACTTACATTGCTCCCGCTCAAAAATATGTCAATCACATATTGTTACAGGAAGACTTTCATAGCTCCCACTCAATTTTATGCAAATTGCATATCTCCTTACTATTTGAATAACTTCAAAAACATTTGATCAAATATCAAACTTGGAGATTTATTATGAGATACTAGTACTTTACTAGTTTTAAATCCAATTGACATTTAGCATACATGAATCAAATTCATTTGAATTTGTCCAATACTTGACAAATTGTGCATTAGTCATTTACCCCCTTTTTCCACTATGGCTTTGTAGTCATTTGGGAAAATCCAAGTAACCCCTTTTACTTGTGAGATTCAGGAACGAATTGCTTTCTAATCTCAAGGGAATTTTCCTTTTAGGATTTCTCATAATTCTACTTTACCATTATTTCCCTTGTAGTTCGTAGGTATGTCATATTCCAAAAATCATGACAAGTGATTCACAAATGTCTCCATACAAGATATGGATTTACATTTTGAATCCTACTTCATGTAGTGAAAAACGACAGTGGAGAGAAAAACACAATGATCAAAATCATTGCTTCTTTCCTTCTGTGAAGAGAATCGTTCAGGAACATTGTCTGTTGCGCTTCTCAACACTCTGATGCAGGGTTTTGAATCCTCATCGTGTTTTACACTAATTTCCATTTGCTTCATAATTGAGAAACATCACTAGAAGTGAGCTTTCTCAAGAATGCACCAAAATCAAAGCAATACGAATCTTGCTTTCCTTTTGGTCTCAGCTATGGATTTCGTATTCAAAGTTTCCAATGAATACACTACAAGGACTTATTCGCTATTGTTTTGGTTATATCCAATAACCCCCAAAACTTTCACGAATTCAAATAGTTTACCAATTCTAATTGAGTGCTAACTATTTCTAACTGATGGTCTCTACATCTACACTACAATGATTTATTTGGTGCCTTCTATTCAACCCCTTTTTTTGATATCTAATATCATATTGTGATGCTTTTGTACTTTGACGTTTCAAAACACTTTGCATTCCACAATTACTTTTATGCCATTCTTATAAAATTGAATTTCATTACTATTGATCAAATCATAGCAATTTGACTCTCTTTTATACTTATACCCTTTGTTGATGAAACATTTTGATCAAATCAAATAGTTTCATATTCATGCTTCCTTTGGTAAACTACTTTACACATTTAAAAAATTATTTAATGATAATTACCATTTTCGTTAAAACACAATACATCGAATATGTATTTACTTTTAACAATTCTTTAAACACTTTGTATTTAAGTAATACACGGTGTTCAAGTTATTTTGCCGAACTTAGGCATGATTTATATGTGAAAAGAAATCGAATGACTTTCACATATTATCACATAACTTTGAATTTAAACAATGGTTTCATTCATTAATGAACATATCATTAAATTGGGTATTTTTAAACAAGGCATTTTAATATTTTACAAATGTTCATGAATTATCAATTAGTTTCGAACAATAAGGACGATTCACAAGTAATCAAACAAGATATGAACACGAATAGAAATCATTCATAAAAGCAGAACAACTGTTTGTTACAAACTCATATGAATAACCGTCTCACGAAATGTGAGACGCACTAAAGAAGTTCACAATCTCTTGATTACAATAATCATCCTAAAACACAAACTAAATGATAAATGTCGAGGGAGTGTGTCGTTGGCCATCATCATCATGCTCGCCATCAACACACAACGTCACCTCCTCTCCAGCAAGCACCTCTTATACAGAAGGACATGTTTTCACCAAAACAGAACAAGTATCAGATATACTTTAACACTGCAATGTGTTTGCAAGATTATAACATTTATAAAACCGTATATCAAATATATACCTTTGTCGTTGACGACCTGAGCGACATCTGGTTCAACCAACACATTCCTGAGATGTGTCATAAACCGGTGGAACTCCATCGTTTCTGTGTCGACCCTCATAACGCAAGTCCTGACCTGTGCTTGGTAGCTTGGTGGTAGCGACCACAACATAGTAGCATTTGCAAAAGAGCCTGTAATCCGGACGTCCAGGAAGTATGCTGGCCTCATGTACACATCATGCATGTGCTACAAGTGGCTGTCCAGTGACGAGTTCTCCTCCATCTTAATGGAGAGGAAGTCTCCCATCAGCTCATGCTCCCAAATGCGTGTCTGCTCCACGAAATGTGTCCTAAGCTGTAGCATCACCGAACGAGAGTTGACATCACCCATGAAAGGCCACAACTCATCCACCATTCCGAAACGCATCACAACTGAAATATAGGAGGCCATCTCATGACGGAGATAGCGGTCTTTCCGCTCCTCTGGGCTCTCAAGGTCCATGGACAGATCCAAATCCATCCTGTCGAGTATGTAGTCGACCACGTCGTTCTCACTAAGTAGAACATGGAGACTGGCAACCCAAATGGAGAAGTTCGATCCATCTAATCTGAGATTCTCTCCTTCTAACCATTCAATTGTCAACACGAAAGGTCCCATCTACATTTATAATTGCAAAAGGAATTTAGACTAAGTTTATAATTAAATAAGTTAATAATAACTCCACTCAGAAACACCTATCCAGTGAGGGTTCCTAGTGATAACACGACCCCTATCAGCCACATCTCCCCCGATTGATCACGACCATCGATGTGGGTTCAAAGGTGGACGCTAAACGTCGGTCACATCATTCATGCGACTCGTGCTCGATCTTTCGACCATCCGTGTTCCAAGGCCTCGCTTCTGTGGCATGCTAGGCTCGCCAACTCAACCTTAGTGTATCCAGTGTGCAACATGGCTTACACCCACTGTATGCGAATGTTGATATGTCTGACACCCAGGCCTGTAACCCTGGATCGCCTCATACCGAAGAACTTTCTTGGTGGTGCACACTAAGGGGGAACACAATCGTTGGTAATTTTAACAGGGATCATCTTATTAGGCTACCGTCGAGTATCTAATACTAGCACACAATAAGACATACAAACAATAACATTGAATGTAAATGCTATGTGATATGGTCCTTCACGTCGTGATCTCCATCCGCCGTCACCGGGTTCCGGCGCCAGGGTTCCGACACCGTAGACACCAGGGAACCGGTGTTATTCCGGTGTGGTAGTTTGTCATTACCATGACTATCTACTACTATGTAACAAAAGGTAATTACTTTACCTTTGCCACAACCATATCACAAAGCAACGCCCCCCTGCAAAACAAAGTTAGACGCCTCTACTTTATCTTTGCATGTTTTACGTGGCTGAATGGGCTTTCGCACAAGAACCGTTCTTACCTACGAACTTTCAGCACAACGCTGATCAAGTAGTTGTCTCTACTACACCCCTTTCGGGGCCCTCCGTTGCAAATGGTATACCAACTAATGCGAGAGAGACAGACACCCCCCTAAGCCACTTTATACGGTACAAGCCGTATGTCAAGCGTGGACCAGTCTCGCGAATGAACGCATAAAGTCGGTTGGGTGCCGCTTCATCAAGCATTACTGCGGTATACACAAGTACACGTGGGAGGGTAACAACTAAAAGATCAATGCCCACATGCTACATCTCGTGTGTTCTACCCGTACTAGCATTACTACACATAGATCTAGCTCTGATACCACTGTTGGGGTTCCGCGTATGAAAACAATACATTTTACTCTACGCCCCTGAACCCCTGAAGCTTCCAGGACCTATCTATTAGTAATACAGTAACGGGAGGCGCTTTTCGCGAACTTACCCTTGAAGATATAAAAGCGTTGTCAACGCTCAGGAGAGCGTGGTTGATGTAGACGAGCCGAAGCCGACCTCAAGGTCGTGATGAAGTCCTTGCGCTCCTTCTGGCTCCAACGACTTCAGTGCCTCAAGTGCGACACCTCGCGAGGACTTACACACGTCTGGTGCCTGACAATGACTCCCGCTTCCCTGATCCAGCAGCAGTTGCGGAAGTAGAGCTCCCGGATCCGAATCCCGCAGCGCGACGGCGCTCCACGGTGAAGACGTCTCTCGCTCGCGCAGTCCAGACTTGGGACCACGGTCATGAGAGAGAGAGAGGGGGAGAGAGAAAATATCAATTGGAGGTCCTCCCAAAAGTGGGGAGACCTTTATTTATTATTGGTGTATTTTTCTAGGCCAAATACCCCACTTTATATAGGGGGAGGGGAGGTACTACCTCCCCTAAAGTCCCGGGGTGGGACTAAAGGAGAGGAGGGGTGGGGTGGCCACCGGCCAGCCCCTAGTGGGCCCCTGCGGGGGCTAGGCCCAGCCAGCCAGCCCCCTTGGCCCTCTCCCTCTCTCCTTTCCCCTAATGGGCCCTCTCCCTCCGGAATTGGCCCATTAAGCCTTTTTGACCTTTAATTGATTTTCTCTTTATTAAATAAATATGAATAAATGATTAAATCAATATTTAACATTCATTCACATGTCATTTAATCTCCGTGGCCATGGAACACCTTCCACCTCCACTCCGGACATCCTCCGGACTTACCGAAACCCTTCCGGTTTTCTCCCTTCTTTTCTTCGGTGATTCCACCGATCCTATAAACACTCTCTAAGCATCATCAAGACCTTAAGCGTGATACCCCACGGTTCGGGAACACTCCAGACATGGTCGGGACACTCCCGCACCAATGATCGACAGAGGGACCTGGATGGCCATGTGACTCCTGTGCGTTCCACGAAGATCTTTCGTCGTTTGAACCGGGACAGTCGTGTCTTATTCCCTTTGTCACTCGATACTTGCATTGCCCGAGATCTGATCAATGACATCACCATGTCATGTTCAATCTCGTTACTGAATAATGCTACCTGACTCGTTCCGACAAGTGATATCCCCGTGATCCAATCACACGCTGCGCAGCTATTGGATATAACTTCTCCGAGTGGGCCCTTGAGTATCTTCCCATCACATGGACGGACAAATCCCGCTCTTGACATATATTACCTCTACGGTTTCCTCCGAGTACCTGAACACACCTTTATAACCATCGTTTTAGCAGATGGTGTTTGATGCCATCTAAGCACTCTCGGGAGACAGTGATTGATATAGCCTCATGGTCTAAGGAATAGTCTACGAGGATCCATTTCTAATCATCGTAACTTGAACTTCGTGACATGATCGGGTCACGATGTTTAGGTTGGGTATTGGTTCATCATCTCATTCACAGAATGAGATGACCTCATTTCCAACTGGCATAAATGCCACATGATCAGGAAACATGATAATCTGTTGACCAATGAAACAGTGACTAGAGTTTCACTGGAAACCCCTGGTTGTTTGTATATCACACGTATATTGATGTTTCCACTCAACATAGTTATAGCATGATATAAAACTTAATCATAAACTATATGAAATATGATAATAGTCCTTACTACTATTTGTCTCTAGGGCATATTTCCAACACCCATAAATTCCCGTACACCTCCTACTTATTTTTCTCTTCTGAAAATCTCCAAGAAACCCTAACATGAGCCTCTCCCAAATTCGCCAAGACTGCCGCTTTAGATCAACCTAACCGGTGGATTTCATCGCCCTGACCCTTCTTATCCCCTCCACCCTCTTCCCCTTCGATCACCGCTTCGCCCTGACCATGTTCCCCGACTTGCAGATCACCGAAGCCACTACACGAGCTCATCGGAGTACACCGCTGCCCGAACACCTACGTCTGCCAATCACCGTCGCTTGAGGAAGTGACTGACGCTGTCGAGAACGCCTTTGTCTTCACCTCGACGAGCCACATCACGTAGACCACACCTCCATGCCGGGAACGCACCGGAGCGCCACCGACGACCGCCATCTGCGCCGCCACTATCGTCCACCATAGTCAACCTCCACCTCATGGTGAGCCCCTAGAAGCTTCGCATCTCCATCATCCAATCGAGATTCTACGGATCATATTAGATCGGCGGCTGAACCAATATGGCCAGTCACTTTATGTCGCGTGGAATGCAATACCAGTAGCCGTGTCCGCCGCCACCTCAGCATCCATGCTCAATCAGCAACCCAGCTAGCACTGACCCAATAAAATAATTATATGTAATAATTAAAATTACAAAAATTAGATGTACCTTGTAAAAACTATTGAAAATTCATAATAGAACAAAAATTATCAATAATATATCAAATTAAATATAATTTCATGTAGTTTACTAATACCAGATTAGATCTATCTTCTGCTGTATAGATCTCCATTAATTATTTAATTGGTTTTAATGGCCTATTAGAGTAGTAAATGCATAATAAATTATTTACTGTTCTGGAAATATAATTAATATGTCCTTGGATTCACAATTTCGTGTAGGTTATAGATTTTGCCTTAGATATAACTTTTGTCGTAGTAAAGTTTTTAAAATTTAATCTCTACTATTTAGTAATAAAATCACAGAAAAATATCACAACTCCTTTTATGATGATTCCAATTGCTACTATTTCATATTAATATCCTCTATCAAGTACACTTCAGATCCAAATTTAATACGCCAATTCAAACAAGAGTTGCAATAGATCTACTAAAACCACTATAATGACAATCTAGATTTAATAAGAAATGCACCATTGCATCAAAATATTTTCTACATGCATTATGTGATCTAATATTGTCCAGATTACTAATATAAACTATTGTACCATATTAAATCACCATTCATGTGTGTATGCATCAGTTTATGTTTTGTAAGCACCGTGCTCGTGGCAATCGACAAGCTAGAAAGGGGAGGGAGATGCCAGCCAAAGGGCATATAAGAGAAATAGAATGGTGTGTTAGGGAGAGGAGCTCAACCCCTCCTTTTATAGGGGAAGGGGGTTGACCCTCAAGACACTGGGCGCATGGGGCATGTAGTGCCCCCACCTCACCCCTCTTGATTTCTAGTGGACACTCCACTCACCAAATTCAAGAGCCACTTTCTTTCATTTAATTTCCTCTCAAAAATCAAGAGTCATTCCATTAAATCCACTTTTAATTCACTTGATTTAATATCATTCAATTTAATGAACACTTTATTTAATGGGTACTTCATTTAATGAACACTTCATTTAAAGAATACATTAAAAATTCAATCCCTGGTAATATTTTGATACATTGAAACTATTCTGGCAGATTTATCAGAACAATTCCTATGTTGTCCAGTATTTTCTCCCATGTTCCCTATCCACTCAAATGCGCCGACTACCCTTAAGTGTGTCTCCCTATAGGATCGTTAATTATATGGGCATGATCAAGACTCTCTCTGATCAATAATAATTAGCGGGACCTAGAGATCCACAATGACTCCCACTAATTCAAACGATGAACCAGTGATCGCGTGAACCTTTTTTGTAGTAACCAATTCCTTTTGTCTCAAGATATTTTACTTGTCTGAGATCTGATCATTTGGTATCATCCATACCTATTTCAATCTCGTTATCGACAAATACTCTTTTCTTGTTCCCGCGATATAACATTCTTAGTGATCTTATCACTTGCTTGCAAGCTATGTTAATGTGATATCAGCAAGAGGGCCCTGAGCATATCTCTCTGTCATAAGGATGGAAAATCCCACTCTTGATCCATAAGCCTCAACTAAGACTTTCCAAGTACCCGATGGCATCTTTATAATCACCCTGTTACGGTGTGACGTTTGATGGAATCAAAGTACTCTTCCAAAGTTAGTGATTGGCGTGAGCTCATGGTCTAAGGATTAGAGTTACTTTGAATGACTTTATAGCAATGTAAACATAATGGCATGATCGTGTTACTATACTTTGGGAGAATGTTCATCACATCATTGCACCAATATTGTGACCTCGTTATCAATAACATCTAGTGTCATGATCAGGAAACTTTAATCATCTATTAATCAACAAGCTAGTGTAATGAGAGTCATTCCTAGGAACCTTTTCTTTGTTTATTAAACAAACATGTATTAACATTTACGGTTAACACAATTATAGCATGAGAAAGAAACATTTATCATAAACATAGAATATAATATAATAACCACTTTACTATTGCCTCTTGGACATATTCCTTTTAGTCTCCCACTTGCACTAGGGGCTTGTTCGTCTGTGGTACCAAAGTTGGCAGGCCAGCGCATGACGGTACCTAAGTTGCCTGAAATTACCGTGTTTCAAAAAGTTGGGCCGCCAACTACTGAGAGGGGCCATTTCGAGGCAAACTCATCTCACCCCTGCCAAATACAAAACATTCCGTTAAACCGCCCCGTGAAGTAGACGGTCGGGACCCACATGTCGGTTATCTGTCCGTGACGCGGGCGCCAACGCGGCAACCTCTTAGGCAAATCGAGCAACTAAGTGGATTGGATGTGTTGACCAATTTCACAAATCCATTCCTAGCTTTCCCCTAGCACCGACGGCATCGGAATCCACCCTCCAGGCAGGACGATCCCTTCGGACATTTGACTTCCGGGGCCAAGTTGCTGCGCCCAGTCGCTGATACCGAGCTCCAATGTCTCATGCCGTAGCCGCCGTTGCGAGGCTCTAGCCCGCCTCCGCCGACGACGAGCCGAGCATCTCGGAGGATGGCAGATCCTACTATCAAGAAATAAGAAGTTATGTCTACAAGCGGGTGATCTACCCTTCTCTTTGCTATTCGCACTAGTTACAACTGCTAGCTGGCTACTGAACCTCAAATTGTTTGTTAGCCCAATGCTGACAAACATATTATGTCCATAGTTTTAAGTGGGATCTGCGCGGACCCCCCTTACCTGGTTACGGTAGTCCTCTATAGGTACAACTCTAAGGGCAAGAGGTATGGACACCATTGTTTCACGACGGAAGAAGTGCCTGCGCAGATCTGCACTATATCTAGTATGGTTGCTGCTCTGCATAATCATGTTGAATTATGGCCAAAGCAGACTGCAAAGTTCAGCTTCATGTATGAACATGGCATCATGGTTCCTATAACGTGTGACAATCAGCTAATTGGGTTGATGAAAAGGTATGCTTCGACTGCCATGTTTGAGCTGAAATGTTATGTACTGGATGTGAAAGCTGCTGCAACTGGGAGTCGCCCTTCTATTCTTGGACAGGGTGGTTGCTCGAACCCAATTAGCTCCTGGTAAGCAAAGGTCTCTTGGGGTTCGCATGTTTGTGCTGAATTGTAATTTTTGTTTTATTTACTCTCTAGATATTGGGCAGTTATGTAACAGTCTTGTTTATTTGACAGGAAGCGCCGCAAGGTTAGAAACATGACTGCCGGGTCAGTCATTTTGCTGCCCGAAGAAATTAAAAACGAGTGGAAAGATGTCATTTTGCTGCCCGAAGAAATTAAAAACGTGTGGAAAGATGATGCTGCACACGATTCTGGTGCCCATTATCCCGGCGATGCAGAGTACGTGAAGCTAAGAAAATTGGCACCGAGGAAGAGGAAGAAGGCAGGAAATGAAGAAGCCATTGGACGTGAAGGCTTGGCACCCAGGCTGCGGAAGAAGGCTGCTGGCAATGAAGATGCGTAGTAATGTGTTGAACTTTAACCTATATATGTAATTCTGTTAAATTCTGATCGCTCTGTGTGTGGCATGTTACTGGGTGAAACAATCTACCCACGTTCTCTGAGTAAAATGTACCGCGACTTAGGGTTTGGAAACGCCCGAGTCAGTAGTTGAATCCGAAATTGTGATTGTGCCACTGCTATCTGAAAACAAGGATCCACCGGTTCCATGATTGTTGAGGGGCAGGAGGTCTCCAAATATGACGGAATGTAAGTGACACATAAATAAATTATTTAAGCTGCCACACTCCATGAAGCAGCAACTTATTTCAGATGCTGCACAACGACGTGGCAACATAAACAACAATGTTCTCACCGATAATGCCCAGATGAGGAGGAAATGGGTACCACTTTCTGGCCTAATCTTGAGCCCGTATATCGCACCGCCTCTGTGCTCCTGCATCCCCTCCATCTGGCGAAGCTCCCGGATCTCCAGTAACCGGGTGTACGTGCTTCCACTTTATAAATTGTGGTTGTGCCATTTGCATGCGGCACAATCCACGTAGATTACGTTTAAACAAACCACCAATGTAAGAATACACTAGTAGAAAAGGTGTCTTTGGTCCACGGTCATGTTCTCAATCTGGGACAGAGATCTAAATCGAGGCAGAAATTGATCTAAATCACAAATTCTTCCACAAATTAATGCAGGGTCAGAGCAATTTGTTTCCTCGTTGAAATCCGGGACCAATAGTTCAGACCGCTAGGTCACCAAGTACAAATATTACAACTTAAAAAGGCATGGAGCTTAAGCTAAATAGAACTAGTTATCAACACATCTCCTTGATCTTCCTAATCTTGGCCCGATGCGCATCTTCCTGCGAGAGCAAGGATCGAATTGTCTGCTCCTTCCTTTTAGCATCTTCCTTGCATAGTTTCAATTGTTTCTCTGCATTTTTCCTCATGCACTTGTCAATACTCGTAGTTGTGTACTGCAGGACTTTGGCCTGGTGGAGATCATTCCTTGCTTGAGTCAGTTCTTGCTCTGCTTTAGCCTTTAGGGCCAACGCCGCGTCCCTCTCCTTCTCGACTTTGATAACCTTGTCTTGCACCCACCTGAGATCTCGCTTATGCTTGGTCGTGTCAACTGGTTCCCATAGCTTCATCTCAACACTGTCAAGAAGTGAGCTGAATACGGATTCTTTCAACTCGACAGTCATTTCCCATAGTTTGTCCAGCGTTTTCTGCATCGATTTGGGCCACTCTGGATCTACCCATTTGACAACACCGCAACATCCGCCTTGCATCATTGCATGATGTCCTTGACACCGTAGAAACCTCCTGCCTGCGTTTCGTCCTTCGAAGGCTACAAATTTAGCGGGCACATATCCATGTTTACATACCAGAGGACTGTCTTCATCCTCTAAACCGTGATAGTCGGAGTCATACATCATCTGGTTGGCCTAACACATCGTACGCGCATGAGTAAACAGATTAGATCTAGCTCAAAAAATAGATAACTGGCCACAAATGATAGAAATAGAAATGAGACGACTCACATCGAAATCACCATCTTTGTCGTCACGACGCGTTTCCTCGCCATCTCCCCTTGAACCCATGGAGAGAGGGGTGGGGGGTGGCTGCCGGAGAGGGGATTGGGATAAAGGCGCCGTCGGCTTGCGGCTACGGCAGGATGGGAGTGAAGTGGGGAAAGTGGCTTCGATGGTAAGGAAGAGAAGTACGGGGAGGAAGAGAAGTAATGGGGACGTGACACTGGGATGTGGCCCACTAAACTCGTGAGACGTGACACTCGCAACAGGGGAGCGCCCGGTGTTGCCAGTTTGTCCAGAGCAAGCGTGGCCAATCATGCCGCAGAACAGCCTACTCGCGGATCGCTCTCACGAAGACCATCCCAATCGTCCAAGCGCCCCAATCGAATGGTATGTAACAATCGTCAAGTAGAACAACTGTGTTAGGGCGTGCCTTCTAGAAGACCCGGTCTAACGGCTACCCATGCAATGACACTGGTGTATCCATGTGTGGTTTGTGAAAAGAATAGACATGCAATCACACTAGGTGGATCCATATGTGGTTTATGGAAGTAACACACATGCAATGACTCTAGCTGTGATTCATGAAAAGAACTGACATGCAATGACATTGGGTGTGGTTCATGAAAAGAAAAGACATGCAATGACATCGGTGGATCCATGTGTGGTTTATGGAAGTAACAGACATGCAATGACTCTAGCCGTGGTTAATGAAAAGAACACGCATGCAATGACACTGGATGTGGTTCATGAAAAGAACAAACACACAATGACACTGGTGGATCCTTATGTGGTTTGTTAAGAGGAACAGACATGCAATGACACCGGTGGATCCACATGTGGTTCATGAGAAGAACACACATCCAATGACTCTGGTGGATCCTTATGTGGTTTGTTAGAGGAACAAACATGCAATGACACTGGTGGATCCTTATGTGGTCTGTCTAGAGGAACACACATGCAATGACACCGGGTGTGGTTCATTAAAAGAACATACATGCAGTGACTTATGTGGTTTGTTTAGAATAACACACATGCAATGGCACTGGGTGTGGTTCATGAAAAGAACAGATAGGCAATGACACCGGTGGATCCTTATGTGGTTTGTTTAGAAGAACACACATGCAATGACACTCGGTGTGGTTCATGAAAAGAACAGACATGCAATGACACTAGTGGATCCTTATGTGGTTTGTTTAGAGGAACAGACATGCAATACCACCGGTTGATCCACGTGTGGTTCATGAGAAGAACACACATCCAATGACACTGGTAGATCCTTATGTGGTTCATGAAAAGAACAGACATGCAGTGAAACTGGGTGTGGTTCATGAATGGAACAGACATGCACTAACACTGGGTGTGGTTCATGAAAAGAACAGACATGCAATGACACTAGTGGGCCCATCCTTATGTGGTTCATGAAAAGAACAGACATGCAATGACACTAGTGGGCCCATCCTTATGTGGTTCATGAAAAGAACAGACATGCAATGACACTGGTGGATCCTTATGTGGTTTGTTTAGAAGAACACACATGCAATGACACTTGGTGTGGTTCATGAAAAGAACACACACGCAATGACACTGGTGGATCCTTATGTGGTTTGTTTAGAGGAACAAACATGCAATGAAACCGGTGGATTCGCGTGTGGTTCATGAAAAGAACACACATCCAATGACTCTGGTAGATCCTTATGTGGTTCATGAAAAGAACTGACATGCAGTGACACTGGGTGTGCTTCATGAAAAGAATATACATGCACTAACACTAGGTGTGGTTCATGAAAAGAACAGACAGACAATGACACTGGTGGATCCTTATGTGGTTTATGGAAGGAACAAACATGCAATCACACTAGGTGGATCCATATGTGGTTTATGGAAGTAACACACATGCAATGACACCGGGTGTGGTTCATGAAAAGAACAGACATGCAATGACACTGGTAGATCCTTATGTGGTTCATGAAAAGAACAGACATGCAATGACATTGGGTGTGGTTCATGAAAAGAGCAGACATGCAACGACACTGGTGGATCCTTATGTGTGGTTCATGAAAAGAACAGACATGCAATGACACTGGTGGATCCTTATGTGGTTTGTTTAGAAGAACACACATGGAATGACACTGGTGGATCCATGTGTGGTTCATGGGAAGAACACACATCCAATGACACTGGTGGACTCTAGCTGTGGTTCATGAAAAGAACAGACATGCAATGACACTAGGTGTGGTTCATGAAAAGAACAGACATGCATTGACATCGGTGGATCCATGTGTGGTTTATGGAAGTAACAGATATGCAATGACTCTAGCTATGGTTAATGAAAAGAACACGCATGCAATGACACTGGGTGTGGTTCATGAAAAGAACAGACATGCAATGACACTGGTGGATCCTTATGTGGTATGTTTAGAGGAACAGACATGCAATGACACTAGTGGATCCACGTGTGGTTCATGAGAAGAACACACATCCAATGACACTGGGTGGATCCTTATGTGGTTCATGAAAAGAACTGACATGCAGTGAGACTGTATGTGGTTCATGAAAAGAACAGACATGCAATGACATCGGTGGATCCATGTGTGGTTTATGGAAGTAACATACATGCAATGACTCTAGCTATGGTTCATGAAAAGAACACGCATGCAATGACACCGGGTGTGGTTCATGAAAAGAACAGACATGCAATGACTTATGTGGTTTGTTTAGAAGAACACACATGCAATGACACTGGGTGTGGTTCATGAAAAGAACAGATAGGCAATGACACTGGTGGATCCTTATGTGGTTTGTTTAGAAGAACACACATGCAATGACACTGGGTGTGGTTCATGAAAAGAACAGACACGCAATGACACTGGTGGATCCTTATGTGGTTTGTTTAGAGGAACAGACATGCAATCACACTAGGTGGATCCATATGTGGTTTATGGAAGTAACAGACATGCAATGACTCTAGCCGTGATTCATGAAAAGAATAGACATGCAATGACACTGGTGAATCCTTATGTGGTTCATGAAAAGAACAGACAGGCAATGACACTGGTGGATCCTTATGTGGTTTGTTTAGAAGAACACACATGTAATGACACTGGGTGTGGTTCATGAGAAGAACACACATCCAATGACACTGGTGGATCCTTATGTGGTTTGTTTAGAGGAACAGACATGCAATCACACTGGGTGGATCCATATGTGGTTTATGGAAGTAACAGACATGCAATGACTCTAGCTGTGATCCATGAAAAGAACAGACAGGCAATGACACTGGTGGATCCATGTGTGGTTCATGGGAAGAAAAGTCGTCGAGCGGTCATGTCAAGTTTAATCATGACTGAAAAGCCTACTACTGCTACTACAACTCATGCAGAGGGCAACGGGGTCATCGAGTGCAGGGTTGTCGACGGGACGCTGCAATTTATTGCCACTTGATTTTAATCAGACATATCCCATTTTTACGCAACACTCTCAATCTCATTTCCAACTGGGCCCTACCGCTAGTAAATTCCATGAGTCAAGGGCCCCCCTCGAGTAGATCTAACGTTGCTAGAAATTAGTTCCGCGCCACTTGTATGCAGTGGAATCGAGGTCTGCCATGAGCGTGTTTTCAATGCAGCTCTAAAGTGGAGATCATGGCTGTTTCAAAAAAAAGGGAACCGAAAAAAGGGTGGAGATCGTGGTAGCCCCCCCGCCCCCCGCCCACCACACGTGTCCACTCGAGGACTATGAATGGTCCGGTGTTTATAACCCCCCTCGACCTTCTTCTTCCATGAGCTCGTGTCATTTCCCCCAGTCTGTCTAGTCCCAAGACCCCAATCTACACCTGCCACGCGCCGAAGCTCCCTCGTTTGCACTACCTCCTTCCCTTGGTGCACCATGAAGCGTACGCGTGGAGAAGATCCGGAGGTGAAGCCAGTTGAAGGCGCAACAACAGATGGCTCGGTCGTCCCCAAGCAGACGGAGGCGTCTTCTCCGGGCACGAACGCCGCTCGTCGCCGTGCCGTCGAAGGTGCAAACTCATCCGTCCAGCCAGTAGCCGTCACCGCCGAGCAGTAGGTGGTAGCCGTCGCTGCCGAGCAGCAGGTGGTAGCCATCGCCACCGAGCAGCAGGTAGTAGCCGTCGCTGCCGAGCAGCAGGTGGCCGACAACGTCGTGGTGCCAGCGGCAGATCTGGATGGGGGGCAGGTGTCAGGTGGAGGCAATCTGGTGATCTACATCGACGACCCCATCGCCTTTCAAGAAATCTTTGATGCAATCGCGGAGAATGACGAGTTCGAGGAGGAGGTCCTTGATGAGGAGTCCGAGGTACTACATTGCTAGCTTCTCTAGTCGCAGCCGCAGTTTTCACTGTTCATACATAGGATTTGCTCAATCGTGTACATATTCTTTTGCTCTTGAAGTAGAGTAGTATATATATGATTCGATCGGTTGATTGATGCATCTGCCATCTAGTCACAAAACCCCAATCCGTCTAGTCACAAAACCCCAATCTGCTCATTTGCCATCTAGTTGAGTTTGCTAGTTGAGTGTTGATTTTGATACACAACATGCCTATAACATTACATTTCTATTCCTTACTGAGCCCAATGATTGAATTTTGCCCCAAAATAGTGCAAGGGCATCTGATGGTCTCGTTTTCTTAGGGATGGTTAGTGGCCCTGAGGCGGCAATGCACATAAACAATATAGGTTGTGCTGTTGGTATTTTGGTTCTCCGACTCCATCGCTGAAAAAAATGTTGGGGGGATACCCCCGGGTAGGGTCACGCCGGGGTATAATGGCCGAGTTAGCCGAGGTACGGCAAGGTCAAAGCAAATGCTGGACGAGTCACCTCAAGGCATGTCGAATCATGGAGTAACCCGGACCTGAGGATGTCCGCCTAACTGAGTCCCTGCCGACTCATGTCGTATGCCGGCAGGATTTATGTAACTTGTATGCAGGTACCGGTGTGGCCGGATCAACTAGGCACAATCCGGGTTATATCAAGCTTGCAAGAGAAGGAAGGTATCTCTCTGGTCAAAAGGTGACCACTGTACGTAGAGCGTGAGCAAAGCGGACAGAGGCCAAGACCACCGAGGCGTGGCCGACAAGGGTGACGAAGCCTGTTTCGGATGACGCGGGCGCCGCAGAGGCTCACGTAGCTGTGCATGGATGACGCTGGGCAAAAGTGACCCGGTCGGCTTACTATTTTGGGAAGAGGCATATTCCCTGGAATATGCCTCCACGTATGCCCTAATTGGAGACCTAGCCACCCCTATATAAGGAGGGATAGGGCATCTGTAGAAGGGGTTGGTCTTTGACTAGTTGATCTCTAGTTGGTTAAGTTTTACTAGTATGTTCCTGAGGGTTAGCTAGTGGTGAGAGTAAGAGAGTTCCTTCTTCCTCCTCTCCCCAATACAGCTCAAGGAGCACTTGTAAACCTGGGAAGTGAATCAAATACAAACATCTATGTGTGGAATCACCACACTATTCTTCCCTGGATTCCTCTAGTGCATCTTGTCCCCACCTTTAGCCTATCCATGGAATCTGCCGTGACACCACCACGACAGTTGGCGCCCACCGTGGGGCTAGCGGCGCTAGCAGGAGTGAAGATCCAGACGGGAAACCTCATCGGCACCGGCGAACACATCGTCTCCGGGCTTGTTCAGCGCTTTGGAGCGCTGGAATTTGTCAGCGACAATGCTGGCTGCTTCGGCAAGCGACCTCTCCCGCGCAACGGCCTCTTCGTCAAGCTTGGCGCACACAAGATCTACGTCGCTGTCGATGTGTCGTGCGTTCACCCGCGGCACGTCGTCGAGGGAGGCGAGCCACCCCTTAGCACGGTTCACAGGGCGCGTATCACTCGCTCCCTTGACCGTGCCGAGGTGATGATGATAGCGCCTGGCGCTGGCGCGAGCAAGGATCCGGCACCAGATCCGGAGGTAACACCAAAGGCACCAAGGAAAAGTAGAGGTCCTCCACTAGAGAGGCCTAAGAACATGCTGCAGCAGGCAATAGATAGCCTAGAGATCCCCATAACACCTGTAGGAGATCCGGCTCAGGCGCAGGCCGAGTTAGAGGAGACTAGGCAGAAAATACTAGAGGGTGCGTAAAAGATAGCCGCGGCTCAGCAATCATTGAACATGACACTGCGTGAGTACGCAAGAGCAAATAGGGTAGATGCTGTAAAAGTAAAGGGAAAAAACCTCATCAGTGAAATGAACAAAGAGGGTGATACTATAGTTGAGGAGTCAGAGAACTTTCAGTCCGCGGGGCTGCCGAAGTACAGTACCCCGACAAAGAACCTCAGAGCAGCGGATGCAGCTACATCCGAGTTAGAGGGTTTGACGGGTGAAGCCCGGCAAAGACAGCAGGAAAGAGTCAATGAGTTAGTTCGGATCGCGAACAGACAAAATGAAGAGTTGCTCAGGGCAAACCCGGCAAGGGCTGGGGCATCCAAAGTTGTTCATTCAGCTGTAGGTAACCCGGAGAAATCAGCTGGAGCAGCATCATCCCCTCATGGAGACCCAAGAAGAGAGGAGGTGGTAACCTCGGCGAGGAGAAACAAACAGATAATCCCATATGACCCGGCAAGGGCAGGGAAAGGGAAAGCAGTACATGGAAATGATGATCGACGAAGTGTCAGCCGAGGTGAGGCTGGCCGAGGTAACCGCGACCAAGGCAATACCGGTCAAGGAAATGCTATAAACGGCAATGCCGGACAGCACAACTCGGCAGGAGCAGGGCAACCGCAGCAGCGGAATATACACCGGCAAGAGCAAAGTGCCGGCCGAGGTACGCAACAGAGAGGCGCCCCACGAGAGCAAGATGATATAATGATGGTGATTCGGAAATGATGAACGTAGGATACCCAAGGCCGGAATATCATGTGATAGGGTCAAGATTGGGAAGCAGGGACTTGATGCCTGATGATGCCAGGTTGAAGCTGGATCGGCTTTACAGGTCGGAGCAAATTGAGTGTCAAGGTCCTCCGGGTCCGGCGTGTTTTGGGCCCCGGATCATGAAGGAGCCTCCGGTACCGAATTTTCAGTTACCCAGAGGCACGAAAACATATGACGGTAGCACAAAGCCGGAGGATTGGTTGATCAACTATGCTACGACGGTGAAAATTGCTACAAGCAACTTGAGATGGGCTGTGAGATACGTACCTCAAATGCTAGAGGGGCCAGCAAGGGTATGGCTAAACAATTTGCCACCCAGAAGTATCAACTGTTGGATTGATTTTGAAGAAATGTTTGTAAGCAACTTCTCGAGCATGTATCAGAGGCCGAATAGGCCACAAACCCTAGCAATGTGCAAACAGCGACCGAATGAGACGGACCGGGAGTTCTTAACAAGGTGGTGCATAGTGCGAAACTCATGTGAGGGTGTGATCGAGTCACAGGCAATAGCTTGGTTTGCACAAGGGTGTAGATATGCGAGCATGTTGTGGCAAAGGCTACAAAGGGATATGCCAACTACACTGGCAGAGACAATCCGGATTGCTGATTCATATGCATTGGGTGATCCGACTCAACCAAGGCTTGTGTCAAACGAGTCAAATGAGGAGTACTACCAGAGAAATGGAGCCGGATCATCCCGGTGAAATGATTACCGGGGTAAGAGAAGAGATGATAGACCGGATTACAGGTACAGTTCGCAACAAGTTGCTCCTCTAAATCAAGATCAACCCGGAGCAGGGAGTAATCAGCGTCAGAAAACTGGTGGACAACAATGGACTCCAAGAAGTGATGGCAAGAAAACTTGGACGCTAGAGCAGAAGTGTAAAGTGTACAAACCCGTGCAGGGTGTAAAAACTAAGTGCTTAGCCGTGTCCCCGGTTATGAATGAATGAGTTGCTTGATATCGAGGCTATGCCATATTCTCACTCATCCTTATTTCTTGATTACTAAAACTTGATGGGTGAACTTAATGGGTTGCTATGAATCAAATTGGTTTACGAAAGTAGGATAAAGGTATTTTAAAAGTGCAAGCTAGCCAAAGCTCCACTAGATAAATAAGCATGTAGATGCTAGGTGTATTGTCTCCTTATTTTAGTGCTACTTGCCATACATTCCATGTATTGACCCTTTGGGGTTGCTACTTTTCATGTTGCAGGTTATTCCGATTCCGAGTGATCGAATAGGTCACGGTACTCCACTCGACACTTGTTCACTTGTGAGAAATTTGAAGATGGAGTAATTATTTATTTATGTTGCTACTTGAATAATTTGTGAGCTAGTCTTCGAGCTAAGCGAATATTGTAATAATTAAATACTCTGGATCCTTCGTTATTTATGATACACAGATTATTACTTTGTTATTTCATCTATATTCTATGTAAGCCATGAACCGATCCAGGGATTGGCATGTTGCATACTGTAGTGTTATAGATGGTATCAGAGCCATGTGTTGACTATAGGATCGTGACCTAGGATTGGAATAGGAAGCCATAGTATTACTTGAGTCTATTTTAATTCTGTCTTTATTCTTATGCCCTTCATTCTTGTAATTCTTATCATTGCTATTCTCACACTTTCCTTCTTACAATTGATAGATGGGAGATGCCACTAGAGTTGAGTATGCCGGAATCCACTCACCAAGGCTTTTTGCAAAGTAGTTGGGAGAGCTCTGTCAGTCGCTAGGTTTGCTGATGCCGTTGTTCAAAGGAAGAAGGATGAACGCCTATGTGCCTGGATATCGCATATGGGAGATCACCACTATTGTCATTGCAGATCCCACCGTGCCTGGCATTGAAAACCTGAACTACACCAAACGACATCTTACTTGGGAGCAAGGACCAGACTCAGCCATGCAAGAGGTGCTGTCATGCCTATGCTATCTTCACCAACACCGACTGCCAGCAGGTTCCCCTTTCATTGCATTTGGAAAGAGGAATGAGGACGGGAACATAATGGTTACCCCAGGCAACCGAAATGACATGCTACCCTATGAGAAGCACATATAGGACATGGAAATTCGAGCTTGGGAGTGGGAAGAGAAGGTGATGCAGCAAAAGGAGGAATTGGACTTTTTCAGAGGCATTGTGGAATTATAGGGGTATGAGATGGAAACTATGCACACCGCTGTGAATACAATGGAGCAAGCTCTCATTGGCAGGGATCAAACCATAATGGACCTCAATGGGACCATAGCAGAAAGGGATGACACGATTGGGGAGCTGAATCAAGTTGTGGAGGAAAGGAATCAAACTATTGTGGAAATTAATCAAGTTGTGGAGGAAAGTAATCAAATCATTGTGGGCATTAATCAAGTTGTGGCAGAGTGAGATCAAACCATTGTGGATATGGCTGCTCAGATTGCTTCCCTTCAAGCGCAACTAAACCCCCCACCCAATAATGGAAACAATGGAGATGACGACAACGATGATGATGATGATGATGATGATGCAGATAATGATGATGGAGGGAACAATGACAATGATGGAGATGATGGAGGCAATGACAATGGAGGAGATGAAGCGAACACCATTGCTGAAGAAAGCGAGGAGGAAGACCCCAATGAGGTGGACTTAGAGGACTCGAGTGATCAAGATTCAGGAGAGGTGTACACGACACCACCATGTATTGCATGACGACCGAAGCGCCAGCGCATGGACTCAAGAGCTTATTACAATCTATTCATCAAATAGTTAGAGATGGTCCTCCAAATTAACCTTCATTAGGAAATTTGTTACTCTTTTTATATCAATAAATGTAAACTTTGGCACTATTAGATTACTGTGTTTAGGATGCTCTATTAAGTACTCTGAAGTTCCAGGATTTTTCGTATGATTTATTAAATGATATTTGGCAAGTTTTGGGTAAAAATCTGTGATATTGCTGCTGTAGTTTTTTGCTGAATCTGGTATACTGTATGATTTTTCATATTTTACAGGTAACTGCTAAAAATCTGAAAAATTGGGATCTGGTACGTAATTACCTGTAATATGTGCATAAAAATCAGCAAAAAATTCCCGACAAGTTTAAGTCAGTCTGAAAAAATCATGAACACAGAAGAACAGTTCTGGCAGAATTCTGTTTATTGCTTATTTATTGCTTTATTGTATCTAAATGTTGATGCAAATGTTTTAAACTATTTTGTAGTTATATACTGCTAAGATAAACACTTGGAACTATGCTTGTTGTGTGTTTGCTTGTGTAATGCTTGTTTGTCATTGTCTGTAAATATATTGTTGTTGCATGAGCATTACACATGGGTAAGAATTATTTCTTTAGATGTTTTCTTTCAACTTACCTGTGCTGAACCGTAGATGCCTCCCTGCTGAATCCCCGATGAGATCACTCAGCTCATGGCCTCTCAGGCATAGTTAACCCAGGTGATGACATAGTTAATGACAAATCAGAACAACAATAACAACAACAACAACGGGAACAATCAGCCCAAGGGAGATGCTCTCACCAGGTTCCTGAGGCTGAGGCCAACAAAGTTTTCCTCCGCACCTGAGCCCATGGTTGCTCTCGATTGGCTATGTTCTATGAACAAGGACTTGGTAACTGTCGGATGCACTGAAGCTGAAAAAGTGAGGTTTGTTGCTCACTTACCGGAGGGACCGGCTGCTTCTTGGTGGGACACTTTCCAGATCACCCACCCGTTGGACACTGTTACCTGGGCCATGTTTGAGGAGGGATTCAAGACCAACCATGTCCCTTCAGGGGTCCTGAGCCTGAAGAGGAAGGAGTTCTGCAACCTGCGCCAAACCAACCGCACTATGGCTGACTGCATAGAAGAGTTCAATAACTTGTCCCGCTATGCCCCTAAAGATGTGGACACTGATGCCAAGAGGAGAGAGAGGTTCCTAGATGGTCTCAGTGATGAGCTTTCACTTTAGTTGTCTGTGGTTTATTGGCCAACATTTCAGCAACTGATGGACAAGGCCAGAATTCTAGAAGGGAAACAACAGCAGGTGGAAAGACGCAAAAGTAAGAATAGAAATCACTCCTCAGGATCGCACCACCGTGCTCGCACCTCCTATGATGGACACTCTGGATATTCTAGGCATGGAGGAGATGACCGCAGCCACTGTGGAGGTAATGGACATCGCCACGATGGTCACAGGGGCAACAATCACCACCGTGGAGGAAATGATCACCACCATAATGGTCACAAGAGCTACAACAACAACTCTGGGAGGAACAATGGACAGAACTATGTGAGCAAGAAGGACCTCAACAATGTGGAGTGTTACAAGTGCAAGAAGCTGGGCCACTATGCTAGTACCTGCCCAGAGAATATCACAGGAGTAGGACCCAAGCTTGGGCACAACCAAAAGGCGAATGTGAACCATGTGGACATGGAGGAAGTCCATGATGAGCCAGATCTCGTGATTGGTAAGTTCCCAATCGATTCCCATATTGCACTCATTCTATTTGATACTGGTGCATCGCATTCATTCATATCAAGGGCATTTGTGGATAGACATAAGTTACCCACTAAGTCACTAAAAGGGACCATTAGAGTGAGCTCACCAGGAGGAGAAATGCTAGCTAGTAAGGGATGTCGTGATCTTATCCTATGTATTGGAGCACATAGCTTCCCATCACACTTGGTTGTTTTGGAGTCACAGGGATTAGATGTAATATTGGTCATGGATTGGTTGTCCGAGCATGATGGCCAAATAGATTGTGCACAACATGCCATATCTCTAAGGACACCACAGGGCATCAATATTAAGTTTAAGTCGGCAACACGTCTTAGGGGTGCTAAGGTGAACTCTCTTAAGGGGGTTAGCATGGACACCGTACCCATAGTGAGAGAATACCCCGATGTGTTTCTAGAGGAGCTACCAGGGATGCCACCGGACCGTGATGTGGAGTTTCTCATTGAATTAATGCCAAGAACTAGACCAATAGCCAAGAGACCGTACAAGATGGATGTGGATGAGCTGAAGGAGTTGAAGAAGCAACTTAGAGAGCAGTTGGACAAGGGATTTATTCAGCTGAGTTCTTCATATTGGGGTGCACCTACTCTATTTGTAGAGAAGAAGGACAATAGTAAGAGATTGGTGCTTGACTACCACTCGCTTAATGAGGTTACCATCAAGAATAAATATCCTCTGCCCAATATAAATGATTTGTTTGATCAGTTGAAGGGAGCAAAGGTATTTTCCAAGATTGATCTAAGATCAGGATATTTCCAATTAAAGATCCATGAGCAAGACATACCGAAGACCGCCTTCACCACTAGGTATGGTTTGTATGAGTATATGGTTATGTATTTTGGACTAACAAATGCTACGTCATATTTTATGACCATGATGAATAAGGTATTCATGGAGTACTTGGATAAATTCGTAGTGGTGTTCATTGATGATATATTGATTTATTCTAAGGATGACAATGACCATGAGCAGCATTTGCACTTAATTATGGAGAAGTTGAGAGAGCATAAGATATATGCTAAGTTCAACAAGTGCGAGTTCTGGTTGAATACTGTTGGTTTTGTTGGACACATAGTATCAAGTGAAGGAGTTGCAGTTGATCCAAGCAAGGTATCGTTAGTTACTGAATGGGAGTCTCCCAAAAATGTGGGATATATTCGGAGTTTCCTGGGACTTGCTAGATACTATAGGAGGTTCATAGAAAATTTCTCCAAGGTTGCAAAGCCAATGACTGAGCTACTGAAGAAGGAAAAAAGGTTTGAGTGGATAGAAGAGTGCGAAGCTAGTTTTCAAGAACAGAAGCAACGCCTAGTGACCGTGCCTATTTTGTGTTTTCCTGATATTCAGAAGGATTTCCAAGTGTATTGCGATGCCTCTCGTCAAGGTCTTGGTAGTGTGTTGATGCAAGACGGGAGAGTGGTATCCTACGCCTCACACCAACTTAAACACCATGAGCGGAATTACCCCACACATGACTTGGAGTTAGCGTCAGTTGTGCATGCACTCAAGATATGGAGACACTACCTGATGGGTAAGCATTGTGATGTATTCATGGATCACAAAAGCTTGAAGTACATATTCACGTAGAAGGAATTGAACATGAGGCAAAGGAGATGGTTGGAACTCATAAAGGATTATGACATGAGCCTAGAATATCACCTAGGAAAGGCTAATGTTGTAGCTGATGCACTAAGCCAGAAGGTCTATGCAAATGTTTTGACTATGGGGGGAATTACCCAAGGATTTATGTGAGCAATTCAAGGATCTCAGATTGGAGATAGTATCCGAGGGATATTTAGCAGCAATGGAAATCAAGCCAACACTTCAGGATATGATTGGTGAAGCTCAGAAGAAGGATAGTGAACTGAAAAAAATAAAGGAAAACATACCCAAGGGAAAGGTGGAAGGATTTCGTGAAGATGAGCAAGGAACCTTGTGGTATGAGGATCGACTATGTGTGCCCAACAATCCGGAGATTAGGAAGCGAATTTTCCAGGAAGCTCACGACTCGTCATATTCTATACATCCAGGTAGTACAAAGATGTATATGAATTTGAAGGAAAGGTTTTGGTGGATTAATATGAAGGTTGATATCACAAAATATATTGCTTTATGTGATGTCTACAACAGAGTGAAGGCTGAGCATCAGAAGCCAGCAGGATTGCTGCAGCCATTGCTGGTACCTGATTGGAAGTGGGATAGAGTTGTTATGGATTTTATTACAGGGATTCCCAGGAACAAGTCTAATGACTCTATTTGGGTAGTAGTAGATCATTTGACCAAGGTAGCTCACTTTATACCAGTAAAGACCACCTACACCAGTGCTAGACTAGCCAAGATTTACATGGATAGGATTGTGTGCCTACATGGAGTTCCTAAGAGTATTGTTTCAGATAGAGGCACCCAATTTACCTCTCACTTTTGGTGCCAGTTGCATGATTCGTTCGGAACTAGGTTGGAGTTCAGTACAACTTTCCACCCTTAAATGGATGATCAGACAGAATGAGTAAATTAGATTCTGGAGGATATGTTGAGAGCTTGTGTCTTAGCTCATGGCTCTAGCTAGGATGTGAATTTGCCTTATGCCGAGTTTTCTTACAACAACAACTACCAGTCTAGCATCAAGACGTCACCGTTTGATGTGCTATATGGTAAGAGATGCAAAACACCACTATTGTGGGATGGTGTAGGTGAGCGTCAGTTGTTTGGACCTGATCTGATTAAAGACGCCGAGGAGAAGCTCAGTTTGATTCGGGATAGGCTGAAGGTAGCATAATCAAGGCAGAAGAGCTATGCTGATTCTAAGCACAAGGAAGTGATGTATGCAATTGGGGATCGAGCATACCTCAGAGTTTCACCCCTGCGTGAAATTAAGCGATTTGGAATTAAGGGCAAGATGGCACCCCGGTTTATAGGACCATATAAGATCCTAGCACACAAAGGAGAGGTTGCATATCAGTTGGAGATGCTAGAGGCTCTATCCGCTATTCATGATGTGTTCCATATGTCTCAGCTGAAGAAGTGCCACCCGGAGATGGTGATACACCGTTGAGAGACACCGTGTCACTAGATGAGGTTCAACTAGAGAATGATTTGACTTATGTGGAGAAGCCGGTCAAGATTTTGGAAACATCGGAGAGGTTTACATGCAGCAAGATGATCAAGTTTTGCAAGGTGCAATGGAGCCACCACACCGAAGAAGAAGCTACTTGGGAGCAAGAAGATGACCTCCGAGAGGACCATCCACACATATTTGCTAGCCACGGCGAATCTCGAGGACAAGATTCATCTTAAGGGGGTTAGTCTTATCACATCTCGATTTCTAGAATTGGTACTGCATATCATACATGGCATTGCATCGTGATCATCATTGCAAAAAAATCAGTTTCAAAGCTTTTGCCAAAACACCACACAATTGCTTGAATATCATCTATACATGACTAGTATGGTTTTACCTTGAATCTGCCTGAATGGTATTATATAAACATTGTGGATGCATAGGTACATAGAGTATTCCAATACAAAACTGTAGGAACTTTTTTCGCTTGAATAGGAGTCATATATCAAAAGTTAGAGCCAAAACAGTTTTTGACTGATTTCAGTTCAGAAATATTCAAAACAGACAGTTCAGAAGAGTTACATTCAGTTAAGCAACAACAATAGAAAAGAATAACGAAAAGAAGAAAAAAAGAATCTGTGCAACCCATCGCGATCAGCCGAGGTGGCCTAGCCGCGGCGGCCCGCCTAGGGCCCAGCAACAGCAGTAGCAGCGCGGACCATGTGCGCGAGCAAAGCGCAGCCGCATCGCAGGCCGGCCAAAAGCGCGGGCCAGCATTGGTGGCAATGCAGCCAGTACACACGCTCCTCTTACCCTTCCCCCTCCTTTTGTTTCGTTTTATTTTTTTCCGACATGTGGACCCCGCCTGTCAGCTGCCCCACTCGTCCATGCTCGACCTGGACAGCGCCGTCGTTGCCGATTCTCGTGGGAACCACCGATTCCATTCAGAAATCTCACCCCAGCCCCAACCGAGCACGCCCCATAAATCCCTAGATCCCCTCATAAACCCCTCCTAAAACGCCATCTATTCCGCTTCCATGTCGCGGAAATCCCTCGCCGGAGCACCGAACCGCCGCCGCGCCATTGCTCCGATTAAGCTCGGTACGACCGCCGAGGACCCCCAATTCTTGCTGAATCCACCTGCCGTGTCATGCCGCCCCTTTTTTACCCTCCTTCTCCCTTTTCTGTAGCCACCAGACCACCTCCCCCGATGTCGTCGGAGGTCACCACCGATCGTGCCGCTCCAGTCCCTGTAGCTATCGATGGAGGAGGCGAGTCAATGCACCGAGGACAGTAGAGACCCCGCCGACAACCCCCGCCTTCCGTTGATCCTCTCGCCGCCGTCGAGGATCGCCGGAGCACCACCCTGCCACCTTGCCGAGCCGCCGCCACCGCTTGTCGCCGACGAGCTAGGTGACCTCGACGCTCGCGATCGCCACCCTCGAATCCGAAACGAACGGCCGGGATCGATCGTTGACCCCGGCGCTGACCACTGACCAGTCAACCGCCACCGCCACGTCAGCTGGACCCCACTGGTCAGCAGGAATATTCCCAAGAATATTCCCCGCATTTTCTTTTCTAAAAATTGATAAAAAGGGCAAAACATGTATAATTTCTAAAATTTATATAAAAAGATTTACGTGTCAAAAAATAACAAATAAGATACCAATGAAAGCTAATTTCATGTAGATTATTATTATGCCATTGGTTCAGGCAATTACTTTAAGGTTTTGCCGTAATTATTTAAATTGATTAATATCCTTTTTGGAGTAAGAAGTTTATAGGAAAATAACTACTATTTAGAAAATTGCAAATAATATGTCTCTGAAATCACAAAATTGTGTAGAATTCGATTCTAAAATAAAATTGCAAGTATACTGTACGAATCTTTATGAGTTTAATAAAAGGCATATTGCACTATAAAAATATAGAAAAAGATCTGTATACCCTTTTTGCACGATTCTTGTTGCACCTGGCTCTAAATCATGTTGCCTACACAGTAGTATTTTTGCCCAGATTTTACAGCACTATTTACAACAGAGGCTTAGTATTTTGTCTAAAGTCCTATTACTTGGAATAACAAATTGCAAATTTTGGTTTTGATGCATTAAAGGTTATCCATGAATGCATTCAGTATGTATAAACATTAGAGAACATAAAAGTGCTGCGGAAAATTTATTAAACCCATCATGCTAGCATTTGTGCTTTTGTCTATGATTGTTTATGTGTTGCAATTATATCATGTAGATTGTGATGAGTGCAACGCTTGTTTTTGCGAGGATTGTACTCTTGACACCTACCACCAAGACAGGTAGATGCTATTTTGTTCATACATTGTCCTACTATTTTCTCTTATGCATGTGTAGTGTATTTGTATAGATACATGTGTAGAAATTACTATGCTATGTTATATCCTATATATATTGTGGTAGAAATTCCTTGTAGTTGAGCCTCCGTAGGGTAGAAGTGCTTAGACCTGCTGTAAGGACGGGGAAGGGATCACATTATGGTGGATTATATGTTTTGATCAACTAAAACAACATAATATCAATGAACTACCTAGGTGGAGTGCCCGGTTTGTCAACGGAGTGTGAATCATGGTGGGAAATGCCGCCCAGGGTATTGAGAAGGATTAGTTTTCTTTATTATAACTAGTCATTAGCCCGTGCGTCTGCACGGCCTAGCTATTTTTGAAAAGGGTTATTTAAATAGAGAAAAATTTATTCACTAAATTTATGAAGATGTTATTATGTTAGAATCGTTGATAACACATCATGCAAAGCTTATGAACAAAATGACCTGTTGACCATGCCATTTGAATTGCAGAATTCCACCATAAGAAACATCTCTATCATGCTAATTTCTTAAATCTAGAAGAGCTCAGAAGCTTCGTTTTAGTTCTTAATTAAGTGCCAAGTCTAGCACAGGAAGACTAATACATGCCCAAAAAATCTTAAAACTCTAGGGAAAAAGTAACCTCATATATAACATAGCCATCATCATTATATGGATATACGTATGATCCATTTTATGAATGTTTAAATCCATAACTAATCATCTAGAGAACCTGATTATACATAGTAAGAGATTTATAATGCAATAAATTCATCTCCTAGAGAAATCAGTACAATAAATATGTGTAGTTATCCTAAAAAAATAATTCAATAAACACTAAATATGATAATATATAAATTAATGTAACAGTCAATTATAAGATCTTATGTGTTGGCAAAGGATCCCTCAAAGTTTTGGAAATATTGAATTTCAGTTTGAATGGTTGTGCCAAACGAATAGTTTTACATACAGATATCATCAATAAGGTCATTTAAAGATCTTTGAGAAATGATCACCAATGAATAGAGTTTACAAATAAAAGCAGGGGATATTGATTCACTGGTCTGGCCACCCAAGGACCATGGTGCAAACATGTTGATTACCCTTACACATAAATGTTGGGAAGGATATGTGTAATATAACTAATTAAATAGCGACCTAAAATGGTATTTAATCTTTGAACTGGATGAAGTAAATTAGACAGGTCTTAGAATAGAAGTGTATGTGCCAAATGTGAAGACCTGGGTAATATAAGAGAAATGACCGAAAGGCATAAAAATAATATGGGAGCTGGGTGATATGCATTCATTTTTGTATCTTTTGAATAGGTAGCAGGCATTTTATATGCAATGCATACTGACTGGAGGTTGTTTAATTTTTGTTTCACAACAGTAGGGCAAAGATGTAGTATAATCTACATCGTTACCTTGAAGAATTTCTAGGATATTAGAAAATCCATACGCCTTAACATTGGCTTCAGTAACATCTCAAAACTTTAATCCAAGATTATTAAGATCCAAATCATAAAAATTAGGGTTAACAAAAAAAATTTCCAATTAAAAATAGGAAAACATTCATATGTGTGTGCATTTAAAATAGGAGTTGTTTGAATTGCCATGGTTCTGTGATCCATTGATTGTAAAATGATTCTTAGGTGAAATAAACATCATCTAAATCATTCCCAAACAAATCCCAAAGAAAAACAACTCAAAATGAATAAATGAAGTGAATGGTTATTTTGGCCAAATTAACTATCATGCCTACTTTGGCTATTCCTAGTACTCAAAACCTAACAGAAACAAATGTGGATCTTTGCACCCCTTGCTAGTACACATAATGAGGTACCAAGGCTCACTTTATGATCTGCCAAAAACATTTAAACACTAAATTTAATTGACATTTGAAAATTGAATCTATTTCATATGGGAAGATCCCACTATTTCAAAAACCACTCAAACCAGCTCAATTTTCAAAACCCAAGCACCCACAGAGTCTCAAGCTTAGTACTAGCACACCCACCAAAAATCTTGCGGCCATTTCATCAAACACTTGGCAGGCAAGAATCTAACTCTAAACCTAGCTTACTATTCTGCACAGGGTTTTGCCCCCATTTGATCCCCATTTAATCCCCATTTAATCCCACTATCCCCTCTTGATCTAACCAGGCCCTTAGCACCCATCCCCTACCCCCCTAGCAGCCATGCCATGCCAACCCGAGGACATGCTCGCCTGCCAAACCTTGCCCCGCTGCAGCAGACCATCTCCCCCTCTCTCGCCATGTCTAGCAGCTAGCCAGGACCTCACCGCCACCCTTTGTCCCCTCCCCGAGCCGAGCCGGACAGTGGACCACCGAGGAACCGCCGCGCCCAGTGCGACTGCGCCATGCCGAGCATGCGCCAGAGTGCCGCGCCCGACACGCGTGCACAAGCCGCCGCTCGACCGCAGCCCATGCCCACCGCTTCGCCACGACCCAGGGAGCACGCCGGACATGCTCGTTTGCCGCCCAATGCCTCATAGCCACCGCTCGCCGCAGAAGTCGCCGTCCCTGCCGCTCAGAGCGCCAGCTTCGCCCGACCGCATACCACCGCCCTAAGCCTGCATTAAAGCCCTAGAGCACCGCCAAGAGACCGTGTGTCGATCACCGCTCGCAGCCATGCCGCTAGCAGCCCGTAGCCATGTCGCCACCGTCGCCTAGCCATGCCGTGCTGTCCCATCGTCGATCCTATAAAAGGAGCGCACCCCCAGCCCATTTCGGCACACCACTCAACTCCCCTCACCTCACTGACCGTCCCACACCTCTAGCCGGAGCAAGGCGAGTAGCAGTTCGCCGGAATTGCACCGGAGCAGGCTGCCTCTGGAGGAGAAGGGCGCCGCTGATTGCGACCACCCCCGGAGCTGCCTCGACCTTCCCTGAGCTCGCCGTCGACCACCAGTCTGTTTGCCCGCCTCCCCGTCGTCGCTAGAGCCTTGGTACGCCCCCTATGCACCCCCACGGAGCCGCTAGGGTTAGAGTTCGCTGACGACCAGTCCGTCGTCGACGATGATCCCCAGCCGTTGATCCCTGTTCTAATCCAACGACCCACATCGCCCCGTACCGCTTCGCGCGTTATGAGCCGCTGACTGGTGGACCCCTCCTGTCAGCTGAGCCCCGCGCCGCGAAGTGACACTGGGCCGGCCCGTTAGCGTTCCCGCGCAACCTAGTTAGTTTGAATTAGGATTTTTCTATTTTAGTTAAACCTAGTTCTGCCCCTTAGTTTAAAATTCAATTCAGAGAGATTTACAAATCCAAATGGAGTGATTCCAATTTTGTTAGAAAGCTACTGCAACGATCTACCCAAGACTGTTGGATTTAATTCAATTAGAGTTAGAGATCTCTCCTAGTAAAAATAACAAGACATAAGCATTTGCACCTTGCAACATTTTTATAAAATCAACCAAGATAGCTTTTGAGTTGATTCCAACTCTCAAAAATCACATTTCACCATACCTATCTGAATATGTAAAAATATTAAGGTTTACATGCAGTGACTTTGGACTAGTACCAAAATAATGCTATATAGGCATTTCTAGTCACTTTAAATCATTAAATAATGAACTTAAACCAAAGTAATTATGGACCAACCCTTAAATTACATTCCCACATGTTAAGATATGTGGTGATGACATATGTACACATGATCCCATATTTTAAGTGGTGAATATTGAATCTTAGTTAATTTTCAATGAGTAGAATTTACTTTTCTAAAATAAAAAGAATAAAACTAGTTAATAAAATTTGTGATGCTTGTGATGATAATAGATCATCAAATGTGTGCCTTAGAGTGCTAATTAGACTAGTTAAGTATTTTTTGGTGATGGTGTATACCGTATGTATTTATAGAAGATAGTACCGACCAAGCTTACGAGGAGGAGGAGTTCTACCAAGAAGAAGAAGAAAACTTCAACTACTGCACCAACCAAGGCAAGCTATTGTTAGCAAGCTAGAATTAGGCTAGAAAAAATAAGCAAGATGCATTAGGCATGCTTTGGTTATACCACCTTGACTATTATTTACCCCAAGTATTATTTTCAAGCTTTACTTCCTTTACTTTACACAAAGTCCTTTACTTGTTTTGAAGGTAGCATAAAGAGTATAAAACTTGACCTATATAGATAACTTTAGATGTCATTCTATGGCATGAGATTGATCCCATCTTTCCACCTTAGTGAACACTCTTAACTTAGTAGTTTAGAGTAGATAAAAACTTGAGTCACTTTAGATGGGAGCACTTGGTGAAAATGAATTGTGAAAACCTTGGAATGATGAGTCATTATATTGATATGTTTTGACATGTGTTGAGAAACACAAATGGTTGATGATGATGAAAATGTTGAGGCATGAGCCTGAGCCCTTTTATAAAACTGATGGTTGGATTCAGATGCGATACCATTACAAATTTACCGTACAACCACAATACCTGAATTGGGTAAGGCTTAGCCGGAAGTTTATATGCATTAGTATTAGTTCCCTCGCAGGAGAGGGTTGAGCTGAGGCTACCTCTCAATGTTGTCCACCTATGCAGTGCCCAAGATGACAGATGGTCATGGTTGGGAGGCCATACTCATAGGAGAGGTGCTTATACTAGGGTGTGTAAAGGAAAGGTTATGTTTGATTATCTGCATACTAAGTATGATGATTCAAGGTTATCCCTGACAGATGTATCGAATCTTGTGGTGAAAGTGTACCACCTCTGTAGAGTGTCAAACTATTCGAATAGCCGCGTCCGCGGTTATGGACAGTTGGAATGGCCATACTGTTTCGTTGTCAGATGTTTTCAAAATAACTTATGAATAGGAATGAGGAATCTTGACTTGACCACAACAGGGTTGTGTTTATGACAATAGCTTCCCAACTTAAGTGATTCTAGATCTTTATTTTATCTTTCTTTGTTTCAGAACTCAGCTTAGGTTTCAAACTTAACTTTATAGTTAAACATAGAGTTAGCACTTTAACTTAGAATTATACTACTTGTTAGTGGTAGTTTGCGAGTACTTAAAGAGTACTCATGGCTTTTGTCCCTGGCTATTCTCATGGCCAGACTATGAAGGAGACTACCAAGATGATGGCCAGCAGGACGGCTATGATAACTAGGACTATCTGCCTTAGTCAGCATTGCATGTGCCCCTAAAGATGGACCCCACCGCTACGCTTATCTTTTATTTCCGCTGCTTGTTGTATTAAGACTGGATCATGAGATCCTTATTTGTGTAAGACCTTATGTATGGTTTGTAATGGATGATGTACTGTGATATCCAATCTGTTATGTCTCGCAAAAATGGTAATCCTAGGATTGCGATGTATGACATAACATGCATCTGGGATTAAAAATCCGGGTATTGACAAGTTGGTATCAGAGCCATCCTGACCATAGGAGACCCTAGTTAGAATGGACGTCTGAACAAAAACTTAGTTTCCAAACCAAAGTGAGTATTTATGAAAAACTATTTCCTCTCTTATCCTTGGGAATTCTTTCTTTCTCAAAAATCCAGGTCCTCAAAATTCTTACATTACTACTTAAAATTTGACACACTTGATCACTTCACTAATTTCCTCATCCTTAATTCTTGTAGATGGAGACTCAGCTCAGCAAGTTCTACCAGTTGGGAAACGAAGGTCAACTGATCTTCGAGAGGGATCTGGATTCACTGTCGGAGTTACTAGGACGCCCGCATCCGGAGTTTCTTGGAGCTCAACTTCCAGGACCCCCAGGAGGAGACTTACAGTGGCTCGTCACAGCTGATCTTAGAGGAAGCATCGAAGCACCAACATCTAGGAGAATTCAGTTCTCCGTGAGAGAGAGAACAACTGGCTAGATGGATTAGCCAGGGAAATGCATGAATCTCTCGCACGTCTATGTGCCCTCAACGTCAACCAACTCTAGGGAACCCATTTTGCTCACTATGCAAGACGTGACTTCATGGGGATGCCGATGGAGATGCCAGGTCACCCAGAGTTGAGGCGTCAAGTGGAGAATCTTGACTTCTTACTGCACGACAGATAGCAGGAACTGGACAATGCTAGGGAGTTAGCCAACCAGAACCGTGCCATTGCCGACCAGAAGGCCCAGACTTTCGCACTGCTCGTCCAAGATCGCCAGTCTCTTTGCCGCCAGCGTTCCAAGAAGGATCGCACCATCGCTCGTCTTCGCAAGAAGGTGGCCAACCTCGAGAAGACCATCAAGGAGCAAGAAGCTCAGCTTGCAGCAAAGGAGGAAGAAGATGAGGGTGAAGACATCCAGGGAGACATGGATTCTTACCTCAGCAATGATGATGACTTTCTGGAGAAGGATGCTGTGGACTTCTACACTGACGACAAGGACTCTGACTTCATCGACGATGAGTAGATGCACTAGAGCACTATCGTAGCATGAGATGTATTGGTCCCACTATATTATAGCTTACAGAATGGTTCTTCAAACCATCTGTTTTCTTTTGATTGTTGTGGTGTGTGTTGTATCGTGTGCTTGTTTGCATGAATGAAATGGAGTTAGTTGAAAAACCTGAGTCTAACTCAAAGGTTTATATTTGAAAACAAAACCATGAACCTTAGAACTTTCCCTCTTACCCCTTTATCTACCTCAATCTTCAGATGACTCGTGGAAACCAAGGAGGGAGAAGCTCGTCGCAAGACCCAATGCTGCAGATCTTGCAGAATCTCATGGCAGACAGAGAAGCAAGCAAGGCAGAACGTCAAGCCAACTTAGCAACATTGCAGCAGATCGCCCAGATGGCTCTCAACAACCAAGGGCTTGGAAATCAGGATCATCAAGGATCCAAGCTGAAAAACTTCCAAAATACAAATCCCCCAATCTTTAGCACGTCAGAAAACGCACTAGATGCTGATGACTGGTTGCAGACGATGGAGAATAACTTGGAGGTAGCTAGAGTTGATGACAACGAGAAAGTTCTCTTCGCCACTCACTATCTAGCGGGAGATGCAAGAGCATGGTGGAACAATATCCGCCTGATGAACCATGGTCAAGTTATGACATGGGAATCATTCAAAGTCAAGTTCAGCCGCACCCACGTGCCGCAAGGTCTAGTTACCCGAATGAGGGATGAGTTCCGAGAGTTGAAGCAAGGAAGAATGACTATGGTGGAGTACCGTGATAGATTCCTGTCACTTGCGAGATATGCACCTGGCGAGATCAACACAGAGGCAAAGAAGAAGGAGAGATTCCTGAATGGACTACATGATGAGATGCAGACTGTCCTCGTCAACATCCGTTTTCAGGATCTCGAAGAGCTTGCCGACTCTACCATCCAGATGGAAGGGAAGATTAATCAGGCAAACGACAACCGCAAACGTCGGATGATGCAGCAATCAGGATCCAGCAGTCACCAGAAGTACCATCCCAACCCCTCACCCGGATATGCACCAAGGAACAACCGACCCCCAATGTCTCGCCCAAGCTACCCCAACCATAGCGGAAGCAATGTGAAGTCCGAAGGAAACAATCACAACTCCGGCAATGCCAACCACAATTTCAACCGTGCACCTCCCAAGAGAAACAACAACAACAACACTGCACCCAGAACTGGCAGCAATGCTGTGCCTGTTGCAGCCAAGGACAAGTCCTAGATCACTTGTTTCGAGTGTGGAGTGAAGGGTCACTACTCCAAAGAGTGTCCCAAGAAGACTGCAACCAGTGCCAATGTGAATGCCCCAGCTCAACAGCAGTGTCGTGTTCAACCAGGAAGAAGATTTGCCCCAGGGAACCCTCACAACCGCAATGGTCGTCTCTTACACATGAACGCCGAAGAAGCCCAAGAAGCGCCAGATGTAGTGCTAGGTATGTTTTCTATCAACTCAGTTTTAGCAAGGGTATTGTTTGATTCGGGAGCATCGCATTCATTTGTCACCGAAGAATTTGCATGCACTAGTAAGATTCACCCAACCAACTTGAAGCATGTCATGATAGTTCAAATCCCCGGATCAACTACAAAAGCTAGAAAAATTTGCAAAGCTGTACCTATCAGAATACATGGGATAGATTTTTATGCCAACCTAATTGTACTTGGAACCAAAGGATTGGAAGTAGTACTAGGTATGGACTGGATGTCAAGGCATAAAGGATTGATAAACTGTGCTAAGAAAGCCATCACCATGACCAGTAGTTCTAGAGTAACAGTAGAGCATATATCTGAAACCTTACCCCGCCAATTCAAGTGTAACAAGAGTCTAGCCCTACCCACCATAAACCAAGTCAGAGTAGTTTGTGAATACCCCGACGTATTCCCAGATGAATTGCCAGGTATGCCCCCGGATAGGGATATTGAGTTCATTATCGAACTAATCCCTGGAACCAGACCCATAGCCTAGAGACCCTATAGCATGAACCCCTCAGAGTTAGTGGAACTGAAGAAGCAGTTGGATGCTATGTTGGAAAAAGGCTTGATTCAACCAAGCGCATCGCCATGGAGATCACCAATGTTATTCCTCGACAAGAAAGATGGAGGCAACCGTTTGTGCATTGATTACAGAAAGTTGAATGACGTCACCATCAAGAATAAGTACCCATTGCCAAAGATAGATGATCTATTTGATCAATTGACTAGAGCCCAGGTATTCTCAAAGATTGATCTTAGGACTGGTTATCACCAACTTAAGATTCGTGCAACGGATATTCCAAAGACCGCCTTTACTACTCGCTATGGTTTATACGAGTATACAGTTATGTCTTTTGGATTAACCAATGCCCCTGCTTATTTCATGAATCTCATGAATAAGATCTTTATGAATTTCTTAGATAAGTTTGTAGTTGTGTTCATCGACGACATCCTTATCTACTCCAAGTCCGAAGAAGAGCATGAGCAACATCTGAGAATCATCCTAGAAACCCTGAGAGAGCATCAGTTATATGCCAAGTTCAGCAAGTGTGAGTTTTGGCTGAAACAAGTAGGATTCCTAGGACATATTGTGTCTGCCGGAGGAGTTTCTGTTGCTCCCGCCAAGATCAGAGATGTCGAAGAATGGGAAGCCCCAACCACTCAAACCCAAGTCCGTGCATTTTTTGGATTAGCGGGATACTACCGCAAGTTTGTCGAAGGATTTTCAAGCATCGCCAGACCCATGACCCAATTGTTGAAGAAGGACAAGAAGTTTGAATGGACCGACAAGTGTGAAGCCAGTTTTCAGGAGCTGAAGAAGAGATTGATATCAGCCCCAATATTGATCATGCCTGATATCAAGAAGCCGTTTGATGTGTATTGTGATGCATCCAAGATTGGTATCAGATGTGTATTGATGCAAGAAGGCAAAGTCATCGCGTATCTGTCTCGACAACTGAAGCAGCATGAGCAGAACTATTTGACCCATGATCTTGAGTTAGCAGCCATAGTTTTGGCATTGAAGACATGGCGTCATTATTTGATGGGTAATCGCTGTGAGATTTACTCAGATCATAAGAGCTTGAAGTATATTTTCACTCAGAAGGAGATGAATATGAGGCAAAGGAGATGGATAGAGTTAATCAAGGATTATGACCTTGACATTCACTATCACCTCGGCAAAGCCAATGTGGTAGCGGATGCTCTTAGCAGATTACCGTGTAGGCTAAACACCATGATCAAGGAAAAGCAGCCAAGTTTGTATGAAGAGCTGGAGCAGTTCAAGACTGAGTTAGTTAGCAAAGGATTCTTAGCTAGCATTGAACTTCAACCCACATTGATTAGCCAAATCAAGGAAGCCCAGAAGGGGAATGAAAGTATCGACATAATCAAACATCGTATTGGTACAGGGAAGGTACCTGGATTCACTGAAGACAAAGAAGGAGTACTGTGGTACAAAGGACGTATCTGTGTGCCAGCAGATTCGGAGCTGAAGCAAGTTATCATGAAGGAAGCTCATGATACTCTTTATTCTATCCACCCCGGAGGAACGAAGATGTATCAAGATTTGAAGGAGCAATTTTGGTGGCACAAGATGAAGAGGGAAATCGGAAGCTACATCGCCAAGTGTGACATCTGTCAAAGAGTCAAAGCAGAGCACCAGAGACCTGCAGGACTGTTGCAACCATTGCAGATTCCGGAATGGAAATGGGATTCCGTCGGAATGGACTTTATCACCGGTTTGCCTACTTCTAGTAGGGGAAATGACTCAATCTGGGTCATAGTTGATAGACTGTCCAAGGTAGCCCACTTCATACCTGTCAAGACTACCTACCAGAGTGCGAAGCTAGCAGAACTGTACAATGCTAGGAGTGTTAGTCTGCATGGATCCCCCAAGACCATAGTATCAGATCAAGGAACCCAGTTTACCTCGAGATTTTGGCAGAAAGTTCAGGAAGGATTGGGAACCAAGTTGAACTTCAGCACCGCTTATCACCTGCAAACGGATGGACAGACTGAGAGAGTCAACCAGATCCTAGAAGATATGTTAAGAGCTTGTGTGTTAGAATACGGATCAAAATGGGAAGACTGCCTGCCTTTCGCAGAACACTCATATAACAACAGTTATCAAGCTAGTTTGCAGATGGCACCATTTGAGTTCCTATATGGAATAAAGTGTCATACCCCTTTGAATTGGTCGCAAGTAGGAGAGAGTCAGATCTTTGGACCCGACATTCTCCGAGAAGCAGAAGAGAAAATTCACAAAGTCCGTGAGCACCTCAAAACCGCCCAATCTAGACAAAAGAGTTATGATGACAAGAGAAGGAGAGACCTGACTTTCAATGTCGGAGATTTTGTATATCTCAAGGTTTCACCATTGAAAGGAACCCAACGCTTTAGTCTGAAAGGAAAGTTAGCCCCCAGATATATCGGGCCCTTCAAGATTCTGAATCGTCACGGAGAAGTATCGTATCAATTGGAACTACCTGAAGAATGTCAGCCATCCACAATGTGTTCCATATCTCGGTACTTCGCAAATGCTTGGAAGTGCCGGAGAAGACTGAAGTTTTCAAGAACATCGATCACAGAACTGTGGAGATCAACAATGACCTGACATATCGTGAAGTGCCCATACGTATCTTAGAAGAAGCTTACAGAACCACCAGGACCAAGAGTATCAAGTTTCTCAAGATTCAGTGGAGCAACCATACCGAGGAGGAAGCCACTTGGGAGCGCAAAGATTACATTAGGACGGAGTTCCCAGATCTCTTTAGTTCCTAGTTTTCTTTGTAAATCTCGGGACGAGATTTTGTTTAAGGGGGGAAGGTTTGTTACATCCCAAAACTTTAATCCAAGGTTATTAAGATCCAAATCATAAAAATTAGGGTTAACAAAAAACTTTTCCTATTAAAAATAGGAAAGCATTCATATGTGTGTGCGCATTTAAAATAGGAGTTGTTTGAATTGCCATGGTTCTGTGATCCATTGATTGTAAAATGATTCTTAGGTGAAATAAACATCATCTAAATCATTCCCAAACAAATCCCAAAGAAAAACAACTCAAAATGAATAAATGAAGTGAATGGTCATTTTGGCCAAATTAACTATCATGCCTACTTTGGCTATTCCTAGTACTCAAAACCTAACAGAAACAAATGTGGATCTTTGCACCCCTGCTAGTACACATAATGAGGTACCAAGGCCCACTTTATGATCTGCCAAAAACATTCAAACACTAAATTTAATTGACATTTGAAAATTGAATCTATTTCATATGGGAAGATCCCACTATTTCAAAAACCACTCAAACCAGCTCAATTTTCAAAACCCAAGCACCCACAGGGTCTCAAGCTTAGTACTAGCACACCCACCAAAAATCTTTGCAAAATTAAAAAATAATTTTCTTGTGGCCATTTCATCAAACACTTGGCAGGCAAGAACCTAACTCTAAACCTAGCTTACTATTCTGCATAGGGTTTTGCCCCCATTTGATCCCCATTTAATCCCACTGTCTACTCTTGATCTAACCAGGCCCTTAGCACCCATCCCCTACCCCCCTAGCAGCTATGCCATGCCAACCCGAGGACATGCTCGCCGGCCAAACCTTGCCCCACTGCAGCAGACCATCTCCCCCTCTCTCGCCATGTCTAGCAGCTAGCCAGGACCTCACCGCCACCCTCTGTCCCCTCCCCTCCCCGAGCCAGACAGTGGACCACCGAGGAACCGCTGTGCCCAGTGCGACTGCGCCATGCCGAGCATGCGCTAGAGCCTCGCGCCCAACATGCGTGCACAAGCCGCCGCTCGACCGCAACCCGCGCCCACCGCTTCGCCATGACCCAGGGAGCACGCCGGACATGCCCGTTCGCCGCCCAACGCCTCACAGCCACCGCTCGCCGCAGAAGCCGCCGTCACTGCCGCTCAGTGCACCAACTCCGCCCGACTGCATACCACCGCCCCTAAGCCCGCATTAAAGCCCTAGAGCACCGCTAGGAGACCGTGCGTCGATCGCTGCTCACAGCCATGCCGCTAGCAGCCCGTAGCCATGTCGCCACCATCGCCTAGCCATGCCTCGCTGTCCCGTCGTCGAGCCTATAAAATGAGGGCACCCCTAGCCCATTTCTGCACACCACTCAACTCCCCTCACCTCACTGACCGTCCCACACCTATAGACGGAGCAAGGGGAGCAGCAGTTCGCCGGAATTACACCGGAGTAGGCCGCCTCTAGAGGAGAAGGGCGCCGCTGATTGCGACCACCCCCGGAGCTGCCTCGACCGTCCCTGAGCTCACCGTCGACCACCAGTCTGTTTGCCCGCCTCGCCGTCGTTGCTGGAGCCCTGGTACGCCCCCTATGCACCCCCACAGAGCCGCTAGGGTTAGAGTTCGCCGGTGACCAGTCCTTCGTCGACGACGATCCCCAACCGTTGATCCCTGTTCTAATCCAACGACCCACATCGCCCCGTACCGCTTCGTGCGTTATGAGCCGCTGACCGGTGGACCCCTCCTATCAGCTCAGCCCCACACCACGGAGTGACACTGGGCCGGCCCGTTAGCGTTCCCACGCAACCCAGTTAGTTTGAATTAGGATTTTCTATTTTAGTTAAACCTAGTTCCGTCCCTTAGTTTAAAATTCAATTCAGAGAGATTTACAAATCCAAATGGAGTGATTCCAATTTTGTTAGAAAGCTACTGAAACGATCTACCCAAGCCCATTGGATTTAATTAAATTAGAGTTTGAGATCTCTCCTAGTAAAAATAACAAGACAGAAGCATTTGCACCTTGCAACATTTTTATAAAATCAACCAAGTTAGCTTTTGAGTTGATTCCAACTCTTAAAAATCACATTTCACCATACCTATCTGAATATGTAATAATATTAAGGTTTACATGCAGTGACTTTGGACTAGTACCAAAATAATGCTATATAGGCATTTCTAGTCACTTTAAATCATTAAATAATGAACTTAAACCAAAGTAATTATGAACCAACCCTTAAATTACATTCCCACATGTTAAGATATGTGGTGATGACATGTGTCCACATGATCCCATATTTTAAGTGGTGAATATTAAATCTTAGTTAATTTTCAATGAGTAGAATTTACTTTTCTTAAATAAAAAGAATAAAACTAGTTAATAAAACTTGTGATGCTTGTAATGATAATAGATCATCAAATGTGTGCCTTAGAGTGCCAATTAGACTAGTTAAGTATTGTTTGGTGATGGTGTATATCGTATGTATTTATAGAAGATAGTACCGACCAAACTTACGAGGAGGAGGAGTTCTACCAAGAAGAAGAAGAAAACTTCAACCACTGCACCAACCAAGGCAAGCTATTGTTAGCAAGCTAGAATTAGGATAGAGAAAATAAGCAAGATGCATTAAGCATGCCTTGGTTATACCACCTTGACTATTATTTACCCCAAGTATTATTTTCAAGCTTTACTTCCTTTACTTTACACAAAGTCCTTTACTTGTTTTGAAGGTAGCATAAATAGTATAAAACTTGACCTATATAGATAACTTTAGATGTCATTCTATGGCATGAGATTGATCCCATCTTTCCACCTTAGTGAACACTCTTAACTTAGTAGTTTAGAGTAGATAAAAACTTGAGTCACTTTAGATGTGAGCAGTTGGTGAAAATGAATTGTGAAAACCTTGGAATGATGAGTCATTCTATTGAGATGTTTTGACATGTGTTGAGAAACACAAATGGTTGATGATGATGAAAATGTTGAGGCATGAGCCTTAGCCCTTTTATAAAACTGATGGTTGGATTCGGATGCGATACCATTCCAAATTTACCGTACAACCACAATACCTGAATTGGGTAAGGCTTAGCCGAAAGTTTATATGCATTAGTATTAGTTCCCTCGCAGGAGAGGGTTGAGCTGAGGCTACCTCTCAATGTTGTCCACCTATGCAGTGCCCAAGATGACAGATGGTCATGGTTGGGAGGCCATACTCATAGGAGAGGTGCTTATACTAGGGTGTGTAAAGGAAAGGTTATGTTTGATTATCTGCATACTAAGTATGATCATTTAGGGTTATCCCTGACAGATGTATCGAATCTTGTGGTGAAAGTGTACCACCTCTGTAGAGTGTCAAACTATTCAAATAGCCGCGTTCGCTGTTATGGATAGTTGGAATGGCCATACTGTTTTGTTGTCAGATGTTTTCAAAATAACTTATGAAAGGAATGAGGAATCTTGACTTGACCGCAACAGGGTTGTGTTTATGACAATAGTTTCCCAACTTAAATGATTCTAGAACTTTATTTTATCTTTCTTTGTTTCAGAACTCAGCTTAGGTTTCAAACTTAACTTTATAGTTAAACATAGAGTTAGCACTTTAACTTAGAATTATACTACTTGTTAGTGGTAGTTTGCAAGTATTTAAAGAGTACTCATGGCTTTTGTCCCTGGCTATTCTCATGGCCAGAATATGAAGGAGACTACCAAGATGATGGCCAGCAGGACGGCTATGATATCTAGGACTATCTGCCTTTGTCAGCATTGCCTGTGCCCCTGAAGATGGACCCCACCGCTACGCTTATCTTTTATTTCCGCTGTTTGTTGTATTAAGACTGGATCATGAGATCCTTATTTTTGTAAGACCTTATGTATGGTTTGTAATGGATGATGTACTGTGATATCCAGTCTGTTATGTCTCGCAAAAATGATAATCCTGGGATTGTGATGTATGACATAACAGGCATCTGGGATTAAAAATCCGGGTGTTGACATTTTCCTTCAGATTTCTATAGAAAATAATTAAGCAGTTCATGCGCTGCATAAACTTGAATTGAGGCTACATACATAGAATATTTGACTATGTTTTTAATCTATTATCACATCTGACTAAACTGAATACACACATTGAACTTTAAATCACAATGTTGCATTCGCAAACTATACAGCAACACATAAGTTGCTTCTTTTTCCATATACAAAAAGTAAAGTTGCTTCTGCTGTCTCACATTACAAAGTTTCCTTCCGATCTAGCGGAGAATTAGAACCGACTCTCGATTTTCAGTAAGATTATTTCCACAACAAAGTATAATTGAGGAATTCTTATGAGAGAAATTGAAGGAAAGTTCTGGGACAATTGGAAAGGAGGGTAGTAAGTAGTTATGCTTCTTGCTGACAGTATCTCACCCCCTTACTTTTTGCCTTGTGCCAACAATTTACGGTTGTGATTCTTTGTCCACCAAATGGAGCGCTTTCTATCTGATGTAGGAGTATCTTATTCTTATAGTGCCCCCAGAGAAGGGGATTGGAGGAAGGAGTACTGTGCAGGATAGGACCAATGTCTGATCCGAAAGAGTTATAGCGAGTGGAGGCTTCGGATATATACCTGACCCGACAAAGAGTTTTAGAACTCACACAAAGCCCTTCCCATTGAAAGTAAACTTTAGGTATTGATATATATATCATGAAGAGCCAACTCTAGCCTTTTAACAAAGAGGCAATTGTCTTAACTTAATCAGCATAATATAGGAATTATTAAGAAATCAGATTAGGCTAAGAAAAGAGAGAAAGGAAGAGGTACCCGCACGACTATAGAGGAGGAGTAGGTTGATGTTGCCGTATCTGGCTAATTGCTTACTGTAGACGTCCTATCCTAGAAAAAAAACTCCTGAATATCTTATATGGGAAGCATCACCATGGGGTCTTGACTTTCCTCTATAACACCCATGTTCCTATAATCCTCTCGAACTGAATACATCTACAAATATGACGTATCTTGTAGATGCTTGGTGAGAGCATGCGACATACCAGATTTGCAGCTAGCCAAGCTCATCGCCCTGACGGATACCAGCGTGAACTTGATGGAAGGGCACAATATTCAGCCATCACTGGCTACTCATGAGGATAGCTCTGAAAACATATCATGACGAAGCTAGAGACCAAAAGATTATGAGAGAATATCAGGATACCTGATGCATTCTTGCATGCATGCCATCTTACGGAAAATATCACGATGCAAGGCAGCGGGCGATCAGTCGAAAAATCTGCCATCTAATTAGATACTGATCTGTCAATCCATCAATGAGAAATCGGCAGTTCAACACCGTCGCCAGGGAACAATGTTACGCGCGCTACCAATTCATTAAACCAAGCCGCCGGTTGTATTCTTTCTCTTCCTCTTCCAGCAAAGATAGATCGGTAGATCGATATATTGATTAATTTTGTTTTTTTCTTCTGATCTATACTCCAGATAACTTGGAACTGTCGGCTGGATGAACGTGGGTTTATGATGAAAGATGTCGTGCTTTTCTGAGACATGAGGAAGGATAGGAGTCCCGCCTCAAAACATCAGGTGGAGGCGGGTGGAATATGGGCTAGATTTGGTAATTAATCTAATGGCTATAGATGAATCGAAGGTTAATCTAATCGACAATATTTGCTAGTCTCTAGGATTAACGTGGTGTTTTCTACGGTGCCTCCAATGAGTAAATATAAGATAAGATAGCTTACATATGCAACCATGTGCCATTAAGAATGGATGGCTGGTTGGACTTAGTAGGTTGTGATGACCCGAACGCAGCGTAGCCAGAGATGTAGTGAATGGTAGGTTGGGACCGGTGCGTAGTGGGGTTTAGGGATCTACTTCTCGAATGGTCTTTTCTTGGAATTCTCCCTATCATCACACAATATGAGTGTGGTGGTAGAGCTGGGCTGGCCATGTCATATGGGTAAAATGTACAAACCCCTGCAGGGTGTAAAAACTAAGTGCTTAGCCGTTTTCCCGGTTACGTACGAATGAGTTGCTTGATGTCGAGGCTATGACATATTCTCACTCATCCTTATTTCTCGATTACTAAAACTTGATGGGTAAACTTAATGGGTTGTTGTGAATCAAATTGGTTTACAAAAGTAGGATAAAGGTATTAGAAAAGTGCAAGCTAACCAAAGCTCCATTAGCCAAATAAGCATGTAAATGCTAGGTGTATTGTCTCCTTATTTTAGCGCTACTTGCCCTATATTCCATGTATTGACCCTTCGGGCTGCTATGTTTCATGTTGCAGGTTATTCCGATTCCGAGTGATCGAATAGGTCACGGTACTCCACTTGACACTTGTCCACTTGTGGGCAATTTGAAGATGAAATAGTTATTTATTTATGTTGCTACTTGAATAATTTGTGAGCTAGCCTTCGAGTTAAGCAAATATTGTAATAATTGAATACTCTGGATCCTTCGTTATTTATGATACACAGATTATTACTTTGTTATTTCATCTATATTCTATGTAAGCCAATGAATCGATCTAGGGATTGGCATGTTGCATAGAAGTTATAGTCTTTTCAGTACCGTAGTGTTATAGAATATGATCGATCCATCATTAGCTCCTAGCCAGCAGCGTCCGAGGCGTAAGCCGAGGGCGGTTGCGGTTCCCTTGGTGCAACCTTACCGGCTATGGAATCGCTAGCCCCAGAACTCTCTGTGAGCCTATTATCGACCTCCATGTCAGAGCGGCAACTAACCTCATGGGTTTGCACAAAGACATAGTAAGCATCGACATCTTCTTCGAGCGTGTCGTCATTTTGGCCGGCTTCCATAGCTGCTGGCCTAGATTTCCACATTCCACAATCTTTGAGCAGATGAGTCGATTTCTTAGTACGGGTGTTGTGGAGATTGCACGGCTGATTTTCCATGGTTTCCATGGTGTACTCACTCTTATGACGTTTGCTTCTTGTAACCCCGTTTTCCGTCGTTTCGGCGGTGTTGGAGACTAACTCAGAGTCTCCACCGCCCCCTTTTCTCTTGTTATTCTTGGTTGGGCTATCTTTTTTGGGCAGGTTATCCTTTTGGGGATATTTGTCCTTGCCGGACTTTCCCTCATCATCGGATTCTGCTTTTGTTCTGTCTGAAGCGACGTATTTGGTGACTATGTCAACCAAATCGCTAACTTTCTTCAGTTTGCGTCTAGCGAGTTTGTCAACGATGGGCTGGAGCCAGCATGTTCTTCTGAACATATGGCATGTGGCTTCCTCGCCGACGTCAGGTGTGTTGTTGTAGTTGTGAGTCAGTTCTCCTTATTTTGGTAGCAGGCCTCGATGTCCTCGATCGATGCTGAAAGTTTGTACATCCCCTCGAAGTTCATGATGAACACTCGCTTCATATCCTTCTAGGAGTGGATGCTGCCTCGTGGCAGGCCCTATATCCATTTGCGCGCCCCATCCTTCATCGTGAGCGAAAGATATCGGCACAAGATCATCTCCATGTTGTTCTGGATGGACATAATAGTTGTGTAATTCTGCAACTAGTTGGCCGAATTGGATTTGCCTTCTGTCCCGTGGATTCTTGAATTTTTGTGGGAACCTTTCACACATCAGCTCAGCAGCAAAGGAGTTTGGGCCAATTGTGGAGCCACGACAATCATCGAGGACTTACCTAACACTTCATGAGCCCGTGCTGCCCGCCTCACAATTGGCGGTGAGCGTGTTTTGTAGATTGGAAATCGCCCTGGACCATGTCGATCGTGTTTAGTGGTATTTTAAGCATCGAAAACAACAGTGGAATTTTGAACCTCGTGTTAAGAAGGGAAAATAGACAAAGATTCTCATGATGAGATGATTGTTAAATTTAAGACCTTGATTGGTTTATTGTGTTACCATTCTGAAGATTTTCGACTGTTCAAATGTATGCCTTGTTAATTGACACAATGGTTACCCAGGAGAAAGATCGATTGAATCTTCAAAGGTGTATTATAAAATTTGGCATGGCCTTTGTTGTTTCTTGGATATCTTAAGCACAAGTCACCATATATGATAAATATATATCTAAACAATAGGATGCAAAAGCATCAACATAATATTAAGAAATTTCAAACTTTGGAGGACTAACTTCCAAAGCAACTACCCAACATGAATCTACAATACACTAGATCTAATAAGAATGAATGATACAAGTCCAATACATGAAATTCCAATCCATAATAGAATATTACAATCCCAAATTCATATTAAAAACCTTAAAAGAATATTACAACCTGGATCATATATAGAATTTGAGAAAGAAAAAAAATCCTAATCTATCTTAGAATCTTCCTAACCTTCCCATCTACTTAATCTTCTCTTATCTTCTCATCTTTCCTTGCATCTATCAACTCATCATATTATTTTCCTTCTCACCTGCAAGCAACCAACTCAATAATCAGTATGAGCATGAGTATAAGATCATTAGGCAACCGTAGGAAACTACCCAAATGTATGCAATTCAAATTAAAAGGAAAGGCGAGAATAAGAACTCATACACTAGAATATAATAACCCTTCTACATATCACATCTACTTCCTGAAAACCCTATGAACTTTCACTAAAGATACACAACTGAATCTAGTAGAGCATCTGCCCATAGCAATTCTTCCAATGATCATTAGCTAGAACTAAACAACCAATAGCCAAAAAACTTAAACCACCATGTACTAGTACAGTAACCCAAGACTTCATCTTGTTCAAGTGAGAAATCTAAACCTACTGAACTATTTAAAACACTAGCCAACAACAACTGACCAAAGGAAATCTAAATCATCATCAACAACACACACTCTAAATAGAGAGAGATCCGAGAGAGAGAGAGAGTAATCTAGGAAGGAGAAGGCAAGAAGGAAGAACTTGAAGAACAACTATAGGTAGAGGAAGACGAAGGCCTACTCTACAAAGGTTTTAGCTAGATCTTTAGGATAAGAGTGGAATATTAGAGTAGAAGTAATAGTAGAGAAATAGAATTAGGAAGAGAGGAGAGTGGGGGATTAGTATTTTAGCAAGTAGAATCTGGACAACAACTAGATACTATCTAGAGACACACCACTAGCACATCTACACACTCCATATCTATCCAAAATTTATTCCTAGATCATATATTTGATCTAGAAGAGATCCTATACTATCATATGATCTTGTGATCATCAAGATCATCAAGAACACTTTAATAACACTTAAGAACAATTAACAATAACAAAAACACACACCAAAAAGTAAATAACAGTCATCAAAATTAACTAAGAACATCTAGGAATTGATATACGAGGTTGCTAATAAATCAACTAATACAACACCTGCACTTGATTGAAACAAAAGTGTGTGGATTATATACATTGTATGACCAATGTGCTTGTAGGCAATTTCTATTTCTTATAAACTAAAGAAAATCTAGGAATTTCTTTTACCAGATTACTAATTAGAAAGAACACCTATTTGTACAAGTGGATGCTTGGATGAGTAATAATACAAATAGGAGTATCTGCTCCACTTACATGAGCACCCACACATGACTATAGTAATTTGGCCAGTAAAGCTAAATGATCAGGAGATCACGCTCCAATCACTGATCCTAACATATCTTAACACACCAAACTAAATACCAAACCACCATAGGAGATTCTCCTTCTCATCAATTGGGATGACCAAGGACATAACCACAACTAGGTTAGTCTGTTTTAACTAGTATGGCCTGACTGGGTCGACCCACCTGTTAGGGGCATTTATGGACATTTTCTAAATATATATTTGGAACCCTTAAAAAATAAAATCTAAAGCCAAAACTAATTATAAAAATAAAATAAAATACCTTTAGAAATATAAAATTATGAGTAATCCAAATAGGTTTTTAGATTTTCTTGGAAAAAACTTTTGCTTGAAAAATTGTTTGAGGCATTAAAGTGCCTAAATAAATAATACATTAAAATTCCCAAAAATATTTAATACACACTAAAAATATTAAAATTGGGAATTTTAGAAGATTATAAATACTCCAAACAATCATATAAAAATAAATGAAATTATAAATGGAATATGAATTAAAGAAAAACAATGGGAATTATATAAGAAAGATGAAAAATAGATATGAAATAATTGAGAATTCAATTTCAAATTATATAACACCTTCATAAAATCCTAAATTGTTAAAAAGATGAAAAATAGATATGAAATAATTGAGAATTCAATTGCAAATTATATAACACCTTTATAAAATCCTAAATTGTTACAAAACTATTCTAAGACATTTTCCACCTAATATTAAGAATTTTAGTGAATCTTCCAATTTACTTTAAAAGACTTATAAAGTAAATCATGTCTTATTCACTTAATAAAAAGAAAACCCCTTAAAAACCCTAGAATACATTTCTAAAATCAAATGAAAAGAGAAAATAATTAAATTTAACAAACCTTCTTAAAACCATAATAAAACTCCCAATTTGCAAAATCCACAATTCAAACAACACTTAAAAAAACACTTAAAACCAAATCAAATTGTTTGACCTAGAGTGCATATTCACATTTTAAATTTTGTGTAAATAATCTTTATGAATGGATCTTGAACAAGTGATCGCAATAGAATAAGGAATTGATTTACTTGATTGAAATATTGTCTTGGTTTGAATTGAAGTTGTGTGAATGCCATCTAAATGGATTTGTTACTCCATTCACCCAAATTCTCCACTTAACAATTTTCACCATTGATCACACCTTGATAATGGTATTACCCTAAGAATGTGCCATCAAGAACATGATCCCAAGAAAAACTAGTATAATCCATCACACTTACTCCAAATTAATCAAGTTACCATCAATTGATAACATTATCCTCTTAAAGGATTAATCCAATACATTTCACAGATCTATATATCTTATACCTAAGGTATATATGTGACTCTACACCATCAACACACTACACTTCTTACTTGTTATCCAAGTGTACCCCTATAGTTGTGTAAATGATGAGTCTATTTTTGAAGCATATTTATCTTATATTTTTTCATAAGTAGATCTAGGATTATGGTATTTTATGGTGCTCACGCACACCTTTTACCCTTGTTTCAACAGGATCCTGAATTATTAAGTCTTTTGTGAATATATCAATTGGGACTGTCTTGTTATGTAATAATATGATATTTATAAGTGATATATGTCATTTAAATGATTTTTCAAGTGCATGGGTTAAGAGAGGATGTGAGGAGAAGTTACTAGAGTCTTAACGACATGCGATACATCCGGATCCCACCCGTACTGTCCACCTGTACTACCTGTGAGGATGTCCGCCTTGTCAAAATAGTTTCACCATGCGAAGACACATCTGTGATCAAACATTCATAGACACCTCCAGCCACGAAACACCATGCCATGAAGGTATCTGAAGAAGGAACTTGGAGAAGGGAAATCCTTGCTGCTACACGGATCATCAGAAGATAACACATCATCCCCCTTATCATCAACCGTTGCATCTCCATCAACACCACCATCACATCTCTCATTTATTAGATCTTGTTGTATTTCCCAATACAATTGTGGGTTTGCACTTGATTCTAGTTTTTGCACTTTTAATCCATCCATATGAATATGATGATGTCACTGATTGCCTCCATGTGTGAGTAGTTCCCTTTGTTCTTAGGTAGATGGAGAAACCCTAGAATTATTATGAAATGAACTAAAGATGATATATAACTTTGGTATTTTATCTTTACTTGATCTATGATATTGTGTTATATCTCTCTATCTAGATGGTATGTGAAGTCGACCACATAACATTTACCTTCGGGACTAAAGAAAGGGAACTACCCTTTGGACCTATATGGGAGTATGTCTGGTGTTACTTTGTGACTACAAGCATTGGCTTATAACCTACACAATCAAAAGGGGAATTAAGAGAGATTCACTAAGGTCATAATGATATCCATGGGAAACCCTTAATTGTGGTGGTCTGTAGAAGTGTAGTGGTTATTTAGATATAATCTCATCACATGACTCATAGAAGTGGCTTGCTTACGAGACTTGTTGGTGAATATTTTATTATGGAACTCTCTCAATACATATCATGACGAAAGATATACGTTATCCTAATAATAAGTAATCCTCACATACTAGTGGTGTGTCCTACATCACCGAGAACATTTAAGCCTTATCGAGTTCCAACACCAATCCCAACGCACTTGTTACTTTAATTGCTTTCATTACTTTCTTGCACACAAACACAACACTCTTTACTTGAGATAAAAGAAAACTTAGGAGTTTCCTTACGTAGATAGTGACGAGGGGCATAAAGACCTTAACGCAATAGCTCTCTATGGGTTTGATACTGTTATTTCTAAACTAGCTACAATTGATCTGTGCACTTGTAGTCATCAAGCTATTTTCGGGCACCGTTGCCGAAGAGCTAAGAACTTTTGGTCTTTGTTCTTAGTTTCTAATCTATTAATTGTTTTACTAAAGTTGTTTACTAGTTTCAGGTGAACACCATGACTTCACTTGGGCTGATGAATCAACTTGATGCAACCAAGTACCTTGGGAAGTTTAATAGAGGATTTAGTAATGAATTCCCGAGGGGAAGCAAGCAATAATATGAGGTTAACCCTCGTTTCATTGCTATTATTCATGAGAAAACTTTTGAAGGAGATGATCCTGATGAGGATCATTATGCTCATTTAATGCATTTTACTGAGTTATGTTGGACACTTAAATTGAAAGGCTATTCTGATCATGAATTAAAGCTTAAATTATTTAGCCAACCTCTAACCAATATTGCTCTAGCTTGGTATAGAAATTGCCCTATAGAGAAAATTGACACTTGGGAAAAGCTTAAAGGAGAATTTATATTTTAATTTTTTCCTAGAGTAAAGACGACTAAGGTAAGAAGGTCGATCACGAACTTCAAGAATCACACAGGATAAGGTTTGGTAAGAGATTTTAAAAGGTATAAATCTGTTTTTAATAGATGTCCCCACCATGATTTACCTTAATGGTATGTGTTACACATTTTCTATGGGGGACTTAATCAAGAAATAAAGAATGAACTTGACTCAAATTCCGGAGGTTCATTTATGGAAGTAACTATAACTAAAGCTTGGGAAATTTTAGAAATAATTCATCGTAATAGAGAAACTTGGGGATCCAATTTAGGCAGCGAAGGAGGTATAGAAGTTGAATATGATTGTATCAATTCTTACAGGGAATCCGGTAAGGTTAAGGAAACTGCTAATGAACTTCAAATTTATGATGATATTATCTTGCAAATCCTTCAGTCTTTTACAGACCACATTGAAGCTCCGAAGAAAGAATGGCTTCAATATACTCCACCACCTAAGAAAGTTGAAGATGTAGAAATGGAAATTGTGGCCCTGTAGAGCCATCAAGTGAGAAGACATATGGCAGCCCAACAACTTGAAGAATAGCTAGAAGAGGAAAGAATGATCCTCAAAAAAGTGAGAGGAAGAGGCAAAGATAGAAGAAATTGTTCAAGGAAACATGCAGGAGATTGGCCAGGTAACTAAATAAGATATATTTACTATGTATACACATTGCAATATAGTTGAACTGGACACCGGAGCCTCTCAATTTGTTGAAGGGAAGGTAAAAGCCAAAATGTTGGTAAACCTATTCTTCCTTGCACCTTTGGTGAATCTTCTTATTATGGACTTTGTGATACTGGAACAACTGTTAATCTCATCCCTTATAACTTTTACTTAGACATTAAAGACGAACTCAAACCATCTGAATTAGAAAATACTGATATGACAATTACGCTAGTGGATAAAACACTCAGAATTCCCATTAGAATAACTAGAGATGTTCAAATTTGTATTGGACCTTACAAGTGACCTATTGATTTTGTACTTATTGATATGCCTACTGATATTTATTGTCCAATAATTTTTGGAAGAACTTTTCTGAATACCGTAGGAGAAATATTGACTGCAAAAAGGAGAAAGTGTCTCTCAAATTTGGCGAAGATAAAATGAATTTCCATTTTGCTAAATTCCAACACAAGCCAACTTATGAGGAGTTTGAAGAATATGAACAAGAGAAACAAGTGGAAGGAAACATTACTAGTATTTCCACTGTGTTTTATGAAACTCCTAATGATAATCTAGAAAGAAGGTTGGTTGAAAATGACAATCTTCCCAAAGATATAGAGAAAATGGGAATTGATGAATATCTTAACTCTGTCCCTATAGTTGATCCTAAATTGAATCAAGTTCATGAGACACTAGAGAGAAAAGGAAATGAGGAGCTCCGCCTCCTATACTCAAACCCCTTCATAAAGAATTGAAATACAGGTTCCTTGATAGTAGTAACAAATATCATGTTATTGTAAGTTCTCATCTTGTAGAGAAGGAATAGTGAAATTTAATGATAGTTTTAAGGATGCACCGTAAGTCTCTTGGTTATTCTATGGATGAATTAAAAGGGATTAGTCCCTTGATAGCCACTCATAGAATATGTATGGAAGAGGGAGCCCACACGGTTCTAGATTTACAAAGGAGACTTAAACCTCAAATGAAAGAAGAGGTGAGTGTTGGGCCACGTAGAGATAATTTTTTTCCTATGTGGTGATCCCAAGATCTAGCTGAGGTAGTAGGCCACGTGGATTACCACTAGACGCACAATTGCAGAATTGGTGAAGCATGTGGCTTGATGTAGTGCAGTCCTCATGATCCGATCGTCGAAGTGCTAAATGTATAGCACTTCTGCCACACGTATGAGGAGGAGCGCTGGCGGTGGACTGCTAGGTCTGGTACGTCGGCTGGACTGGACTAGAGCTAGGGTTTCCAATGCATGGAATGACCTAACCGTGCCCCTTGGGCGTCTGTACCCCAGTATATATAGGGAGTGAAAGTGGGCTCCACCCACTTGTGGCCCATTCACTAAAAGGCCTATATTAGTCACTATGAGTCTAACTCACTGACTCAGTCCATGTCCGATTCGGGTCTAACCCAAATAGATTTCTGGTTCGGGTCCAACCCAATTTTTCTCCTACTCTTAAGTGTGTGACCCAACAGGATCATGGTGACTCGACACAATTCGAGTCTCACTCGTAATCGATCAGTCGATAGTGGATCCTAGTAGAACATGCCGACTCCAAAGTACCAAAGAGTCATGACGACATACCTTCCAATGCGACTTTCGTCCAAGTCCCTTTTGCCTCACAATATACCTTGTCGAACTATAGGTGAATAATCGTCATACCTGAAATAGTCTGACTCTCTTCTCGATCTGAGATAAGTGAATCATCTGGCTTACTCTTAGTCGATCGCCTCGGTTAACACTTAACCGAGTCGTGCATGGCCATGCTTTCTGAATCATATCTTCCGTGAGGGCCCAGAGAATATCTGTGACATCCCAATTGCTGCAACCCTGATTAGTTGTCCAGAATGCAAAAATCAGGGGGAACAAAAACTTTTTCTTGTTCATTGGTGCAGTGTTTGCTTGTTATTTGTTTGTTCTTGTGCATGTGAGTGTATGCCATATGATACTCCTTACCTCACAATCAGTTGACAAAAGCTATCTAACAAAACTATCCTGGCTCATTTTACATATTCTCAAATGTTCTAGCATTTCAAAAATGAGCCAAGATGCTTGTGTAACCAAAACTAGTTTAGTAGCTTCCATTGGCAAAACTATGGAGAGCTATAAACTCCTTATGTTTTCAAGATAGAACCTTCAACTACTCTTACCTCTAGGATCTTCAAAACCTTTTTGTAAGCTTTTGAATTATACTCTTGGTAGAGATACCAAGGACTCTCATCTTATTCAAAATCCAACCTCTTTAAATGCCTCAACCTTACCTCAAGCTAAGCTTGATGGTAACCCCAGTAGTAGGTCTGCTTAGGTTATAAGATGAATTGCCTTGATCTGCTGCTTGATTTGTCTGCTTAGGAGATAGTATGAGCTACTCTAGGAGCTCATCACTAGGATCAAGAGGTTTCCAAATCACCACACCCTAAACAAGAGTACAAAGAAGGATCTAATCTTTAGATTCTAGGTGATCATCTAAAACCCCTAACCAGATCAATTTTGAAAATATCCCTTCTAGAAGTTTCCAAGTCAATGAAGACCAATATCAAGCATGGATCCCTTATACTCAATATACACTTCAACATCATCCTCTTGATACTGCTTGGGTACCTTGCAACCCATCAAAAACATCCCCTCTCATGCTCTAGTCAAAAACCCTAAATCTGCCAAATTTGGCCAAGTCTGGAAAACTATTTCCAACATCACCTTTTTGAATGCCTCCCTTTCTCAACCCTTGTGCATTTTTTAAAATGAATCTGAACCATCTTGTTAACCATCTTAAGTACTACCAAGGCCCACTATTGCCCTTGGTTAGATAATCCTCCAACCTACTTGTTCTTGATGGTTTTGCAGGCAAGAAAATAACTATTCCTGCAAATCTAGTCAACATGCCTACTTTGACAGAAGCTCACACCATCATCCAACCTTCTATGGACCAACTATTTGCATGGTTGTGTTCTACTAATATATGTCTATAAATATCTACTTCACTTGTTCCAAGTGGATCTTTGTGCTTATTAAACCCACAAGGTTTCGAAGGCTAGTTGATAATCTGCTTTGGCAAGCTTATTTTATTCAAAGTTTGAAATCAATTCTTGGTGAACTCAAGCAAGATCAAGCTCCAACCTCTATACCATGTTGATGTACATAACTTGGTATATCAATCCATCTATCCCATAGATCAAGCTCCAAGATCCAACATGGTTTTGGTGGTATGAAAACAATCTTACCCTAGATCCTTAATCTCTAGTTTTCACCAAAATCACCTTTGATTCTCAAATCCCAAGGTTGCAAATGCTTGCTACACCTTGTCTACATCATCTACCTTGATCATCAAGATTTATCAAATATTATCCATAATTATTATGGCTCCAAATATATTTAATTCCTTTAATAGACAAAATCTTCAAAACCTCTTCCATAAAGGAAAGTTTGGTTTTTGCCAAAACAATTCTCCAACTTTTGGCTCCATTGAGGTCCATATATCATACTCTATATTCCCACTTCAAAAATAAATATTTTTGAATAACTTTATTATTTCTTTTTGCCCATTTTCTTAAATGGTAGAAATGGAATAGTAATAGTTTTAAATACTTTTAAGCCACAATAAATCTTGGGAAAATTCCCCTAAGTGTGTATTCGAATTTGGGACTACCTCACTTCCAAATACAACAAGGTCCAATGTAAAAATATCAAATGAGCTGCAATACTTCAATTCTGCAGTTTTTGAATAAATGGATTTAAGTCGACTTATAATCTTCTGAAAAATCCCAAAATAAATCCTGGAGATGCATCCTAACCTTACCCATCTACCAGCATCATTATCTCAATTGGAAAATATCAAAAATCAAGAAATAAACCTTGATCATCCCTTATGGTAGATTTGAGCATTTAGCCTTTTTGTATCAAAAACCAAACGCAAACACCACCAATCTTGCAAAGCAATGCACCATAGCACCCAACATTCCTCATTGGTCATGATCACTATAGCAAAGCACTATAGCTCTGCCCTACCCCTTGTCCCTTGTGTTTGGATGGAGAGAAAGAGAGGGGCCCCATATCTTGAAAAATCTTGGGCATTAATGGGCAGCAGCCACACCCCTCCCTCCTGGATCCTCTCCACGACACAACACATCTCTCCACCGCCCCTGAGGCCCAACCCTCGAGCAGCACCCCTCCTCCATGTACAAATGGACCCGATCCATCATAATCCTCTCCCCTCGGTTGATAAGGCCACATGCCACCCCAGCCCCAGCTCCTAGCTCATTTGCCCCCAACCACTCCCACTCACCTCCCCCGAGCTCCCCTTCCTCTCCTCTGCTTTGGTCAAGCGAGAGAGAAGACAAGCTTCTCGGCCTTGGTCAGGATCTAGCCGTAAGACCTCTCTTCCACTCCCCTTTCCCCTGTATGTCGTTGTACTGAGACCCTCTCGTCCCCCTCTATCTAACCCTGTTTCTCTACTCGACATTCATGCACCACAGGTGCCAGCTCCGGCGAGTACCAACGCAAGCCCCGATGGCGTGGAGTGCATGCGACATGTTCCAACGATAGAACCACCTCCGCCGCCCCTCTCTAGAGTTGCAGTCGTCTTCCACATCATCTCTACGCTCAAGTGGGACGCCTCGCCGAGCTCCAGTGAAGCTCCCTCGATCGCCTTCACTCGAGGCACCTCCTAGGGCCAAATCCTTCACTTCCGCCCATCATCGTGATCCCTGTGCGACGCCGCATCTCCCCCGCCACCTCTCGATCGCCGTCGAGCCTCAGGTACATCGTCCGCATCTTCTCCGGTGGAGCTAGGGTTCAGCGCCGTGCCGCTCGTTTTCAGTGGAGAAGAAGGCCGAGAGCCGTGCGATCCGACTTAATCGGATGGCCACAAACCGCCAGTACCCCTTAGCCCTGCCACACTCACCGACAGCCGGGCCCTGCCCCACAGTTTCAAACCACAGCCTCCCGCATGAGGCACAGCCCAGGTGGGCCGATTCCCCCTGCGCGGCCCATTTTCCTTCTAGATCTGGCCCCTGACCTATTTCCCCTTTATTCTTTTGTCTAGATACAGAAATTTGGCCTTTAGTTTAAATCAAAATGAAATTGAAAAATGACCCGAGCCACCTAGATAAAATGTTGTACTTGCACATACTTGTTTTCTCAAACATGCAGTGACAAAATCCCACCAAAATATTACAAGTAATTTCCCTGAGAATTTATCTCTTAACATGTACCTTTTTTCACTAAATAAATTCCACAGTGATTTGTACATAACCAAATGGAATGAATCAAATTTACTCTGATAGGTATTTGAAATACCCATCTGGGGGAATTCATCTCATGCCAAGTTGAACGATAGTTTGACTACAGGAAAAATAATAATAACAGCCTATTTTTGTCTTTAAGAAATTCTCCAGGTCAAACCAAAATGGATATTTACCTTATTCCAACTCCCAGAGAAGTGGTACCCCTATACCTATCTAAAACCAAGAGATAAGGATTTATTGACCCTTTGTTGAATTTTAGTGATTTAAATACTTCTGCAGGTGGTATTATCACTAGATAAATCATCATAGTAGTTCCACAACTCCAAAAAGGGTGATTCCAATTTCTACAGAAAGGTACTCTAAATGACTACCATGTGTCCTTGGAATCAAATCAAAAGCTTCTGTAGAATTAATCTAGTGAAAAAGATAAAACTGCTCCAGAACTTCCTTTGGGAATTTCCTGAGGGCATTCTGGAAATTATTTTGGAGTGATTACAACTCTCAGCTATTCAGTACATAAAACCCTACCGATCAGCCAAGGAAATAATTTGGAGCTCCAGAACTTTTCTGGTGAATTATCTCCTAAAACTAGAGCTTTTATCACTAGAATATTCATAATAAATTAAAGAAAAGTGATAAAATAGTGAAACCACTTTTGTTGGTTCCATTTTATCAAATCCTATCTGTTGGTATCATTTTTACACAATGGTATCATACAAAATATGTCCTGTCCAAAACCCCTCTTAGGTAATTCCTCGGCTATAAATCCTAAGGGATTTTTCTTCCAGGTTTCCAAGACAAGGCCAATCTTATTAAATCCCTTCTTCCTAAGACCTACTGATTTGTAAACTTGTATTGTCCATTGCTTGCTGTATGTATTGATGCTTGTATGCCTTGTTTTGATTGAGGTCTTTCTTCTTTGCATGTATACTCGATGACGACGATAGTTGCGCTTGTATTGACGCCGAGAAGAAGAGATCTTATTATTATTGGTATTGGTATTCTTGGTTATCTAAAGATGAAGTCCAGGGACATATTGCCATATTGCTGATCATCAGGCAAGCCACCTTATTGCTCATAATCCTTGTCCTACTGCTTTACTTATGCATGTTTTATCTACTATTTATTAAAACTGCATTGTTTTACTATATGTTGATGTATATATGGTTGTGGTTTGGCTCCTCCGAACTATTACACTTTTGTACTATTAAGTACAACCCCCTTGATGACACCTACTTGTCCCTAGTGTGGTAGATGGTGTAATACACCATACCCTTTGGAGACCCCATTTTTGCCGAAGCAAAGCTAGAGGATGGGAAGACCTCGGAAAAAGTTTTACCAAATGTTTTATGATAAAACCTTGGAGAGGTGGGACCTCCCAAGAGATGTTGAGAAAAAAAAGGTTTTGTTTTACAAAATGCTGAAGGAAAGATGGGGGAAAAAGGTTTACAAAAATGCACCCGGTTCTTTGCAGTTTTGGTAGAACAATTAACCCGTGCAACCACATTACTCTGGAATGGGACAGGGCTGGATTTGATGTTTGTCTATTCTGGTATAAGCTGCCTCGCAACTACTATAGGGGATCGTGATCCCCGGAGGCTGGCCCTTCTCCCTTAAAGGTCCATGTGGGACATCGACCTGGAGAAGGAACGAACTGTCTGCGGGCATCCATGTGTTATTATGAGCCCCTCATTGAAAGCGCCCACTGTGTAAAGTGTAAAATGCGCTCCGGTTGGTCCTCGGTACCCCACGTCCCGATTTTGAGGGGAGTAACACTCATAGGGTAGGCACTTATATTGGAGTGGGCATCAGGAGAGTCTTGATCTGTTACTCGACCCACGATCGGTGTAGATCAGGGTAGTGTACCCGGATGGTGTGGGTAAAGTGTGTAACCTCTGCAGAGTGTAAATCTATTCGAATAGCTGTGTCCACGGTCATGGACGGTTGCTATAGAGCGGTGCTGGTTTTGTTTTCAAAAAGGATTTTAGAAAAGAAATGGCTTTCTAAATGTTTTGACCATGGGGTGGTCGTAACGGAGAAAGGTTTTGACCATGGGATGGTCGGAAGGAGGAGAAAGGAGTTTAGTCGTGGGACAACCTGAAGACGGGAACAAATGGGCACCCCAATCCTAGTGTTTACAAAACTTTTCAAAAGCTTTCCAAATTGGTTTACAAAAGTTTTCAACAAAGATATGTAGATGCTATATCTACAAGAGAAACTAATTGAGAAAAGAACCTCTCTTGGAGCCCTCGTACTGCCACAGCCCTAATGCATATCCTCTTGTTATTACTGTTACCTTAAGGTGGTTTGCGAGTACATTCAAAGTACTCACTGGCATTGTCCCTGGCTATTAACTTGGTTAGATATCAAGAAGAAGGTGACGCTGGCGACTATGCGAGCTAGGACGTTCTCCCAGTCAGTTTCCTGTAGGTTAAGGCATGGCTCGGGATCTACACTTAATGAAGTTCCGCCGATGTTGATCGATGTAGCCATACTGGCAAATAAGGTATGACATGTATTCGTTATGTATTTGATGTTTACTTTGATACTTGTCGGTTATGTGCCACGACTAACTGATCATGGGATCGTGGTTGTATGCATAACAGGGATTCTCGGAGGATTAATCCAGGGGCCCCACAAACTTGGTATCGGAGCCATCCTGCCTGTAGGAGAACCTTAGCTAGAATGGTCGTTAGACAAGAACCTTATTTTGAAGACCTCGGCTTTCGAAAACTAGTTTCTCAGTGAGTTTCAAAAAGTTCTACTTCTTCTCTTACCCTAAGTAAATGCTTTCAAAAATGGTTTCCTCTATCCCTCGTCCAAACTTCAAACCTACGGATTTTAAATAACTAGGATCTAGAACCCAATGAGGACAATGAGAACAAGATGAAGACAAGCAACTACCAGCAAACACAAGGAGACTACAATATCGCTCTATCAGCGGAATCCTCACAATCAGAAGAAATCGGGTGTTGCACTATCCAGAAATGTCCAAGATACGATGAAGACTTCATCTGCAAGATAGTGACTCCGACCTGAAGAAAGACGATTTCTAGGGTCAATATTCCTAAGAATAGGATTCCCCTACATCGCGAGTAGTTAACTCCTTGGTCCCTAGAATTGACCGTGTTTGCTTAAGTGCCTCCTGTGTTGCTTGATGTGTGTTGTTTGTCGAGGACATTACGATCCCCTCGCTCTGCTCGCCTTGTTTGTATGTTCTGGTTTGCTTTGACCTCTTTAAAAATGTGACTCGAGGAGCGATAACCCACCTAGTAACCCAGGAAACCCCTGTGTTAGCTGTCGGTAATGGGACCCAGACTAACCTCAAGAGTACATCAGAGGAGAAGCATCGCAAGAACTAGGAGTTCGACATCGTCAAGTCAGAATCAACTCGAAGATTTCACCTCAGCAGGATGGCATACCTCGTCAAACTCACCTTGCAAGACTCGTCAATAGCACCACACTCCCTTGTTCCTCAGTCTACTACAGCAAGAATTCCGTTGGAGCTGGAAGTCGATCACCGAAGGATCCTCAATATCCACAAGAAACCACCTGATAAGTCAACCAAGACAAAAAGTGAAGACCTAACCACACTAACCTTTAGTGTATTAGAACTTTTGACCGCCTCAGGAGGCTAACTAATATAGTCGACCCTACCCAAACTAACGGAATGATCCTCCCTAGAGGGTCAAAACCACCCCTGAAGATAGATGTTTAGGAAGCATGAAGACAATGAGTCCACTCCGCCATCAAGCAGAAGCAACGCAAGAAATGCCAATGAAGGCCGCTTACCCGACACTAACTGCTTCAACCCTGACTAACTACTAGCAAGAAGAGTCGTAAACTGCTAATTTACTGTGAGATAAACCCTTAAAGGCTGCGTTAGAAAACCACCCCACCAAGGTTGATAAACTAGGGCATAGCTCGAAGACCTCAGCTTACGATTCAGGTAGGATATATCCTTCTGCTAACAGCAAGTCAGCCTTCCAAGACAGAAGATCCAAACCCTTCTCGATGAACCCTAGCGAAGCTCTAAGTTGGATAGACTACGTATTTCCACTCAATCTCAAAATGACTGTCTACCGGTAGATACTTCAGAAAAGATCCCCAGATTTGACGTCTTTTCACCAAGTAGCAACACACGGTTCATCAGAGGAGAAACGAACTGATGATTCTACGAAATCCCTTCACTACTCCAACTGAAGACCACCCTAAGGAACCGTAGATTCACTAACCCCATTAGTTCTAAACAGTTTGGATGATCTGCTAATTCAACTACTTCGATAGGCTTAGTACGAATAAAAATAGTATATAAGCCTCATAACACCTAGTTTGCAGACGTCATCGGAAGGTTTCAACTCCGGGTAGAAGATTGTGATATCCACATAACATCATCTGACGACTCCAAGAAGGAAGGACTGCGATAACTCCGAGCCACCCTAGTTTAAACCTAAGGGGGAAAGACTGCGTCTTTCCCACAAAAATAGAGTAACTCTTCGCCAAAAGCAAACTCAAGAGTTTCGACCCCAACGTCGTTAATAGGATACGTTCCAACCCTAAGGAAGAGCTGTGAATCCTTAGACAGAGGTACTCCTAGCTGTAGATTCTATCCTTCGACGAGTACTCCATGAAGTTCAGGATCGAGATAGTCTGCACAGTCTAAGCCCTCGAGATATAGAGTCCGGAAGGAAAAGAAGGTCATCCCTTGTAATCAGGACTGGACTCTGCTCAACTCTCTGTGCATCCTGGAAGACTAAAGCTCAACTTCATCGATGTAGTAACCACTTCCAAGGACGGGTACCGTAAGATAGCACGCTTGAAACTAGTAGCGCTAACCTTGACTCGAAATCCCCTAACCCTACTCTCCTAAATCTCGGGACAAGATTCTTTTAAGGGGGAAAGGTCTGTAACATCCCAATTTCTGCAACCCTGATTAGTTGTCCAGAATGCAAAAATCAGGGGGAACAAAAACTTTTTCTTGTTCATTGGTGCAGTGTTTGCTTGTTGTTTGTTTGTGCTTGTGCATGTGAGTGTATGCCATGTGATACTCCTTACCTCACCATTAGTTGACAAAAGCTATCTAACAAAACTATCCTGGCTCATTTTACATATTCTCAAATGTTCTGGCATTTCAAAACATGAGCCAAGATGCTAGTGTAACCAAAACTAGTTTAGTAGCTTCCATTGGCAAAACTATGGAGAGCTATAAACTCCTTATGTTTTCAAGATAGAACCTTCGACTACTCTTACCTCTAGGATCTTCAAAACCTTTTTGTAAGCTTTTGAATTCTAATCTTGGTAGAGATACCAAGGACTCTCATATTATTCAAAATCCAACCTCTTAAAATGCCTCAACCTTACCTCAAGCTAAGCTTGATGGTAACCCCAGTAGTAGGTCTGCTTAGGTTATAAAATGAATTGCCTTGATCTGCTGCTTGATTTGTCTGCTTAGGAGATAGTATGAGCTACTCTAGGAGCTCATCACTAGGATCAAGAGGTTTCCACCACACCCTAAACAAGAGTACAAAGAAGGATCTAATCTTTAGATTCTAGGTGATCATCTAAAACCCCTAACTAGATCAATTCTGAAAATATCCCTTCTAGAAGTTTCCAAGTCAATGAAGACCAATATCAAGCATGGATCCCTTATACTCAATATACACTTCAACATCATCCTCTTGATACTGCTTGGGTACCTTGCAACCCATCCAAAACATCCCCTCTCATGCTCTAGTCAAAAACCCTAAATCTGCCAAATTTGGCCAAGTCTGGAAAACTATTTCCAACATCACCTTTTTGAATGCCTCCCTTTCTCAACCCTTGTGCATTTTTTAAAATGCATCTGAACCATCTTGTTAACCATCCTAAGGACTACCAAGGACGACTCTTGCCCTTGGTTAGATCATCCTCCAACCTACTTGTTCTTGATGGTTTTGCAGGCAAGAAAATAACTATTCCTACAAATCTAGTAAACATGTCTACTTTGACAGAAGCTCACACCATCATCCAACCTTCTATGGACCAAATCTTTGCATGGTTGTGTTCTACTCATATAGGTATATCAATATCTACTTCACTTGTTCCAAGTGGATCTTTGTGCTTCTTAAACCCACAAGGTTTTGAAGGCTAGTTGATAATCTGCTTTGGCAAGCTTATTTTATTCAAAGTTTGAAATCAATTCTTGGTGAACTCAAGCAAGATCAAGCTCAAAACTATATAATATGTTGATGTACATAACTTGGTCTATCCATATATCTATCCTATGCCCCAAGGGGAGATCTGAGCTCCAAGATCCAACAAGGTTTTGGTGGTATGAAAACAATCTTACCCTAGATCCTTAATCTCTAGTTTTCACCAAAATCACCTTTGATTCTCAAATCCCAAGGTTGCAAATTCTTGCTACACCTTGTCTACATCATCTACCTTGATCATCAAGATTTATCAAATATTATCCATAATTATTATGGCTCCAAATCTATTTAATTCCTTTAATTGACAAAATCTTCAAAACCTCTTCCATAAAGGAAAGTTTGGTTTTTGCCAAAACAATTCTCCAAATTTTGGCTCCATTGAGGTCCATATATCATACTCTATATTCCCACTTCAAAAATAAATATTTTTTAATAACTTTGTTATTTCTTTTTGCCCATTTTCTTAAAGGCAGAAATGGAATAGTAATTATTTTTAATACTTTTAAGCCATAATAAATCTTGGGAAAATTCCCCTAAGTGTGTATTCACATTTGGGACTAGCTCACATCCAAATCCAACAATGTACAATGTAAAAATATCAAATGAGGTCCAATACTTCAATTCTGCAGTTTTTGAATAAATGGATTTAAGTGGACTTATAATCTTCTGAAAAATCCCAAATAAAACCTGGAGATGCATCCTAACCTTACCCATCTACCAAAATCATTATCTCAATTAGTCAAGATAAAAAATCAAGAAATAAACCTTGATCATCCCTTATGGCAGATTTGAGTATTTAGCCTTTTTGTATCAAAAACCAAACCCAAACACCACCAATCTTGCAAAGCAATGCACCATAGCACCCAGCACTCCTCTCTGGTCATGATCACTGTAGCAAAGCACTGTAGCTCTGCCCTACCCCTTGGCCCTTGTGTTTGGATGGAGAGAAAGAGAGGGGCCCCATATCTTGAAAAATCTTGGGCATTAATGGGCAGCAGCCCCACCCCTCCCTCCTAGATCCTCTCCACGACACATCACACATCTCCACCGCCCCTGAGGCCCAACCCTCGAGCAGCACCCCTCCTCCATGTACAACTGGACCCGGTCCATCATAATCCTCTCCCCTCAGATGATAAGGCCACAAGCCACCCCAGCCCCCAGCTCCTGGCTCATTTGCCCCCAATGTTGGGAGGATACCCCTGGGTAGGGTCACGCCGGGGTATAACGACCGAGTTAGCCGAGGGTCGGCAAGGCTAAAGCGGATGCTGGCCGAGTCACCTCAAGGCAGGCCGAATCACGGGGTAACCCGGACCAGGGGCGTCCACCTAACTAGGTCTCAACCGACTTAAGCCGTAAGTCGGAATGGCGTATTTAATTCGTATGCAGGAACGGGTGTGGCCGGATCAACTATGATTCGGGTCATATCTAGCTTCTAGGAGAAGGAAGGAATCTCGCTGGTCAAAAGAAGCCCCGGTACGCACTGCATGAGCGAAGCGAAAGAGGGCAGGACTACCGAGGCGTGGCCGACAGACGTGACGACGCCCATGTCGGCTGACGCAGGCGCCGTAGAGGCTCATGTAGCCTCTGCATGGGTGACGCAGGGGAAAAGTACCCCGGTCGGTTTGCTATTTTGGGAGGAGGCATAATATGCCTCCACGTATGCCCTAAGTGGAGACCTAGCCACTCCTATATAAGGAGGGCTAGGGCCTCTGTAGAAGGGGTTCCTCTATTCTGAAAGGTTCTAGGTTCTAAGGATCTTGTACGGGTTAACTGTGGGTGAGAGTAAGAGAGCTCCTTGTTCCTCCTCTCGCCAATACAGCTCTAGGAGCACTTGTAATCTGTGAACTGAATTGAATACAAAGCTTCTGTGTGGAGAATCACCTCACTATCTCTCCCTGGATTCCCCTAGTGCTATTAGTCCCCACCTTTAGCCTATCCATGGCATCTGCCGTGACACCACCATGACAGTTGGCGCCCACCGTGGGGCTAGCGGTGCTAGCAGGGGTGAAGATCCGGACGGGAAACCTCATCGGCACCGGCGAACGCATCGTCTCCGGGCTCGTTCGGCGCTTTGGAGCACTGGACTTCGTCATCGACAACGCTGGCTGCTTCGGCACGCGCCCACTTCCGCGCAATGGCCTCTTCGTCAAGCTTGGTGTGCACAAGGTCTACGTTGCTGTGGACGTATCGTGTGTTCATCTGCGGCACATCGTCGAGACAGGGGAGCCACCCCTTAGCGTGGTTCATGGGGCGCGTATCACTCGCTCCCCGGACCGTGCCGAGGTGATGATGACTGCACCAGGTGCAGGCGCAAGCAAGGATCCGGCACCGGATCCGGAGGTAACACCTAAGGCACCAAGGAAAGGTAGAGGACCTCCACTAGAGAGGCCTGAGAATGTACTGAGGGAAGCTATGGATAGCTTGGCAAACCCGGTAGCAGCAGTGGTAGATCCGGCTCAGGCATAGGCCGAGCTAGAGGAAACTAGGCAGAAAATTCTAGAGGGAGCGAAAAAGATTGCTGCGGCTCAGTAGTCGTTGAACATGACGCTGCGTGAGTACGCAAAGGCAAATAAAGTAGATGCTATAAAGTTAAGGGGAGAAATATCATGAGTGAAATGAACAAAGAAGGTAATACTCGGATTGAGGAGTCAGAAAACTGTTTGTTCGTGGGGCTGCCAAAGTACAGTACCCCGACAAAAAACCTCAGAGCAGCGGATGCAGCTGCATCCGAGCTAGAGGGTCTAACGGGTGAAGCCCGTCAGAGACAACGAGATCTGGTCAATGAGTTGGTTCGGATCGCGAACAGGCAAAATGAGGAACTGCTCAGGGCAAACCCGGAGAGAGCTGGGGCCTCCAAGATCGTTCATTCGGCGGTGGGTAACCCGGAGAAATCCGCTAGAGCCGCATCGTCTCCTCATGGTGGTCCAAGGAGAGAGGAGGTAGTAACCTCGGCCAGGAGAAACAAGCAGATTGTTCCGTATGACCCGACAAGGGCAGGGAAGGCAAAAGAGGTACAAAGAAATGACGATCGACGGAGTGTAAGACGAGGTGAAGCTGGCCGAGGTAACTGTGACCAAGGCAATGCCGGTCAAGGAAACACTGTTAACGGCAATGCCGGATAGCGCAACTCTGCAGGACAACCGCAGCAGCGGAATATACCCTAAAGGCAAGAGCAAAGTGCCGGCCAAGGTATGCAACAGAGAGACGCGCCACGAGAGCGAGACTGGTATAACGATGGAGATTCGGAAAAGGTGAATGCAGGATACCCAAGGCCGGACTATCATGTGATAGGGTCAAGATTGGGAAGCAGGGATTTGATGCCGGATGATGCCAGGTTGAAACTGGATCGACTGTATAGGTCGGAGCAGATTGAAAGTCAAGGTCCTCCGGGTCCTGCGTGTTTTGGACCCTGGATCATGAAAGAGCCACCGATACCTAACTTCTAGTTACCCAGAGGCACGAAGACGTATGCCGGCAGCACTAAGCCAGAGGATTGGTTGATAAATTATGCTACAACTGTGAAAATTGCTACAGGTAACTTGCGATGGGCTGTGAGATACGTACCCCAGATGTTGGAGGGGCCAGCAAGGGTGTGGTTGAACAATTTTCCGCCCGGAAGTATTAACTGCTGGATCGATTTTGAGGAAATGTTCATCAACAATTTCTCGAGTACGTATCAGAGGCCAAATAGGCCACGAACCCTAGCTATGTGCAAGCAAAGACCGAATGAGACAGACCGGGAGTTCTTGACCCGGTGGTGTACTGTGAGAAACTCATGTGAGGGCGTGATAGAGTCACAGGCCATAGCGTGGTTTGCGCAAGGATGCAAATATGCAAGCGAGCTGTGGCAAAAGTTGCAAAGGAAAATGCCAACTATGTTGGCAGAGATGATCCGGATTGCTGATTCGTATGCTTTGGGTGATCCGACTCAACCTAGGCTCGTGTCCAACGAGTCGAATGAGGAGTACTACCAGAGAGATGGAGCCGGATCATCCCGGAGGAATGATTACAGAGGTAAAAGGAGAGATGATAGACCGGATCACCGGTACAGTTCGCAACAAGTTGCATCTGTGAGTCAAGATCAGCCAGGAACAGGGAGCAATCAGCGTCAGAAAACTGGAGGGCAACAATGGGCGCCAAGGAATGATGGCAAGAAAACTTGGATGCCAGAATAGAAGAAACAGTGGCAAGAAAAGAAGGACTGTCCGAGGTATACTTACGAGTCGATGTTGGATCAGCCGTGTAAGTTTCACACGCCAAATCCGAGTAACCCAGCGGGTCATACAACGAGGCAATGTGAGTGGATGCGTAAGATAGAACAAGGTGGTTCGGGGAATGCTCAGGCACCCCGGAATGATCAACCTCGGCAGGAGTTACCTCGGCAGCAATTGCTCTCCGGAGCGAACACGCAACAGCTAATGTTGCCTCCCCCTCCGCCGAGGTATGATAACCATGAGAGAAGGGATGCAGTGCATCAAGTAGAAAACCAGCATCAGCCGGATCAGAGGTACCCCGGAAATGAGGGGAGGAATGAGTATAGGGAGCATCATCAGAGTAACTTGCGTATTTACCACCGAGGAAACAGATAGGAAGATCTTACAACACCGACATATGGAGGTCAATGCGGTAATGCCAGCAGTGACGAGGTATATGCCTTGGTCGGACCAAGCAATTACTTGGAACGTCAAAGATCATCCCAAGCTTATGCCGAGTCCTGGTTCGTATGCATTAGTGCTGGACCCGACATTCATTGGGCCTAACATCAATGTGAGGTTCTCCAAGGTACTGATTGACAATGGCAGTAGCATTAACATCATGTATGCGGATACAATGCGCAAGTTGGGTATCTCGGAGAACATGCTCTAGGCTACAAGGACAACTTTCCATGGTATTGTACCAAGCATTTCTTGTGATCCCATAGGCAAAGTCCAGGTTGACGTGTTATTCGGCACGAGAGATAATTGCCGAACTGAGAATCTGGAGTTCGAAGTGGTGAACTTGGAAAGTGCGTATCACGCGTTACTTGGAAGACCAGCATTGAACAAGTTCATGGCAAGCTGCCACATCAGTTATCTGAAGATGAAGTTGCCCGGGCCAAATGGAGTGATTACCATTGCTAGAGATTTCCGACGTTCCATTGAGTGTGCCTCAGCCGGGTCTAACCTAGCCGAGTCACTCATAATTGCGCAAGAGAAAAGAAAAATCCAAGAGGTGGCGGCATTAGCTCAGTCCGCGCAGCAGTATATGCCGGCATTGAGTAACCTGCATGGTAGCATCTCGTTCCAAGCCGCAAAGGATACTAAGAAAGTGCCTGTTGATGATATGTTCCCAGAGCACACCGTAACAATTGGTGCCGGGTTAAATGATAAATAGGAAAGCGAGCTCGTTAACTTCCTCCGTGAGAATCAGGATATTTTTGCTTGGTCTACATAGGACTTGCAAGGTGTTCCAAGGGAGTTGGCCGAGCACTCTTTGAACGTGAGACCCGGAGCAAGGCCGGTGAAGCAACCTCTCCGCCGCTTCGCCAAGGATAGGAGAAAAGTCATTGGAGACGAAGATTTGGAAGTAATCTATCCGGATTGGCTCTCTAATCCGATGCTGGTGGAGAAGAAGAAGGATGACCCGAACGTGGCAGTAGTTTGGCGTATGTGTATCGATTACACGAACTTGAACAAGGAGTGTCCAAAAGATCCATTTCCACTGCCGAGGATAGATCATATCATAGACTCAACTGCGGGATGTGAACTGTTGTCATTCATTGATGCATATTTTGGTTTCCACCAGATACCTCTGAATCCGGATGATCCAATAAAGACCGTGTTTATCACCCCGTATGGGGCTTATTGCTATCGCACCATGCCGTTTGGTTTACGTAATGCAGGTGCAACGTACCAAAGATGTATGCAAAAATGTTTGCACGACCAAATAGGTCAAAATGTACAAGTGTATGTGGATGATGTGGTTATCAAGACCAAGGAAAGCAAAATGCTCCTTGACGACATCAGGCAGACATTCGCGAACTTAAGAAGGTTCCGAATGAAGCTTAACCCGGAAAAATGTACCTTCGGTGTCCCGGCTGGAAAATTACTCAAATTTCTCGTCTCCAGCCGAGGTATCGAAGTTAATCCAACTAAGATCCGGGCCATTGAACGAATGGAGCTGCCGAAGTGTCTTAACGATGTCCAGAAGTTCACTGGGTGCCTGGCATCGTTAAGTCGGTTTGTATGTCGGTTGGGAGAAAAGGCATTGCCTCTCTACCAACTCATGAAAAAGTCGGATAAGTTCATTTGGACGCCACAGGCCGATGAAGCCTTTGCCCACTTAAAGAAGATGTTAGCCACTGCACCAGTATTAGCCTCTCCACTATCAAAGGAGCCAATGTTGCTCTACATAGCCGCAGCCAACCGATTTGTAAGTGCAGTGATTGCGGTAGAGCGCGACGAAGAGGGTAAGTCGGTGCAGAGGCTAGTGTATTACTTGAGCGAGGTATTAGCTGCCTCAAAGCAGAACTACCCACACTTCCAAAAGGTGGCATATGGTGTCTATATGGCAGCTAAGAAGTTAAAGCATTACTTTGAGGAGCACCCCATCAAAGTAATATGTGAAGCTCCCATATCCGAGATAATGAGTAACAAGGATGCAAGTGGTCGAATTGAAAAATGGGCAATCGAACTAGCTCCTTACGCGCCACAATATGACAGAAGAGAAGCAATCAAGTCTCAAGCTGTAGCGTAATTTTTTGTGGATTGGGCCGAGGTACAGTACGAACCACCGCCACCAGATCCGAACTACTGGAGGATGCATTTTGACGGGTCAAAAACAAAAACCGGGCTAGGCGTCGGAGTTGTGCTTACCTCGCCAAAGAAGGACCAGCTGAAATATGTGCTGCAAATCCATTTCGCGGCATCGAACAATGTGCTGAGTATGAAGCACTTGTGCATGGGCTCAAAGTGGCAAAAGAGATTGGGATACGTCAGATACTATGCTTTGGCGACTCGGATTTGGTAATACAGCAAGTGTCGGGGTTGTGGGACGCCCTTGATCCAAACATGGCTCTGTACACATTTCATATGCAGAAGATATCTGGTTACTTTGAGGGGCGTGAATTTCACCATGTACCCCGGGTGGAAAATGAGGTTGCCGACATGCTCTCGAAGCTCGGATCAACCCGACAAGCAATTCCACCGGGTGTAGCATTGGAACACCTCAGAAAACCATCTATCAGGCCGTCCCCAGGAACCGACTCAATATATGGACATTGACATGGGAGGTGGTGCGCGAAACCCGGGGACTGCATCAGCAAACCCGGGGACTGCCTCAGTGAACCCGGGGACTGCCTCGCAGGACCCGGGGACTGCTCAGCGTAATCCAGTTGAAGTTATGCCGGTGGATCAGATGGAAATTGATGAGGATATGTTCCCTGTGCGAGCAATACCAGCTTGTGCACTGCCTATATTTCAATTCCTGAAAGATGGAATGTTACCCACTGAGGAGGTGTTATCTAGGCAAACTCAGAGGAGAGCAAAGGCATACACAATTATCAATTCCGAGCTGTACAAACGGAGTGTGACCAATGTCCTCCAGTGATGCGTTGACCCGGAAGAAGGGCTTGACATCCTCCGAGATATACACCAAGGGGAGTGCGGGCATCATGCCTCATCCCGAGCCTTGGTGGCAAAAGCGTTCCGGCATGGATTCTACTGGCCAAGTGCCTTAGAACAAGCAGAAGATCTGGTGAGAAAATGCAATGGTTGTTAGAGGTATGCTACCAAGACACATATGCCAATTTCGGAACTCAAGACCATACCAATTACATGGCCATTCGCCGTATGGTGCTTAGATATGGTTGGCCCGTTTAAACCAGCAAGGGGAAATATGACTCACATCTTGGTCATGGTGTATAAGTTTACAAAATGGATTGAAGTGAAGCCTATAAGAAAGTGTGATGGAGCTACGGCCGTAACATTTCTCAAAGATATTATCTTGAGATACGGTTGTCCTCACAGTATCATAACTGATAATGGCACAAATTTTGCTGAAGGAAAATTTGCGCGATTCTGCCGGGATAAGAAGATCCGGCTGGACATTGCCTCGGTAGCCCACCCCGCATCGAACGGACAGATGGAAAGATCCAATAGATTAGTGTTATCCGGGATAAAACCCCGGCTCATTGAGCCGCTGCAAAGATCAGCAGGGTGCTGGATAGAAGAACTACCAGCGGTACTGTGGAGTTTAAGAACAACTCCGAATCGATCAACAGGCTATACGCCGTTTTTTCTGGTATATGGGGCAGAAGCTGTATTACCAGCCGACATAGCGCATGATTCACCTAGGGTCACCCAATACACAGAAGCCGAAGTGCAAGAAGCCCGGCAAAATGATGTTGATCTGCTGGAAGAAGCGAGAGAATTGGCATTGTCCAGATCCGCCATATATCAGCAAAATCTCCGATGCTATCATAGCCGGAAAGTAAGCCCCCGAGTCTTTCGGGAAGGCGATCTGGTGCTCCGGTTGGTACAACGTACTGCTGGAATGCATAAATTATCCCCCCATTGGAAGGGCCATTCATTGTGAGCAAAGCATTGCACAATGATTCTTATTATATTATCAATGCAAAGCCACAGGAAAAGAACAAGGCGGACAGGTCCGGCGAGGAATCTAAGCGTCCATGGAACGTAGCCCTACTTTGTCCTTTCTACACTTAGCAGAGAAGTGTATGTATCCGAGTCTTCGCATATGTCGGTATGTATACTGGCAATGAGCTTATCAATGAAATGTTGGCACCTCGGGCAGTAACTCGGGGACTGCCTTAATAATATTTGTTGTCTTTTATTATTTATACGTCAGCTGGAGTAAGTTGTTCTACTTAACTCGGATTAGTAATGTGTGAGCACCAAAAACCCAACTCTTCAACTTGCTGCTGTCCAACAAGAATTGGCTTCATGGCAAGCAAGAGAACAAGTTTGGAATTGCGTAGCACATGAAAAACGACTAAGGAAAAGAACTTAATCGAGCCGACGTTTGTTTTTTGGACTAACCTTGTATTTACTGTCAAATTATTATGCTGAATTATTTCGAGCTAAGCCTAAAAGTTTCTAAGTATTGTTAAAACAATTTTTGAAGCTCGAATTCGTAAGTCATAAAACCGAATCAAGGTAGACAGGAACCGAGCCAGAAAATTGGACGAACAAGAAAATAAAACTCGGGGACTACGCCCAAGTTAATCCGGCATACAAACTTAGTAGCAAATATCACATAAGTACGGGATACAATTCCACCCGGCATACCGGGGATCTGATAAGTTTTCAAGTGTTTTTACTTAAGGAGCAGCAGGAGGAGGAATTTGGCATCATCTTCGCCTTCTTCGATATCCAAGGCATCTTCCTCACCATCCTCGTCCGAACCATATTCAACATTTTCGACCTCTTCGTCACCAGCGGCTTCCAGGAAGCTCGGACCCTCAGTCCATTCATGAATGGGAGCATATTCAATAAGGCTATGGGCGCAAGCCTGGCGCCAAGCTACCCATTCCGGGTCATTGGTCCACTTGGATCCCGTGCGCAGGCGCGTCAGGAGGCTGAGATCGATCTTCTCATACCACGTGAGTATGTGGTGAAGAACGGTCTCAGCTGCAGCACGTCCAGCGGACTCCCTCCAAAGGTCGAGCTGCGTCTCGATCTTCGTCAGCTTTTCATCAAGGATTGCGATTCTATCCGGAGTGTCCTCGCCAGACTAGAACATGTTGAAGACTCGGAGTGAAACGTCGAGGAGATCCTTGCCGTAGTTCTTGATAATTTCCACGCGAGATGACAGGCTGACCAACAGGTCCTCCATGTCATAGGGAATGTTCTCACCGCCAGGAGCGACGAGAGTACCCCTCTCTCGGCGGAAATTGGCAACAGCGGCGCTCGCAATGGGAGTACCCTCTGGAAATTTGCCTAAAAACAGGACAAGAGAAGCAAGTAATGAAAATACATGTGAGGTAACCCGAAGAAATATGCCAGATAAGGAAAAGGAACTTACGTAAAATGTGGCTGTGGATCTGGGTCAATTCATTGATGCAATTATCGTGTCTTTGGCGGAGCTGCACCAGATCAACGTTCGCCGACTCGAGTTTGACATCGGCCTCCTGGAGAAGTTCGCGGTCCTTAGCAATTTGGAGATTGAGGCGCTCGCGCTCTTCGGTGTAGTCCTGGCCAGCCTTTTCAAGCTCGGTTTGGTGCTGCGCCTTCATCTTCTTCATTTCTGCCTTTAGCTTGGCAATATCGTCGTTCTTAGTTCGGAGGAGGGCAAGCTCATCGTCTTTCTTTTTTAGCTCGGCCTGATGCTTCTCTGCTTGTTCGAGAAAATGCAGCATCATGTCAGGCACGGGCACACTATCTTCAAGAGATGCTGAAATAGCGTGTTGACCCGGCAGAGCCAAGGTATGAATGTTTGCCGAGCCAAGAAGAAAAGGATATGGAAAGCAAAGCAGGGTCGGACAAAAGTAGCTTACCCTTAATCTGATCTAGCTTCTTCCTCATGAGCTTGTTCTCAGCCTCCACCCCAGCTGCGAAAACCGAATGACGGGTTAGTTCTATAGAAAAAGATGAAGGAAAACAGAAAAATGTGAAGAAGAGAACTTATCCCTTTTCTCATGCTCAGCAAGATGTGCATTGTGCTTTGCGAGCAACATCTTATGGGTATCCAGTAGACGCTGGAACTCAGCACTCCGGCGGTTGGTGGTCACCTGAAAAGAGTACAAAATTTTGCTTAAACCTTGTGCATATTTGAAGTATACAAGATCCAGGCCAAGTGGAACTTAACCCGGCTCTAGGTGTGTTCATATTCGAAGTGTACAAGATCCGGGCCAAGTGGAACTTAACCAGGCTCTAGGTGTGTGCATATTCAAAGTGTACGAGATCCAGGCCAAGTGGAACTTAACCCGGCTCTAGGTGTGTGCATATTCGAAGTGTACCAGATCTGGGCCAGGTGGAACTTAACCCGGCTCTAGGTGTGTGCATATTCGAAGTGTACAAGATCCAGGCCAAGTGGAACTTAACCCGGCTCTAGGTGTGTGCATATTCGAAGTGTACAAGATCCGGGCCAAGTGGAACTTAATCCGGCTCTAGGTGTGTGCATATTCGAAGTGTACAAGATCCGGGCCAAGTGGAACTTAACCCGGCTCTAGGTGTGTGCATATTCAAAGTGTACAAGATCTGGGTCAAGTGGAACTTAACCCGGCTCTAGGTGTGTGCATATTCGAAGTGTACAAGATCCGGGCCAAGTGGAACTTAACCCGGCTCTAGGTGTGTGCATATTCGAAGTGTGCAAGATCCGGGCCAAGTGGAACTTAACCCGGCTCTAGGTGTGTGCATATTTGAAGTTGTCAGGGAGCTACGTTAGTTTTCTAAGGAGCATCCGGCCGAGTAACAAATTACTCCCCCGGAGGCTCGGGGACTAATGGTTATATCGCTAATATCTATGTCATGGTAAGGAAAAGGTGAAGTAACGTACCTCCATCATCTGGCCCACGAGGTTAATCGCCTTAGCGGTTGTGTTCATCTAAGCAGCGAACTCGGCGGGACCGAACTTTTTCGGGAGATTGTCATTGTAGACGAACTCCGCCTTGTTCCAGTTGTTCATCGTCTTTCTTTTTTAGCTCGGCCTGATGCTGCTCTGCTTGTTCGAGAAAATGCAGCATCATGTCAGGCACGGGCACACTATCTTCAAGAGATGCTGAAATAGCGTGTTGACCCGGCAGAGCCAAGGTATGAATGTTTGCCGAGCCAAGAAGAAAAGGAGATGGAAAGCAAAGCAGGGTCGGACAAAAGTAGCTTACCCTTAATCTGATCCAGCTTCTTCCTCATGAGCTTGTTCTCAGCCTCCACCCCAGCTGCGAAAACCGAATGACGGGTTAGTTCTATAGAAAAAGATGAAGGAAAACAGAAAAATGTGAAGAAGAGAACTTATCCCTTTTCTCATGCTCAGCAAGATGTGCAATGTGCTTTGCGAGCAACATCTTATGGGTATCCAGTAGACGCTGGAACTCAGCACTCCGGCGGTTGGTGGTCACCTGAAAAGAGTACAAAATTTTGCTTAAACCTTGTGCATATTTGAAGTATACAAGATCCAGGCCAAGTGGAACTTAACCCGGCTCTAGGTGTGTTCATATTCGAAGTGTACAAGATCCGGGCCAAGTGGAACTTAACCAGGCTCTAGGTGTGTGCATATTCAAAGTGTACGAGATCCGGGCCAAGTGGAACTTAACCCGGCTCTAGGTGTGTGCATATTCGAAGTGTACCAGATCTGGGCCAGGTGGAACTTAACCCGGCTCTAGGTGTGTGCATATTCGAAGTGTACAAGATCCAGGCCAAGTGGAACTTAACCCGGCTCTAGGTGTGTGCATATTCGAAGTGTACAAGATCCGGGCCAAGTGGAACTTAACCCGGCTCTAGGTGTGTGCATATTCGAAGTGTACAAGATCCGGGCCAAGTGGAACTTAACCCGGCTCTAGGTGTGTGCATATTCAAAGTGTACAAGATCTGGGTCAAGTGGAACTTAACCCGGCTCTAGGTGTGTGCATATTCGAAGTGTACAAGATCCGGGCCAAGTGGAACTTAACCCGGCTCTAGGTGTGTGCATATTCGAAGTGTGCAAGATCCGGGCCAAGTGGAACTTAACCCGGATCTAGGTGTGTGCATATTTGAAGTTGTCAGGGAGCTACGTTAGTTTTCTAAGGAGCATCTGGCCGAGTAACAAATTACTCCCCCGGAGGCTCGGGGACTAATGGTTATATCGCTAATATCTATGTCATGGTAAGGAAAAGGTGAAGTAACGTACCTCCATCATCTGGCCCACGAGGTTAATCGCCTTAGCGATTGTGTTCATCTAAGCAGCGAACTCGGCGGGACCGAACTTTTTCGGGAGATTGTCATTGTAGACGAACTCCGCCTTGTTCCAGTTGTTCATAAACTCAATCAAGGTCGGAGGATATCGCTCACTGCTGAGCATGTGGGGCGCCACCAAGCCCTTCGCATGTGCCTCTCTCCTCTCAACCTGAGCAAGGGCCGGACTGGTGTGCAGAACAAGTTGCTGCGCACTAGCTGGCTCGGCAGGGGCGTCCTTCGGTGCTAGAGCTTTCTAGGAAAGCATGGACGTGAGGGTGCGCTGTCCAGACCCGGTGGATGCTGCCTTGGTGACGTCAGGGGCTTTCTTGCCTTTGGCTTGCTGAGAGGAGGAAGTGGTTAGGGCAGATTTTCCCTTAGGAGCTGCCTGGGTACTTCCTCGCCGAGACTGAGAAGACTCGGACGAGGCGGAGGAGCCTGGCGTTGGTGCCCTTGTTGCTGGAGTTGGTGCTGCTGCTGATGTTCTTGCTGCCGGAGTTGGTGCTGGTGCTAGTGCTAGTGCTGGTGCGGAGGTAGTCTCGGTGGTTGCTCGTTGCGGCAGAGCCGAACTGGTGGATTCCGCTGCCTCGGCTGGGTCCGTCTCCCCACTCCGGGGTTGCCCCCTCTTGACGAGGTGGGCTAGAACCCGGAGCAGCCGCAGAACCCTCTGGAATAGGGCTCAGCGGGCGTGACTCGTCGTCACGAGGGGGAGAAGGGCTAGGTCGGAGCGGTGAAGAGATGCTAGATCCACTCTGGGGAACATCCTCCGTAGCACTGCCAAATCAAATAATGTCAGAAGAGAAACTAAAACAATGCAAGGAAGAATAAGTTGCAGAGGGAAAAGAGGCTTACGCATCCGAGGTCAGGGGCTCCTTGGGTTTCCGAGACCTTCGTGCTGGGGCCTTGCCTGCTGGCTTGGAAGCAGTTTTGTCTCCGGACTTCTTTCGCCTTTTGGAGGGCTGAGAAGGTCCAGAGGAGGAGCTTGATGCAGCTCCACGCCTCTTCTTCGGCGCTGCCGGAACAGGTTCACCCGTGGCAAGGGGAGGGTCCTCGTGGATCTGCCCACCGGGGTTAGCTGATGCCGGAAAAGCATAAGAAAGGGGGATAGCGTCAACAACTTACATCACCTCAATATCCGAGTCATCCTCATCGTCGGGCCAATCTCTAATAGAAGAGATTTTACCGGTGGGTCGCTTGGTCGCGTCGGACATTGGGAGGAACATCTCCTGGTCCGGTTCTTCCTCATCCGAGTTCTCCCGGTCAGGCGCGCATTTGAGGGTAGGGTCGGGGCCATCCACAATTGTCTGTTGAAGGAATTGCTAAAGGAGAAAAAAGACAACGGAGTTAAAAATAAGACGGCAACCGACATAAGATCTAATCTGGAAAAGCTGGTGGCACGAAGTTACCACGGGAGGAAGCCTATCCCGGCAATAATGCTCAATTCCCCACGTCCACTCAGAGGAGAAGTCCTTGTGGGTGGTGAAGAGCGCCTTGACCCGGCGGTAGATTTCGGTGTTGCTAAGCTCAAAGGACGAGGTCCGGTTGGGGTCGTGACCCCAGCTCATGTGGCACACCTTGTGAGTGCGCTTCTGGAGAGGAGAGATCCGGTTGCGAAAAAATGTGATCATGGCGTCCTTGTTGCGCAACCCGAGATGCTTCAGCTCCTTGAACCTTTTGTTGACCTGGTTGGCCAATACTATAGGCTTCTTGGGGACAACGTCCCACAACTCCGGGTTAGGTGGACCCGGAGCATAGGGAAGCAGCCGGATCAATTCTTCAGTGCCCTCGTTTCACACATAAAAGAAAGTTCGAGCCCATCCTTTGCATGAGTCCAGCCCGGTGACTCGGGGGAAAACGGATAGCCTCCAGGGTGAGATGGATGCAGCTCCGAATTGACTGAGCTGCTTGTCCTCCGGATCGAGTTGAATATTCAGAATGACATTACAACGAAGGCCAAAAACCGGATCCATAGCTCCTTCGTGGGCCATAATCTGGCGTAGCCCTCGATCGTAGAGGCAAAAGCAGAAAGAGAGGTGATTGCGTTCGCAGGAAGGTGGTGCGACTGGAGCTCGTATGTGCTTAACCAATCATGGAAGAAATCGCTGACCGGCAAACCAAATCCCCGTTGGAAGTGCGACAGGAACACAACATACTCACCCGGATTGGGTGAGGGGGCGAGTTCGGCGGAGGCGAGGCGCGTGATGACTCCGGCGGGAATGCGTCTGGTGCGGTAGAGCCAGTCCAGGTCGTCTTGGCAAACCCAGGACCCGGCCCACGCACCGCGGTCCGCCGTGGCGGTGTCTTCCTCCATTTCTTGCTCGGCGACCGTGAGCTCCTCCTCTGTCATCTCTAGTTCGTTGCCCTCGCTGTCGCTAGAAGCGGTGGGGGGCAGCGGCCTAGATTGGCAACGACCCGTCGTGGAGGAGGCGCGTAGTGGTGGCGGTGATGCAGAGGCGCGGGAAAGCAGTGTGGCGGCGACACTGCTACTTGGAAGTAGTGGCGGCGGCGCTGTCGCAGGGAAGACGAAGAAGAAGAAGTGCTAGAGGCAGAGGGGCGCAGAAGGTGGAAAAGACCTAAGGGTGCGCCCCTCCCCTATTTAACCACTTCCTCGAGGGGGAAGTGGGATCGTGTCAAACGAGTACGCCGCATGGTGTGGCCGTGTATTGCCCGCGTCGACCAATTAGCAGCAAGCCACACGGAGGGCCACAGGGTGTAACAGATCCCATGACGTGACACACTGATGCGGTTAACGAGGAGGCAGGCCGGACGTGACGTGCGCCACAGTGATAACTGACAAATTACTGCAGCAGTTACTATGCCTGGCCCTTAAAATGAGGCAATCTAATGATTAGCCTCCACGTGGGCTCCCGACCAGCAAGTGAAAACTTGGAATGTGCCACGGGAAAGTAAAACCATGAGGTCTGAGTTAGGGTGGTAACCCTGCCAGCAAGTGAGAGCTTGGAATGTGCCAAGGGAAAGTAAATCCAGAGAATCTGAGACAAGGAGGAAACCCGGAGAAGGAGCACAAAGCTCGGTGGAATTGAACCTGCTGTGGCCTTAGCGGCTAAGGCAGCTAAGACCGCAGCAGCTTCGGGGACTAATGTTGGGGGGATACCCCCGGGTAGGGTCACGCCGGGGTATAAAGGCGAGTTAGCCGAGGGTCGGCAAGGCTAAAGCGGATGCTGGTCGAGTCACCTCAAGGCAGGCCGAATCACGGGGTAACTCGGACCAGGGGGCGTCCACCTAACTAGGTCTCAACCGACTTAAGCCGTAAGTCGGAATGGCGTATTTAATTTGTATGCAGGAACGAGTGTGGCCGGATCAACTATGATCTGGGTCATATCTAGCTTCTAGGAGAAGGAAGGAATCTCGCTGGTCAAAAGAAGCCCCGGTACGCACTGCATGAGCGAAGCGAAAGAGGGCAGGACCACCGAGGCGTGGCCGACAGAGGTGACGACGCCCATGTTGGCTGACGCAGGCGCCGCAGAGGCTCACGTAGCCTCTGCATGGGTGACGCAAGGGAAAAGTACCCCCATCGGTTTGCTATTTTGGGAGGAGGCATATTCCCTGGAATATGCCTCCACGTATGCCCTAAGTGGAGACCTAGCCACTCCTATATAAGGAGGGCTAGGGCCTCTGTAGAAGGGGTTCCTCTATTCTGAAAGGTTCTAGGTTCTAAGGGTCTTATACGGGTTAACTGTGGGTGAGAGTAAGAGAGCTCCTTCTTCCTCCTCTCGCCAATACAGCTCTAGGAGCACTTGTAATCTGTGAACTGAATCGAATACAAAACTTCTGTGTGGGGAATCACCTCACTATCCCTCCCTGGATTCCCCTAGTGCTATTAGTCCCCACCTTTAGCCTATCCATGGCATCTGCCGTGACACCACCACGACACCCAACCACTCCCACTCACCTCCCCCGAGCTCCCCTTCCCCTCCTCTGCTCTGGTCAAGTGAGAGAGAATACAAGCTTCTGGGCCTTAGTCAAGATCTGGCCGTAAGACCTCTCTTCCACTCCCCTTTCCCCTGCATGTCGTTGTACTGAGTCCCTCTCACCCCCCTCTATCTAACCCTGTTTCTCTACTCGATATTCATGCAACACAGGTGCCAGCTTCGATGAGTATCGACGCAAGCCCTGATGGCGTGGAGTGCATGCGACATGTTCCGACGATAGAACCACCTTCGCCGCCCCTCTCCGGAGTCGCAGTCATCTTCCACATCATCCTCGCCACTCCTCTGGCGCTCAAGTGGGCCGCCCGCCGAGCTCCGGTGAAGCTCCCTCGGTCGCCTTTACGTGAGGCACCTCCCAGGGCCAAACCCTTCACTTCCGCCCATCATCGTGATCCCCGCATGACGCCGCGTCTCCCCTGCCACCTCTCGATCACCGTCGAGCCTCAGGTACGTCGTCCGCATCTTCTCTGGTGGAGCTAGGGTTCAGTGTCATGCCACTCGTTTTCAGCGGAGAAGAAGGCCGAGAGCCGTGCGATCTGACTTAATCGGACGGCCACAAACCGCCAGTACCCCTTAGCCCCGCCACACTCACCGACAGACGGGCCCCGCCCTGCAATTTCAAACCACGGCCTCCGACGTGAGGCACAGCCCGGGTGGGTCGATTCCCCCTACGCGGCCCATTTTCCTTCTAGATCTGGCCCCTAACCTATTTCCCCTTTATTCTTTTGTCCAGATCCAGAAATTTTGCCTTTAGTTTAAATCAAAATGAAATTGAAAAATGACCCCGGCCGCCCAGATAAAATGTTGTACTTGCACATACTTGTTTTCTCAAACATGCAGTGACAAAATCCCACCAAAATATTACAAGTATTGTCCCTGGGAATTTATCTCTTAACATGTAACTTTTTCACTAAATAAATTCCAAAGTCATTTTTACATAACAAAATGGAATGAATCAAATTTACTTTGATAGATATTTGAAATACCCATCTGGGGGAATTTGTCTCATGCCATGTTGAGCTATAGTTTGACTGCAGGAAAAATAATAAAAACAGCCTATTTCTGTCTTTAAGAAATTCTCCAGGTCAAACCAAAATGGGTATTGACCTTATTCCAACTCCCAGAGAAGTGGTACCCCTATACCTATCTAAAACTAGGAGATAAGGATTTATTGACCCTCTGTTGAATTTTAGTGATTTAAATACTTCTGCAGGTGGTATTATCACTAGATAAATCATCACAGTAGTTCCACATCTCCAAAAAGGTTGATTCCAATTTCTACAGAAAGGTACTCTAAATGCCTACAATGTTTCCTTGGAATCAAATCAAAAGCTTCTATAGAATTAATCTGGTTAAAAAGAGAAAACTGGTCCAGAACTTCCTTTGGGAATTTCCTGAGGGCATTCTGGAAATTATTTCGGAGTGATTACAACTCTCAGCTATTCAGTACATAAAACCCTACCGAATCACCCAAGGAAATAAGTTTTGGAGCTCCAGAACTTTTCTGGTGAATTATCTCCTAAAACTAGAGCTTTTATCACTAGAATATTCATAATAAATTAAAGAAAAGTGATAAAATAGTGAAACCACTTTTCTTGGTTTCATTTTATCAACTCCTATCTGTTGGTATCATTTTTACACAATGGTATCATACATAATATGTCCTGTCCAAAACCCCTCTTAGGTAATTCCTCGGGTATAAATTCTAAGGGATTTTTCTTCCAGGTTTCCAAGACAAGGCCAATCTTATTAAATCCCTTCTTCCTAAGACCTACTGATTTGTAAACTTGTATTGTCCATTGCTTGCTATATGTATTGATGTTTGTATGCCTTGTTTTGATTGAGGTCTTTTTTCTTTGCATGTATACTCGATGACGACGATAGTTGCGCTTGTATTGACGCCGAGAAGAAGAGATCTTATTATTGTTGGTATTGGTATTCTTGGTTATATAAAGATGAAGTCTAGGGACATATTGCCATATTGCTAATCATCAGGCAAGCCACCTTCTTGTTCATAAGCCTTGTCCTATTGTTTTACTTATGCATGTTTTATCTACTATTTATTAAAACTGCATTGTTTTACTATATGTTGATGTATATATGGTAGTGGTTTGGCTCCTCTGAACTATTACACTTTTGTACTATTAAGTACAACCTCCTTGATGACACCTAATTGTCCCTAGTGTGGTAGATGGTGTAATACACCATACCCTTTTGAGACCCCATTTTAGTCGAAGCAAAGCTACAGGATGGGAAGACCCCGGAAAAAGTTTTACCAAATGTTTTATGATAAAACCTTGGAGAGGTGAGACCTCCCAAGAGATGTTGAGAAATAAAAAGGTTTTGTTTTACAAAATGCTAAAGGAAAGATGGGGGAAAAAGGTTTACAAAAACGCACCCGGTTCTTTCTAGTTTTGGTAGAACAATTAACCCGTGCAACCACATTACTCTGGAATGGGACAGGGCTGGATTTGATGTTTGTCTATTCTGGTATAAGCTGCCTCACAACTACTATAGGGGATCGCGATCCCCGGAGGCTGGCCCTACTCCCTTAAAGGTCCATGTGGGACATTGACCTGGAGAAGGAACAAACTGTTTGCGGGCAGCCATGCGTTACTATGAGCCCCTCATTGAAAGCGCCCGCTGTGTAAAGTGTAAAATGCGCTCCAATTGGTCCTTGGTTCCCGACGTCCCGGTTTTGAGGGGAGTAACACTCATAGGGTAGGCACTTATATTGGAGTGGGCATCCGGAGAGTCTTGATCGGTTACACGACCCACGATCGGTGTAGATCAGGGTAGTGTACCCGGATGGTGTGGGTAAAGTGTGCAACCTCTCAGAGTGTAAATCTATTCGAATAGCTGTGTCCACGGTCATGGACAGTTGGGAAGGTTGCTGTAGAGCGGTGCTGGTTTTGTTTTCAAAAATTATTTCAGAAAAGAAAGGGCTTTGGAAATGTTTTGACCATGTCAACACCCGGATTTTTAATCCTAGATGCCCGTTATGCCATACCTCGCAATCCCAACATTACCATTTTTTTGAGACATAACGGATTGGATATCACAATACATCATCCATTATAAACCATACATAAGGTCTTACACAGATAAGGATCTCATGATCCAGCCTTTAATACAACAAGCAGCGGAAATAAAAGATAAGCGTAGCGGTGGGGTCCATCTTCAAGGGCACAAGCAATGCTGACGAAGGCAGATAGTCCTAGTTATCATAGCCGTCCTGATGACCATCCTCTTGATAGTCTCCTTCATAGTCTGGCCATGAGAATAGCCAGGGACAAAAGCCATGAGTACTCTTTAAGTACTCGCAAACTACCACTAACAAGTATTATAATTCTAAGTTAAAGTGCTAGATCTAAGTTTAACTATAAAGTTAAGTTTGAAACCTAAGCTGAGTTTTGAAGCAAAGAAAGGTAAAGTAAAGTTTTAGAATCACTTAAGTTGGGAAGCTATTATCATAAACACAACCCTGTTGTGGTCAAGTCAAAGTTCATCATTCATTTCAAGTCATTTAGAAAACATCTGACAACGAAATAGTATGGCCATTCCAACTGTCCATAACCGTGGACGCGGCTATTCGAATAGTTTGACACTCTGCAGATGTGGTACACTTTCACCACAAGATTCGATACATCTGTCAGGGATAACCCTGAATCATCATACTTAGTATGCAGATAATCAAACATAACCTTACCTTTACACACCCTAGTATAAGCACCTCTCCTATGAGCATGTACTCCCAACCATGACCATCTGTCAGGGTTCCCATCTAAAGTGACTCAAGTTTTTGATCTACTCTAAACTACTAAGTTAAGAGTGTTCACTAAGGTGGAAGTGATAGGTTCAATCTCATGCCATAGAATGACATCTAAAGGTTTCTAAGTAGGTCAAGTTTTATACTTTTTATGCTACCTTCAAAACAAGTAGGGGACTTTGTGTAAACTAAAGGAGGTAACACTTGTAAACCAAGACTTGGGGTAACTAATAGTAAAAGGGGTGTGATCAAAGCATGCTTAAGGCATCCTTGCTAAACCATCTAGTTTGATCCTAGCTTGCTAAGTACTAAACTTGCGAGGGTTAACTTATACTAATAGCTTGCACAGTTAATGGTGGCTTGCCTTAGTTGGTGCAGTGGTTGAAGTTTTCTTCGTCTTCGTCTGGATAGCACTCCTCCTCCTCGTAAGCTTGGTCGGTACTATCTTCTATAAATACATACGGAGTACACAATCACAAAACAATACTTAACTAGGCTAGATAGCTTTCTAAGACACCCAATTGATGATCTATTATCATCACAAGCATCACAAGTTTAATTCAATAGTTTCATTCTTTTTAATTTAGAAAAGTAATTTCTACTCATTGAAAAATTAACTAAGATTTAATATTCACCACTTAAAATATGGGATCATGTTGACACATGTCATCACCACATATTCTAACATGTGGGAATGAGATTTAAAGGTTGGATCAAAATTACTTTGGTTTAAGTTCAATATTTAATGATTTAAAGTGACTAGAAATACCTATATAGCATTATTTTGGTACTAGTCCAAAGTCACTGCATGTAAACCTTAATATTATTACATATTTAGGTAGATATGATGAAATGTGATTTTTGAGAGTTGGAATCAACTCAAAAGCTAACTTGGTTGATTTTATAAAAATGTTGCAAGGTGCAAATGCTTTTGTTTTGTTATTTTTATTAGGAGATATCTATAACTCTAATTGAATTAAATCCAACGGGCTTGGATAGATTACTTCAATACCTTTCATACAAAATTAGTTTCATGCAATTTGGATTTAGAAATCTCTCTGAATTGATTTTCAAACTAGGGGACAGAAACTAGATTCAACTAAAAAAGAAAAATCCAAATTTGAACGGGTGGGCTAGCGCGGGAAAGAACTTGGGCGGCCCAGTGGCGCTCCGCGACACGGGGCTCAGCTGACAGGGGGGTCCCGCTTGTCAGTGGGTTATAACACGCGAAACGGTACGCGCGCTGTGGGCCGTAGGATTAGAAGGGGGATCTACGGCTGAGGGTCGTCGTCAAGGACGAACAGGTCGCCGGCGAGCTCGAACCCTAGCGGCTCGGTGGGGGTCTGTTGGGGACGTACCAGGGCTCCAGCAGGATCGTCGAGGCAGGCAAACGAACTGGTGGTCGACGGCGAGGCGAGGCGCGGTTGCGGTGGAGCTTGGGGTGGTCGCAATCAGCGACGCCCTTCTCCTCCTGCTGCGGCTGCTCTGGCTCCAATTTAGGCGAGGCAGAGCTCGCTTCGCTTCGGCGAGAGGTGGGTGAGGTTCAGTGAGAGGTGGGGAGTGGAGTGGTGTGGAGAGAAGAGGCTGAGGATGCCTCCTTTTATAGGCCTGACAGTGAGACCGAGCGGGATGGGCATGCGATGGTGGCGACAAGGCTACGGCCGGCTAGCGGCATGGCTGAGGGTGACGATCGACAAGCGGTCTCCTGGCGGTGCTCTGGGAAGTGAATGCGAGTGTAGGGGCGGTGGTATGCGGTTTGGGCGAGGTGGCGCTCTGAGCGGCAAAAGCGGCAACATCCACGGTGAGCGGTGGCTGTGGTGCGTTGGGCGGCGAACGGGGGTGTCTGGGGTGTTCCCTGGGTCGTGGCGGAGCGGTAGGCGCGGGCTGCGGTCGAGCGGCGGCTTGTGCATGCGGGGACAGAGTGTGCTCTGCGGGCGGCATCGGCATGGTGCGGTGGCACTGGGCGCGTGGTTTCCTCGGTGGTCCATGGCGAGGCTCGGCTCGGGCAGGGGACAGAGGGTGGCGGTGAGCTCCTGGCTACCTCCTAGACATGGCGAGGGAAGGGGGGAGTGGTCTGCTGCAGCGGGGCACGGTTTGTCCGGTGAGCATGTCCTCGGGTTGGCATGGCATGGGGGCTAGGGACAAGGGAGAGGGGTGCTAAGGGCCTGGTTAGACCAAGAGGGTACATAGGGATTAAATGGAGATCAAATGGGGGCAAAACCCTATGCAGAATAGTGAGCTAGGATTTAGAGTTTAAACCTGCCTGCCAAGTGTTTGATGAAATGGCCGCAAGAAATAAACTTTTGAATTTTGGTTTCAATTTTTTTTGGTGTTCTCCACTATTGCTAGGTAGACTCTAGTTGCAAGGGTTTTGAAAGTGGAGCTCAAATAGATGGGTTTTGAAATAGGGGTGATCTATGCATATGCATTGGATTCAATTTTCAAATGCCAATTAAAATAGTTAACAAAATGTTTTTAGCAGATCCAAAGGTGGGCCTTGGTACCTCATTGTGTACTAGCAAGGGGTACAAAGATCAAGAATTGTTTCTGTTAAGAAATGAGTGCTAGGAACACTCAAAGTAGTGTGGTGGATTAAAATGGCCAAAATGACCATTCCTCCTTTTTAATTCTTTTTGGTTTGATTTTCTTTAGGAAAAGTTTGGGAATGATGTAAATGATGTTTAATTCACTTCAGAAACATTTTAGAAGCAAAGGATCACACAATCATGGCAATTCAAAACAACTCCTATTTTAAATGCACACATATATGAATGCTTTTATTTTTAATTTGAAAAAGTTTTTGTTAACCCCAAATTTGATGATTTAGATTTTGATAAGTTTGGATTGAAGTTTTGGGATGTTACAAACCTTCCCCCCATAAACAAAATCTCGTCCCGAGATTTACAAAGAAAACTAGGAACTAAAGAGATCTGGGAACTCTATCCTAATGTAATCTTCGCGCTCCCAAGTAGCTTCCTCCTCGGTATGGTTGCTCCACTGAATCTTAAGAAACTTGATGCTCCTGGTCCTAGTGGTTCTGTAGGCTTCTTCTAAGATATGGACGGTTACTTCCCTATAGGTCAGGTCATTGTTGATTTCCACAGCTCTGTGATCGATGTTCTTGAAAACTTCCGTCTTCTCGGGCACTTCCAAACATTTGCGAAGTAACGAGATGTGGAACACATTATGGATGGCTGACATCTCTGCAGGTAGTTCCATCTGATACGATACTTCTCCTCGACGGTTCAAAATTTTGAAAGGTCTGATATATCTAGGGGCTAACTTTCCCTTCAGACTAAAGCATTGAGTTCCCTTCAATGGTGAAACTTTGAGGTATACAAAATCTCCGACATTGAAAGTCAGGTCTCTCCTTCTCTTGTCAGCATATCTCTTCTGTCTGGATTGGGCGGTCTTGAGGTGCTCACGGACTTTGTGAACTTTCTCTTCTGCTTCTCGGAGAATGTCGAATCCGAAGATCTGACTCTCTCCTACTTGCGACCAATTCAAAGGGGTACGACACTTTCTTCCGTATAGGAATTCAAATGGTGCCATCTGCAAACTAGCTTGATAACTGTTGTTATATGAGAATTCTGCGAAAGGCATGCAGTCTTCCCATTTTGATCCGTATTCCAACACACAAGCTCTAAGCATATCCTCTAAGATCTGGTTGACTCTCTCAGTCTGTCCATCTGTTTGCAGGTGATAAGCGGTACTGAAGTTCAACTTGGTTCCTAAACCTTCCTGAACTTTCTGCCAAAATCTCGAGGTAAACTGGGTTCCTCGATCTGATACTATTGTCTTGGGGGTTCCATGCAGACTAACAATCCTAGCAATATACAGCTCTGCTAGCTTTGCACTCTGGTAGGTAGTCTTGACAGGTGTAAAATGGGCTACCTTGGACAGTCTATCAACTATGACCCAGATTGAGTCATTCCCCCTGCTGGAGGTAGGTAAACCGGTGATACAGTCCATTCCGACGGAATCCCATTTCCATTCCGGAATCTGCAATGGTTGCAACAATCCTGCAGGTCTCTGATGCTCTGCTTTGACTCTTTGACAGATGTCACATTTGCCGATGTAGCTTCCGATCTCTCTCTTCATCTTGTGCCACCAAAATTGCGCTTTCGAATCCTGATACATCTTCGTTCCTCTGGGGTGGATAGAATAAAGAGTATCATGAGCTTCCTTCATGATAATTTCCTTCAGCTCCGAATCTGCTGGCACACAGATACGTCCTTTGTACCACAGTACTCCTTCTTCGTCTTCGGTGAATCCAGGTACCTTTCCTATACCAATACGACGTTTGATACCGTCGATACTCTCATTCCCCTTTTGGGCTTCCTTGATTTGGCTAATCAAAGTGGGTTGAAGTTCAATGCTAGCTAAGAATCCTTTGCTAACTAACTCAGTCCTGAACTGCTCCAATTCCTCATACAAACTTGGTTGCTTCTCCTTGATCATGGTGTTAAGCCTACACGGCAATCTGCTAAGGGCATCCGCTACCACATTGGCTTTGCCGGGGTGATAGTGAATGTCAAGGTCATAATCCTTGATTAACTCTATCCATCTCCTTTGTCTCATATTCAGCTCCTTCTGAGTGAAGATATATTTCAAGATCTTATGATCTGAGTAAATCTCACAGCGATTACCCATCAGATAATGACGCCATGTCTTCAATGCTAGAACCACAGCTGCTAGCTCAAGATCATGGGTCGGATAGTTCTGCTCGTGCTGCTTCAGTTGTCGAGACAGATACGCGATGACTTTGCCTTCATGCATCAATACACATCCTAGACCAATCTTGGATGCGTCACAATATACATCAAACGGCTTCTTGATGTCTGGCATGATCAAAATTGGGGATGATATCAATCTCTTCTTCACCTGAAAACTGGCTTCACATTTGTTGGTCCATTCAAACTTCTTGTCCTTCTTCAACAATTGGGTCATGGGTCGGGCGATGCTCGAGAATCCTTCTACGAGTTTGCGGTAGTATCCTGCTAATCCGAGAAATGCACGGACTTGGGTTTGAGTGGTTGGGGCTTCCCATTCTTCGACATCTTTGATCTTGTTGGGATCAACAGAGACTCCTCCGGCAGACACAATATGTCCTAGGAATCCTACTTCTTTCAGCCAAAACTCACACTTTCTGAACTTGGCATATAATTGATGCTCTCTCAGGGTTTCTAGGATGATTCTCAGATGTTGCTCATGCTCTTCTTCTGACTTGGAGTAGATAAGGATGTCGTCGATAAACACAACTACAAACTTATCTAGGAAATTCATAAAGATCTTATTCATGAGATTCATGAAATAAGCAGGGGCATTGGTTAATCCAAAAGACATAACCGTATACTCGTATAAACCATAGCGAGTAGTAAAGGCGGTCTTTGGAATATCCGTTGCACGAATCTTAAGTTGGTGATAACCAGTCCTAAGATCAATCTTTTAGAATACCTGAGCTCCGGTCAACTGATCAAATAGATCCTCTATCTTTGGCAAGTGGTACTTGTTCTTGATGGTGACGTCATTCAACTTTCTGTAGTTTGTACACAGACGGTTGCCTCCATCTTTCTTGTCAACGAATAACACTGGTGATCTCCATGGCGATGCGCTTGGCTGAATCAAACATGTTGCTAACATGGCATCCAACTGCTTCTTCAGTTCCACTAACTCTGAGGGGTTCATGCTATAGGATCTCTAGGCTATAGGTCCGGTTCTGGGGATTAGTTCGATAATGAACTCAATATCCCTATCCGAGGGCATACCTAGCAATTCATCTGGGAATACGTCAGGGTATTTACATGTAGGGGTTCGTAGCATGGAAAACAAAAATTTTCTATCGCATACAAACAAACAAGCCAAGATCTATCTACTAGATTGCAGCAACGAGTCGATAGTGGAACTCACCCTCGAAGATTCCAAAGCGGTTAACGAGAGCAGATTCTCGTGGGTGATGTAGTCGTACTCTTTCCGATCTCAAGATCGCGTAGACGATCCTTCCAGCGCCGCGTTCCCGCAGCGCTTCCGCAGTCGGTCACACGTTCGGTACTCGACGAAGACCTTCCTCTCCCTTGTTCCAGCAGGCAGCGGAGGTTGTAGCACTCTCCTCGCGATTCCGGCAGCACAACGGCGTGGTACCGGAAGTAGAGGGGAGATCCCGCAGGGCTTCGCCTTAAGCCGGTGCGAGTATGGTGGAGCTTATGAGAGAGGCTATTAGTGGTCTAGTAATTAGACACACCAATTAGAGGGCTCTAAACCAATTAGAAGGCTCTAAACCGAAACAGCTCTAAACCGGGGTCTAGGTCTAGTTTCTAGTTTAGAGGATAGGAACTTGTGTGTCTTGTGTTGTGTTGGGAGGGGAGCCCTGCCCCTCCCTTTATAGGTGGGAGGGCTGGCGCGCTAGGGGAGGGAGGGAGTCCCTCCCCAACTCGGCCTAGGGCTGGCCGCCGGCTTGGGGAGGAGGACTCCTCCCCCAATTCGGTTTCCTCCTCTCCTCCCACTTCCCAAAAACTGCCGTTTGACTTTCAAACTAGCCGTTTGACTTTTTCAATTTAGGATTCAATTTAATCCTTTATTTGGGACAGCAAGAACACTTAGTACATGATGCAATCATTCCAACATGCAATGACACATTCATGTACCCCTTCCCCTCCGGAGTGCCGGACATTCCGGGAACTTCTAGAATGTTCCCGATGAAAACACCGGAACCATTCCCCAACTCCGAAATGGGACTTTCCTTATATGAATCTTATTCTCCGGACCATTCCGGATCACCTCGTGATATCCCGGATCCCATCCGAGACTCCGAACAACATTCGGTCTCTTTCTCATAATACCATAACTACTCAAACAACGTCGAATCCTTAAGTGTGTCTCCCTACGGTTCGTGAATTATGCGGACATGATCGAGACACTTCTCCGAACAATAACCAATAGAGGAATCTGGAAATTCATATGGCTCCCACATATTTCTACGATTACTTTGCGATCGAATGAACCACTTACATACGATACCAATTTCCCTTTGTCTCACGATATGTTACTTATCCGAGGTTATGATCGTCGGTATCTCTGCATACCTAGTTCAACCTCGTTACTGATAAGTACTCTTTTCTCGTTCCCGTGATATGTGATCCCTTGTGACCAAGTCACATGCTTGCAAGCTAATTGGATGACATTTCACCGAGAGGGCCCAGAGAATATCTATCCGTCATGTGGATGGACAAATCCCACTCTTGATCCATGTGTTTCAACCAATACTTTCTGAACACCCAATGCCACTTTTATAGCCACCCTGTTACGGTGTGGTGTTTGATGACATCAAAGCATCCATCCAGTAAAGGCAATATGCATGATCTCATGGTCGAAGGAATTAGGTTACTATGTATCAGAAAGCATATAGCAATTGAACTATTGAAATGACTTGATCTTTATGCTACGCTTATCTATAGGAGTATGTCCATCACATCATTCTCCTAATGATATGATCCTGTTGTTAATAACATCTCTATGTTCATGATCAGGAAACCATGATCATATATTAACCAACAAGCTAGTTTAACAAGAGGCTTTTACTAGGGACTCTTATTTTAGTTTACAAATCACACAAGTATTAATGTTTCCGGTTAATACAATTATAGCATGGTATGTAAACATTTATCATAAGTGTGAAGATATGATAATAACCACTTTATTATTGCCTCTTGGGCATATCTCCAACAGTCTCCCACTTGCACTAGAGTCAATAATCTAGTTTCGAACCTTTGTGTATATAACACCTATGGCTTTCCAGTGTTGTATGTACACGATTGCTAGTGGTCAACTGATCTCCGGATCTGACACTTCCAGGTCCGTGTGTAATTGCATGTCTTTGCGTCTCTATGCATCACTCATTCTCTAATGAGATGGCTTTGTATAAATTTGGTATTTCGGTGTGACCTTTAGCTCTTTAGGGTTAAAACATGTTGATAATATTGTCGCACAATATATCTTCATAGTATTATCCCACTGAGAACTACACCTAGTTTGATAACAAACTTCTTGACACAAATGCCCTCTTTTGCTGCTATAATAGCAGTCATATACTTAGCCTTTTGTTGTAGTATCTGTCACAATGTCTTAACTTTGGAAATCATCCAAATCCATTATGGAACTCACTTTCCATTATATTGTGCCACCCTTAGTTTAGATTGAGATAAACTTAATTTGTACTTTGTGACAAAGCTAGTATCAATGTAGTACTTTTACAATGAACTAACCATCTATTTGTCACTTCTACAAATATTATACTCTTAGTTCTTTCAGAAGATCATAAGAATATCCTTACTATTGTCCAATGATCATCTTACGAATCATTCTGGTATATGCTCTCAACATTTAGAGCATAGGACATATCTGGATTTGTACATATCACAGTATGATTGATATAAATACTCTTTGTGATTTCATACATCAAGTATCAATCTATACTTGATTATTTGTTTCACTTTACCAAATGTCAATACACTTGAATATATCATCAACATTGAACTCATTCAATCCTTTCTGTGCGACAAGAACCTTCTCTTGTAGTTTCTATATTGAACTCATTCAATATCTTATCTATGTACTTCTGGCACAACCATATTAGCGTCTATTGATGCCAAATATTTGGGTTTTGCCTAAGTCTTTCATCGGGATGAAATTCTTAATATGTGTTAATAAAAGATACATTATTTCCAATCAACAATATGTCTTCCACATAATGTATTAGAAACATGTCTTAGCGCTCCCACTTAATTTCTTGCAAACGCAAGCATCTTCATTGTCTCTGATGAAATTAAACTCTCTTAACAGTTTCATCATAGTGAAGATTCCAACTCCGCTATGCTCACTCTAACCATTGAAGTTTGCATATGCTTTTAGCATCCTTTGAATTAACAAAACCCTATGGACCGTGTTATGCACATGTCCTAGGTAACGATTCTATTAGAAGAACTTGTTTTGTTTATTCAACTACCATATAACAAATTATATGTAGTGGTTGCTACATTAATCCGTCTAGACTAAATATCACTATGAAAGATCAAATCTTGTCATAGTCAACCTTTGAACATTGTTGTGAACTCTTTCCCAACATGTCGACTAGATGTGAAACATCCATGTCTATTTCTTTATAGATCCAGACACAACTATAAGGTCTTACACCTTTCTCGAGGGTCCTTCAAGTTCAAAACTTGATTTCTCGTGTATGGAACTATCACGGATTTTATGGCTTCAAGCCATTTTACGGAGTCAGGGCCCATCATCGCTTCTCTGCATGTAGTCGGTTCATTATTCTCAAATAATGATTCAACCCTCAAATCTTGGTATTTGATTGTTCATCCGACCTACTTGTTTCAATAGGAACTTGGATCTCCGTGACCACAACCTTTGAGGTACGTGAACCATGAGCATTGTTGCTGCCTCCGAAACACTTTTCGGCGCTGCGCAACTCTGCACATATAGCTAAGGTTCTTTTAACCTTATCAAAGTTTCTATTGTCCTCCCACTTAACTTTTCACGAAAAATTCCTTCTCAAAGAAACTTGACGTTTTAAGTGACAAACACTTTTGTCTCCGATGTTATGGAGGAGTATTTAACAGTTATTCGAGATAACATACAAAGACAGGTTCATCCGACTTTGGTTGCAAACATCTTTCTTATGCATAGTATACCAATGTTTAAGAAATGACAACTTGGGTTTTATCCCAAACCATAACCTTATATGGTGTCATTTCAACGGATTATGATGGAGCTCTTTTCAGTGGAAAAACGGTAATCTCTAAAGCTTTTAATCTTTAAAATGCAATGGCAGTTTTATGAATTACACCTTTCGATCTTACCATGTCAAACAAGGTTTAATTACATATCTCGAACGCTCCATACTCTTATGGTGTTTCGGGAAATGCAAATCCACGGAACGATTCTTTAAATCTTAGGTATTATGCTAAACTTGTAACTCAAATATCTTCCTTTATGATCTTTATCATAAACTGTTTATATTCTTGTTACAATGATTTTGCACTTCATCTTGAAAGTCTTTGAACTTTTCAAATGTTTCATACTTCATCCTTATTAAGTAAATATTCATATATTCACTCAAATTTTTTGGAGAAAGCATATGAAGTTGAAATCCATCGCTCTTGACTACACATAACGGACTTCGTACAACAATATGTACAAGTTCCAATAAGCTAGTCATTCGTTCCCTTTTGGCCTATGAACGAAGTTTTAATTATCTCTAGGAAAGTTTCACAAGCGTCATATGATCAAAAATCAGAAGACTCCAAAATTCCATCAACATGGAGTTTCTTCATGTTTTCTTTCCAATATAATTCAAACAGCGATGTCACTTCCTAAGTGATCTTTCAATCAATTTGTCTTTTGACATTTTAGCACTAGTTTTATGGATGTGATTTCTCTAACGAGATTTGCGAATCATCCATCTTTTATGGATTACGGCAATTATTTGAACAACCCTTTTGTTCTCATAATACCTGATAAAACAAATCTTGAAGGCAAGCTTTGATGTTTTAACGAGCAACATAATAACCCTTTATTTGTTCTCGATGAACATCATCACATATTCTTTTGCTAGTTACTTAGGCCATTGTAGTTCATGAATTCTGTTGTTTCGTATGACGATTCATACCAACAAATTCAGTATCAAATACTTAAGAACCACATTTTAATAAGCAAAGAATATAGCCACAACATGTACATCATCTATATACTTAAACTGAACAATTCTAGTTTTTTTTTTCTTTTCTGCCATATATTTATGAGATTCCCTTTCAGTATTTCCTTTTCAGTTTGAAAGAATCTATTAACATCAATAGTGGAGTCATACATATGACATATAGTCCAAAGCGTGTATAATTAAATACCAATGTCTTTGGACTTGCACTTTGAAGTAGATCACCATCATCAAATGTTTGGTGTTCTTTCAAATTCCTTTCATTAGTAATCTCTTGGTGTAGTAAACATTTTACCTACATCAAATATTCACCCTTATCATGGAATCGTCCATGATCAAGCTACTTTTAGCTTATAACGATGAATTATGAGTATAATGTTGCTATCCAAAACCTTTTGGAGGATTAGGACAACAAGTGTCTCCAACCTTTTTGCAAATTCTCATCAAATATGAGAACATGACTTTTGCCATATTATACTCTATCATGTTGCAACCAAAACTTCGTTTCAGATATCACAATATCTTCCACACATCATGGTTTCTGAAACAACTCTTTCAGATCCTAGATAACCTTGATATTAAGGGAATCCTTTGAATATCAAGAATCATGGATACAAACATGATACTTATATACTAACACTTGGAATTGTTACTCTTGATTTAATACTAATTATTAAACTTCATGGAGTAACCGGAACTTACTGAAAGTTTGCAATAGGACTTTTAAACTTTAGATTAACACTTAAAACAATACGATACCAGTTCGTAAAGTAACTAACCAGAATTCTATAGTTCTATTATCTCAATTATAACTAAGCGCAAGGTGGTAAACGGATGCCAATGACTACAACAACTATGCAAATTCACTTTGATTTAGTTTATGATAAATTGAGTTCTAATTAATAATTAAATTAATCTAGGTGAACTCCCACTCAAAACAATATCCCTCACATTGTTTTAGTGATCACACGAACCAAATCCACCACATCAAAACCGATCATCACGAGAGTTGATATAGTTTCAATGGCGAACAATCGACATGTTCATCATATCTACTATATGATTCATGCTTTACCTTTCGGCGATCCGTGTTCCTGAGGCCATGTCTGTACATGCTAGGCTCGTCAAGACAAACCTTAGCTTCCGCATAAGCAAATCTGGCTTGCTTACGTTGTAGTCACCCGCGGAATCAAAGACACCCGATCATCACGTGGTGTTTCGAAGCAGCAAGCTTTGGCAACGGTGCATACTAAGGGTGAACACTTTAGAACTTGAAATTTATGTGTATGAGGGATCATCTTATAATGCTACCGTTGTCTACTAAGCAATACAAGATGCATAAAGGATTAACATCACATGCAATTCATAATATGTGATATGATATGGCCTTTCTTCTTTGTGCTTCCGATCTCCATCTTCAAGCACGAACATGATCTCCATCATCACCGGCATAGCATCAAGGTCAATGACGCTTCTTCATGGTTGTCGTCCACCAGCTTCAACTATTACAACTATTTTGAATAGACACGCAGGTCTTAACAGAAATTAAAGACAACCATATGGCTCCTGCCGGTTGCCAACTTACAATAAGGAACATTGCATACATCAAATATAATCACAATCATGGCCATATCACATCACTGCACACCCCTGCAAAACAAAGTTAGACGCCTCTACTTTCTTTGCATATTTTACGTGGTTTGGGGCTTTCAATAAGTGTCGTTCTAACTTACGAACAAGAACCACAACATTGATACTAGCATTGTTGATCACCCGTTGTAAATTGGATCTTTACTATGCTAGGAGAAACAGGCACCCGCAAAGCCACTTATGCAATACAAGTTGCATGTTAAGCGTGGAGCAAGTCTCATGAACGATGTCATGTAAGGTTAGCCCGGGCCGCTTCATCCCAACATACCGCAAGATGCAAAGTACACAAAAAGCAATCGACAATAAAAGCATCAACGCCCACAATGACCATTGTGTTCTACTCGTGCAACAGATCTACATATAGACACGGCTCTGATACCACTGTAGGGGTTCGTAGCATGGAAAACAAAAATTTTCTATCGCATACAAACAAACAAGCCAAGATCTATCTACTAGATTGCAGCAACGAGTCGATAGTGGAACTCACCCTCGAAGATTCCAAAGCGGTTAACGAGAGCAGATTCTCGTGGGTGATGTAGTCGTACTCTTTCCGATCTCAAGATCGCGTAGACGATCCTTCCAGCGCCGCGTTCCCGCAGCGCTTCCGCAGTCGGTCACACGTTCGGTACTCGACGAAGACCTTCCTCTCCCTTGTTCCAGCAGGCAGCGGAGGTTGTAGCACTCTCCTCGCGATTCCGGCAGCACAACGGCGTGGTACCGGAAGTAGAGGGGAGATCCCGCAGGGCTTCGCCTTAAGCCGGTGCGAGTATGGTGGAGCTTATGAGAGAGGCTATTAGTGGTCTAGTAATTAGACACACCAATTAGAGGGCTCTAAACCAATTAGAAGGCTCTAAACCGAAACAGCTCTAAACCGGGGTCTAGGTCTAGTTTCTAGTTTAGAGGATAGGAACTTGTGTGTCTTGTGTTGTGTTGGGAGGGGAGCCCTGCCCCTCCCTTTATAGGTGGGAGGGCTGGCGCGCTAGGGGAGGGAGGGAGTCCCTCCCCAACTCGGCCTAGGGCTGGCCGCCGGCTTGGGGAGGAGGACTCCTCCCCCAATTCGGTTTCCTCCTCTCCTCCCACTTCCCAAAAACTGCCGTTTGACTTTCAAACTAGCCGTTTGACTTTTTCAATTTAGGATTCAATTTAATCCTTTATTTGGGACAGCAAGAACACTTAGTACATGATGCAATCATTCCAACATGCAATGACACATTCATGTACCCCTTCCCCTCCGGAGTGCCGGACATTCCGGGAACTTCTAGAATGTTCCCGATGAAAACACCGGAACCATTCCCCAACTCCGAAATGGGACTTTCCTTATATGAATCTTATTCTCCGGACCATTCCGGATCACCTCGTGATATCCCGGATCCCATCCGAGACTCCGAACAACATTCGGTCTCTTTCTCATAATACCATAACTACTCAAACAACGTCGAATCCTTAAGTGTGTCTCCCTACGGTTCGTGAATTATGCGGACATGATCGAGACACTTCTCCGAACAATAACCAATAGAGGAATCTGGAAATTCATATGGCTCCCACATATTTCTACGATTACTTTGCGATCGAATGAACCACTTACATACGATACCAATTTCCCTTTGTCTCACGATATGTTACTTATCCGAGGTTATGATCGTCGGTATCTCTGCATACCTAGTTCAACCTCGTTACTGATAAGTACTCTTTTCTCGTTCCCGTGATATGTGATCCCTTGTGACCAAGTCACATGCTTGCAAGCTAATTGGATGACATTTCACCGAGAGGGCCCAGAGAATATCTATCCGTCATGTGGATGGACAAATCCCACTCTTGATCCATGTGTTTCAACCAATACTTTCTGAACACCCAATGCCACTTTTATAGCCACCCTGTTACGGTGTGGTGTTTGATGACATCAAAGCATCCATCCAGTAAAGGCAATATGCATGATCTCATGGTCGAAGGAATTAGGTTACTATGTATCAGAAAGCATATAGCAATTGAACTATTGAAATGACTTGATCTTTATGCTACGCTTATCTATAGGAGTATGTCCATCACATCATTCTCCTAATGATATGATCCTGTTGTTAATAACATCTCTATGTTCATGATCAGGAAACCATGATCATATATTAACCAACAAGCTAGTTTAACAAGAGGCTTTTACTAGGGACTCTTATTTTAGTTTACAAATCACACAAGTATTAATGTTTCCGGTTAATACAATTATAGCATGGTATGTAAACATTTATCATAAGTGTGAAGATATGATAATAACCACTTTATTATTGCCTCTTGGGCATATCTCCAACATTACAGACTACTCTGACTTGGTCTATGGTGGCCAGGGCTACACTCTTGTTGCACTTGAATTTACGGGGTAAGGTTTCAGAGATATGCTCTATTGTTACTCCAGAACTACTGGTCATGGTGATGGCTTTCTTAGCATAGTCTATCAATCTTTTATGCCTTGACATCCAGTCCATACCTAGTACTACTTCCAATCCTTTGGTTCCAAGTACAATTAGGTTAGCATAAAAATCTATCCCATGTATTCTGATAGGTACAGCTTTGCAAATTTTTCTAGCCTTTGTAGTTGAACCGGGGATTTGAACTATCATGACATGCTTAAGGTTGGTTGGGTGAATCTTACTAGTGCATGCAAATTCTTCGGTGACAAATGAATGCGATGCTCTAGAATCAAACAATACTCTTGCTAAAACTAAGCTGATAGAAAACATACCCAGCACTACATCTGGCGCTTCTTGGGCTTCTTCTGTATTCATGTGGAAGAGACGAGCGTTGCGGTTGTGAGGGTTCCCTAGGGCAAACCTCCTTCCTGGTTGAACACGATGCTACTGCTGCGCTGGGGCATTCACAGGGGCATTGGAGGCAGTCTTCTTGGGACCCTCATTGGAGTAGTGACCCTTCACTCCACACTCGAAACAAGTGATCTGGGACTTGTCCTTGACTGCGACAGGCACAACATTGCTGCCAGTTCTGGGTGCAGTGTTGTTGTTGTTGTTGTTGTTGTTCTTGTGAGGGGCATGGTTGAAATGGTTGGCATTGCCGGAGTTGTGATTGTTTCCTCCGGACTTCACATTGCCTCCGCTACGGTTGGGGTAGCTTGGGCGAGAATTTGGGGGTCGATTGTTTCTTGGTGCATATCCTAGTGAAGGGTTGGGACGGTACTTCTGGTGACTACTGGATCCAGACTGCTGCATCATATGATGCTTGCGGTTGTTGTTTGCCTGGTTAATCTTCCCTTCCATCTAAATGGCAGAGTCGACTAGCTCTTCGAGATCCTGGAAACGGATGTTGATGAGGACAGTCTGCATCTCATCATGCAGTCCGTTCAAGAATCTCTCCTTCTTGGCCTCTGTGTTGATCTCATCAGGTGCATATCTAGCAAGTGACAAGAATCTGTCACGGTACTCCACCACAGTCATTCTTCCTTGCTTCAATTCGCGGAATTCATCTCTCATCCTGTTGACGAGACCTTGCGGCACATGGGTGTGGCTGAACTTGACTTTGAATGCTTCCGATGTCATAACCTGGCCATGGTTCATATTGCGGATGCTATTCCACCAAGCTCTGGCATCTCCCGCCAGATAGTGGGTGGCGAAGAGAACTTTCTCATTTTCATCAACTCCTGCAACTTCGAGGTTGTTTTCCATGGTCTGTAACCAGTCATCAGCATCTAATGGGTATTCAGATTGGTTGAAGATTGGGGGATTGGTGTTCTGAATTTTTTGAGTTTGGATCCATGGTGATCCTGATTTCCATGTCCTTGGTTGTTGAGAGCCATCTGGGCGATCTGCTGCAATGTTGCTAAGTTGGCTTGGCGCTCGGCCCTGCTTGCTTCACGGTCTATGATGAGATTCTGCAAGATCTGCAGCATTGGGTCCTGCAACGAGCTGCTCCCTCCTTGGTTTCCACGAGTCATCTGAAGATTGAGATAGATATAGGGGTAAGAGGGAAATTCTAAGGTTCATGGTTTTGGGTTTTCAAAGCTAAAACTTTTAGTTAGACTCAGGTTTTTCAACTAACTTTATTTTCATTTATGCAAGCAAGCACCCGATACAACACACACCACAACAAACAAAGGAAAGCAGATGGTTTGAAGAACCATTTTGCCAGCTACGATATAGTGGGACCGATACAACTCATGCTACGACAGTGCTCTAGTGCATCTACTCATCGTCAATGAATTCGGAGTCCTCATCATCAGTGTAGAAGTCCACAGCATCCTCCTCCAGAAAGTCATCATCGTTGCTGAGGTAAGACTCCATGTCTCCCTGGATGTCTTCACCCTCATCTTCTTCTTCCTTGGCGGCAAGCTGAGCTTCCTGCTCCTTGATGGTCTTCTCGAGGTCGGCCACCTTCTTACAAAGACGAGCGATGGTGCGATCCTTCTTGGCACGCTGGCGGCAAAGAGACTGGCGATCTTGGACGAGCAGTGCGAAAGTCTGGGCCTTCTGGTCGGCGATGGCACGGTTCTGGTTGGCTAACTCCCTGGCATTGTCCAGTTCCTACTGTCTGTCGTGCAGCAAGAAGTCAATATTATCCACTTGACGCCTCAACTCTGGGTGACTTGGCATCTCCATCGGCATTCCCATGAAGTCACGTCTTGCATAGTGGGCAAAACGGGTTCCTTGGATCTTGTTGACGCTGAGGGCACATAGACATGCGAGAGCTTCATGCATTGCCCTGGCTAATCCATCTAGCCAGTTGTTCTCTCTCACGGAGAACTTAATTCTTCCGGAAGTTGGTGCTTCGATGCTTCCTCTAAGATCTGTGGTGCTAGCCACTGTAGGTCTCCTCCTAGGGGTCCTAGAAGTTGAGCTCCAAGAAACTCCGGATGTGGGCGTCCCAGTAACTCCGACAGTGAATCCAGATCCCTCACGAAGATCAGCTGACCTCCGTTTCCCAACTGGTAAAACTTGCTGAACTGAGTCTCCATCTACAAGAATTAAGGATGAGGAAATTAGTGAGGTGATCAAGTGTGTCAAGTTTTAAGTAGTAATGTAAGAATTTTGAGGAACATGAATTTTTGAGAAAGAATGAGTTCACAAGGGTAAGAGAGGAAATAGTTTTTCATAAATACTCACTTTGGTTTTGAAGCTAAGTTTTTGGTTTGGACGTCCATTCTAACTAGGGTCTCCTATGGTCAGGATGGCTCTGATACCAACTTGTCAACACCCGGATTTTTAATCCCAGATGCCCGTTATGCCATACCTCGCAATCCTAGGATTACCATTTTTGCGAGACATAACGGATTGGATATCACAGTACATCATCCATTACAAACCATACATAAGGTCTTACAGAAATAAGGATCTCATGATCCAGTCTTTAATACAACAAGCATCGGAAATAAAAGATAAGCGTAGCGGTGGGGTCCATCTTCAAGGGCACAGGCAATGCTGACGAAGGCAGATAGTCCTAGTTATCATAGCCATCCTGATGACCATCCTCTTGATAGTCTCCTTCATAGTCTAGCCATGGGAATAGCCAGGGACAAAAGCCATGAGTACTCTTTAAGTACTCGCAAACTACCACTAAAAAGTATTATAATTCTAAATTAAAGTGGTAGATCTAAGTTTAACTATAAAGTTAAGTTTGAAACCTAAGCTGAGTTCTGAAGCAAAGAAAGGTAAAGTAAAGTTTTAGAATCACTTAAGTTGGGAAGCTATTATCATAAACACAACCCTGTTGTGCTCAAGTTAAAGTTCATCATTCATTTCAAGTCATTTAGAAAAAATCTGACAACGAAACAGTATGGCCATTCCAACTGTCCATAACCGCAGACGCGGCTATTCGAATAGTTTGACACTCTGCAGAGGTGGTACACTTTCACCACAAGATTCGATACATCTGTCAGGGATAACCCTGAATCATCATACTTAGTATGTAGATAATCAAACATAACCTTCCCTTTACACACCCTAGTATAAGCACCTCTCCTATGAGCATGGCCTCCCAACCATGACCATCAGTCATCTTGGGCACTGCATAGGTGGACATCATGAGAGGTAGCGTCAGCTCAAACCTCTCCCGCGAGGGAACTAATACTAATGCATATAAATTTCCATCTAAGCCTTACCCAATTCAGGTAGTGTGGTTGTACGGTAAATTTGGAATGGTATCGCATCTGAATCCAACCATCAGTTTTATAAAAGGGTTAAGGCTCATGCCTCATCATTTTCATCATCATAAACCAGTTGTGTTTCTCAACACATGTCAAAACATCTCAATAGAATGACTCATCATTCCAAGGTTTTCACAATTCATTTTCACCAAGGGTTCCCATCTAAAGTGACTCAAGTTTTTGATCTACTCTAAACTACTAAGTTAAGAGTGTTCACTAAGGTGGAAGTGATAGGTTCAATCTCATGCCATAGAATGACATCTAAAGGTTTCTAAGTAGGTCAAGTTTTATACTTTTTATGCTACCTTCAAAACAAGTAAGGGACTTTGTGTAAACTAAAGGAGGTAACACTTGTAAACCAAGACTTGGGGTAACTAATAGTAAAAGGGGTGTGATCAACGCATGCTTAAGGCATCCTTCCTAAACCATCTAGTTTGATCCTAGCTTGCTAAGTACTAAACTTGCAAGGGTTAACTTGACACTAATAACTTGCACTGTTAATGGTTGCTTGCCTTGGTTGGTGCAGTGGTTGAAGTTTTCTTCGTCTTCGTCTGGATAGCACTCCCCCTCCTCGTAAGCTTGGTCGGTACTATCTTCTATAAATACATACGGAGTACACAATCACCAAACAATACTTAACTAGGCTAGATAGCTTTCTAAGACACCCAATTGATGATCTATTATCATCACAAGCATCACAAGTTTAATTCAATAGTTTCATTCTTTTTAATTTAGAAAAGTAATTTCTACTCATTGAAAATTTAACTAAGATTTAATATTCACCACTTAAAATATGGGATCATGTTGACACATGTCATCACCACATATTCTAACATGTGGGAATGAGATTTAAAGGTTGGATCAAAATTACTTTGGTTTAAGTTCAATATTTAATGATTTAAAGTGACTAGAAATGCCTATATAGCATTATTTTGGTACTAGTCCAAAGTCACTACATGTAAACCTTAATATTATTACATATTTAGGTAGATATGATGAAATGTGATTTTTGAGAGTTGGAATCAACTCAAAAGCTAACTTGGTTGATTTTATAAAAATGTTGCAAGGTGCAAATGCTTCTGTTTTGTTATTTTTATTAGGAGAGATCTATAACTCTAATTGAATTAAATCCAATGGGCTTGGATAGATTACTTCAATACCTTTCAGAAAAAATTAGTTTCATGCAATTTGGATTTATAAATCTCTTTGAATTGATTTTCAAACTAGGGGACAGAAACTAGATTCAACTAAAAAAGAAAAATCCAAATTTGAACGGGTGGGCTAGCGCGGGAAAGAACTTGGGCCGACCCAGTGGCGCTCCGCAGCGTGGGGCTTAGCTGACAGGGGGTACCGCTTGTCAGTGGGTTATAACACGCGAAACGGTACGCGCGCTGTGGGCCGTAGGATTAGAAGGGGGATCTACGGCTGAGGGTCGTCGTCAACGACGAACAAGTCACCGACGAGCTCGAACCCTAGCGGCTCGGTGGGGGTCTGCTGGGGACGTACCAGGGCTCCAGCGGGGTCGACGAGGTGGGCAAACGAACTGGTGGTTGACGGCGAGGCGAGGCGCGGTTGCGGCGGAGCTTGGGGTGGTCGCAATCAGCGGCGCCCTTCTCCTCCTGTTGCGGCTGCTCCGACTCCAATTCCGGCGAGGGAGAGCTCACTTGGCTCCGGCGAGAGGTGGGTGAGGTTCAGTGAGAGGTGGGGAGTGGAGTGGTGTGGAGAGAAGAGGCTGGGGAGGCCTCCTTTTATAGGCCCGACGGTGAGACCGAGCGGGATGGGCAGGCGATGATGGCGACAAGGCTACGACCGGCTAGCGGCATGGCTGAGGGTGGAAATCGACAGGCGGTCTCCTGGCGGTGCTCTAGGAAGTGAATGCGAGCGTAGGGGCGGTGGTATGCGGTCTGGGCGAGTTGGCGCTCTGAGCGGCAGAAGTGGCAACGTCCACGGCGAGCGGTGGCTGTGGTGCATTGGGCGGCGAATGGGGGTGTCTGGGGTATGCCTGGGTCGTGGAGGAGCGGTAGGCATGGGCTGCGGTCGATCGGCGGCTTGTGCACGTGGGGACAGAGCATGCTCTGCGGGCGGCATCGGCATGGTGCGGTGGCACTCGGCGCGTGGTTTCCTCGGTGGTCCATGGCGAGGCTCGGCTCGGGCAGGGGACAGAGGGTGGCGGTGAGCTCCTGGCTACCTCCTAGACATGGCGAGGGAAGGGGGAGTGGTCTGCTGCAGCGGGGCAAGTTTTGGCCGGCGAGCATGTCCTCGGGTTGGCATGGCATGGGGGCTAGGGACAAAGGAGAGGGGTGCTAAGGGCCTGGTTAGACCAAGAAGGGACATAGGGATTAAATGGAGATCAAATGGGGGCAAAACCGTGTGCAGAATAGTGAGCTAGGATTTAGTGTTTAAACCTGCCTGCCAAGTGTTTGATGAAATGGCCGCAAGAAATAAACTTTTGAATTTTGGTTTCAAAATTTTTGGGTGTTCTCCACTATTGCTAGGTAGACTCTGGTTGCAAGGGTTTTGAAAGTGGAGCTCAAATAGATGGGTTTTGAAATAGGGGTGATCTATGCATATGCATTGGATTCAATTTTCAAATGCCAATTAAAATAGTTAACAGAATGTTTTTAGCAGATCCAAAGGTGGGCCTTGGTACCTCATTATGTGTACTAGCAAGGGGTACAAAGATCAAGAATTGTTTCTGTTAAGAAATGAGTGCTAGGAACACTCAAAGTAGTGTGGTGGATTAAAATGGCCAAAATGACCATTCCTCCTTTTTAATTCTTTTTGGTTTGATTTTCTTTAGGAAAAGTTTGGGAATGATGTAGATGATGTTTAATTCACTTCAGAAACATTTTAGAAGCAAAGGATCACACAATCATGGCAATTCAAAACAACTCCTATTTTAAATGCACACATATATGAATGCTTTTATTTTTAATTTGAAAAAGTTTTTGTTAACCCCAAATTTGATGATTTAGATATTGATAAGTTTGGATTGAAGTTTTGGGATGTTACAGACCATGGGATGGTCGTAACGGAGAAAGGTTTTGACCATGGGATGGTGGGAAGGAGGAGAAAGGAGTTTGGTCGTGGGACAACCTAAAGACGGGAACAAATGGGCACCACAATCCTAGTGTTTACAAAACTTTTCAAAAGCTTTCCAAATTGGTTTACAAAAGTTTTCAACAAAGATATGTAGATGCTATATCTACAAGAGAAACTAATTGAGAAAAGAACCTCTCTTGGAGCCCTCCTACTACCATAGCCCTAATGCATATCCTCTTGTTATTACTGTTACCTTAAGGTGATTTGCGAGTACATTCAAAGTACTCACTGGCATTGTGCCTGGCTATTAACTTGGTCAGATATCAAGAAGAAGGTGACGTTGGCGACTATGCGAGCTAGGACGTTCTCCCAGTCAGTTGCCTGTAGGTTAAGGCATGGCTCAGGCTCTACGCTTAATGAAGTTCCGCTGATGTTGATCGATGTAGCCATACTGGCAAATACGGTATGCCATGTATTCGTTATGTATTAGATGTTTACTTTGATACTTGTCGGTTATGTGCCACGGCTAACTGATCATGGGATGGTGGTTGTATGCATAATAGGGATTCTCGGAGGATTAATCCGGGGGGCCCACAGACTTGGTATCAGAGCCATCCTGACTGTAGGAGAACCTTAGCTAGAATGGTCGTTAGACATGAACCTTATTTTGAAGACCTCGGCTTTCGAAAACTAGTTTCTCAATGAGTTTCAAAAAGTTCTACTTCTCTTATCCTAAGTAAATGCTTTCGAAAATGGTTTCCTCTATCCCTCGTCCAAACTTCAAACCTACAGATTTTAAATAACTAGGATCTAGAACCCAGTGAGGATAATGAGAATAAGATGAAAACAAGCAACTACCAGCAAACACAAGGAGACTACAATATCACTCTATCAACGGAATCCTCACAATCAGAAGAAATCGGGTGTTACACTATCCAGAAACGTCCAAGATACGATGAAGACTTCATCTACAAGATAGTGACTCCGACCTGAAGAAAGACGATATCTAGGGTCAATAGTCCTAAGAATAGGATTCCCCTACATCGCGAGTAGTTAACTCCTTGGTCCCTAGCGTTGACCGTGTTTGCTTAAGTGCCTCCTGTGTTGCTTGATGTGTGTTGTTTGCCGAGGACATTACGATCCCCTCGCTCTGCTCGCCTTGTTTGTATGTTCTAGTTTGCTTTGACCTCTTTAAAAATGTGACTCGAGGAGCAATAACCCACCTAGTAACCCAGGAAACCCCTGTGTTAGCTGTCGGTAATGGGACCCAGACTAACCTTGAGAGTACATGAGAGGAAAAGCATCGCAAGAACTAGGAGTTCGAAATCGTTAAGTCAGAATCAACTCGAAGATTTCACCTCAGCAGGACGACATACCTCGTCAAACTCACCTTGCAAGACTCGTCAATAGCACCACACTCCCTTGTTCCTCAGTCTACTACAGCAAGAATTCCGTTGGAGCTGGAAGTCGATCACCGAAGGATCCTCAATATCCACAAGAAACCACCTAATAAGTCAACCAAGACAAGAAGTGAAGACCTAACCACACTAACCTTTAGTGTATTAGAACTTCTGACCGCCTCAGGAGGCTAACTAATATAGTCGACCCTACCCAAACTAACGGAATGATCCTCCCTAGAGGGTTAAAACCACCCCTGAAGATAGATGTTTAGGAAGCATGAAGACAACGAGTCCACTCCGCCATCAAGAAGAAGCAACGCAAGAAATGCCAATGAAGGTCGCTTACCCGACGCTGACTGCTTCAACCCTGACTAACTACTAGCAAGAAGAGTCATAAACTGCTAATTTACCGTGAGATAAACCCTTAAAGGCTGCGTTAGAAAACCACCCCACCAAGGTTGATAAAGTAGGGCGTCGCTCGAAGACCTTAGCTCACGATTCATGTAGGATATATCCTTCCGCTAACAGCAAGTCAGCCTTCCAAGACAGAAGATCCAAACCCTTCTCAATGAACCCTAGCGAATCTCTAAGGTGGAAAGACTACGTATTTACACTCAATCGCCAGATAACTGTCTACCGGAAGATACTTCAGAAAAGATCCCCAGATTTGACGTCTTTTCACCAAGTAGCAACGCGCGGTTCATCAGAGGAGAAACGAACTGATGATTCTACGAAATCCCTTCACTACTCCAGCTGAAGACCACCCTAAGGAACCGCAGATTCACTAACCCCGTTAGTTCTAAACAGTTTGGATGATCCGCTAATTCAACTACTTCGATAGGTTTAGTACCAATAAAAATAGTATATAAGCCTCATAACACCTAGTTTGCAGACGTCATCGGAAGGTTTCAACTCAGGGTAGAAGATTGTGATATCCACCTAACATCATCTGACGACTCCAAGAAGGAAGGACTGCGATAACTCTGAGCCACCCTAGTTTAAACCTAAGGGGGAAAGACTGCGTCTTTCCCACAAAAATAGAGTATCTCTTCGCCAGAAGCAAACTCAAGAGTTTCAACCCCAACGTCGTTAATAGGATATGCTACAACCCTAAGGAAGAGCTTTGAATCCTTAGACAGAGGTACTCCCAGCTGTAGATTCTATCCTTCGACGAGTACTCCATGAAGTTCAGCATCGAGATAGTCTGCACAGTCTAAGCCCTCGAGATATAGAGTCCGGAAGGAAAAGAAGGTCATCCCTCGTAATCAGGACTGGACTCTGCTCAACTCTCAGTGCATCCTGGAAGACTAAAGCTCAACTTCATCGATGTAGTAACCACTTCCAAGGACGGGTACCGTAAGATAGAACGCTTGAAACCAGTAGCGCTAACCTTGACTCGAAATCCCCTAACCCTACTCTCCTGAATCTCGGGACAAGATTCTTTTAAGGGGGAAAGGTCTGTAACATCCCAATTTCCGCAACCCTGATTAGTTGTCCAGAATGCAAAAATCAGGGGGAACAAAAACTTTTTCTTGTACTTTGGTGCAGTGTTTGCTTGTTGTTTGTTTGTGCTTGTGCATGTGAGTGTATGCCATATGATACTCCTTACCTCACCATCAGTTGACAAAAGCTATCTAACAAAACTATGCTGGATCATTTTACATATTCTCAAATGTTCTGGCATTTCAAAACATGAGCCAAGATGCTAGTGTAACCAAAACTAGTTTAGTAGCTTCCATTTGCAAAACTATGGAGAGCTATAAACTCCTTATGTTTTCAAGATAGAAACTTCAACTACTCTTACCTCTAGGATCTTCAAAACCTTTTTGTAAGATTTTGAATTCTAATCTTGGTAGAGATACCAATGACTCTCATCTTATTCAAAATACAACCTCTTCAAATGCCTCAACCTTACCTCAAGCTAAGCTTGATGGTAACCCCAGTAGTAGGTCTGCTTAGGTTATAAGATGAATTGCCTTGATCTGCTGCTTGATTTGTCTGCTTAGGAGATAGTATGAGCTACTCTAGGAGATCATAACTAGGATCAAGAGGTTTCCAAATCACCACACCCTAAACAAGAGTACGAAGCAGGATTTAATCTTTAGATTCTAGGTGATCATCTAAAACCCCTAACCAGATCAATTCTGAAAATATCCCTTCTAGAACTGTCCAAGTCAATAAAGACCAATATCAAGCATGGGTCCCTTCTACTCAATCTACACTTCAACATCGTCCACTTGATGCTGCTTGGGTACCTTGCAACCCATCAAAAACATCCCCTCTCATGCTCTAGTCAAAAACCCTAAATCTGCCAAATTTGGCTGTCTGGAAAACTATTTCCAACATCACCTTTTTGAATGCCTCCCTTTCTCAACCCTTGTGCATTTTTGAAAATGAATCTGAACCATCTTGTTAACCATACTAAGTACTACCAAGGCCCACTCTTTCCCTTGGTTAGATCATCCTCCAACCTACTTGTTCTTGATGGTTTTGCAGGCAAGAAAATAACTATTCCTGCAAATCTAGTCAACATGTCTACTTTGATAGAAGCTCACACCATCATCCAACCTTCTATGGACCAAATCTTTGCATGGTTTTGTTCTACTCATATAGGTATATAAATATCTACTTCACTTGTTCCAATTGGATCTTTGTGCTTCTTAAACCCACAAGGTTTTGAAGGCTAGTTGATAATCTGCTTTGGCAAGCATATTTTATTCAAAGTTTGAAATCAATTCTTGGTGAACTCAAGCAAGATCAAGCTCAAAACTATATAATATGTTGATGTACATCACTTGGTCTATCCATCTATCTATCCCATGCCCCAAGGGGAGATCTGAGCTCCAAGATCCAACAAGGTTTTGGTGGTATGAAAACAATCTTACCCTAGATCCTTAATCTCTAGTTTTCACCAAAATCACATTTGATTCTCAAATCCCAAGGTTGAAAATGATTTCTAAACCTTGTCTACATCATCTACCTTGATCATCAAGATTTATCAAATATTATCCATAATTATTATGGCTCCAAATCTATTTAATTCCTTTAATAGACAAAATCTTCAAAACCTCTTCCATAAAGGAAAGTTTGGTTTTTCCCAAAACAATTCTCCAAATTTTGGCTCCATTGAGGTCCATATATCATACTCTATATTCCCAATTCAAAAATAAATATTTTTGAATAACTTTATTATTTGTTTTTGGCCATTTTCTTAAATGGCAGAAATGGAATAGTAATTATTTTTAATACTTTTAAGCCACAATAAATCTTGGGAAAATTCCCCTAAGTGTGTATTCACATTTGGGACTACCTCACATCCAAATCCAACAAGGTACAATGTGAAAATATCAAATGAGGTCCAATACTTCAATTTTGTAGTTTTTGAATAAATTGATTTAAGTGGACTTATAATCTTCTGAAAAATCCCAAATAAATCCTGGAGATGCATCCTAACTTTACCCATCTACCAGCATCATTATCTCAATTTCTTAAGATCAAAAATCAAGAAATAAACCTTGATCATCCCTTATGGAAGATTTGAGTATTTAGCCTTTTTGTAAAAAAAACCAAACCCAAACACCACCAATCTTGCAAAGTAATGCACCATAGCACTCAACACTCCTCTCTGGTCGTGATCACTATAGCAAAGCACCATAGCTCTGCCCTACCCCTTGTCCCTTGTGTTTGGATGGTGAGAAAGAGAGGGGCCCTATATCTTGAAAAGTCTTGGGCATTAATGGGCAGCAGCCCCACCCCTCCCTCCTGGATCCTCTCCACGACACAGCACACCTCTCCACCTCCCCTGAGGCCCAACCCTCGAGCAGCACCCCTCCTCCATGTACAAATGGACCCAGTCCATCATAATACTCTCCCCTCGGTTGATAAGGCCATAGGCCACCCCAGCCCCCAGCTCCAGGCTCATTTGCCCCCAACCACTCCCACTCACCTCCCCCGAGCTCCCCTTCCCCTCCTCTTCTCTGGTTAAGTGAGAGAGAAGACAAGCTTCTCGGCCTTAGTCAAGATCTGGCCATAAGACCTCTCTTCCACTCCCCTTTCCCCTGCATGTCGTTGTACTGAGACCCTCTCGTCCCCCTCTATCTAACCCTGTTTCTCTACTCGACATTCATGAACCACAGGTGCCAGCTCCGGTGAGTACCGACGCAAGCCCTGATGGCGTGGAGTGCATGCGACATGTTCCGACGATAGAACCACCTCTACCGCCCCTCTCCGGAGTCGCAGTCGTCTTCCACATCATCCCCGCCACCCCTCCGTCATCTCCGGCGCTCAAGTGGGCCGCCCGCCGAGCTCCGGTGAAGCTCCCTCGGTCGCCTTTACGCGAGGCACCTCCCAGGGCCAAACCCTTCACTTCCGCCCATCATCGTGATCCCCGCACGACGCCGCGTCTCCCCTGCCACCTCTCGATCGCTGTCGAGCCTCAGGTTCGTCGTCTGCATCTTCTCCGGTGGAGCTAGGGTTCAGCGTCGTGCTGCTCGTTTTCAGCGGAGAAGAAGGCCGAGAGCCGTGCGATCTGACTTAATCGGATGACCACAAACCGCCAGTACCCCTTATCCCCACCACACTCACCGACAGCCGGGCCCTGCCCCGCAATTTCAAACCACGGCCTCCCGCGTGAGGCACATCCCGGGTGGGCCGATTCCCCCTACGTGTCCCATTTTCCTTCTAGATCTGGCCCCTGACCTATTTCCACTTTATTCTTTTGTCCAGATCCAGAAATTTGGCCTTTAGTTTAAATCAAAATGAAATTGAAAAAATGACCCCAGCCACCCAGATAAAATGTTGTACTTGCACATACTTGTTTTCTCAAACATGCAGTGACAAAATCCCACCAAAATATTACAAGTATTGTCCCTGGGAACTTATCTCTTAACATGTACCTTTTTCACTAAATAAATTCCATAGTGATTTTTACATAACCAAATGGAATGAATCAAATTTACCTTGATAGGTATTTGAAATACCCATCTGGAGGAATTTGTCTTATGCCAAGTTGAACTATAGTTTGACTGCAGGAAAAATAATAAAAACAGCCTATTTCTGTCTTTAAGAAATTCTCCAGGTCAAACCAAAATGACCTTATTCCAACTCCCAGAGAAGTGGTACCCCTATACCTATCTAAAACCAGGAGATAAGGATTTATTGACCCTCTGTTGAATTTTAGTGATTTAAATACTTCTGCAGGTGGTATTATCACTAGATAAATCATCACAGTAGTTCCACAACTCCAAAAAGGTTGATTCCAATTTCTACAGAAAGGTACTCTAAATTCCTACAATGTGTCATGAGAATAAAATCAAAAGCTTCTATAGAATTAATCTGGTGAAAAAGAGAAAACTGCTCCAGAACTTCCTTTGGGAATTTCCTGAGGGCATTCTGGAAATTATTTCGGAGTTATTACAACTTTCAGCTATTCAGTACATAAAACCCTACCGAATCATCCAAGGAAATAATTTTTGGAGCTCCAGAACTTTTCTGGTGAATTATCTCCTAAAACTAGAGCTTTTATCACTAGAATATTCATAATAAATTAAAGAAAAGTGATAAAATAGTGAAACCACTTTTGTTGGTTCCATTTTATCAACTCCTATATGTTGGTATCATTTTTACACAATGGTATCATACAGAATATGTCCTGTCCAAAACCCCTCTTAGGTAATTCCTCGGCTATAAATCCTAAGGGACTTTTCTTCCAGGTTTCCAAGACAAGGCCAATCTTATTAAATCCCTTCTTCCTAAGACCTACTGATTTGTAAACTTGTATTGTCCATTTCTTGCTGTTTGTATTGATGTTTGTATGCCATGTTTTGATTGAGGTCTTGCTTCTTTGCATGTATACTCGATGACGACGATAGTTGCGCTTGTATTGATGCCGAGAAGAAGAGATCTTATTTTTATTGGTATTGGTATTCTTGGTTATCTAAAGATGAAGTCTAGGGACATATTTCCATATTGCTAATCATCAGGCAAGCCACCTTCTTGCTCATAAGCCTTGTCCAACTGTTTTACTTATGCATGTTTTATCTACTATTTATTAAAACTGCATTGTTTTACTATATGTTGATGTATATATGGTAGTGGTTTGTCTCCTCCGAACTATTACACTTTTGTACTATTAAGTACAACCCCCTTGATGACACCTACTTGTCCCTAGTGTGGTAGATGGTGTAATACACCATACCCTTTGGAGACCCCATTTTAGCAAAGCTAGAGGATGGGAAGACCCCGGAAAAAGTTTTACCAAATGTTTTATGATAAAACCTTGGTGAGGTGGGACCTCCCAAGAGATGTTGAGAAAGAAAAAGGTTTTGTTTTACAAAATGCTGAAGGAAAGATGGAGGAAAAAGGTTTACAAAAATGCACCCGGTTCTTTGCAGTTTTGCTAGAACAATTAACCCGTGCAACCACATTACTCTGGAATGGGACATGGCTGGATTTGATGTTTGTCTATTCTGGTATAAGCTTCCTCGCAACTACTATAGGGGATCGCGATACCCAGAGGCTGGGCCTTCTTCCTTAAAGGTCCATGTGGGACACCGACCTGGAGAAGGAACAAACTGTCTGTGGGCAGCCATGCGTTACTATGAGCCCCTCATTGAAAGCGCCCACTGTGTAAAGTGTAAAATGCGCTCCGGTTGGTCCTCGGTACCCGACGTCCCGGTTTTTAGGGGAGTAACACTCATAGGGTAGGCACTTATATTGGAGTGGGCATCTAGAGAGTCTTGATCGGTTACTCGACCCACGATCGGTGTAGATCAGGGTAGTGTACCCGGATGGTGTTGGTAAAGTGTGCAACCTCTATAGAGTGTAAATCTATTCGAATAGCCGTGTCCATGGTCATGGACGGTTGGGAAGGTTGTTGTAGAGTGGTGCTGGTTTTGTTTTCAAAAAGGATTTCAGAAAAGAAATGGCTTTGGAAATGTTTTGACCATGGGATGGTCGTAAAGGAGAAAGGTTTTGACCATGGGTTGGTCGGAAGGAGGAGAAAGGAGTTTGGTCGTGGGACGACCTGAAGATGGGAACAAATGGGTACCCCAATCCTAGTGTTTACAAAACTTTTCAAAAGGTTTCCAAATTGGTTTACAAAAGTTTTCAACAAAGATATGTAGATGCTATATCTACAAGAGAAACTAATTGAGAAAATAACCTCTCTTGGAGCCCTCCTACTACCACAACCCTAATGCATATCCTCTTGTTATTACTGTTACCTTAAGGTGGTTTGCGAGTACATTCAAAGTACTCACTGGCATTGTCCCTCGCTATTAACTTTGTCAGATATCAAGAAGAAGGTGACGCTGACAACTATGTGAGCTAGGACGTTCTCCCAGTCAGTTGCCTGTAGGTTAAGGCATGGCTCAGGCTCTACGCTTAATGAAGTACCGATGATGTTGATCGATGTAGCGATACTGGAAAATAAGGTATGACATGTATTCGTTATGTATTGGATGTTTGCTTTGATACTTGTCGGTTATGTGCCACGACTAACTAATCATGGGATCATGGTTGTATGCATAATAGGGATTCTCGGAGGATTAATCCGGGGGCCCCACAATATCTCTCCAGTTGGAGGGGCAAAATCCCATCTTAGTTATCCTCATCACACAGATTGATTCTCAGCCGACCCAAACTCTGCCTTCATAACTGCCCTTTGATGGAACAACGTTTGATAGAACCTAAGTCTATGATCCACAACTCCGATTGTCCAATAACCTCAGGTCAAAGGATTACATTGATTGAGACATACAAACGATGACTTGTTCGTTGCATCTCAATATGGGCCAGTCTGACTCGCTAAACTATTTAGCCGAATATGTGTAAGTCGGAATAGCATCACTATACCCATGAGAAGTGGAACCGAGTCATCAGCCGACTTTCACATTAGTCTAAGTTGTGTGTCCAGCACAACCTCAACAACCAAGGACATCTAATATGAACAACATGAATATATAGTTCCACAACCTAATCACATATTCAATGATATATATTAATAGTTCATACAAGGACAATATAATAAATTTATTAATACATTGGTAATAACATCATACATGATTGCCTCTAGGGAGTATTTCCAATAGTCTCCCACTTGCACTAGAGTCAATCATCCGACATCACATGTCTAGGCATCTAATGCCCATATCTCTCAGGTGTGCCTCATGCTTCGGGTGTGGCAGTGTCCTTGTCAATGGATCCACAATATTTGAATCCGTGTGTACCTTGCATAACTTGATATCACCTTGATCCACAAACTGGCGAATCAGGTGGTACCGCATGAGTATATGTTTGTTCTTCTGGTGTTGTCTAGGTTCCTTGGCTTGTGCAATAGCACCATTGTTGTCACAATACACGTCTAACGGATTGGACGAGCTTTGAACCACACCAAGATCCATGAGGAAGTTCCTCATCCAAACGGCTTCCTTTGCCGCCTCCGAGGCGGCAATATACTCAGTCTCTGTCGTAGATGCAGACACAGTATCTTGCTTGGAACTCTTCTAGCTCATAGCCCCTCCGTTTATAACAAACACATATCCGGGTTGCGAATGAGAATCATTCGAGTCAGTGAGATAACTCGCATCCATGTAACCCCTTACACCGAGTTCATCCTCACCTCCATAAACTAGGAAAATATCCTTAGTCCTTCTCAAGTACTTAAGGATATTTTTAGCCGCTGCCTAGTGGATTTCTCCAGGCTCAGCCTAGTACCTGCTCACAACACTTAGAGCATAGGAAACGTCCAACCTTGTACAAATCATAGCGTACATGATGGATCTGACTCCTGAAGCATACAAAATCGCACTCATCCGACTTCGCTCATCAGTTGTCGAAGGACACTGAGTCTTGTTAAGTTTTACGCCATGGGACATCGGTAAGAACCCCTTATTAGACGATTCCATGTTGAACCTTTTCAACACTTTGTCCAAATATGTACTCTGACTCAATCCAATGAGCCGCCTCGATCTATCTCTATAGGTCTGAATTCCTAGTATGTAAGTCGCCTTACCCAAGTCTTTCATCGAAAAACTATTTTCCAATGATTCCTTGGTTTCTTGCAACATCTGGACATCATTTCCAAATCAGTAATATGCCATCCACATATAAGATCAAAAATTTCACTTTGCTCCCACTATACTTCTTTTATAAACAAGAATCATGATCACTTTTGATGAATCCAAACGATTTGAATACCTCATCAAAGAGAATGTTCCAACTCCGAGAAGCTTGCTTCAACCCATAAATGGATTTTTGAAGCTTGCATACCTTGTCAGCTTTAGCCGGATCAACTATACCCTCAGGTTGTATCATATACACATCCTCGGTTAAATTTCCATTAAGGAAAGCCTTCTTTAAATCCATCTTCCACATCTCATAGTTGAAATAGGCTGCTATAGCTAACATGATCCGAACTGACTTAAGCATCGCTATAGGTGAGAAGTTCTCATTGTAGTCAACTCCTTGAACCTATCGGAATCCCTTCACAACAAGCCGTGCTTTATAGACAAAAGTATTTCTATCCATATCAGTTTTCTTCTTAAAGACCCATTTGCACTCGACAAGTCTTGCACCGTCTAGTAGATCAACCAAGCTCCAAATTTTATTTTCATCCATGTACTTTAACTCGGATCTCATGGCTCCAAGCCATGACTCAGAATAGGATCCCATCGCCGCTTCTGAATAAGTTGCTGCCTCATCATTGTGCAATAGTAACGCATCACAAACACTTCGCAATCTGGCCGAACTTCGTAGTGTCGGTGCAGCTGCCGACTCAGGTACCATGACCGACTCAACTTCCAAGGCTTTTGCTGACTTGCTACTACCTGGTTTCTCTTGAATTTCTTCGACTACATAGTAATCCCACTAACTCCCCAATTAAGAAACTCTTTCTCAAGGAATACACCTTTCCGAGCAACAAACACTTTGCCCTCTTCTGGGTTCTAGAAGTAGTAACCGAAGGTTTCCCTTGGATACCCCACAAATATACACTTATCTAACTTGGATGTAAGCTTATTCGACTGAAGTTTCTTGAAAAATGCTTAACAACCCCAAATCTTAAGAAAAATCAGACTCGGCTTCTTGCAAGTCCACATCTCATGTGGTGTATTCTCTACCGACTTTGATGGTACTTTGTTTAGTGTGAATGTTGCAGTTTCTAGAAAATAACCCCGAAATGATAAAGGAAGATCTATCCGACTCATCATTGATCGTACCATGTCTAACAAGGTCCGATTCCGCCTTTCCAACACACCGTTTCTCTGTAGCGTTCCCGGCGGAGTGAGCTGGGGAACTATTCCACAACTCTTCAGATGGTCATCAAACGCATGGCTCATGTACTCACCTCCTCGGTCCGACCGAAGAAACTTTATTTTGTTGCCGAGTTGATTCTGTACCTCATTCTAGAATTCCTTGAACTTTTCAAAGGCTTCTGACTTATGTTTCATCAAGTAGATATATCCATACCTAGTCAAATCGTTAGTGAAGGTAATGAAGTACTCATAACCACCTCTGTCTATCGTGCTCATTGGGCCACATACATAACTATGTACTAGTCCCAATAAGTCGGACGCCCTTTCACAACTCTTTGCAAAAGGTGTCTTGGTCATTTTTCTGATTAGGCAAGATCCGCATGTCTCGAACGACTCCAAGTCAAACAAAGTTAGGAGTCCACCATCATGAACATTCTTCATGCATTTCCAACTTATATGACCAAGCCAACAGTGCCAAAAGTAAGTCATATTCAGGTCAATTGGTTTCAACCTTTTCACATATATGTTATAGACTGACTCACCATCAAGATTCAAAATAAATAACCCATCCTAGACGGGTGCAAAGCTGTGAAACATGTCATTCAAATACAAAGAAAAACCATTATTCTTAATATTCGACGCATAGCCCTATCTCATCAAACATGAGGCATAAATAATGTTTCGACTAAGCACTAGAACATAATAACAATTATTCAGCTCCATTAAGAATCTGGAAGGTAAATGAAGGTGCATCGTGCCGACTTCCAACGTAGTGACTCTTGCCTTGTTGCCGACTCTAATGTTAACCTCGCCTCTCGCCATGCTACTAGTTCTTACTAGTCCCTGCAACAAGTTGTAGATGTGGATAGCTGATCCAGTATCATATACCCAAGAACTATTAGGTGCATCAACAAGATAAATGTCTATAAGATTGCAAACAAGCATACCTGAGTTGGAAGTCACACCTCCACTCTTGTATTTATCAGCTAGATACTTGCTAAAATTCCTCTTCTAGTGGTCATCCGCCTTGCAATAGAAGCAGGTGGATCCAGCTGCAGGAGATGTCTTAGTCACTGAGGAAGCGCTTTGGATCGGGTCCTCAGCCTTGCCTCCCGACTTTTCCTTTTTATTCTTAATCCAAGAACTCTTCTTGAACTTAGTCTTATTCTGCACCATCAACACTTGACTGGCGCCTTTCTTGATATTCGCCTCAGCCTTCTTGAGCATCCCGTGTAATTCAGTGAGCTTATTATCCATACCATGCATGTGGTAGTTTGATATGTTCTGGCCATATGCACTAGGAAGAGAGTTCAGAATTATATACGTAATGAACTCTTCGCTAATGGGGTAGCCTAGCCTTTCCAGAGACTGCATGTAACCAACCAACTTGATCACGTGTGGATTCATCGGATCACCATCCTTAAGCTTACAACTTAGCAAAGCTTGAGAGACTTGATTCCCCCCGGTCTTTACCGGAGCCTGGAACATACTTTTGAGGCTTTCGATCATATCGTAAGCCTCAACATTCTCGAACTACTACTTCAAGTCCGATTCCATGTGAGAAATCATAAGACATCTAATTTCCGTAGACTCGTCACAAGTCCTACGGTAGGCATTGGTGGTTGCAACATTCGCATTCTCATTCAGCTCATCTAGAAGTGGGTTGTCTAGGACATGGTCCCTCTTTTCTTGTTTGAGAACAATTCTCAGATTACAATACTAGTTGGTGAAGTTAATTCCATTTAGCTTATCTTTCTCTAAGATAGTTCTCAATGCAAAACTGGAAATCTGAGGGAGACTTCTAGGTGCCATTGATCTACAACAGAAAATATGCAAAAAACTTAATACATGTACCCATAAAAGAGAAATCATATTAAACACTTTAATACTGATGCTCCCACTAGAACCAACACCCCTTCGATGGTTACTTAGTGATTCAGGATCCTAAATAAGCAAGCCGACTAGTGAGCTTTAGCATCACCGCTAGTCGTCAAGTGATCTAGGTAGACAACTCCTTGTCAATCATATCTCATACCACTCCTGCTGGTCGGGTGGCATTACATGCCCTGGTTCCCGTTCAACTTTTCCCCAAGCCCCACAACCATTATGATAGACCCATCTATATTACTAAGTGCTTCTGCTGTAAGAGTTCGACTCAAACCCACCGAGTCAGAAAGAATTTATAGTACCTCAATTTTATGAGACTACTACCAAAAATGTCCGACTTGTGATGGTGCAACACTGGTGGGGAAACCGACTAGACCTTCTTTGAGGGATTACTTTCTACCAACTATCTAATAGAGGTAAAACAGATACATAACAATAACACAAGATAAAACAATTATAATGTGAAATGGTATGGCTCTCTTCACGGTGATCTCCATCTCCACAAAGCTTGTAATTCGACTCGTGCTAACTCTTGTCACATGCCTCCTTACTCCATGTAGCCGACTTGTACATCGACTTGGATGCTATCCACGTTCTCCAAACAGCTACACTATCTAGTAAAGTAAATTACATAGAGAATCTGACATGCAGGTCGTTATACAATAAAATGATAGCACCTAGGCTCTAGCCGGCTAACAAAAACCGTGATACGCAGATCATGTATGGATTACACACATCACATGCACATAAGCCATACCATTCACAACATCATCCTACAAAAACAAGTTATGCATAGATACGATATCTACCAGCATTGTGAAACTTGCAACGACATCTAAGGCGCTATGACAAGGTGAAGCCAGCAGTCCCAAAGTCAACGATTTTCCAGAAAATGCAGATGTCATCTACATTACGAACATGGATTACTTCATCGAATAAAACAATTTTACCCAAATCTGATCCGTACTCTGATTCGATCAAACTCTTTGATCTTCGATCACTTCATCTGGATTTACGTGTCACAGTCTACCCCGATGGCAGAAGCCGACCGATAGGGGTATATCATTCCACGACCTTAGCATCATGATCATGGAAACTAGATCTTCCAATTCCCCGAGTATAGTTGATCCAATCAACCTCGTACGAAACTGATCTATCTCATAGATCGACCACCAAACAACAATTAGATCTAATCTAACGCTAACCTCATATCACATATTGATCGCTCCAAAAATAGCCATCTTCCACCGTATTTAAACATTGTTTTGGTCAAGAAATTGACAAGAAACTCTCAATCCTTGCCCCTAATGACTAATAATTGCAAAGATATGTATAACCTTGCTTTGAATTATGTTGTGCAGGAAATCATGCTTTTTAATGTGAAATGAGGAGTAATAATGAAGGTTTTTGAGGTCCACACGACTAACTAATTGGGGAATCATTTCCAAGCGGCAGTAAGCTTAACGACCACTAGTACGGGCAGAGTTGCCCGTACTTACCACCCATACCATGTGGCAATGGCTTCGTCTTGTCAAACCCTACAACTTTCATGAAGACGCCTATATATTTTGAGGCTCCAGCCGCCAGCCAGAGAGCCGCCATTCTTAGATTACACGACAACACCCCAAAGGAGATCCACGCCATTGTTCATCCATTGTTCATCACTTCCATCATCCATCCCCTCCATTAGCCATAGACATTGCGTTATACTTTATATCTCCTTGTGATTCGGTGACCATTGTAAGAATATTTGATTTCAATCTAAGTATTTTGAACAATGTTTTCTATCCTTGATCTATTTGTTATCAGTGAGTAGTTCTCACGGGCTGCGGGTTGGCGAGAAACCTCACAGCAATTATGTGCGTCTAACTCATGGGAGTATTATGTTTTGTTTGCAATAGCTATTTGTATATTTTGTTTCTTTGTCTCTTGCCTCGATCTATGAACTTGTAGGTACCCAAGATCCCATATATTGATAAAGGCTTGAGGTGAGATACTTAGCTAGCGGCGATCTCATAGGAACCCCAGTCACAGAAGGGTAGTACGGTTTTTGTTTAGCGACCCATTTGGGATCAAAACAACATCACCACTTAATGCTTTGATCTATGTTTTACACTTAATAATCATTTGTAGCCCGTTGCTTCATGGTGCACTCGGTTGTACTAAAAGAATATTGCTATGCCTGCTACATCACGGGGGCTCTAGCATATTAGGATGTGCTTCCCACAAAATAGTATCCCTATTAGACCATTACACATGACTATGCTTATTATTATATTTTATCCCATATGATGTGCAGCTGCTGGTGGATCTTCAACCCTGGCCTATCTCCATCCGTTGATTCAACCTATTATAAAAGTAAACTAGATTGGTCCAGTAAACTAAGGTAAAACAAACAAACAAAGTCTTGTAGACGTGTCCTTTTTATTTCCTTTTATCATTGCTTTCCAAGGTCCGATTAAATCTAGGTCTTCTAGGGCAAAAGCTATTATACTACATCCGTGAATCCGGATCGAAGGTATCACATATGCACGATGTCGAGCCTAAAACCAGAAGCTATCACTCTGATACCGCTGTTGGGCCATGTAGAGATGAAACAAAATTTTCCTACGTGGTGATCCCAAGATCTAGCTAAGGTAGTAGGCCAAGAGGATTACCACTAGTGCGCAACTACGAAATTGATGAAGCACATCGTTTGATGCAGTGCAATCCTCATGATCCGATCATCGAAGTGCTAACCATACAACACCTCCGCCAGTATCCACACATACGAGGAGGAGCGTCGGTGGTGGACAGCTAGGTCCGGTATGGTGGCTGGACTGGACTATAGCTAGGGTTTCCAACGCATGGAATGACCTAACCTTGCCCCTTGGTTGTCTGCACCCCAATATATATAAGGAGTGAAAGTGGGCTCCACTCACTTGTGTCCCATTCACTAAAAGGCCTATATTAGTCACTATGAGTCCAACTCACTGACTTAGTCCATGTCCGATTCGGGTCTAACCAAAATAGATTTCCTCTTCGGGTCCAATCCAAACTTGGTCATGCTCTTAAGTGTGTGACCCGATAGGCTCATGGTGACTCAATACAATTCGAGTCTCACTGGTAATCGATCGGTCGGTAGCGGATCCTAGCAGAACATGCCGACTCCCAAGTATCAAAGAGTCATGATGACATACCTTCCAATGTGACTTTCGTCTAAGTCCCTTTTGCCTCATGATATACCTTCTTGAACTATAGGCGAATAATCGTAATACCTTAAATAGTCTAACTCTCTTCTTGATCCGAGATAAGTGATTCATCCGACTAACTCTTAGTCGATCACCTCGGTTAACACTTAACCAATTTGTGCATGGCCATGCTATCCGAATCATATCTTCCGTGAGGGCCCAGAGAATATCTCTCCAGTTCGAGGGGAAAAATCCCATCTTAGTTATCCACATCACACAACTTGATTCTCAGCCGACCCGAACTTTGTCTTTATAACTTCCCTTTGATGGAACAACATTTTACAGAACCTAAGTCGGTGATCCACAACTCCGATTGTCCAATAACCTCAGGTCAAAGGATTACATTGACTAAGACATACAAACGACGACTTGTTTGTTGCATCTCAATATGGGTCAGTCCGACTCGCTAAACTATTTAGCCAAATCTGTGCAAGTAGGAATAGCATCACCATACCCATGACAAGTGTAACCGAGTCATCAGCCAACTTTCACATTAGTCTAAGTGGTGTGTCCAGCACAACCTCAACAACCAAGGACATCTAGTATGAACAACATGAATATATAGTTCCACAACCGAATCACATATTCAATGATATATATTGTCGGGCCCCCGGATTAATCCTTCGAGAATCCCTGTTATGCATACACCATGATCCCATGATCAATTTGTCGTGGCACATAACCGACAAGTATAAAAGTAAAAATCCATTACATAAGCGGATACAAGTCATACGTTAATTTTCATTATGGCTACATTAGTCATCATCAATGGAACTTTATCGAAGCAACTGACTGGGAGAATATCCTAGATCGCATAGTCGTCGACTTTACCTTCTTCTCGATATCTGACCAAGTTAATAGCCAGAGACAATTCCTGTGAGTACTTTGAATGTACTCGCAAACCATCTTAAGAGAATAATAATAACAAGAGGATATGCAATATGGCTGTGGTAGTAGGAGGGCTCCAAGAGAGGTTCTTTTCTCAAATAGTTTCTCTTCTAGATATTGCATCTACATATCTTTGTTGAAAACTTTTGCAAAACATTTTGGAAACCTTTTTGAAAAGTTTTGGAAAACACTAGGATTGGGTCACCCATTAGTTCCTCCTTCCAGTCATCCCATGACCAACATTTCTCCTTCCTTTCCGAACATCTCATGGTCAAAACATGTATCCTTTCCAACCATCCCATGGTCAAACATGTATCCTTTCCGACCACCCCATGGTCAATACATTTCCAAAGCCTTTGCTTTTCTGAAGTCCTTTTTGGAATCAAAACCAACACCGCTCTACAGAAACCTTCCCAACCGTCCATGACCATGGACACGGCTATTCAAATAGATTTACACTCTGCAGAAGTTGTACACTTTACCCACACCATCTGGTTAACCGGCCCTGATGAACTACAGATTGTGGGTCGAATAACCGACCAAGACTCTCCGGATGCCACTATAGTATAGGCCCTACCCTATGAATTGTTCCTCTCAACATCGGGACGTATGGTCCAAAGACCAACCAAAGCGCATCCGACTCCTCGAGAGTGGGTACTTTCAACGAGAGGCTCATAGTATCACCCGACCGCTCACATGGGTGGTCCAACTTCCTCCAGGTGACTGTCTCATAGTTGACCCTTTTTGTAAAGGCAAGCCCGGAATTAGAGAGAGTTGATCCCTTATAAGTAGTTGTGAGAATTCCCACACAAAAGTAGCAAACTTAAAGTCCAGCCCTGTCCCATCTAGAGTAATGTGGTTGCACGGGTTAATTGTTCTGGCAAAACTGCAAAGAAGCGGGTGAGTTTTCGTAACCATTTTTCCTCCATATTTCCTTTAACATTTTGTAAAACAAAACCTTTTTTCTTACTCAAACCTCCCTTGGTAGGTCCAACCTCACCAAGGTTTTACCATAAAACATTTTTGTAAGACTTTTCCGGGGTCTTCCCATCCTATAGCTTTGCTTCGGCTAAATCGGGGTCTCCAAGGGGGTATGGTATAATACACCATCTACCATACTAGGTAAAAGTAGGTGTAATCAAGGGGGTTGTACTTAGTATTACAAATGGATAATGGTTTGGAGGGGCCAAGCCACTACTAGATATAGCCCATCATTTATTCAAACAATGCAGTTTCATAAATAGCAAGTAAAACATGCATAAGTAAAACATTAGGACAAGGCTTATGAGTAATAAGGTGGCTTGCCTATGATCAGCAATCTGGTAATATGTCCCTCGACTTCATCTTATAATACCACAAATACCAAAAATAATCACCTTCATAGGGTCTTCGATATTATCGCAACTATCGTCGTCAAAGAGAATACATGCAAACAACCAAAGGCAATAATCGACACAAGGCATACAAGCATCAATACAATATAGCAATCAAACATACAATAGACTACTAACTTTAGTATTTTTGGTATATTGAGCTTATAGCAATAGAAATTATTTAGTTGACTTTGTGGAGCTTCTTTTATGATTTAATTGTCAAATACTACTTAATGAAGGGGTTTTGAACTAATGACTAGGTCTGTATGATATCAATGTACAAAAATGATATCAACAGATAGGTATTGAAATAACAAGGCCAACAAAAGTGGTTTCATGATTTTATCAATTTTCCTTAATTAGTTATGATTATTTTAGTGGAAATAACCCTAGTTTAGGTTAATAAATCACCAGAAAATATCTGTAGATCAAATAAATTTGTGCTCAGATGATATGGTATATCTTTGGGTTTGTGATTTTTGAGAGTTGGAATCACTTAAAAATAATTACCATAATTCCCTTGGTAAATTCCCAAAGTTAGTTCTACATAGTATTTGTATTTTTAACAAGATTTAATCTATAGGGGCTTTTGATATAAATCTAAATACACATGTTATGTATTGGGAGTACCTTTCTATACAAATTGGAATATTAGTGAAACCACTATAGATGTAATAGTTTTATTCACTAAAAATCAGCTAGTGCTCAATAATCACTAGGCTTCTAGGGTTTGATAGATATGATGGAGTATGTTTTCTGGGAGGTGTAATTAGATCAAACCCATTTTTGGTTTGGCCTAAAGAAATTCCTAAAGGTAGATTAGGTATGAATTTGTTACTCTTACTATAGGAAAACTAAGAAGCAAATTAGGGTGAGGCCAAAGGGACATGCAAGGCATCAGGGATACCTTGCTTTAAAAAAGGTTACAAATCAAATAGAGTTATTAAACTCTCTGGCGGATTTATTTTGTTACACGGATATGTCTTGGTAATTTATTTTACATAGAGGATACAACTATTGAACTGTACAACTTTTGGTGCTGCATGATTAAGAAATCAGTTAGGAACCTTAGGAAATATGGACCTGACCATTTCTAAGCATTTTCATTTAAAAAAGGATTTAAAGTGAGTAGTGTATTTTAGATCTGATATTTGAAATCGAAAAGAAAAAGGGGTGGGCACTGCTGGGCCGCAGTGCTACAACTCAACTGGGCCGGCCCAACACACTATAGGGGCGCATGCACTCGCAGTTTGAAGCCGCGGGGAGGGGCCCGCTATCAGCCGGAGCGAGGCACCGAAGAGGTAAGGAGGGGTGGGTGCAATTGTATTAAAGAGGGATCCACGACCCCAGGTCATTGTTCTCCCTAGAATGCACGGCGGTGAGGGACGGACGCTAGGGCGGCGCTGCAGGTTGGTGGGGGCTCACCTTGGGCTTGGAGAGATGGCGGTGAGGGTAGGAGGCGATGCAGAGCTCCATGGCAACCTCGACGAGGGGTAGAAGTCGCAGGTTCTGCGTTGGGGAGGGGTTCACATGACAACGTCCGTAGGTGTGCTCCCGGGAGCTCGCCGGAGGAGGACCGGGGAGGCATGCAAGGCGACATGGGATGACGGTTCAGATGTGGCAGTCTTGGGGCATGCAGGGCTGCTGCATGTAGAGAAGATGGGGCTCGGGAGCTTCTAGTTTGCCGGTGGTGCTCTGTTCAGTAGGAAGACAATGGCGGCATTCTAGAGTTCATGTAGTAGAAGGGGGAGTCATCAGGAGGTAGATTATATGTAGGGGAGTTGAACATAGTGAAGCAAGAGAGCTAGGGTGGTCAAGGTCGACTGCATGTTTCACCTCTCGAAGGAGGCCGATGGGAGAGTTTGCTCTTCTCCATGGTGACAGGGAGCTCGGCACTAGATTCTGGGCTCAGGACAAGCTAGAGGGAGTCGAGGGAGAGAAATGAGAGAGCATGAGCAAGGGGAGGGCCTCTGGTCCGTTTAAGGATAAGGTGAGTGGTTCATGATGGACATGGCTCATGTGCATCTTGGGGTAAGGGAGGTGTCCACGGATTGGGCAGGGGTGGCGGTGGAGAGGTCCTGGGTGGGGCTCTATTCGAGCAGAGGGCACACAGAGAGCGGTTGTTGCAGCAAGAGCAATAAATGGAGAAGATTTTATTGTCCCTCACTTTTTCTCCTCTTCCAAACATAAATGACAAGATCTAGGGCTGCGCTACAGTGTAGCTCGACCATAAAGGAGCCTAGTGTTGGGGGAGGGGTGCTTGCCAAGCTTTGAGGAAGGTTTGATGAGGTTTAGGACATAGTTTTGGCTTAACTGAACACTTGGCCATAGCAATAATCCTGAAGAACCCTTTGATTTTTTATCTTGTATACATGAGGGAATGGTACTGATAGCTAGGTATGGTCAAGAGACACCACCTGGAATTATTTGGGATTTTTCCGAATATGTTAGATCATATTTATATCAATTATTCAAAAAGTGTCGGATCTGTTTTATGGATTTTATTTGAAATTTTTGAATTGGTCGGGGTGGGTTTTTGGTTGGATATGGTCCCAAATGTGAATTCACACTTTGGAGAATTTTTGCAAGATTTATTAAAGAAGGGAAGTATTTAAAACATTTATTTTATCATTTCTGCCATTTATGGAAATGGGCAAAAATAATTATTAAAACTCTTCAAAAATATTTATTTTTGAAGTGGGAATATAGGGTATGATATATAGGCCTCAAATTTTCCTAAATTTGTCAAAGTTATTTGGGGAAAAAGAGACTTTCCTTTATGGATGAAGTTTTGGGGTTTTAGTCAAATCAAGGAATTAAATTATGTTTGGGCCAAAATAATTATGGGAAGCACTTGGTAAATTTTTATGTCCAAGGTAGATGATGTCCACAAAGTGTATCTAGCATTTGGAACCTTGGGTTTTGAAAATCAAACTTGATTTTGAAGGAAAATAAGGGATAAAGGATCTTGGGCAAAGTTAATTTCATACCAGCCAAACCTTCTTGGATCTTGGAGCTCAGAGCTCCCTTTGGGTCATGGGCCATATGGATAGATAGACCAAGTGATGTAGATCACCATGGTATAGAGGTTTTAGGTTGATCATGGTTGGGATCCTCAAGAATCGATACCAAATTTGAATAAAATAAGGGTGCCAAAATAGATTATCTGATAGCTTCAAAACCATGTGGGTTTTAGAGGCACAAGGATCCAATTGAAATAATTGAAGTAGGGATTGATAGACCTTTATGAGTAGAGAACACACATGCAATTAGTTGGTCTAAATAAGATATTATGGAGATGTGAGCTTCTTCCGAAGTTGGCTAGTTGATAAGATTTGCAGAAAGAATTATTTTCCTTCCTACAAAACCATCAAGAACAAGTGGGTTGGAGGATGGTCTAGCCAAGGGCAAGAGTGGTCCTTGGTAGTCCTTAAGATGGTCTAGAATTTGGTTCAAGTGCATTACCAATAATGCAGAAGGATGTGAAATGAGGGAGACTCAAAGATGGCATCTTGATAACATTTCCACACTTAGTCATATTTTGGCAGATTTAGGGTTTTTGACTAGAATATAAAACGGGATGTTTTTTATTGGTCCCAAGGTACCAAAGCATCATCAAGTGGAAAATATTGAAGTGTAGATTGCGTAGAAAGGATCCATGCTTGTATTTGATCTTCATTGACTAGGAAACTTCTAGAAAGAATTAGTGCTTAGAGGGTTTGATTAAGGGTTTTAGATGATCACCTAGTGACTAGAGATTAGATACAATTTTTGAAACTTGCTTAGGGTTTGTAATATTATTCATGTTTGATTCGATAGGATGAACTCCTAGGGTATCTCACTCTAGTTCCTAAACAAACAATTCAAATATCAATTCAAGATAGTTCATCTTAACAAGCAAACCAAGCTATTACTACAGTTGCAATCAAGCCTAGCTTGAGGTAGGGATGGGTAGTTTGAAAAGTTGGAGTTTGAATAAGGTGAGAGTCCTTGGTATTTCTACCAGGAGAAGAATCCAAAAGCTTTATAAAGGTTTTTGGAAAACCTAGAGGTAAGAGTAGTGGAAAGTTCTGTCTTGGAAACATAGGGATATTATATCATATAGATCTCCATAGTTTTGTGAATAGAAGTTAAGAAGATGATTGATGTTGCAAGGACCTCTTGGCTTAGGTTTTGAAATGTCAGAACATTTGAGAATATGTAAAACAAGCCAAGATGGTTTTGTTAAGTAGCTTTTGTAAACTAGTGGTGAGGTAAGGAATATATCATCTAATACACAGTCAGAAGCCTAAACACCAACAACCAAGCAAGCAAAAATTACATCATTAAACAATAAAAAGTTTTTGTTCTCCTTGACTTTTGCATTCTGGACAACTAATCAAGGTTGCTAAAATGGGGATGTTACATATATTAGTAGTTCATACAAGGACAATATAATAACTTTATGAATACATTGGGAATAACAACATACATGATTGCCTCTAGGGTATATTCCCAACAATGAGAAAAGAGGTCATCGAACTCTTAGATGCAGGTATCATTTTTCATGTGGAGGAAAGCGCTTGGGTAAGTCATGTTCATTGTGTTCCAAAGAAAGGTGGGTTCACTATAGTCTCGAATGGACACAATGAGTTAGTCCCTACTCGATTTATTGTTGGTTATAGGATGTGCATTGATTTTAGAAAACTCAATAAGGAAACTCGAAAGGATCATTACCCTTTTCCATTTTTATATGAAACATTAGAGAGACTTTCTATGGACTCTCATTTTTGTTATTTAGATGGATACTTGTTTTTTCTCAAATAGCTGTCTATCCAGATGAGCAACTAAAAACAACATTCAAATGTTATTTTGGTATATATGCCTATCGATGTATGCCTTTTAGTCTTTGTAATGCACCTGCTACCTTTTAAAGATGTATGACCGCTATATTTTCTGATTATTCTGAAAACATTATGGAAGTACTCATGGATGAATTCTTGGTCTATGGGACTTCATTGAACCATTTCCTCCATAATATTCATAAGATTTTGTAGAGATGTGAAGATACTACCCTGGATTTGAATTGGGAGAGGTGCCACTTCATGGTTCCTAAAGGTATAGTACTTGGTCACTGATCTCACATAAGGGCATAGAAGTCGATAAAGCAAAAAACATAATAAATGGAAAGGCTATGACCTCCTCGAGATGTAAAAGTTATAAGAAGTTTCTTAGGTCATGTAGGGTTTTATAGAAGGTTTATTAAGAACTTCTCTAAGGCTACAATACCACTAACTAACCTTTTACAAAATAATATTACTTTTAATTTTGATGAAAAATGTCTTACTGCTTTCACCATATTAAAACAAGCCCTTCTTAATGCTCCTATTATTAAACCACCGAATTTGAAAAATCCTTTTGATTTATTTTGTGAAGCTAGTCATGAGGCCGCGGGAGCTTTTTTTTTAGCGTGATGGTGATGAACTTAATATCATTCATCATGCTAGTTGCACCTTTAACGATGCTCAAAATAACTACCCAATGGCATAGAAGGAACTCTTCATCAATGTTTTCTCATGTGACAAATTTAGATCTTATATAATTGACTCAAAAGTTAGAGTGCATACTGATCGTAATATCTTAAAGGAAATTCTTGAAAGAACTGACGTTTAGCCAGGGATGATCCGTTGGAATTTACTTTTGCAAGGGTTTAACTTGCATATCTTGCAAAGAAAAGAGGAACAAATTGACACACCAATGATGATTCAAGTGATGAGACCATAAGAAGGAGTGTCATCAATATGCATACCCCCAGGCACTATTCGTCTAGAAAGGAAATTTTCTGTTTCTCTTTGCAACAGTTTTAGCAATTTCTTGCGACCAACCATATTCAAAGGAAAGAAGAAAATACTGCAAAAGTTGAAGGGAGGTAAGCTGCCTAAGCAAACTTTGCAATCACCAGGTAAGTAAGGTAATCTCAACCTGGATTTTTTGTGATTTCAGTTGCTATTTTGTTGTTTTCTTTTTCTCTTTGATCTCCTTGTATTTTCCGAGTTCACTGCCAGTTTTCTGACACTAGTACGGGCAGACGATACGGTCGCACCCACCCGTACCGGTGGTCATTAAACGTTCAGTACCCCATTTTTTTGTTTTTTGTTCATTTTTGCGGAACAGTACAACTGAGACATATGGTCGGCTCCCGCCGTACGCTAGGTCGTTACTCCCTCTGTAAGTTTTGTCTCAATTCTATCTCGCTTCATTTTGTTAAAAAAAGAAAAAACTCTTTACCGCCTTAGAAAAGGTCGGTATATGCCAGTACATGTGGGCAGTACAGGACACTCCTGCCCATACCGAATAATTGGAAAGAATTTTGCCAACTTCGCAAGTTGATATTGTTGGAAGGACGTCAGGTACGGGTGCTCCGTACAGACAGAGCCTGTACCACTGGTCCTTACCAACTCCGACTCTTCCCTTTTTCTCCTTTTGTTACCTATTTTGTTGGGATTCTTTTCTTTGTCGACCCTTTTATCTTCACAAGTTTTTGCTATTTCTAACCCTTCATAAGCCTTCCCAAAGGTCTTTCTTCCTCTCTTACCAACAGATCTGCCCACATTGTTTCCATCCACTAAGAACCTCGCAACTATGTCTAAACCTTGGAACATCGCTCATGCTGAAGGAGACTATCGGAGATCCTCCTTGAGTCACATGATCTCGGGATATGCCAAGGAGATAGCAATCAAATATAAGATAGAGGAATAAGTTTGGTGCAATCAACTAGGAGCTGAAGACGGATTCAAGCTGATGGAGGTGGTCAAGTATGGGAGTAAGGTGTTTAGCTTCATGGTAGGTCAAGATGGTGATTTTGAAGAAGTTCATATCAATCTCAAGGGACAAGGGGACTCTTATTTGGAAAAGCTAAAGCATCAAGGAAAGGAGATACAATCCTCTCTTCATAACCTTGATCGCTGTATCAAGAAGATTGAGGTAAAATCTCCGAGGTCTTCTAAGCATACTGAACTGTTACGCCGTTATCTAGATCAGATGGACATGAAGATAATGAAAGGGTTAGAAGCCAACCTCGACATTATCCTTTGATCCATTGAGACACAGAAGCAAATGGTTGAGATGTGAAAATCATGTGTGGATTAGCTAGAAACAATTAGCGAGCAATGCAGAATTCACATCATGATCCTAGAGGCAACAAACAAGACACTTCATCAAAGGCTCCGTAGCGCAAGGGCTCCGTGTATGAAATAGAAGACACTATGGTATTGAATAATCACGAGGTATTATTGATCCCACCTAGATTGATTCAAAACTTGGGGAGATCTTTAACATCATGTAATCTATCTTTCAGTTTTAACATGTTTGCCTTCTTGTTTGCATATTATGTTTTAATTCCAAAGTTTGCATTAGTTGCATAATTAACTTCATTGGTCAAAAGAAAGAATTATATCCAATGAGTTTTGAGACTTTATGATATTTGAAGTGATTTTGGTTTATGATTATTGTATTAGATGTATGAATTAGGATGAGTGATATGATACTTGTACCACTATTATGATTTGAGGATCTTCCACACCAATAAATTATTCATAAGATATGAGAAGAAATTTTGATCGCATGTTATAATCATGGGTTTAAACCACTAAGATCCATAAAGGGTATTAACGTGATACAATTTTGTTGATGAAACAAAATGAAAATTATGCAATCAAAGAATCAAAAGGAAAGGTGCAAGTTGACAAAGGTGCTCAAACAATGATCATAGACTATTCCCTACTCAATCAAGTGCTCATCTAGATAAACTTGATGATTTTATAATCTGCTAATTCTCTAAACCTCATATAAATTATTAATACAAAATGTGTGAAAGCCTCTAAGTCATGTGATGTGTGAGAGTGTGATACAACTCACGATGCAGTTCTATATCTGATATTATAATTATGCTTCAAATGCCTCATTTATTGTAACGTCCCGTGCCTCATAAACATGATGGCCTTGTCCATAAGTCACTACCTTGCTCGGGGACAAGTAAGAGTCTAGTTTGGGGAAGTTGATGAGCCTATTTTTGAAGCATATTTATCTTATGTTTTTGCACAAGTAAAGTTAGGATTTTTGTATTTTATGGTCCTTGCGTGCACCTTTTACCCTTGTTTCAACAAGATCCTAAATTATTAAGTCTTCTATGAATATCTCAATTGGGACTATCATGTTATGTAATAATATGGTATTTCTAAATGATAAATGCCATTTAAATGATTTTCCACGCGCTTGGGATAAGAGAGGATGTAGGAGAAGTTACTGGAGGCTTAACGACCGGCGGTATGGTCGGAGCCCGCCTGTACTGTCTACCAAGATGTACGCCTCCTAAAATACTTTCACCACGCGAATACGGATCTGAGACCCGACATTCACAGACACCTCTGGCCACGAAACACCATGATAGGAAGGGATCTCGAGGAGGAACTTGGAGAAGGGTAGATCCTTGCTGCTACAAGGATCATCGGAGGACAACACATCATCCCCCTCATCGTCAACCGCTGCATCTTCATCAACACTGTCACCCCCTCTCTCACTAGATCTTGTTCTAAATCCAAATACAATTTTGGGTTTGCACTTGATTCTACTTTGTGCACTTTTAATCCATCCATAAGAATATGATGATGTTGTTGTTTATTGTCTCCATATGTGAGTAGTTCCCTTTGTTATTGGGGAGATGGAGAAACCCTACCATCTATCTAGTATATACTAAAAGTACATGACATGCTACCATAAAAAAGAGAAATAGACTAGAAAATCCGACAATAATCAAAAACATCTAACCATCAATTGAATAGATAGCCGATGATAGCCCATAGATCTTATAAATAATTTATTGTCATGAAACTTGAAGAAAATTACCCACCAATGCCCTACATAATTTTTTCCATACCCAGTATGTGCATCGGTATGTGCAAATGCATCGTCCCGATTGGCCTCTTTGTGATAGGCAGATCTAGGTCAGATCGAAGATTTGCATCAAACAACAATGACTAGGTACGTATTATCACGTAGTATACTCTATATTGTTTCTAACAGATCCATCTGTATGTTGAGAGTTAACATACATTTGGTAGAATTTTCACCATGAGGATCGATAGTCTAAACACAAGAGAAGTGCATCTAATTATAGCTATCCGTGCGCCAGATCACATGCTATTTTACGATCAAAGTTTGCCGGTGCACTCTTCTAGAAATAATTACTTTACGATTAATAGATCAACTGGCTACAGCATCCAGTTCATCTATTCATGTCGGTTCAACATGTGTTTGCTGCTAGGCTGTGCCGGTCATCGCAACCTAAAGGAATGCGTGAAATTGAGATTATGTAGCAGTGCGGTGGCCGCCGTGTGGAACAGCTGCTTTTTCGGAGTTATCTGATCCGTCTGAAAATATATACTCGCTCTATCTGGAATTTGATGTCATAGATTTTCTAAATTCGCATGTATCTATACCTGTTGGTGTGTGTATGTATATATATATATATATATATATATATATATATATAACGAAGTGTTATTTTACACATCGTATTCGTACATTGGTTAGCTGATAAGAAAGTTGCAAGTCGTCTGATACAGAACCAAATGAGAACTCATCATGTATATGAAATATATTTGTCGCAAGAATTCATAAAGACTGTAATAATTGTTGGGAGGGTGAAAGCAAGGAGAAAATTATCCCAATGAATTTGGATTAGACATATGCCTGATAAATTCACAGTAAGTAATTTATGCATGCATGAGCCGTGCATTAAGAACATGTACATAAGTGTGTAGTATTATTGTCGAGGTTGATAAGAAAAAAAGGCACGCTACAAATTCTACCAAGAATAAAATTCATTGGATATTTATTGGATAACATGTCATGGACACCGGAGTTAAATCATATTGACCACCTGTGCCACCTTTGCCATGATGTAAACAAATCTTCCCACTTCCACTGAGAGAAATGCATTAAAAAAAATCTGTAGCACTTATAACAAGAAATTTTTTCATACTCAAACCCTATAATCTTCGATTTTTTTCTTTAACATGACACAAATACCAACCTACTAGGTTGCTATTTTATTTAAAACTTTCATAATTATTTCTTATTATACATTTACACATACCATATAGTCTTCCAGACTACATGATTAATAAAAAATATAGTATTTAGTAACCAATGAAAATCCATTTATTTTTGTACATATAGTGAAAACTTAATTTTTTACAATGTAGTCACAACACATGATTTCTAATATGAGCAACGAGTTATTAGACACAAATATGAGTGTAGATGGAAAAGTTGGCAACTGAGCACTTATCAATAGAAGGCTTAAGGGTTTTTTATGATCATTAATGGTATGATCTTAGAAATGACGAAACTAATTGTATATTCGAGCAAGCGCTTACCTCCTTCCTGCCAGGAGCATAAGGGTATGAAAACTACGGTACTCTATAACCATGCACATAATGACATATTGGTGTAGAGATGTACAACTAAGGTAGCCAGCACCACATAATTGATCTAGCGGGTGCACGGATTACATGTTAGTTTGATTGTTTTCGACTCATGGCTTCATGGCTCCATTCTTGACTATAAATCAATAATTCAGAAACAGAACCAAAATCATTAGATTATTCGTAAAATATGGTACATGATTCTTTCTTATTCCTTAACAACATAATCAAACATCCATATATCAAATATATATCAAATATATGTCAAATTAAATTACTAATTTTAGTTATTTACTGATATATAAAATGTTGTGTATTACTTGAGGAGGGAATACGTATTAGAAAAATAGTGTCTACACAATATGTTTTCCTCGCATTTGCGAGGGCCGCCGTGCTAGTTATTATAAAATGAAATAAATATGATCTATAACTTTGGTTTTTGATCTTTATTTGATTTATGATATTGTGTTAGATCTCTCTCTAGATGGTATGTGAAGTCGACCAGATAACATTTGACTTTGGGACTAAAGAGAGGGAACTACCCGTTGGACGTGTATGGGAGTATGTCTGATGTTACTTTGTGACTGCAAGCATTGGCTTATAACCTACACCGTCAAAGGGGGATTAAGAGACATGCACGAAACTCATAATGATATCCATGGGGAAATCCTTAGTTGTGGTGGTCCGTAGAAGTGACTTGCTCGCAAGCATCATAGTGGTTATTTAGAGATGACCTCATCACATGTCTCGTAGCCGTGGCTTGCTCACGAGACTTTTATTATATAACTCTCTCAACAAATATCATGATGAAAGATATAGGTTATCCTAATCATAAGTAATTCTCACCTGCTAGTGGTCTATCCTACACCCCCAAGAACATTTAAGCCTTATTGAGTTCCAACACCAATCCAATCGCACTTGTTACTTTGCTTACTTTCTTTCATTACTTTCTTGCACACAAACACAACACTCTTTACTTGAGATCAAATACAACTTATGAGTATCCGTTGGTAGAGTGACGAGGGGCATAAAGACCTTAACCAATTAGCTCTCTATGGTCTCGATACTCTTATTTCGAAACCAGCTACAAATGATCTATGCACTTGCAGTCATCAGTATATTCTTTTCAACCTTGAACATCTCTTTAACACCATAATACCCAAATCGTATATCACTAAGTGATATCAACCAACACCTATCCCTTTCAAGCAAACCCCATCCTTTTGTTCCAAGTGTGATATTCGACTTGTTAATACTGTAGACACCGTAAGATAGTAATATGGGGAGGGAAACGATAGCTTACTCAACACTCATATCGTATTGACACTCTGAAAACATTAGTCCTTACTAGACCGATGATGCTATTTCTTCCATATGGATCTTAGGACAACTAGAAGACGTTGATTTCATAACTTGCAATCAGGAGGCAAGTTCATCCTTGCACAATCCTTGTGAGACCATACTTGCATACCCTTTTGCAAGTGCAGTATTACATGTCCTTTAAATTATTTTACAAAAACCTTTTCAAAACTCTATCACCTGCATTAAAAGAAAAGTACCATTTTATAAATGAAATGTGAAATGGTGGGCAATGGAATCATGAATTGGAATATATGGTTAGGAAGCCATGTGGTGGATATTCCATTGTACCGAGAAATTTAGGACTTAATAACCAATGTAGTCAATGATTCAAAAGCGTCTTATAAACAATAGTAACCACAAAACCCAGAATGGGACGGGCAAGTCAGCTAGACCTTCTTCCTTCCATTTGTACTTGTATGCTTAGTAGGGTTATTATTCATTGCGGGTAACAGAAATTGTTGGGAGCCCGTGATGTCCCTATACTGTGTCTCAGGATAATGACTGAGTATATTAGAAGGGAGGGTAATTTATAGGGTTCATTGCATAGAAAACAAAAAATTCTACGCTTTGCAACTGCCAAGATCGAATCTAGGCGATATTTTGTAACGGTTACAGATGGACTCACCCTCATAGACCGTAAGCAGGAAAACGTTCCTACAAACAAACGTGGTTGATGTAGATGGTACACGACCGTCCTCAAGAACGTGCAGGCGATCAGCGCCACAGACGGGCAGCGCCTCCGTAATCGGTCACACGATTGGTGCGCCGACGACTCCTGATCCCTTGTTCCAGCCGGACAGCAGAAGTAGTGGATCCCCGGGAACTCCAATAGTGCTAAGCCATGGTAGTGGTGGTGGAGGGGAAGGTTTATAGAAGGGATTCACCGAGCACCTTTTCTAATGGCAATGGACAAGGCAAGCAAGGGGGGAAGATGTCAATCTTGGGGCATATGAGAGAGCTTGTGAGAGAGTGTGTGGAGAGGATGAGGAGGCCACCTCCTTTTATAGGCATCATGGGGCTTGTAACTACCTCGGTGAATTACGCTCCTAGTTGCAAGCCTGGATGAGCAGAAATGGTTGAAATAGTACGGTGGGGCCCAAATGCCACTCACAGGTAGACCTTTCGGCCGTCCCAACCATTTCCACACATCGGGACAAGAACGGGCGGCGTAATCGGCAGGCGAAGGGATCAACTACATACACAAATGAGTATGTATGCAAGCCACCATACAACAGTACATCAGAACCATTCCATCTAAAAAGAAAGGAAAGATAGCAACGCCATACGGCAAGATCCAAATATCCTAGATAGATATAATAGTTTAGGATATCTCCTCATACATCAATCAACAGAGTATCAAGCGGAAGCGGAAGACAAAATCCGAGTACGGATAAGAAGCAAATCGGCATAAGATGCCCCATAAATAAGCAGATCCCGCCCACAGATCTCACGGATCCCCGTTCCCGGAATCTCTACACCGAATGATCGTTGCCCATATCGTCCGTCTCTTCCACCCAGTATCCATCTTGCGAGTGTACCTGTTCATCTGAACCAATAATTTATCGTGTGAGACCCTAGGGGTACTCAGCAAGTCTTTATGCCTCTAAAGGGGACACAACCTGGGGTGACGCAATTGCAGCAAAAGATAAACCCTAGCAATTCTATAGATACTCGCTAACCATCCGCCTAACCAGAGATAGACGGATGTCCGTGAATTAATAACAACAGTTATAACAGTAATAATGGTAATATCCACAGATCCATCCTCCTCCTCGCTTACCGACGAGGAAGCGGACGAACAACCCCCCATCCGTTGGCAGTTTTATTATCCATTCCATGAGTATTGCACTATTTACTAGTCAGGTACCTAGTCTAGTCAAATTAATAGCGGTACTTTAGTTATGCTTGTCTATGATCGAGAAACTGTGCTCCAAGTCGTCCATAACCGCGGACACGGCTTTCAGAAAGTTTTACCCTGCAGGGGTGCACAAATAGCAACACACACTCGATATGCCTCGGAAAAACCAAATCAAAACCCAACGAGGCAGTCACGACAAAGCGATCACAGGATTCAGAAATATTTCAGGGGGCCACCCCATTGAGCTACCCGCAACGAAGTTAGCTGACTCCGAGACGGCCTCAAGGTTTGCGCCAGTGGCTGTGAACGACTGGGAACCCGAAAATGTGACTGGGCTTGTCGACACCGCGAAAACACTCCGCTTTCCTAAACAGTACAGTGTGCAGTACCTCACACAATTTAAATAAAGCGGTAAAACATGGCATAAGTACAGGATAGTAAATAAAACCTCAAACTAGTTTGTGGCCCTCAAGAAATAAGAATGAATCAAGCTCTGGCTCAGGGGGGTTCATAAGCCTCCCGGATGTGGATAGCGCGAATATTCAAGGAACAGGAATCAAGTACTCGGGGTCCTACGGGACACAAGTGAGCCTGAAAACCAAAGAGCGAATATGGCTCACCGATGCCACTTTCATTAGTTATCCCATTACTACTCAGGTTAAGTTGTTTAGGTACCTCATTATCCATCAGACACTCACATACCCTACACATGCTGTTCTACGACTCGCATGGCTCAAATAACTCCTGTAGTAATGGCTCGTGGGATGGAGGGACAAGCTTCGGTGGGGTTTAAAAGTAAAGGCTATGCAGTACTTGGGATTCAGATTAATGCAATCGCGACTCAATGGTGCAAGAAAAAGATAGAGGCAATAGGTACTATATGTATGCAAGCATGTGGTAGTGCTTGCCTGGCAGCTCAGTTGAAGCGAGAGACGGATCTGGGTAGTGCTCCTGGATCTCTTGGTAAATCCCCTGCTCAGCGTCTATTCGAAGAAGAACCAAACAAACAGGGGCCAACATAAATAAAGTGCATAAGCATATGAATAAATGCGACAAGCAAACAATCATGCTATGATGAATGATGCACAATTTGCATGGCATTAAGGTAGCATGGCATGGGTGAGGTGTGGAAAACAATAATAAAGCCTTTTATTTAGTTTTGGCCCCATTTTATTCACAATTTAGTTGCTGTTCACATTATATTTATATGATGCATGCTTCAAAACTAACCAAGAAAAGTTATTTGAAAACATAATTTAAATTTGAATTTGATTTAATTTGAAAAAGATTTGAATTTAAAACAGATCTGCGGAATTACTTTTCTCACACAGACAGTCCTAGCCACAGACACTGTCCTGTGGGGCCACGGGCTGACTGGACCAAACGCGCGCAGAAAAGCTTCTGTTACCGCGAGCTCTTCTATTCCTAGCGGATGACAGGTGGGGCCTGGGGTCTTCGCAGGCCCACGCGTCAGCGGGCGACCAAGGGGGGTGCCACGCGGCAGAGCGAGGACTGCGGGTTGAGGGCTTAAAACTGCGGGATCCTTTTTGTAAAAACGCCAGAGGCAGACAGGTGGGGTCGGCAGGAGCGCGGGTTAAGGTAAACAAAACGGGAGGGGGTTTTCTGCAAAACGTCGCCGCGACACTGTTTTTCTTCTCCTCTCTCTGACGAAAAAGACAGCGGCAGCGCGCACGGCGCCGGGGGCTCGATCCCGTGACCTAGGGCTCGGGCGCGGAGGCGGTGGCCACTGGGCTATGCGGGGGTTGCTGTCTGGGAGGCGGGCGAGGACTAGATATGGTTCTGTGCGGCAGACGCGAGCAGACAGAAACATGCGGTGGTGCGCAGAGGGCGCTCGACGCAAGGTCCGGCGGATCTAGGGCGGCACGGCGAGGCAGAGCATGTCCAGGAGGTTCGCCAGCTCACCGTGAGTTGGTCGGTGTAGATGGTTCGGCTCGAGGCGCAGGCGATCGACGAGGACGCAGGCGGACGGCGAGGTTAGGGTTTTGGCTCGGCGGCACTGGTACTGGCGGCTCCGGTCCTCCTCCTCCTCGACGGCGTGTGCAGGGTGATGCAGGGGAGCCTCCTGGTACTCTCCAACCACTCTCACGTCATGCTGCACGGCTGGATCGACGGATGCGGTGGAGGCCGACGGTGGTGTAGCCGGCGATGGTGTGGCGGTGGTGAGGGACGGCAGGGAGAGGGGAGCGTCCTGGGGTGGATCTGGGGATGGTCTGGCGAGGCAGAGAGGCAGGAGATAAGCAGAGAGAGGGAGAGGCTGCCGTGGGGGTGGGGTAGATGGGAAAAGGTGGCTCGGTGCCACCTTTCTCTTCTCCCTCCTTCACGTGCACGGTCGGGGGAAGGGGCAGGGCAGGCGCATGGGGAGCTGGCAGGTGGGCCAGGGAAGGAGGAGAGGGTGGTCCAGGCTGAGGGGCCCCTAGGGCAGAGAGAGAGAGAGCAAGAGAGGGAGAGGCTCGGGTTGGGGTGGTGGCAGCCTCGGGCTAGGGTTGGTGTTAGGGTTGGGGGGTAGCTAGGTGGGGTTTGGATGGTCAGGTGGAGCCATCTAGGTAGGGGGAAGGGAGGGCCGAAAGAGAGGGGGAGGTGGTAGCTTAGGGTCTGGTACTAGGGGTATGGGTAGATTAGAGTGGATGGAGAGGTAGGTTTAGGGTTAGCTTAGGGTTTAGAGAGAGAGGAAAGATGAGGTGGCGGCAAACCTTTGCCAAGCTCAAGCATGAACAAGATCAAACCAAGCTAGGCCAAAAGAGAGATGAGAAGGGAGGTGGTGATGGTAAGGATGGGTATGATGATGAGGTTTAGGCAAGGTCATTATAGGTCAAACCCAAAGAGAAGGAGAGAGAGAGAAATCTAGAGATGAACCACTCAAGATAAAAACCAAATAAAAATCCAAAGGACTAGAATAAGGTGGTTCTTGCATGGGCCATGCAAAAATGACAATTGCCATGATTAAATCCTGTGAAAACAATAATTTAAACATGGCATCATTATTATGCATCCCAAAATGTAGAGTAAGGCCCAAGCAAAGGAATTTAGAAAGAATTCCAAGTGGAGTATATGGAGATGATCGCATTGGATTATATTTGGGACTTGCTAGTGTGTATATGCCACTAGATGATTAATAGTCCCAAAAATATCCCAACATGAGTTTCATTCCGTATTAATCCATATGGAAGCTAGGGAAAAAGGGGTCCACTCACAAGGCATGCAAAGGTGGCCATGTGGCTCTCCACATGTCCATATTGTGAAAACAACATTATTGATATATGAGAGCATGTGGAAAAAGAATTGGATCCATCCCAACCCACATGAGCTAGAGGTAAAACCCAAATAAAGTGCAAAGCTCATATTTGTTTGGATGGTGGAATTATAAGGTGGTGAAAGAAAGGTGGTGGAGTTCATAAGAGATATGCCCCCAACTCCACTTGGGCATTAAACAATATATCAATAACCAAATACAATATCAAGAGGCAAATACAATTAATAATGCATATGAGATAAGAACCAAATCAAAAAGGGTTTTATATGATGCTCAAATGCAAGGTGGCATGATGACATGAGCATGATATAATGATGATGCAACAATTATATGTAGGAAGTAGCATATATATAGACTAGGCTAGTAGCATTGCAATTGTTAGACAATTGGGATGCTACAGGGCTGCCCCCTCCCCTCCTCTCATTCAATCTCCATTAAAGAAATTTAATTCCCTTAAAAGTCTATCCATTAAACCACTTTAATTCCCTTAAAGAACTTTAATTCCCTTAAAGGACTTTCCATTAAAGCACCTTAATTCCATTTTAATGCAACTAAATTTAATGAACACTTCATTTAATGAGTACTTCATTTAATGAACACATTAACATTTTGATCCCTTACTTTGTTTCAATACCGCAAAACTATTTCGGCAGATTCGATAGAACAATTTTCTACGATGTCCATTGACTTCCCCTGTGTTCCCTATCAGCTCAAACGCGTCGATTAACCTTAAGTGTGTCTCCATACGGGTTCGAGAACTATGTAGAAATGATCAAGACTTTCTCCGATCAATAATCATTAGCGGGACCTGGAAATCCATAATGACTCCCACTAGTTCCACGAAAATCAAATGATCGTTTGAACCGCTTTCGCTACAATCAAATTCCTTTTTATCTCACGATATATTACTTGTCCGAGATTCGATCACTCGGTACCATCTATACCTTGTTTAATCTTGTTCCCTACAAGTACTCTTTTTCTAGTTCCTGTGATATGACATTCTAGTGATCAAATCACTTGCTTGCAAGGCTATGTCAATGTGATATCACCGAGAGGGCCCTAAGTATATCTCTCTGTCATCCGGATGGAAAAATCCCAATATTGATCCACGAGCCTCAATTAATACTTTCCAAATACCTGACGACACCTTTATATTCACCCTGTTATGGCGTGACATTTGATGTAATCAAAGTACTCTTCTAGTGAAAGTGATTGACGTGATCTCATGGTCTAAGGACATTGAGTTACTACAAATACGAGAGCAATTTAAACTTGATGACGTGATCGTATTACTACATCTACTGTGGGTGACTGTTCATCATATCATTCTCTAATGATATGCCCCTGTTATTAACAACATCCAATGTTCATGATCAAGAAACCTTTGATCATTAGTTAATCAACAACTAGTATAAAGAGAGGCTTTACTAGGAACCGTATCTGTTTATAATTCACACATGTATTAACATTTCGTTATTAATACAATTCTAGCATGAAAAATAAACACATGTTATAAACCTAGAATAGCATAATAACCACTTTTTATTGCCTCTCAGGCATATTACTTTCTGTCTCCCACTTGCACTAGAGTCAATAATGTAGTTTACATAGTCATGAATCTAACACCCATAGAGTTCTGGTGCTGATCATGTTTTGCCCTTGGGAGATATTTAGTCAACAGATCTGTAACATTCAGATCCGTATCTACTTTGCAAATCTCCACATCGTCATCCTAAACATGTTCCCGTATGGAGTGAAAACGACGCTTTATATGCTTGGAATTCTTGTGAGACCTTGGTTCCTTAGCATTGGCTATGGCACCATTGTTGTCACAATAGATCACCATAGGATCCAAAGCACTTGGAACCACAGCTAGTTCAAAAATGAACTCCTTCATCCAAACTGCTTCCCCCACTGCTTCCGAAGCAGAGATATATTCTGCCTCCATTGTAGATCAAACAATCACTAGTTGCTTGGAGCTCCTCCAACTCACCGCTGCACCATTCATCAAAAAACTTATATGGATTGTGACTTAGAGTCATCCAGATCGGTGTCAAAGCAGCATCGACGTAACACCTTGCGACGAGCTCTTCTTCACCTCCATATACGAGAAACATGTCTTTTAGTTCTTCTTAAGTACTTAAAGACATCCTTGACTGCCTTCCAGTGTTCTGAACCTGGATCAGATTGGTACCTGCTAGTCAAACTAACAACATGTGCCACATATGGCCTTGTACATAACATATCATACATAGGAGAACCTATGGCTAAGGCATAGGGGACATAGTCTATTATTTCTCTAACTGTTGCTGTCGCTGGACTTTGAGTCTTACTCAAAACCATTCCTTGCAACATCGGTAAGAACCCCTTCTTACTTCCGTCCATTGTGAACTTCTTCAAAATCTTGTCAAGGTATGTACTGTGTGACAATCCTATTAAGCGTCTTGATCTATCTCTATAGATCTTGATGCCTAATATGTATGCAGCTTCAACAAGATCTTTCATCAAAAACTTACTATTTAAGTAATCCTTTACGCTTTTCATAAGTTCTATGTCATGTCCAATCAACAATATGTCATCCACATACAAGATAGAAATATAAAAGAGCTCCCACTCACTTTCTTGTAAATACAAGCTTATCCGATGGTTTGGACAAATCCAAAACCTTTGATTACTTCATCAAATCAGATATTCCAACTTCAGGATGCTTGCTTCAGTCCATAAATGGATTACTGAAGTTTGCATACCTTGTTGGCATCCTTAGGATCGACAAAACTTTTTGGTTGTATCATATACAACTCTTCCTCAATGTTTCCATTAAGGAATGTTGTCTTGACATCCATCTGCTAGATTTCATAACCAAAAAATGCAGCAATTGCTAACATAATCCTAACAGACTTGCTACGGATGAGAAAGTCTCATCGTAGTCAACTCCTTGAATTTTTCGGAACCCTTTCGCGACAAGTCAAGATTTATAGACGGTCAGATTACCGTTAGCATCCATTTTATTTTTGAAAATCCATTTATTCTCAACGGCCTTTCGGTCGTGAGGTAAGTCTAAGTCCAAACTTGGTTATCATACATGGATTCCATCTCGGATTGCATGGCTTGTAGCCATTTGTTGGAATCTGGGCTTATCATCGCTTCACCATACGTCGCAGGGGCATCACTTCCATCTATCGTGAAATTGAGGACCGGATCACCGTACAGTTCTGGAGTTGTACGTATCCTGCCTGACCTGCGAGGTTTGGTAGTACTCTCTCTTGGGTTTCATGAGGAGGGGGGGTACCTCATCACCATTTCCTTCTTCCATGGGTGGAGTCAACACTGGAACAGATTCTGGTGTTGCGCTATTCGCCACTTCTGGAAGAGAAGGTTCAATAACCTCGTCGAGTTCTACCTTCCTACTACTCACATCTTTCAAGAGAAACTCTTTTTCTAGAAAGGATCCATTCTTGGTGATAAACACTTTTGATGGCTTCGTAGCATGGAACACAAAAATTTTCTACCGCAAGAACGAACAAAACCCAGATCTAATCTAGATAAAAGCCAAGATCTAATCTATTAGACATGTGCAACGAGATAGATCTGTACTAACCCTCGTAGATCCGAAAGCGTTACGAGATTAGATCTCGGGGTTGATGTAGTCGATCACTTGCCGATCTCAAGATCGTGTGGACGATCCTTCTGGCGCCGTGTTCCGGCAGCACTTTCGCAGTCGGTCACACGTGCGGAGTCGAAGCAGACCTTCCTCTCCCCGTTCCAGCGAGCAGCGGAGGTAGTAGATCTTCTCCACAAAATCCCAGAAGCACGACGGTGTGGTGGTGGTGGTGGAGTAGAGAATTCTGCAGGGCTTTGCCTAAGCCTGAGCAGAGGGAAGGAGGAGGAGAGAGGCGGCGGCTAGGGCTTGAAGTGGAGGGGCAAGGGGGTGGCGCCCCCACCCCTCTATTTAAAGGAGGGAGGCGCCATGGGAGAGGGAGTCCTAGTAGGACTCCCCTCCCTTCCTTGGCCGGCGTATTGGGAGGGGGGAAGGAGTCCTCCTCCCCCACGACTCCTTGTCTTGCCCCACAAGGACTCCTTGATCCTTTCTTGGTTTTCAAGCAAACTCCAAGAAATCTCCTAGAACCTTTCGGAACATTCCGAAACCTTCTAGAATCCCCATACAAATACTCCGGAACATTTCCTAACTTAGAAAATGATCCCCAATATATGAATATTATTCTCCGGACAATTCCGGATCTCCTCGTGATGTCCCGGATCCAATCCGAGACTCCGAACAACATTCGGTTTCCAACGCATATTCCATATCTACTTAAAACAACTTCGAACCTTAAGTGTGTCACCCTACGGTTCGTGAATATGTAGACATGATAAAGACACCTCTCCGATCAATAACCATCAGCGGGATCTGGAGATCCATAATGGCTCCCACATACTCAATGATGACTTCGTGATCGATAGAACCATTAACATACGAAACCAATTCCCTTTGTCACGCGATATTCTACTTATCCGAGGTTTGATCGTTGGTATCTCCATACCTAGTTCTACCTCGTTACTGATAAGTACTCTTTACTCGTTCCATGTTATGTCATCCCTTGTGACCTAGTCACATGCTTGCAAGCTAACTATATGACAGTCCACCGAGAGGGCCTAGAGCATATCTATCCGTCATATGGATGGACAAATCCCAATCTTGGTCCATGCGCTTCAACACAAACTTTCAGAATACCCAATGACACCTTTATAACCACCCAGTTATGAAGCGGTGTTTGATGTCATCAAAGTACCCATCCGGTGATGTTGATTAACATAACCTCATGGTCGAAGGATTAGGTTACTATGCATTTGAAAGCTTATAGCAATACGAACTTAATGACTTGATCTTATGCTACGCTTACTATGGGTGTGTGTCCATCACATCATTCTCCTAATGATATAACCTTGTTATTAATGACATCCAATGTCCATGATCAGGAAACCATGATCATCATTTAATCAACAAGCTAGTTCCACAAGAGGCTTACTAGGGACTCTTTTATGTTCACAAAACACACATGTATCAGTGTTTCCTTATAATACAATATAGCATGGGATGTAAACATTCATCATAAACACAAAGATATAATAACAACCACTTTTATTATTGCCTCTTGAGCATATATCCAACAGTCTCCCACTTGCACTAGAGTCAATAATCTAGATTACATGGTAATATACCTAACACCCATGGTGTTCTGGTGTTGGTCATGCTTTGCTCTACGGAGAGGTTTAGTCAACAGATCTGCCACATTCAGATCAGTGTGTACTTTGCAAATCTTTATGTCACCATCTCGGACATACTCGCGAATAGCATGGAAACGTAGCTTGATGTGCTTCAGCTTGCTATGTGACCTTGGCTCCTGTGCATTAGCTATGGCACCTGTGTTGTCACAGTAGATGGCCATCGGGTCCAACGCACTGGGAACCACGCCAAGTTCAGTAATGAACTCCTTCATCCATATGGCTTCTTGTGCAGCCTCCGAAGCAGCTATGTATTCCGATTCAGTTGAAGATTTCGCCACAACGCTTTGTTTGGCACTCCTCCAGCTCACTACAGCACCATTCAAAATAAATACGTATCCAGACTGTGACTTCGAGTCATCTGGATCGGTGTTCCAACGAGCATCAGTGTAACCGTTTACAACAAGCTGTTCATCACCTCCATAAGAAAGAACCATATCCTTAGTCCTATTCAGGTACTTTAGGATATTCTTGACCGCTGTCCAGTGTTCCATTCCAGGATCACTTTGATATCTGCTAGTCAAACTAACAACATGTGCTATATCCGGTCTTGTACACATCATGGCATACATGATAGAACCTATGGCCGAGGCATAGGGAATATTATTCATCTTTTCTCTATCTTCTGCCGTAGCCGGACTTTGTGTCTTACTCAAGGTCTTACCTGACAACATGGGAACGAACCCTTTCTTGCTCTCTTCCATTCTAAACTTCTTTAGAACTTTGTCTAAGTATGTACTTTGTGAAAGCTCTATTAGGTGTCTTGATCTATCTCTATAAATCTTGATGCCTAGAATATATGCCGCTTCGCCAAGATCCTTCAATGAAAAACTATTATTCAAATAGGTTTTGACGCTATTAAGAAGTTCTATATCATTCCCAATCAACAATATGCCATCTACATATAGTACTAGGAATGCTACAGAGCTCCCACTCACTTTCTTGTAACTACAAGATTCTCCATAAGTTTGTATAAATCCAAAGTTTTTCATTACTTTATCAAAACGTTGATTCCAACTCCGGGATGCTTGCTTCAGTCCATAAATGGAGCGCTGAAGTTTGCATACCTTGTCAGCATCTTTAGGATCGACAAAACCCTTGGGTTGTACCATATACAACTCTTCCTCAATGTCACCATTAAGGAACGCCGTTTTGACATCCATCTACCAAATCTCATAATCGAAATATGCAGCAATTGCTAACAAAATCCTCACAGACTTTAGCTTCGCTACTGGTGAGAAAGTCTCATCGTAGTCAACTCCTTGAATTTGTCGGAACCCTTTCGCGACAAGTCGAGCTTTATAGACGGTAACATTACCATCAGCATCTATTTTTCTTTTGAAAATCCATTTGTTCTCGATAGCCTTACGGCCATCCGGTAAGTCCACCAAAGTCCATACTTGGTTTTCGTACATGGATCCCATCTCGGATTTCATGGCTTCTAGCCATTTGTCGGAATCTGGGCTCACCATAGCTTCTTCATATGTCGCAGGGTCATCAGTGTTGTCCACCAACATGACGTTCAAGGCATAGTCATACCAATCAGGAGTGGTACGAACTCTTGTTGACCTGCGAGGTTCAGTAGTAACTTCGTTCGAAGTTTCATGATCACCATCATTAGCTTCCCTCCCAATTGGTGCAGGCGGCACAAAAATATCTTCCGGTGCTGCGCTACTCTCAACTCCGAGAGAAGGTTCAATAACCTCGTCGAGTTCTACTTTCCTTCCAGTCACTTCCTTCGAGAGAAACTCCTTCTCAAGAAAGGATCCATTCTTGGCAACGAAAACTTTGCCTTCGGATCTATGATAGAAGGTATACCCAATTGTTTCTTTAGGGTATCCTATGAAGATGCATTTCTCCGCTTGGTTCAAGCTTATCAGGTTGTAACTTCTTTACATACGCTTTGCAACCCCAAACTTTAAGGAACGACAACTTGGGTTTCTTACCAAACCACAATTCGTACGGTGTCGTTTCAACAGATTTAGATGGTGCCCTATTTAAAGTGAATGCGGCTGTCTCTAATGCATAGCCCCAAAACGATAGTGGTAAATCTGTAAGAGACATCATAGACCGAACCATATCTAAGAGAGTTCGATTACGACGTTCGGACACACCATTACGCTGTGGTGTTCCCGGCGGTGTCAACTGTGAAAGTATACCACATTTCTTTAAATGCATGCCAAACTCATAACTCAGATATTCACCTCCGCGGTCAGAATGCAGAAACTTAATCTTCTTGTTACGATGATTTTCCACTTCACTTTGAAATTCCTTAAACTCCTCGAAAGTTTCGGACTTATGTTTCATAAAGTAGACATACCCATATCTACTTAAGTCATCTGTGAAAGTGAGAACATAACGATATCCACCACGCGATGCTACACTCATTGGACCGCACACATCGGTATGTATTATTTCCAATAAGTCTGTAGCTCGCTCCATTATTCCAGAGAATGGAGTCTTAGTCATTTTTCCCATTAGACATGCTTCGCATCTTTCAAGTGATTCAAAATCAAGTGATTCAAGAAGTCCATCAGAATGGAGTTTCTTCATACGCTTCACTCCAATGTGACCAAGACGACAGTGCCACATGTATGTAGAATTATCATTCAATTTTATTCGTTTAGCATCTATGTTGTGAACATGTGTATCACTACTATCGAGATTTAATAAGAATAAACCATTCACCTCAGGTGCATTACCATAAAAGATATTACTCATATAAATCGAACAACCTTTATTCTCAGACTTAAAAGAGTAACCGTCTCGCAATAAACAAGATCCAGATATAATGTTCATGCTTAATGCAGGCACCAAATAACAAATATTTAAATTTAAAACTAATCCCGAAGGTAGATGTAGAGGGAGCGTGCCGACGGTGATCACATCAACCTTGGAGACATTTCCAACGCGCATCGTCACCTCGTCTCTTGCCAGTCTTCGTTTATTCCGCAGCTCCTATTTTGAGTTACAAATATGAGCAATCGAACCAGTATCAAATACCCAGGCACTACTACAATTACTAGTAAGATACACATCAATAACATGTATATCGAATATACCTTTCTTCTTGATGTTGCCGTTCTTCAGATCCGCTAGGTACTTGGGGCAGTTACGCTTCCAGTGACCAGCACCCTTGCAGTAGAAGCATTCAGTTTCAGGCTTAGGACCAGCCTTGGGCTTCTTAGCAGGTGCGGGGCAGCTTTCTTGCCGTCCTTCTTGAAGTTTCCCTTTTTCTTAGGCTTGCCCTGTTTCTTGAAATTGGTGGTCTTATTGACCATCAACACTTGGTGCTCCTTCTTGATCTCCACTTCAGCAGTTTTCAGCATGGACGATAGTTCAGGCAACGTCTTGTTCATGCAGTGCATATTGTAGTTCATCACAAAGTTCTTATAACTCGGTGGCAGTGATTGGAGGACATGGTGAATCCCTAACTCATTAGGAATCGTTATCCCCAACTCTTGGAGCTTGTTTGCGTGCCCAGACATGGTGAGCACGTGCTCGCTAACGGAGCTTCCCTCTTCCATCTTACAGTTAAAGAACTTTTCGGAGGCCTCATAGCTCTCCACGGCCGCGTGAGTCTCAAAAATGAGCTTGATCTCCTTAATGATCTCAAACGGGTCATGGTGCTCAAAACGCTTCTGGAGCTCCGTTTCTAAACCGTACAGGATGGCACACTGAACTGTGGAGTAATGATTTTTCTGAGTGGCGTAAACATTCTTTACGTCATCGGTGGCATCTTCTGCAGGTGGGTCACCTAGCGGTGCTTCGAGCACATAGGTCATCTGACCAGCCCTGAGGACAATCTTCAGACCACGGAGCTAGTCCGTGAAGTTGCTTCCATTGTTCTTAAGCTTTTCTTTCTCTAGGAACACATTGAAATTGATGGAGAGGTTCGCCATAATCTACAACAAATTTGCAAGTAGTTTAGACTAAGTTTATGATAAATTGAGTTCAATTTTTAATTCTTAAATTAACTAGGTGAACTCCCACTCAAAACAACATCCCTCACATTGTCTTAGTGATTACACGAACCAAGTCCACTACACCAAGTCCGATCTTCACGAGAGAAGATGTAGTTTCATCGGCGAACAATCTTCATGTTCATCATATCACTTATATGATTCATGCTCTACCTTTCGGTATTCCGTGTTCTGAGACCATGTCTGTACATGCTAGGCTCGTCAAGATTAACCTTAGTTTCCGCATGTGCAAATATGGCTTGCACCCGTTGTATGCACACGTAGAATCTATCACATCCGATCATCACGAGATGCTTCGAGACGACGAGTCTTAGCAACGGTGCCAACTAAGGACGAACACTTTATTACTTGAAATTTAGTGAGAGGGATCATCTTATAATGCTACCGTCGCGATCTAAGCAATACAAGATGCATAAAGGATTGACATCACAGGCAATTCATAATTAGTGTGATATGATATGGCCCTTTCTTCTCATGCCTTTGATCTCCATCTCCAAAGCACGGACATGATCTCCATCATCACCAGCATTGCGTCAAGGTCAGTGGCGCCGCTTCATGGTTGTCCATCATCACCAGCAACTATTACAACTACTTGGAATAAAGCTATTACAAGATGAATAGACACGCAGGTCTTAACAGAATTAAAGACAACCATTAGGCTCCTGCCGGTTGCCATATTACAACAAAGATCATTGCATACATCAAATATAATCACAATCACATGATGGCCATATCACATCACAAAACCCCTGCAAAAACAAGTTAGATGCCTCTAATTTTCTTTGCATGTTTTACGTGGTTTGGGGCTTTCGAATAAGAACGGATCTTACCTACGAAACTGAACCACAACGTTGATACAAGTGCTATCGAGTGCAAAGTGTAGATTGGATCTATACTATGGTGGGAGAGACAGACACCCGCAAAGCCACTTGTGCAAAGCAAGTTACACGTCAAGCGTGGAGCAAGTCTCATGTGCGATGACATGTAAGGTTAGCCCGAGCCGCTTCATCCCACCATACCGCAAGATGCAAAGTACACAAAGCAAAAGACGGCACGAGCACCAACGCCCACAAAACCATTGTGTTCTACTCGTGCAACAGATCTACGCATAGATACGGCTCTGATACCACTGATGGGTTCGTAGCATGAAAACAAAAAATTTCTACCGCAAGAATGAACAAAACCTAGATCTAATCTAGATAAAAGCCAAGATCTAATCTATTAGACATGTGCAACGAGATAGATCTGTACTAACCCTCGTAGATCCGAAAGCGTTACGAGATTAGATCTCGGGGTTGATGTAGTCGATCACTTGCCAATCTCAAGATCGTGTGGACGATCCTGCCGGCGCCGCGTTCCGGCAGCGCTTCCGCAGTCGGTCACACGTGCGGAGTCGAAGCAGACCTTCCTCTCCCTGTTCCAGCGAGCAGCGGAGGTAGTAGATCTTCTCCACGGAATCCCAGCAGCACGACGGTGTGGTGGTGGTGGAGTAGAGAATTCTGCAGGGCTTCACCTAAGCCTAAGCAGAGGGAAGGAGGAGGAGAGAGGCGACGGCTAGGGCTTGAAGTGGAGGGGGCAAGGGGGTGGCGCCCCCACCCCTCTATTTAAAGGAGGGAGGCGCCATGGGAGGGGGAGTCCTAGTAGGACTCCCCTCCCTTCCTTGGCCGGCGGATTGGGAGGGGGGGAGGAGTCCTCCTCCCCCACGACTCCTTGTCTTGCCCCACAAGGACTCCTTGATCCTTTCTTGGTTTTCAAGCAAACTCCAAGAAATCTCCTAGAACCTTTCGGAACATTCCGAAACCTTCTAGAATCCCCATACAAATACTCCAGAAAATTTCCTAACTTAGAAAATGATCCCCAATATATGAATCTTATTCTCCGGACAATTCCGGATCTCCTCGTGATGTCCCGGATCCAATCCGAGACTCCAAACAACATTCGGTTTCCAACGCATATTCCATATGTACTTAAAACAACTTCGAACCTTAAGTGTGTCACCCTATGGTTCGTGAATATGTAGACATGATGAAGACACCTCTCCGATCAATAACCATCAGCAGGATCTGGAGATCCATAATGGCTCCCACATACTCAACGATGACTTCGTGATCGATAGAACCATTAACATACGAAACCAATTCCCTTTGTCACGCGATATTCTACTTATCCGAGGTTTGATCGTCGGTATCTCCATACCTAGTTCTACCTCGTTACTGATAAGTACTCTTTACTCGTTCCATGTTATGTCATCCCTTGTGACCTAGTCACATGCTTGCAAGCTAACTAGATGACATTCCACCGAGAGGGCCCAGAGCATATCTATCCGTCATATGGATGGAAAAATACCAATCTTGGTCCATGCGCTTCAACACATACTTTAAGAATACCCAATGACACCTTTATAACCACCCAGTTACGAAGCGGTGTTTGATGTCATCAAAGTACCCATCCGGTGATGGTGATTAACATAACCTCATGGTCGAAGGATTAGGTTACTATGCATTTGAAAGCTTATAGCAATACGAACTTAATGACTTGATCTTATGCTACGCTTACTATGGGTGTGTGTCCATCACATCATTCTCCTAATGATATAACCTTGTTATTAATGACATCCAATGTCCATGATCAGGAAACCATGATCATCATTTAATCAACAAGCTAGTTCCACAAGAGGCTTACTAGGGACTCTTTTATGTTTACAAAACACACATGTATCAGTGTTTCCTTATAATACAATTATAGCATGGGATGTAAACATTCATCATAAACACAAAGATATAATAACAACCACTTTTATTATTGCCTCTTGGGCATATCTCCAACAACTTTGCCTTCGGATCGGTTATAGAAGGTGTGCCCAATTGTTTCTTTTGGGTATCCTATGAAGACGCATTTTTCTGCTTTGGGTTCGAGCTTATCAGGTTGAAGTTTCTTCACATAAGCATCGCATCCCCAAACTTTTAGAAATGATAGCTTAGGATTATTACCAAACCATTATTCATATGATGTCATTTCAACGGATTTTGATGGTGCCCTATTGAAAGTGAATGCAACAGTCTCTAATGCATGACCCCAAAATGACAATGGAAATCTGTAAGGGACATCATAGATCGTACCATATCCAATAAGTTTCGATTATGATGTTCGGATACACCATTACGTTGTGGTGTTCTAGTGGCAGTGAGCTGTGAAACAATTCCACACTATCTCGTGTGTCCCAAACTTGTAACTAAGATATTCTCCTCCACGATCGGATCATAGAAACTTGATCTTACGGTTACGATGATTTTCTACTTCACTCTGAAATTCTTTGAACTTTTCAAATGTTTCAGACTTGTGTTGCATTAAGTAAATATACCCACATCTACTTCAAGCATCCGTGAAGGTTACAAAATAACGATATCCGGCATGTGCCAACACACTCTTCAGACCGCATACATTGGTATGTATTGTTTCCAACAAGTCGCTCGCACGCTCCATTGTTCCGAAGAACGGAGTTCTAGCCATCTTTCCCATAAGGCATGGTTCAGATGTTTCCAATGATTCATAATGAAGTAATTCAAGCATTCCATCTGAATGGAGCTTCTTCATGCGCTTTATACCAATATGACCCAAATAGCAATGCCACAAATATGCAGCAATATCATCATTCAACTTAATTCTTTTCGCATTCACATTATGAATATGTTTACTACTAATATCAAGATTCAAGAGAAATAAACCATTCAACAAAGGTGCATGACCATAAAAGATGTTATTCATATAAAAGGAACAACCATTGTTCTCCAACACAAATGAATAACCGTCTTGCATTAAACATGATCCAGACATGATGTTCATGCTCAACGTAGGCACATAATAACAATTATTAAGGTTTATTGTCAATCCCGATGGTAGATGAAGTGGCAGCGTCCTGACGTCGATGACATCAACCTTCGATCCTTTGCCTACGCACATCGTCACTTCATCCTTAGCTAGTGGTTGACTATTCCTTAGTCCCTATTTCGAGTTACGTATATTAGCAAGCAAACCGGTATCAAATACTCAGGTACTACTTCGACTACTAGTAAGGTACACATCAATAACAAGTATATCGTATATACCTTTGTTCGCTTTCTCGGCCTTCTTATGTGCCAAGTACTTCGGGTTGTTCGACCTCTAGTGTCCAGCCTCCTTGCAGTAAAACAACTTAGTACCGGGCTTAGGGCCTCCCTTGGTTTTCTTCTCAGGCGCAGCAACAGACTTGCCGTCCTTCTTCAAGTTACCCTTGGGCTTGCCCCTCTGGCCTTTTTTATTGAAACTGGTGGTTTTATTAACCATCAACACTTGATATTCCTTTTTGATGTCAACCTTAGCAGTCTAAAGCATAGCTTTGAGTTTGGTGAGCGACTTGTCGGCACCATTCATCTTGTAGTTAATTACAAACGCTTTGTAACTCGGTGGCAGTGATTGTAGAAACCTGTCCATGATGAGATCAGCTGGAATCTCACATCCCAGTGTCTCAAGACATTGAGCGTATCTCGTCATATTTATGATGTGCTTGTTCATAGAGCTGTGCTCCTCCATTTTAGCACTAAAGAACTTTTTAGAGATCTCATATCTCTCGGCACGGATTTGGTCCCCAAACATAGTTTTGAGTTCCTCCACCATGACATCGAGATTACTAAGTTCAAAACACTTTTGGAGCTCGGGATCCAACAATTGGAGCATTGCGCACTGCACAAGAATGTAGTCATCAAACTTTGTGTCATAACCATTGTGCTCTTCTCGAGTCACAGTTTCTACAGGGGCGTCACCTAACGGACCGTCAAGTACATAAGACCTTTTTATGCCCGCGAGGATAATCCTCAAATTTCGGTGCTAGTTGGTGAAGTTAGACCCATTGTCTAGCATCTTTTATTTCTCAAGGAATGCATTGAAATTATATGCAGGGGGTGCCATGAGCTACAAAGTATTTGCAAAGACTATTCATACTAGGTTTATAACAGATGGAATTCAAGCTAATTCAAAATTACTTATGTGAACTCCCACTCAAAATGGCACCCCTCTAGTAATTTTAGTGATCACACGAACTAAATTCACTACGCCACGACCGATCATCACGAGTGGTGGCCTAGCTCCAATAGCGAGCATCATATGGGTCATCATATCTCCATATGACTCGTGCTTTACCTTTCGGTTCATGTTCCGAGGCCATATATGTACATGCTAGGCTCATCACGTAAGAACCTTAGTATTCGCGTGTGTAAAACTATCTTACACCTGTTGTATGCGAACATAGAATCTATCATACCTGATCATCACGTGGTGCTTCAAGATGATGAACTTTCTTACTGGTGCATACTAAGGAATAACATATTATTATCTTGATATTTAGTGGGATGGATCATCTTATATTGCTACCAAGGAAATCAAATACTACCCAGGCGATCAAATCAACGCAAAATAAGATGCATCAAAGGATAAACATCACATGCATATATAATTTGATATGGTATGGTCCTTCTCGCATTCGATCTCCATCTCATGTGTGATGGAACGATCTCCATCATTCCACCGGCGTGTCACCAAGGTCCATGGTGCCACCATCAAGGTTGTTCTCCACTAATCTAATTACATGGATTTCCATTTTCCAGCATGCAAGCCATAAAATAAAATAACAACCATATGGCTCCTGCCGGTTGTTTTACAATAAAACACATTGCATATAACAACATTTGTATCATAGACCATATCGCATAACATGCCCTGCAAAAACAAGTTAGATGCCTCTAATTTATTTTTGCATATTTTACGCGGCTATGGGCTTTCTAGGATAGAACCGTTCTACCTACAAACTTCAGCCACAACGGTGATAACCAAGTTATTAAGCAGACCATTGTAAATCAAATATCAACTATAGTGGGAGAGACAGACACCCGCTGTCCACTTATGAAAAATGAGTTGCATGTCAAGCGTGGGATAGGTCTCATGTGCGAGGACATGTAAAGTTTGTCTGGGCCGCTTCATCCCACTATGCCACCAATATCCGAAATACAAGAGATTTGCAATAACAAGACTTATCAACTCCAACATATCCATGTGTTCTAACCATACAAAGCATCTATGCATAAACCTGTCTCTAATACCACTGATGGGATTCGTTGCATAGAAAACAAAAAATTTCCTACGGTTTGCAACTACCAAGATCGAATCTAGGCAATACTTTGTAACGTTTATAGATTGACTCACCCTCATAGACCGTAACCGGGATAACATTCCTGCAAACAAACATGGTCGATTTAGATGGTACACGATCGTCCTCAAGGCCGCGTAGACTATTAGTGCCATAGGTGGGCATCGCCTCCATAAACGACTCCCGATCCCTTGCTCCAGCCGGGCAATGGAAGTAGCGGAACCCCGGGAACTCCAATAGCGTTATGCCATGGTAGTGGTGGTGGAGGGGAAGGTTTAGATAAGGGGTTCACCGATCACCTTTTCTAGTGGCAATGGATAAGGCAAGCAAGGGGATAAGATGCCAACCTTGAAGCATATGAGAGAGCTTGTGAGAGAGTGTGTGGAGAGGAGGAGGAGGCCACCTCCTTTTATTGGTGCCATGGGGATGCCCCTGCCCTCCTCTCATTCAATATCCATTAAAGAACTTTAATTCTCTTAAAGGTCAATCCATTAAAGCACTTTAATTCCTTAAAGCACTTTAATTACCTTAAAGCACATTAATTCCATTAAAGCACTTTAATTCCATTAAAGGTCTTTCCATTAAAGCACTTTAATTCTATTTTAATGCAACTCAATTTAATGAATACTTCATTTAATGAGTACTTCATTTAATGAACACATTAATATTTTGACCCTTGCTTTATTTCAATACCCCAAAACTATTTTGGCAGATTTGACAAAATAATTTTCTACAGCAGAACAATTTTCTACGATGTCCATTGACTTCCCATATGTTCCCTATCCGCTCAAATGCGTCGTTTAACCTGAAGTGTGTGTCCCTACAGGTCCAAGAACTATGTAGACATGATCGAGACTTTCTCCGATCAATAATAATTAGTGGGACCTAGAGATTCATAACAACTCCCATTAGTTCCACGAAAATCAAATGATCGTTTGAACCTATTTTGCTGCAATCAAATTCCTTTTGTCTCACGATATATTACTTGTCTGAGATTCGATCACTCGGTATCATCTATACCTTGTTTAATCTCATTCCCTACAAGTACTATTTTTCTAGTTCCTATGATATGACATTCTAGTGATCAAATCACTTGCTTGCAAGGCTATGTCAATGTGATGTCACCGAGAGGGCCATGAGTATATCTCTCCATCATCCGGATGGACAAATCCCAATCTTGATCCATGAGCCTCAACTAACACTTTCCAAATACCTGACGACACCTTTATAATCACCTTATTACAGTGTGACGTTTGATGTAATCAAAGTACTCTTTCGGTGAAAGTGATTGACGTGATCTCATGGTCTAAGAACATTGAGTTACTACGAATGCGATAGCAATTTAAACTTGATGACGTGATCATATTGCTACATCTACTACATTGGACTATTCATCATATCATTCTCTAATGACATGACCCCGTTATTAAGAACATCCAATGTTTATGATCAGGAAACCTTTGATCATATGTTAATAAAGAGAGGCTTTACTAGGAACCTTATCTGTTTATAATTCAAACATGTATTAATGTTTCCTTATTAATAAAATTCTAGCATGAAAAATAAACATATTTTATAAACCTAGAATAGCATAATGACCACTTTATTATTGCCTCTCGGGCATATTCCTTTCAGTAATCGGGTGTAGGTCTCGTGACTGAAACCTGTTACAAAGGTGGGCAGCGTTGTCATGGAGAGGCTAGTGATTGACTAGTTTTTAGACTGGGCCTCAGACAAAGGAAGTCTAAACGGGGTTAGCTACCTGGATGTGCAATAAGGCTAAAGACATTTGTGGGTAAAGTAGTGCATCTCTCAAGAGTGTATAAATGTGTCATGTTACTCCCTGTTCTAGGAAAGAACAGTAAACACCACGTTGAAAGGAACTCCATGAAGTTCTGTACAACCCGTGAATACAGACATACATAGACATTTTATAAACTAAAATTTACCTTTACTAAAAACCAAATTTCAAAAACCTACACAAGCCTAGGATCTTTGATCCACAATAATAAAGATAGTGCATCAAACAACCAGCATAGAACTTGCTGAGTACGCTCGTACTCAATCTATCCTCCTTACCCTTTCTTGGGTTATGAAGAAAATGACAGGATTGCAAGCTCGGAACTATACGATATAGGAAGTACTCTACGAGGGGCTAGAGTCAACCAATAGAGTCAGATGAGTCAAATACTAGAATCAGTGATAGTGGAGATCAAACGAAACCTAGAGGGTAACCAAATCCCCATAATAGATATCATACCAATAGGATATTGCTGATGAAGCAATAGTCAGCCATTAGTCACGAGATAGGATTCAAGGTAGTTCTAGTGCTAGACTAGTCTCCCAGTTGCTCTTTCTTTATTTTGGTGTGAACAGGAACTTACCTAGCAAGCTCATTGTGTCATGGAAGTTCTGAGGATCTTCTATGAAGATCAATGACATGAATAATATAGTTATAACATGGACCTACGCTGTTTCTATTGTACTACTCTATTGGGTGTAATATTCATGGAGCGGTGTTCTGTGAGTGTTATACCAATGACTCATGCACTAGAGTAGTGCAATGGTGTGCCAGGTCACTACATATTTGTTCCAGCCCCAACCATCGAGGTGCTGGCTACTCTAGTAGCTGGTTCCTCTTGTCTGGTCTGTGGGTTGGACCTTGCGGGCGTCTCGATAGCTAAACATCTATGCTAGGTGTATTAAATAGATCCGTGGCAAGCAACTTTGTTGGCTTGGCCCGTCGGGTGTTCTGGGTGTATTCGGAGACCACCTGAATCTCAACATGCCTACTTTTCAGCAGTAATTGTTCAAGAGAGAGACGTTGTTTATCTAGTTCGAGGGTCTATCTTTCCTGCATGGGCATGGATAGATATAAGTCAATTTCTGCCGCCCTGGCTACCGCATTATCTGCCGAAACCGGGGTTTTCCGCGGATCGCTGTGGCACAGGCCCAACCATGAAAACGCCGACCTCGTTGGTCTCACCACCGGATATGGGACCTAATGTTCCTCTGATCCGTCACCAACCACGTCATTGAGAAATGGATAGACTGATTTGGCATAGTCGGCACTTGTTTCATTGAGGTAACTGGGCTCATCGACAAGGGCTACGGTGTCCATGTTTGAGTTGATGCTTCTGTCTAGATCTGTACCGATGTAGCCGATGAAGATTGTAACATCCCAATTTCAGCAACCCTGATTAGTTGTCCAGAATGCAAAAATCAGGGGGAACAAAAACTTTTTTTCTTATTGATTGATGTAGTGTTGCTTGATTGCTTGTCTGTTCTTATGCCTCTGAATGTGCAACAGATGATATACTCCTTAGCTCCACCTCAGTTCACAAAAGCTATTTAACAAAAATATCCTGGCTCATTTTACATATTCTCAAATGTTCTAGCATTTCAAACATGAGCCAAGATGCTTCTGTAACCAAAACTATTTTAGTAGCTTCTATTGACCAAACTATGGAGAACTATAATCTCCTTTTGTTTTCAAGACAGAACCTTTAGCTACTCTTACCTCTAGGATTTCCAAAACCTTGTATAAATCTTTTGAATTCTATTCTTGGTAGGGATACCAAGGATTCTTACCTTATTCAAACTTCAACCTTTCAAAATTGGCCCGTCCTTACCTCAAGCTAGGCTTGATGGTAATCCTAGTAGTAGTTGATTTGTGTGTAAGATGAGTTGCCTTGATCTGCTGCTTGACTTGATTGCTTAGAAGTAGTATGAGCTGCTCTAGGAGATCATCCTCTAGGATCAAGAAACTTTAAAATCCAAACCCTAAGCAAGAATACAAGATGAATCTGATCTCTAGCCACTAGGTGATCATCAAAAACCCTTAACCAGATCAATTCTGAAGTGATCTAATCTAGAAGCTTCCAAGTCAATGAAGACCAATATCAAGCATGGATATTTCATACTCATTCTACACTTCAACATCATCCACTTCATGATGCTTTGGTACCTTGCAACCAATCAAAAACATCCCCTCTCATACTCTACTCATCCTCAAAACTGCCAAATTTGACTAAGTCTGGAAACTGTTTCAACATCACTTCTTTGAATGTCTCCCTTTCTCAACCCTTGTGCATTTTTGGAAATGCACTTGAACAATCTTGTAAACCATACCAAGTACTACCAAGGCCCACTCTTTCCCTTGGATATATCATCTTTTAACCCACTTGTTCTTGATGGTTTCGCAGGCAAGAAAATAACAATTCCTGCAAATCTTATCAACATGCCTACTTCAGCAAAATCTCACACCTTCATCCTACCTTCTTTGGACCAAATGTTTACATGATTGTGTTCTACTAATAAAGTTCTAGCAATAACTACTTCACTTGTTCCAAATGGATCCTTGTGCTTCAAAAACCCACAAGGTTTTGAAGGCTACATGACAATCTGCTTTGGCACTCTTATTTTATTCAAAGTTTGGAATCAATCCTTGGAGAGGTAAAGCATGATCAAGCCCAAACTGCTGCACCATGGTGATCTACATAACTTGATCTATCCATTCTTATATTCCATTCCCCAAGGGGAGATCTGAGCTCCAAGACCCAACAAGATTTTGAAGGCAATAAAATAACATTACCCTTGATCCTTAATCTCATGTTGCCCACCAAAAATCAACTTTGATTCTCAACATCCAAGGTTGCAAATGCTAGATACACCTTGTGGACTTCATCTACCTTGGATATAAAAATCTAACAAATATTCTCCATAATTCTTTTGACCCAAAAAGAATTAAATTCCTTTCTTGTACTCAAACTTAAAAACTCTCTCCATAAAGGCAAGTTTGCTTTTCTCCAAAACACTTGCCCAACTTTAAGCACATTTGAAGTCTAAATATCATACCCCACCTCCCCGTACCTAAAATAAATTTCTTTGAAGAGATTTATTATTTAATTTGCCCATTTTCTTAAATGGTTGAATTGGAATAATAATTGTTTTAAATACTTTTATCCTTCATTAAATCTTGGCAAATTCTCCCAAGGGGGTAATCATATTTAGGACTTCCCACATTAAAAACCAACCTTGTCCAATTAAAAAAATATCAATTAGCTTCTGAAAACCATTTCAGCACTTTCTAAATGATTGATAATAAGTGGACCAAAAACCATCCAATAAATCCCAAGTAAATCATGGAGGTGTATAAGCACCATACCCAACTACCAGCACCCTTATCTCATCTTGGCAAGATAAAAATTCAAGAATTCCTTCATAATTATCAATTATGGAAAGATTGATCATAACACCAAACCACTATCAAATTGACTCAAATCCTTATCAAATTCCGCCTAGCACTTCTCCACAACAACCACACCCACCCCTGGTGATGGTCAACACTGCAACACCCTCTGTCCTTGCCCTTACCTCTTGAGAGAGAGACTAAAGAGAGAGAGAAGCCATTTATTGCAAATCTTGTAAAGTAATAGGGCAGCAACAACCACCACCCTCCTCTCCACTCAGTGATTGACTCAGAGACCCACCACACTCCCTCCACCGTCCTGGATGCCCAATGCCCGGCCAGCACCCTCTCCCAAAACTCCTCCTACACTATGCTCACCATGGACCTCCTCCTCCCCAAATAAATAGGCCAGAGGCCCTCCCCGCATGCCTCTGCCCCTCATTTGCTCCCTCACCTCCCATGTACCCTCTCTAGAGTGCCACTCCTCCTCCACTGCATTGACTTGTCCGAGAGAGGAAGACAATGGCCTCTCGGCCAACCTCCAAGATCTGAGCGTAGATCCTTCTACTCCGCTCCGCTCTCCTTGCATGTGTCATCTCTGAGATCCCCACGTCCCCCTGAATCTAACCCTGTGCTTGTTTTTCCCTAGGACCGCCCCTGGACGAGGCTCCGACGAACACCGACGTAAGCCCCGCCGGCCCTGGTTCTCGCAACGCTTGCTAGGGACAAATCAGACCATGCCGCCCCTCTCCGGACTCGTCGCCGACCGCCGCACCTTCCTGTCCCCTCCACATCGTCTCCCCGCCCTCAGGTGAGCCGCGTCGCCGCTCCCGGGGCTCAGCTAGGGTTTCCGCCCCGTCGGCCCCGTCGGGAGGAAGGAGATGGCGCGCAGCCATCAATCTCCTTTAGATCGGACGACCTATGACACCGGATACCCCTTCGGCGCCCTAGTGTCGCTAACTCGTGGGCCCCGCCCCGGGAAGTTCAAAACTAGTCTCTCGCCCATGTCGCCGTTCTGAGTGGGCCGAATCCTCCCCGGCGGCCCAGTTACTTCGGATTCCTAGCCCAGCTTCCACCTGCCCCTTTTTCCTTTTATTTTTGAGTTAAATCTAGATCTGTTAGTTACTTGTTGGTTTAAATACAAATAAAAATGGAAAGTACTACTTTTTGTCCAGATCTAATTTATACCAAGTACCATAGTGTTTTGTGCAACATTCAGAACTGGTACTTTTCCAAATATAAATATCATTATTTACTGGCATGAAATCGACTAAAATGTATCTTTTTCACTAAATAAATTCCACAGTGAGTTGTACATACCCAAATGGTATGAATCAAAGTCCCTATGGTGGGTAGTTGATAAACTTATCTAATAGCCCTTGTCTCTAGCCAAGTGGAGCTATAAATCTGAAGAAATAAAAATGACAAGTTCAATTATATTCTGTATTTAGAAAATCCTCTAGGCCAATATATGAAATGTATTGACCTAATTCCAACTCCCAGAAGACATGCTTACCAATATCATTTAAACCCCAGGAGCCCAAACTTTATTAAGCTATGGTTGATATATTAAGAATTTAACTGTCTTATGCATAGTTACTTCAGTAATAAAATCCTTATAGGAGTTCTGTAAATCCAAAAAGGGTCATTCCAATTTCTACAAAAAGGTGTTGAGTGTACCTTCCATGTGGCTTTGGAATCATCTCAAAATATCATGTAGAGTAATTCTGGTGAAAAAGACAAATACCCTCCAGAACTGATTTTGGGAATTTCCCAAGGGCACTTTGTTAACTGTATTGAAGTGATTCCAACTCTCACTAAACCAGTCTATCAAATCCTACTTAACTATCCAAGGAAATATTTTTTGGAACTACAAAACTTTTCTGGTGAATTTTCACCTAAACTAGAGGTTATTTCACTAGAAAAATCATAACTAAATATAGATAATTGATAAAATCATGAAAACCACTTTTGTTGGCCTTGTTTTTCTAATACCTATCTGTAGATATCGGTTTTGCACATCTATATCATACAGGTCCAACCCTTAGTTCCAAACCCCTTTATTAAGTGGTTTTGGCAAATAAATCCTAAAAGAAAGTCCACAACGGCAATCCAAGTAATTCCAAATGTGATGATCTCAATCTATCAAAACCTACTGAATTGATTTATGTGTGGTATGTTTGTTTGTTGTATGGTATTGGTGATTGTATGCCTTATGTTGATCGTGCCTTTGTTTGCTTGCATGTGATCCATAACGACGATAGATGCGATTATATCGGAGACCCGAAGAAGATGGTCATTATTATTGGTATTGGTATTCTTGGTTATCTAAAGAAGAAGTCCAGGGACATTTATGCCACATTAGTGATCGCAGGCAAGCCACCTTCTTGCTCATAAGCCTTATCTACTGTTTTTACTTATGCATGTTTTATCTTCTGTTTATTAAAACTGCATTGTTTACTATATGTTCATGTATATATGGTAGTGATTTGGCTCCTCCGAACTATTACACTTTGGTACTACTAAGTACAACCCCCTTGACGACACCTACTTGTCCCTAGTATGGTAGATGGTGTAATACACCATACCCCTTTTGGAGACCCCGATTTAGCTGAAGCAAAGCTATAGGATGGGAAGACCCCGAAAAAGTTTACAAAATATTTTATGATGAAACCTTGGTGAGGTTTGACCTACCAAGAGAAGTTTGAGAAAGAAAAAGGTTTTTGTTTCACAAAATATGCTGAAGGAAAGAGGAGGTAAAAATGTTTATGAAAACGCACCCGATTCTTTGCAGCTTTAGCTATAACAACTTAACCTGTGCAACCACATTACTCTGGAATGGGACAGGGCTGGATTTGATGTTTGTCTATTCTGGTATAAGCTGCCTCGCAACTACTACAGGTGGATATAAAAATCCCTGGAGGGTGGGCCTTCTCTGGCAGGGTCCATGTAAAACATCAACCGGGAGAAGGAACGGGGCTTAGGGGCCTCCACGCGTTACTATGAGCCCCTCATTGAAAGCGCACACTTGGGAAGTGGAAAAAGCGCTCCGGTTGGCTTGGGAACTATATAGGGCATCCCGGTGTTGAGGGGAACAACACTCATAGGGTAGGCACTTATATTGGAGTGGGCATCCGGAGAGTCTTGATCGGTTACTCGACCCACAATCGGTGTAGATCAGGGTAGGGTACCCGGATGGTGTGGGTAAAGTGTACAACCTCTGCAGAGTGTAAATCTATTTGAATAGCCGTGTCCGCGGTTATGGACGGGTTGGACAAACTACTATTGACATGGGTATACCCTGCAGGTACTCGAGTTTGGTATATACGGTCTAGATACGGTGGAAGCCCACAGCGTTGCCACGACCCAATGAAGACTTCGAGTGGCCCACGGATTCTTGATGACTTGCGAGACAATAAGAAGTTTAAAGATAGAAAGTTTAAAGGGAGAAACCCTAATCTGTAACCGACTCGACCTACTACCCGGGACCTGGCCTATCTATATAAAGGCTAGGAGGGGTGGCGAGGAGGACACACGCAACCCTAGTTTCCACAACTCTCGCCAGATTGCATCTGCGCGCCCCTGTAATCTTCGATTCCTTCGTTAATTCCAAGAGTAGACAAGCAGGAGTAGGGACCTCTACGAGGCCTGAACCTGGGTAAACCTTGCGTCCATGTGTGCTTGTTTTCTAGCCGATTGATGCTTCCAGTGCTCCCTCCTTCTCCAAAACCCAAGTCTATCACAATGGGCATTGACGAGTTAAACCCTCGTCAATTGGTGGCGTCTATGGGAATTGGGAGTGCCGATGTTGCGGCTTCTTCGGCCTCATCAACCGCGATCTACAACTCTAGAATAGCGGAGATTCGCCAGCTCTTCGACGCGTTCGACTTCACTATCCACACGCCAGCCACTCGCCCGACTTTCGAGTCTGTGGGCGATGGAATCAGCCTGGCTATCGGGAGCTTCCGCTTCCAAGTTGGTCAGATGGGCACGCTTCGCATGCCTGACCAGCCAACAGCATCCGCGATTGCTCCAGCATCGTGGTTCCTGCCACCAATCGGCGCCCTCAGCAAGTTCAACACCTCAGCAACAGCTGAGAGCACGGACATCAACAATAGTCGTGGATCCGATCTGGGTGGCCTAGCAACAGAAGATGGGGTTTATGGCTCCGGATCCAAAATTTGCGGAAGCAACAGCTTCCCCAACCACTTCATGTGCGCCGTCATCAATGCCGGCGAAACCAGTGCCAATCGCAACAATGGTGGCAATGTCCCTAATCCACCCAACGGTGGCATACCTAACGGCGGACCACCCAATGGCGGCCCCGCCAATGGTGGCAATGGCGCACCCGTCAACAATGGAGGGGCAGTCAAACCTCCAACCATGGTGAACGAACACACTGGTGAACGTGTGGTGATCAAGCTCAATGATCTCGAGTGGGCTCGTTGCCGAGAAGCCCTGCGAGGCAATCCCCTGCCTCCCGGCACACCGCAAGATTTTCCGATGGGCTATCATTGGCTACTAAAGGAAGAGTACAGACGCCAATTACAAACAATTGCACAACTCGAAGCGCGTAAAAAGGCGGTGGACGAGTCAAGTCTTCTACGAGCTGGGCTCTCCTCCCACGGAGGATCCTCCTCCAAGGGCAACGAGTACATGGCCAACAAGAGGCGATATCGAATGGCCCACCTCACTGAATAGGAGCGCATAGAAGCTGCGAAAGTCCTCGACTTCATCTCTATGACAGTCGACACACGGGGCAACATGGTCCCAAAGACGCCGCAAGCTGCGGTGACAGCGGCCACCATGTACCTCCTCAACAACCAGCCGCCGACTGGAGATCCCCAAGCCGCCATGCACCGATCTACGATCGTGGGCTTGGGGTTAATCGAGGCCGCTCTCGACAAAGAACCAACGCCGGGGCCAAAGAAAAGCAAGGCTCTGGCAAAACGCTATTCCTCACCCTCGTCTAGCGACGATAGTCACGATCTGTCTCGACGACACCGCTCATGACGACACGACCACGACTACGATGCGTGTGATGACATCACGCAGCGCAAAATCGACAAGTCAAGGGCACGACATGCCTGATCTATTGACTCGGAGGACGAAGACGTGGAGCTCTGTGGCGCCAGATGCTTCACCAGGGCTATCAGGCAGAAGCGAATGCCCAAAGGGTTCAAGCTCCCATCGAAAATCTAGTTGGACGACCACATCTCCTCCGTCAGGTTCCACGGCGGGAGTCGAAGCACGGCCATGCAATGCCTGCAGCTACAGCTGCAGGGCGCCGCCCGAGCATGTCTCAACAACCTCCCACGCGGATCCATTCGCAGCTGGGAAGAGCTGGTCTACAGCTTTGTGTGCAACTTCAAAGGTACCTACAAAAGGCCCGCGTCAATCGAAGATCTGAGGTGCTGCCAGCAAAGGTCGGGCGAATCGCTACGCTCATACATCCAGAGGTGGTACATCATCAAGAACTCCACAGAAAATATCTCGGAGGATCACGCAATCGACGCATTCAATGGCGGCGTTCGCCGCATAGAGCTCAAGGAGGAGTTGGGCTGCTCAAAGCCCAAAACAATTGACCACCTGATGGAAATCGCGAATCGGTGGGCAGATGGAGAAGACTCGGTGAAAAACCGCGTTCACTCCAACGACGAAGCAGAACTCGAGCACAGACGCGATCGCCGAAGCAAACGTCGAATGCGCATCTACGATGATCGTGACGATGTCAACATGGTCGCCGCCGGCTACGCCGATAGGCGCGATGACAACTGCAACAGTGGCTATCACAACGGTGGACACCGTGACTCCGGGAAAACCACGCAGGTATGGCAGTGCCGCACTCGTGAAGAGGCACCCGCGACATCAATCGAGGACAAACTATCCGGGTCGTGCAACATGCACTTCTACATCGACAAGCACGACGGCAAGAAGAAATCCAGCCACCTTCTCAAGGATTGCCGTGAGTTCCTCAAGCTCCACGAGGGTTTGGCTCAGATGAATCGCGACACAGTCAACAGGGGCTACGGAGTCGCCCCAGGTGCTGTAGCACATGGAGCTCCTCCACCACCACCTAGAGTGCCACCACCCGTGGCTGCACCGGTCCACAATCAAGGTGGCGAGCCCTACCCACAGGCCGTGGGCAAAATGATGATCCAAAAAGGACACCCCTCGAATCGGGTGTAGAAGGCCATCACTCGCCAAGTCAACTTGGCAACAAAGTCGCCACCACCCACCACTGAGTACCTCAGTGGAAGCGACTCCTGCATCACCTTCGACAAGCGTGACCACCCGTGCCAAGTACCTTGCCCAGGTCACTGTCCCCTCCTACTCGAGGCACAGATCGGAGGCATCGACATGAGTCGCGTCTTCATGGATGGTGGAAGCGGCATTAACCTCATGTTCGCAAGTACCTTGCGAGCGATGAGGATTCCTCTGACCTGCCTAGAGGTCTCGGACACGACATTCCACGGCATCGTCCCAGGCAAGGGCATATATCCCCTGGGAAAAATCAACCTCGACGTCATCTTCGGCACGCCGAAAAACTTTCGACGCGACGGCATCGACTTCAAAGTCGTCGACTGGCCCTCACAGTACCACTGCATCCTCAGACGCGTCGCGTTCACCAGGTTCATGGCAGTGCCGCACTACGCCTACCTGCAGATGAAAATGCCAGGCCCAAACGGTGTCATCACAATCAACGGGAGCTTCGAGAGATCCGATAGCTGCGATAGGGAATTCAACATAATTTCCCAGTCCTTCGGTATGCAGGAAGAACTCGCAAGATTGAAGGAGTCAACAGACAATAGTCTGCCTCCCCTGAGTCGGCCAAGTTCACCCGACCTGTCCTTTGACGCATCGGTGCACACGAAGAAAGTTCAGGTCCACCCATCGGACCCGGCCAAGATGGCCCTCATTGCCAACAACTTGAGTCCCACATAGGAACTCGCGCTCGTCGAATTCCTCCGTGAGCACTGGGAAATCTTCGCCTGGTGTCCAGCGGACATGCCAGGGGTCCCCAGGGAATTCGCCGAGCACACACTCAATGTTAGCCCAGACGCAAGGCCAGTCAAACAAAAAATTCGGCGACTGTCTGAACTAAGAGCAAAAGCAGTCAGAATGGAGATCAACAGACTCCTCGACGCCAAATTCATACGCGAGATCAAGGAAAGTACCTGGCTCGCCAACACGGTGCTAGTACCCAAAAAGGACACGAATATCCTACGGATGTGCGTGGATTTCACCTCCCTAAATAAGCAGTGCCCAAAGGATCACTTCCCGCTGCCGCGAATCGACCAGATTATCGACTCGACCGCGAGATGTGAGCGTCTCTGCTTCCTCGACGCCTACTCAGGCTATAATCAGATTCGAATGAAGGAGGAAGATCAAGAGAAAACGGCGTTTACAACGCCTTTTGGTGTGTTCTGCTACAACATAATGCCCTTCAGGCTAAAAAACGCAGGAGCCACCTATCACCGGTGCATGCAGGCTTGCCTTAAGAACCAACTTGGTCGCAACATCCAAGTCTATGTTGACGACATCGTAATCAAAACCAAAGAGGAAGCCTCGCTAATCGACGATTTACGCGAAACCTTCACCAACCTCGACCGCTACCGGATCAAGCTTAATCCGGACAAATGCGCCTTCGGCGTACCATCTGGGCAACTACTCGGGTATCTCATCTGCGCAAGAGGGATCGAGGCAAACCTAAAGAAAATAAAAGACATATTGGCCATGGAGAAGCCGAAAAATGTAAGAGGATTCCAGCAGTTGGCTGGGCGAATTGTGGCGCTCAGTCGATTCATCACTCGAATGGGCGAAAAGGCACTGCCCTTCTACCAACTTCTCCGCAAAACTGACAAGTTCGAGTGGACCAATGAGGCGTAGGAAGCATTCGAAGACCTCAAGCGTCTACTATCTACCTCACCATTACTGGTGACCCCACGCGAAAGAGAACCACTGTTGCTATACATCTCCACCACCAACCAGGTGGTCAGCATGGTGCTCGTGGTGGAACGAGCCGAGGAAAACAAGGTCCACGAGGTGCAGCGCCCAGTCTACTACCTCAGCGAGGTGCTCACGCCAACAAAATAGCGGTACCCGCACTACCAGAAGCCAGGCGACTATGCCACTACTTCCAGGAGCACCCAATCGTGGTGGTCAATGACGCCCTGCTTGGGCACATCCTCAACAACCCCGACGCCACCGGACGGGTCGCGCTTTGGGGAATCGAGTTGTCGCCATGGGACATTACATATGAAAAGCGCAAAGCGATCAAGTCACAAGTCCTCCCTGATTTCCTCGTGCACTGGATGGAGAATCAGCTCCTCGAAAAACCAGATATGTCTTATCTCTGGACAATGCACTTCGACGGATCCAAGCGAAAGGACAGAGCTGGCGCAGGTGTCATACTGACGTCGCCCCAAGGAGACAAGCTGAAATACATCCTGCAAATGCAGTTCACTACCTCCAACAACGAAGCTGAATACGAGGCCCTGTTGCACGGGATGCATATGGAAAAAGCCTGCGGCGCCAAGAGGCTCATCATCTACGGCGACTCCAAGCTGGTCGTCAACCAAATAATACACGACTGTGACACGCTGAACGACAATATGATCACCTACCATGACCTCTACGACACACTCGAAGGGGACTTCGACGGCTATGAGCTGTGGCACGTAGGCCACGAAGGCAATGAAGAGGCAGATGCACTCGCCAACATTGACTCCACCTGTGCCCCCATACCACCTGGGGTATTTCTCGAGCGTATCTGCGAACGCTCCATCAAGACAAAAGCCATAAAGAAGAAAACAAGCGCAACAACGGACTCGGGGGCCAAGCCGCCCAATGAGCCAATGGCACCCGACGACCTGGAGCTTGACACAGGACTCGAGGGACCAATGGGGGTGATGATGATCGAGCCATCTTGGACTCAACCCTACATCACATATCTTCTCAGCAAGAGGCTACCGGACGACCCGACTGACACACGACTCAACCCTACATTCACGAAAGGACTTGTGGGCACCATGCCGGCAGTCGCGCCCTTGTCGCCAAAGCTCTACGAGCTATATTCTACTGGCCCACGGCCATGCGCGATGCCAAGGACATCGTCCAAAGATGCAATGTTTGCCAGTGATTCATAGACAAACCGCACGCACTTGGCGCGAAACTCCGACCAATACCACTAGCTTGGCCCTTCGCGCAATGGGGACTCGACATGGTCAGAAAGCTCCCAAAGTCCTCACGAGGAGGCTACGTCTACCTCTTGGATAGAGGCCATGCCGGTGACAAACTAGTCAGGAAACAGTGTAGTCAAGTTCTTCGAGTCCATTGTCTATCGCTTCAGAGTGCCACACAGCATCATCACGAACAATGGAACGAACTTCACCTCTAAGGAGTTCTAGGGTTTCTGCGAAAACCTAGGAATCAATGTAAGCTATGCCTTCGTAGCTCATCCACAGACCAACGGTCATGTCAAAAAGTCCAATGGGCTCGTCTGCGGCGGAATCAAGAAGCGACTCCTTAGGCCACTCGAACAAGCCGCAGGATGCTAGCCAGACGAGCTGCAATCCGTACTCTAGAGCCTATGCACAACCCCAAACAGTGCCACGGGGTACACCCCGTTCTTCATGGTGCACGGTGCTGAAGCGACGCTACCCGTGGAGGTACGATACAAATCCCCGCGAGTGGTTTCTTACAGCGAGCAGGAGTCAACTCTTGCACTCGAAGACTCCATCGACCTCCTTGATGAGGCACGGGAAATCGCAGCAGAAAGATCGATGATCTACCAGTAGAACCTGCGCAACTATCACAGCAGAAGGCTACGCCCCAGGTCCTTCGTCAAAGGAGACCTGGTCCTGTGACTGAAGCAGCAAGGGCACCTCAAGCTTGAGTCCCCTTGGAAGGACCATACGTGATTACAGAAGTAATCCCAGGTGGCGCCTATCGCCTCAAACATTTCGAGACAGGAGTCGCATACTCCAACCCCTGGAATGTCGCGCAACTGCGATGCTTCTACCCTTAGTCGTTTTTCTTTCTTTTACATTATAAATAAGGCTTTTTTAGCCAGGCTACTTAGCCACACACTGTACTTCGTACTGTTCTACAAATAAATAAAGCTAAGTGCCCCAAACTCTGTGTCTTCTATTATTTGTTGCAATCTTATCACTCGGGGGCTGCGCCACCATTTACACAACTATCCTACAAACCAATCGTGATGTCCCGAGTAGCTGACGTACTAATCGAACCCTTGACAAACACCAACCCAGGTGACTCGCACCTGGCAGGTTGACAAGGTGCTGAGAAAAACACAAGTCAGGCTAACGAAAAGGAATCGCATATTGCAACACACTCGCAAAACATACGAGCTAACAAGCTCTTTACACATCAATGTCAATCAATTATATACAACATATATATATGAACTTTAAAACACTGGTACATTTATGTGTAGGATACAAATTAAACTACTATTGCAACAGAAGAGCGTTTGTCTGTTCCTCGAAGAAGTTGACAATTTCCTCCACTGGGCGATCCACCGCCTGGTAATGAGGAACCATATTCCAGGTCGAACCTGCCGGCGGAGTCGGCGGACCAGCAGCAACAGCTGCAATATCTACATCAGGCCTATGCAGTCGCACCAGCGATAAAGCAGCCTTGGCACCAGCCACCAACTGTTGTCGCACGCAATCTCGAACTACACTCAAGTCTTGAAACTTAGCAAGGAGAGCCAACAGGCTCGAAGGAACGATGTCTAGCGGAAACATTATCTGATCGATATTCCTTAAGCATGATTACGATTTCTTCAGAAAATGAAGCACTCGCGAGGCACGATCCTGCAGGGTCGCAAGTGTGATTGCGCGATCATGATCCACCCAGAAGTACCCACTTTCATGAAGTTGTTCCTGGGTCAGGTCGTTCATACGAATGGCGATCATGTCCTTCTCATCCTGCGGATGACGCGTGCTGACAACTATACCAAGCAAAAGGCAAAAGTATGAAGACAACGAACTACCGTGATTAACTACAAGAAAAGATAAGGAGGCAGAAAGCTAACACTTGAACTGGTCACCCAGCTGCGCCACCTCCCCTAGTAGATATTGCTCTCGGGTGGTGGCCTTCTCCGCCCTCGACTTCCATACATCCGCGTTACCGCGGAGGACGGGCAGTTCATGTTCCATCTGCTTAATGCGATCACACTGTCGTGAAAGCAGAGACAGCTCATCCAACCTTGAGTGCGACTGCGCTAAGGTATCACCAGTGGATGGCGGATCCCGAGGCTCACTCGAAGGACCACTCGATGTACCCTATCGCAAGCCAAGCAAGGGATAATAAGAAGACCAAACACACATGGACAAAAACTCAAGTGCATTCAAACATAACAAAGTATCAATAGAGACACCCGCCAGCGGCATGTTCTAGATAAAAGGGGTCAAGCTATTAACTCTTACAAATATAACTACTGAGGAGCAGCTTGATTCTTCGACTTGGACTTCGGCTTCGCAGGCTTCATCGAGTCCGTGGCGGTATCAAACGCCACAGACTTCCCGCCGGCTCCTAACGTCGCAGCCTTCGCCGCCTTCTTAGCTCGCTGCAGCTCCTCAGAATACTTGGCGACTGTGTTGATGAGTTATGGCCTGTACTTGCCGCAGACAGTTGCAAAGGGAGCAAAAACTACCTGTTGCCCATCTGCGCCGACGGGCATCGCCTTGGACACTGCAGCTAGATCCATCTCCACTCCATGGGCTTGCACCATGGCGAGTGCCATGGTGGCGCCGACCGTGCGGTGCGATTTCCTGAAATCCGAGGGGATACCTCCAGCGAGGGACTCCACCAGGTCATCCAAGTTCTCAATCAGCTCAGCCTTGGGAGCCAACTCCTGGCGGATGCGACTGAGGACGCCCTTAGCTTTGGTGAGCGTTCCATGAATGGACGCGCTGCGGTCTTCGACTGCCACGACAACACCTTCCAAGGCATCATCGCGATGAAGCGCTTGGGCGTCAAAGCTCAAACCGCCAGCATCTACACAGAACAAAGCGTCAGCACAATAGCAAGACATCGAAGAAAGAAGCAGCCAAGACACAAAAGGAAAAATACCTGAAAGAGACTTGGCAATCGAGAAGAGCTGTTCTTCGAACAACTTCTCCCTTGCAGCGATGGAGGCGCGCAAATCCTCTTCGCGTTTCTGTGATTCATCAAGCGCAGCGACTGCCTCATCGCGACTCTTCACCGCCGCGCTAGCGTCTTTTCAAGAGAAGCGGCTTCGCGAAGAAGCACATTATGCTCAGCTGGAAGACATACAAAGATAGGCTGTCAGTCGAGTATATAAAAATATCACAAGGATGAAGAAGAGGAAGCAAAACAAAATACTAAATTTTAACCACACGATGGCGATTATCTAGCAATGTGTGTTGTCGACCCATTGCAAGTACTTGCTCCGCTAGGCGAGTAGCTTCCTTCACAATAAGCTGCAACAAAAAAAAGGATCAGCAGATAGCATGGATGACTAATTCGACTGCAAATAAAAGCAACATCACACATACGTGCTCCTCCAGAGACTTCAAAGTCGATTGCCGCGCAGTCGTCTAGACAACCATCTGGTGCTCCACAGCGTGTGGAGAACTTGATGAATTGTGCCCGGAGTGGGCCGCCAATGGAGGATAGGGAGTTCGCTCAGCCACTTCCTTGGCCTTAGAGTCCGCGACTCCAGATTCCTTCATAAATTCGATGTCGCCAGAAGATGACGATGCCGGTTGACTATGGAACAAAACCAACATCAGGAAATGCAACTCCAAAAAGGAAGCAAGATGAGAATTGTGTACTTACCAGGCAAACTCATCAAAATCCAAGGTTTGGTCCTCCGACTCTGACGACTCCTTCGGCAACCGCATCTTCTTGCGGGCAGATGGCGCCATGGAACTCACAGGAACACCAGGAATCGGTGACTCCGCACCAATAGCTGGACCTTCTGGAGTCGAGGGAGACGACGCATCTGAATCTTTGCTACGCGCACGCTTGCGAGTGTCCGGACTACTAGACTCGGGGGCTTCCTCCTCCTCTTCAAATGGGACGGTCGATTCCGACTCGTCCTCTTCATCTACTTCGCGAGGAATAACCCCCTCAGGAAGAGGGGGCAAATTGGGAGACACCTTCCAATCCTGCATACAGAAAAACAAGTCAGTACACGTTAAGAAAATCAGAAGCATTCGACAAATACAGCTACTTCGTAGCACAATCATACCTCAGGAGGAGGGTTAGAAGCATCAAATGGAGGCACGACTAGTTCACCGGGGAGTACATCCTTGGCAGTGTACTTGGTCAATAGTCGTACCCTATTATCTACTTCACTCGCGGAAATGCCATCGGCAGATACGCGAGTGACATCGTCAGCACCAGCCCATTGGAACATGGGGTGGATTCTGGCCTGCAGGGGCTGGATGTGATGGTGCAACCATGTGCAAATGAGGGCGCAACCTCCCTCTTCTTTACCCATGCGACTCTCGAGGTTGCATACGCGCTCGTATAGCACTTCTGTCTCCTCAGACTCGCCGGGCATCACCACGTTCTTCCAAGAACGCCTCCTCCTGCACGGCGTTGCAGGATCAAAAGGCATGAATTCAAAGTGCTCTCCGTCGGCCTTCTGGTCACGGATGTAGAACCACTTGTCTCTCCACCCTTGGACGGATGCCATGAGCTTGATATCGAAGTATGTGACGGAGCCAGATGCCGACTGACGTTTCAGCTTGAAAGCTGTTTGAAGAGACCAAAGTATGGCTCGACTCCGAGCCAACACTCGCAAAGTGTAATATAGCAGGCGATGTGGAGAATATAGTTGGGGGACAGCTGATGCAGCTGGAGCCCATAGAAACAAAGAAGGCCCCTGAAGAAAGGATGCAGGGGCAGAGACAGACCGCGTATGATGAACGCTAGGAACATCACCCGGAAACCAGCAGGAGGACAAGGAGTTACCTCGCCGCCCCACACTCGCGAGTCACCAACCACGGGAGACAGAACTCCATCCTAACGAAGAAGACGGAGCTCGGACGATTTGATGATGGACGTGCGCCACACACCATTGGTGATGCGGGTGCCCACGCCCTTCTTCTTCCCAGCACCGGTAGTGCTGGTGCCCGCAGCGGCGGAGCCACCTTTATTCTTGGCAGCAGCAATGGTGGCGGCGGACTCAGTGGCAACACCTCCTTTCTTATTCCCCATCTTGCGGTGGCGATGCGAGCGGAGGAAATAACTCAGAAACACACGGAGTTGGTCTAGCGCCGCGAAATGGGACAAACTCTAAGAGGCAGAGAGCAGCAGCAATGGCGATGGAGGCACAAAGCAGAGAAAGAGCAGATGGGAAATTACCGCAGCTACGCTACTACTTAACCCCCTGGCTGATGCAATCCAACGGCCAGCAGAAACCCTATTAGACGCGTGGCGCACATCACGATCGACATGTGGAGATACGAAAACATGAACCGTCCCCACTAACTCCATTACGTGCGGAAATCGAGGAGGCGCAGTTAAAACGAAAGATTACGCATGCCCGGTCAAGTCAGGGTCAGAAAATGGGACCCACCGCTCGTCATGTCCCATCAAAGCCGCTCACGCGGGCAACTAAGGTCATCACATTGTCAGCACTGATGTCATCAAATTGAACACTAGAAGAATTCGACTACTTTAGTCCTTGCTCGAGTCTTCGACTCCACCAAGCACTCGGGGGCTACTCCCATAGGGAGCACTGGACGCGCACCCTACGATTTTCTTTTTATGCAGGAATATGGACATTCAAGACTTACCCAACCACTCAACGATGGATCATGGGTTACTCCCATAGGGAGCGCTGGAAACAAATTCGACTAAAACAAGTAAACAAAATACGACAACAGTCTCGAAAGTTCTTTAGTCCTGGCCCGAGTCTTCGACTCAACCAGGCACTCAGGGGCTACTCCCATAGGGAGCACTAGTCGCGCACCCTATAATCATTTGTACATCGTACTGTGTGTTGATAACATCCACACTCGAAGTCTATGGCGGCACTGCCTCATATTTTTCCTACAAAGAGACTGCATCTCCTGGGTCACCCGAATCATCTCCGCGATGAAAAAAATTTCGGATGCCACGCTTGCAGCGTGAAGATAAGACCTGAATAAGGCCTGGCAACGCATTTGCTGCGCACTACCAGAAATATATCCATGCCTACATGTACAATGAACATGCCTTGACGGACGCGTCGAGTGCTCACACCCTATATTGGATTTCGACTCTTGTAAGACCCCCGTGGCTTGAGTCGAATTACACCAACACTTTCCCGAATTCAAGTCTGGGGACTCGAGTTCGAGTAGATTGTGTTGTTTTGCCCTAAGGCAGTTAACTGATACCGATGCATCGGTTAAATCAGGCACACATATCAACAATCCCTATGATATAAACAAAATACTCTATCATGCACTCGAAAGGCTTCATAAAGTCCCCAGTCGAATATGCGATTCCACTGGACACTCAGGGGCTACTGACATGGGTATACCCTGTAGGTACTCCAGTTTGGTATAGACGGTCCAGATACGGTGGAAGCCCATGGCATTTCCACGGCCCAATGAAGACTTCGAGTGGCCCACGGACTCTCGATGACTTGCGAGACAAGAAGAAGTTTAAAGATTGAAAGTTTAAAGGGAAAACCCTAATCTATAACCGACTCGACCTGCTACCCGGGACCTAGCCTATCTATATAAAGGCTAGGAGGGGGCAGCGAGGAGGACACACGCAACCCTAGATTCAACAACTCTTGCCAGATTGCATCTGCGCGCCCCTGTAATCTTCGATTCCTTCGTTAATTCCAAGAGCAGACAAGCAGGAGTAGGGACCTCTATGAGGCCTGAACCTGGGTAAACCTTGCATCCTTGTGTGCTTGTTTGCTAGCCGATTGATGCTTCCAGTGCTCCCTCCTTCTCCAAAACCCAAGTCCATAACAATGGGCATTGATGAGTTAAACCCTCATCAACTATAGAGCGATGCTGGTTTTGTTTTCAAAAAGGATTTCGGAAAAGCAATGGCTTTGGAAATTTTTTGACCATGGGATGGTCGGAAAGGATACATGTTTTGACCATGGGATGGCCGGAGAGGAAGGAAAGGAGTTTAGTCATGGGATGACGGGAAGGAGGAACAAATGGGTGACCCAGTCCTTTTATTTTCCAAAACTTTTTGAAAAAGGTTTCCAAAATGTTTTACAAAGGTTTTCAACAAAGTTATGTAGATGCTATATCTACAAGAGAAACTAGCTGAGAAAATAACCTCTCTTGGAGCCCTCCTACTACCATAGCCATATTGCATATCCTGTTGTTATTATTATTCTCTCAAGGTGGTTTGCGAGTACATTCAAAGTAATCACTGGCATTGTCCCTGGCTATTAACTTGGTCAGATATCCAGAAGATGGTGGAGTTGACGACTATGCAAGCTAGGACGTTCTGCCAGTCAGTTGCCTGTAGGTTAAGGCATGTCTCGGGCTCTACGCTTGATGAAGTTCCGCTGATGATTATTGATGTAGCCATAATGGCATGTAAGGTATGACATGTCTCCGCTTGAGTAATGGATGTTTACTTTGATACTTGTCGGTTATGTGCCACGACTAACTAATCATGGGATCGTGGTGTATGCATAACATGGATTCTCGGAGGATTAATCCGGGCCCCCCACAAAGATGTTGATGGAGCTAACCAGGAGAACAACACCGCCAGTCACCTATCGGTCCATCGGTGCCCATGTTATCTCATCTACGAAGTTGAGACTTTCTGAACTAGATGAATCGACAAACATTGATAGTCGAGCCGATCTTAGATCTCCCCCGATCCGTAAATCTGTGAGTCGCAGGACCCACGGTGGGTGCCAAATGTTGTGGGAATACCGCAGTAGGTACCATTTCAAGAGGGAAAAGAGATGCAGAGCATAGTGCCATCAGGTGAATCTAGGACAAGATTTATACATGCGAGTTACCTAGGTTTGGCCCCTCACTCTTGGAGGTAAATACCTCCTTCCTGCTTTGTTGTATTTCTTTGTATATTGGATTACAATGGTTCCACCGGCTAAGCTCTATGTTGTTGCCGACGAGATCTGGATTTGTGTAGCTCTATGTGTGCACCTATGGGGTATCTCACATAGAAATTCTAAAAAAGAGACTAAATGTTTCTAACCCTAAGCCAACCTTATAACATTATCAACTTAGGGTTTACAACTCAATGTGTGCTCTCAGGGGTTAGAGTCCTAACAGATGCTAACTATGACCTTCTTGCCTTGTACTCTAAGCTCATAGTATCCTTATCTTCCACGACTCTCCTGAACTGACTAAGGAGTGTTCCTTATCTGGATAAGGCCTTGTTTGGCCCTGTAAGCCCACCAGGAGCGGCCATGCGCCCGCTATCCCTTATGTTAACTAGCCTGGTGAGATACCCGACACGTCATACCCATGACACCAGTTGTGTTTTCTCCTTGCATGTAGGTTACCAAACAGGCTACACAAAATGTGCCATTGAGAAACTGCATTCTACCAAACGGGTTGCAATACATGGTCCTACGGTTGTTTTCTAATGGCCCTGCTGACCGTGGCACTGCCAGACTAGACAAAGATTCAGCTGCAGGCTACCAAACCCACCCTTGATCAGCTTCAACAGTCAACACCCTTGTGGCTAGATAAATCTGGAATGATGTCATGTCGTGATTCTACCTGTATAAGGCATGACCCCTCATCAAGACAACGAATTCAACATTTGGTTTGACAAAATAGAGGTTGGTTGTGGTTAAGGTCTAAGATCACTAATCATTGTACCATGTACTACTCTCCATCTGGAAATAATTATTTTTACCATGTACTACTCTCTTGGTCCGGAAATAAGTGACTTGGATTTGTCTACATTCGCAGACAAATCCACACTTATTTTCGAACATAAATAGTATTATTATTATCAAAATAGAATGAGTAGTATTTGCAGATGCCCCCTTGGATATTCTTTCCCTTCTCACCACCTTTACCCTCTTTCAACCTTTATACATAGATGGTCTCGCCCATTTGTTAGAGCATCTCTAATAGCTGCTACAAAATGCAGCATCACTTTTATGCGATGTGGTAGCAGTTTTGGTGTTTTGCGGCAACAAAATAGCGACCACTTTAACAGTTGCCAAAAAATGCAGCAGCGACTGACATAGGTATGACTTATAGGGTTCCCATGATTGGTATACCTGGTACGCAACTAGACTATGTCCCATAAAGCCCATAAAGAACCAAGAGTCCTAGAGGCACCCAAAGTCTAGGAACCAAACGTGATGAGCAAGGCAGAAGCTTAAACCGAGATAATCTTAGAGTTATATTTACACCTTGTAACTGATCTGTATTGGACTTTGAGACCCGACCTCTAATATAAAGGCTGGGAGGAGCCTACAGAGAGGGCACCGTAGCTTTGAGAAAACCACAACCTGTCGTGAGTTAGATTGCATCTTGTGAATCAATGACTCTATAATCATCTTCCTCAATAATCAGGCAGGACTTTGACTCCCTTGTTTGTCTGATAGGCCAACAAAATCACTACCACTCTCTTCCCCGAAACCTTAGGTCCATAACAATGGGCATTGTCAGGGTCACCCCTCATCAATTGGCACCGTCTGTCAGAACTCTGAGCACTGGAGTCATGAATTTGGTGTCTCCCTCTTCACAAAGAAACTACTAGACAATCTGGGCGGTCAGTGTCAGAGATTGGAGCCCCACAAAGGAACATGGGTACCAACAAGCCCCGGGTTTGTTAGCAGACTAAACACGCATTCATATCTTCCCAACGACGATGGTACCAATAGTACACGCACACGATAGAGAGATGACACAATGGTTTTTTGCTCAGGTTTTGGACCCTCATGAGGAGGTAAAGCCCCTACTCCTCCTTTGTTGTATTGCTTGTGGTGCTTCGCGAGAGTATAATGGCGACTGAAATCTTAGGGCTTTCTGATCGTAAGGATCAACCTCTCTGAGGTTGGTGGTGGATCCCCTTTTATAGCGGCGCTGGGCCTCTTCCCCCGTTTCTTGGCGGGAAGGGTCACCACATTCCCGCCTAAGGTGAGACGATGCATGCACTTACTTTACATGTACTAGTTCCAGGGTCTTCAAAGAGCTCCAGTCCAAGGAAAAAAGCAGTGGTCGTCAGTGACATCCTCTCTGTGCTGGTGTCATCACCTGCCTTCTTGCACCATAGCAGAAATGCTGAGCTTTGTGGGGCATCAGTGTCAGCAGCCCTGTTTTAGCACGGAAATGACTAGGCAACATCTTCTTTTACCAAGGAGGGTAGCGCCGTTTGTAGAACAGCAGGACTACCTATTGTGTTATCGTCTTTCCCGAGGGAGCAGAGTTACGGTCTTGCCCTTGTGGAGCATCGCTAGGGGTGATGTATATGCCCGATAGAGGGATTCATTTCCTTGGCGAGGGTCCTGGCGTGGGTGTCGATACCCTCATTCAGGCTCTTATCTTTGGGGGCATTGTAACTGACTCAATTCCTGCCCGGCCTTCCGTACTCCGCTTGGCCTTGCGAGATGAGCCTGCCTCCTGAGACCACTATCTAGTGTGTGGCGGGGGCCCAACAACTTATGGGTCATGGTACCCCATGTGTTGGGGACCCAACAGTAGCCCCTAGCGCTTGGCTTGCATGTGTCCGCTGGCGGAGACGAGAAGTCAAGAGGCCAACTTGCGCTAGGCCCAGTCCTGATCGTGTCAGTGCACGATCACCAGTGAGTACATCAGTGCCGTCCACATGGGGTTGTGAGTAGAGAGACGACCGTCGGATGCGGGAAATGTCATCACCACTGCCTGGTCTTGAAGTTCGCCCCTTTCATAAAAAGTCGAGCCCACGCTAGACCTGTTCACTTCATCTCCCTTCTCCATCGCCGCTCTTGCCAGCTCCACTTTCTCCTTCTCGTCCAACTTCCACCACCGTGTCTCCGTTACTTCAGTACCGGCCATGGCACCTAAGAGAGCCTGGGACGCCCTGGTAGCGGCAAGCACGGTGCTGGAAAGCAACCGCGTGCTGCCTAGGTCAAAAGTCAGGAGGCTGGCAGCTTCAAGCACGAACAAGTGGGGATCCACTCATATGAGGTTCGGTGTAGTGAGTCAATTTGACCGGCCAGCCACCACGCACGCTGTATTGACCCACTTCATCGCTGCTGGGCTAGTGCCACCGTTCTCCCCTTCTTCCTCACCATCCTTGAACATTATCGAATTCAGCTGCTCCACCTTCATACACGCAGTGTGACCCTTCTTGCCATCTTCATGTACTGGTGCGAGGCCGTCGTGGGGGTGGCGCCGCCGGTGGCTCTGTTTAGGCACTTCTACGCCCTTCATGTTTCCGTGGTGGGGGAATGCCTTGGCTGCGTATCCTTCTCCACCAATGATGGTGCAGATTTTCTCCCTTCTTGATTTTTGGGACGGTAGAGGATTTTCACCAGGACTGGGTCTTTGTGGACACCCGCAAGGTGATTCCACTATTCCAGGTCCCCTTAACACACACGTGGTGGAAAACCCTAGCTGGGTTCAGGAGATGGTCGTATACAAGAGCCCCGGACCCCTCGAGAGGCGCATGAAGGCCTTGGCGAACCATGGCCTAACTGGCAAATTGGTGGCTCGGGAGTTCATCCATCGGCAGATAGCACCACTCCAAGAGTGCGGGAATGGAGTATGGGCCATGTCAGATGGCAGAAACCAGATTAAGCTATTGCACGGCCTTCTTCCCGAGGCACGCTTAGTGGCCCTCGTGGAGCTGCTCCTCGGGGAGGTGACCGCATCTGCGATTCCCACAGAGGCCTACCCCTTGTAATTGATCGATGACATTGACGCGGACCGCACCAGGCTCCTTTTTGACTGATGATCTGAGTTCTCCCTAGGCCAGGAAGGGCGGGGGAACCCTTACATTCTTGTCCCTATCCCTGATCCTGCAAAAGAGCTGGAGGATGAGAGTGTGATGGCGAGTGATGGTGATGTGGCTTTACTGCCTTCTTGTAGGGGGAGGATGTTGCACAGCATGTCCTCCTGCAAAGAGGATGCTAGAGATCTTGCTGACGCTGAGTCTCAGCCTGTCCAAGTTTGTGGTAGTGACACGGTTCACGCTGAGATTCAAGCTGGGGGAACGCCTGTTGGGACTACCGCCGTGGGGAAAGGCTTCACAGAGGATAATGAGGACACCTTCCTTCCACCCGGTTTGAAGAGTGGATCCTGTTCGTTCAATGGCTCCTCCAGCAGAGGGTAAGTTTCCTCCTTAAGGGTGCTTCTTTTCCCTACCTCTCTTTGTCTTTACTGCCCGATCCTCCATTGCTTCAGCTTTGGGAGGAAGAAGAGGAAGAGGAGAGCCGAGAGTTCCTCATCAAGGAATACATGTGAGTCTGATGGTACTAGTTGCAGCTCTTTGGCTTGCGCTCCACACCCCTTGTCGAGGGCATCGCGCGGGGGCGATCCTCCAGCAGCGTACGAGGCAGGAGCCCTGGATTCGGATAAAGCAATCACCGTCGGTGCTAAGGCGGTGATCCCGCAAACAGCGGGGGACCAACCTCGTGCCTCGAGTTCACCATGTCCTCTAACACCGCCAGATCCGTCTGAGGATGCTGGGTCCCACCGAGGTGAGTTGCTCATTCCCTCCGGTACTGCGAGCAAGGAGGATGCTCCTTCGCGTGAGGATCTGATGGGTGCCGAAAGGGTGACCCCTTACCAAGATTTTAGCACCAACAAAGGTATCGGTAGGGACAACCCCCGACACCCTCGACCACGGGATCCTTCACCATAGGCCGGAGTATTTGGCCTAGAGCGCTTGTCTCAGAGCAGCCTGACTCCGCTTCGCTCGGGAGAGTGGGATGCATCCATTCTTTCATTGAGGCCACACATGCCGGTCTTGACCAGTTCCTCATGGACACTATAGGCGAGGAGCACTGGAGGGTGGGGGCGTGGTGTCGCCTTCATGAGGCATAAGGGACTCCCAATGTTGTGCTCGGTCTGTGGGAGCAGCAAAGAGAGACGAGAAGCTTGGAGGCCATAGAGATCCTCGAGATGGACAAGCATGAGGCGAACGAGATTGTGGCGTCAACTCGTGGGAAGACCTTGTTGGTTGGTGGTACCTCTAAGGAGGATATCACCCACCAGGCCCAGGAGCTCTTGGTGTGCGAGCACACGGTTGCCCTCCTAGAGAAGGAAACTGAGGATGATCGTTTATTGATCTAGCAACATAAACAAAGTGTGGCACGTCGCGAGGAGGCTGTTTAGCTTGGATAGGTTGAGCATATCCTGGAACGCAACCTCATGGAGTCATATGAGGTGCACCATGAGGCGGCCCATAAGGAACTAGATGAGCGTAGGACTAAGCTCGACGAGCGCAGTCTTGACCTCAAGAATATGAAAGCCAAGACCCAGGAGAGAATCAAATGCTTCAACCTCAATCTCGAAGATGAATGAAATAAGATGCGGGCAGACAACCTTAAGGCTCTCGCCTCAAGCTACAAGAGCATCCTTGATGACTTCGTGAGGAAATCCAAATTTCAGAAGCAACATTTCATGACGAGGAAAACCGAGATGGTGAAGGCACATTGGTGAACCGAGGAGAGATTGGATCAAGCCCTTACTGACCTCAAGGAGGAGAGGAAGGCCAAGGATGACACTCTCGCCCATACCAACTCACTTGGACAAGAGCTTGCTGAGCTCCGGCAGCAGATCAAACCCTTGGTCTATGCTGATGATCTCCATAAGCAGGAGGACGCAGACTGTCGGGTGCTCGAGAGGCAGTGGTGTCAGATGTACCAGGGGCTTGCTCTGTGTGCCGCCTCTACCTTGGGGAACTTCGGAGCGGAAGACTTCTACACTAGTGCCCTTGCGGATGTCAGCGAGAGTGGTGCCTACCTCGACTCTTTGACCGGATTACCGCCGAGCTGGAGGAGGCTACCCTGCTCTATAAGAACTTCTTCATGAAGGAATGTCGTAAGCTACTGCATGCTGGTGCGACTCAACTCTTATCCAACATTCATTAGATCAATGCCCGCTTCCCCTGGAAGAAAATCCCGAGGGAAGTGAAACACTCCAAGACGACTCATCCCCAAGATATCGTCGAATTTCAGCAGATTGTGGGTGAGCACGTGGAGGCTTTCGTTCGGGAGTCCAGTCAAACCTCTAGTGTTACCACTGGTGCCAATGGGAACCAGGAGGCGAGAGCGGAGATGATGACATTGGGATCTTCCAATCGAGCAGTGAGGAGGATGACGAGGAGTCGGCTTGTGATAGTGTCTCGGAGTCTCAGTCCAGAAAAGGTGTTTGGCATCTATGTGCCTGCCATTATTTGTGAAGGCTAGAACTTCTAATGGTGGGGTCACCTTTTGGATATTGTATGTAGTATGTTCCGCTTAATCCTTGTGGAGGAGACTTTGATATGTATGTGATCTTGCACTGTGGTGGCCTCTTTATTTGTTGTCATGTTAGTTCCCTATGCGCGTAACCGTAAGGCAGGTACATTTCTTGTTAGTCCCTCGTGGAGGGGCTATGGAAATTGTACGTTCTATGTTATGTGAGGAGAGGGCGTCATCATGAACCGCCCCGTAGGTTCCTCAGGGAGGCAACTATAGGACCCACACTTATCATGTTAGCTTCTCGGGAAGGTAGCCATAGGTATAGTACATATGGGAACCTTATGAGAAAGTGAGATCTCTCGCAGGCTATCCTGTGAACTCCTCGTGGAGGAAACCATGGGACTTGCGCTTTTCCTGTTGGCTCCTCGAGGAGGCGGACGTAGGCTTTACACGTTCGAGGCTTCCTGAGGGGCGAACGCCCTCGTGAGCCACCCGTAGGTTCCTCGTGGAGGAAACCGTAGGGACCGTACTTGGCTTGTTGGCTTCTCGGGGAGACAACCATAGATATAGTACGTGTGAGACCCTTCAAGGGCGTGGTTACCCTCGAGAGTCATCCCGTAAGCTCCCCGTGAGGGTAACCATAGGATCCGCACGCTCCTAGCAGACCCCTCGGGGAGGTAGCTGTGGGTTTGTGGGTTCTAGCGCTCTGCTTGCTGGTGAATGCGCTTGAGAAGTTTGTGGCGCATGTGCTCTCTAATTTTACTATGTGTATTATACAAGGATTTCAAGCACTAAGAACCATTGGTGAGGTGAATTTATTGCTAGAGATAATAGGCAACTCAGAGCTCGACTCTTTAGGCCCTAGGGTTGACGGGATCGGCGGAAGAACCATCGGGCCTTCTCGGGCGGACAATGCTAGATCCATGGGAAAGGTTCAGTTGAGGAGATGATGAAGAATCTGAAACTTAGTTCTGTAGAGGCAGATTGTTTACTGGATGATGAGGAAGAGGATCAGGGTAAACAATTGTGAGACCTGGCTGGTAAGATCTTGGTTCCGGAACCGATTTTTTTCCACATCAACATGATTTCAAGTTCTCTACGAGCAGCTTGGGGCAATCCTAAGGGGATTTTATTCCACGACGGTGGACCGAATATGTTCATCGCTGAGCTAGGTTTAGAGAGAGATTGAGACATGATATGGGAGAGATCGCCTTGGATGGTATCAAAATTTGCTGTTGTTTTGGAGAATTTTGGTTTCCATAGTCGCCCGTCCGATCTGAAGTTTGAGAGTTTGCTGATTTGGGTTCGTGTTTTGGACTTACCCTATAACACGTTGACTGATATGTGGGTGAGAAGATTGCTTCTAAAGTGGGGAATTTTGTGAAGCTGGATTATAATAAGGATGGTTTGATTAGCGTTCAGTATCTTCACGCCAGAGTCTTCATCAAATTTAAGGAGCCTCCCATGCGTTGGGTTGGCCTGGAATCTAAACGTATGAATAAAACTTTCTGGTATGCCATCTAGTATGAGTTTCTTCCGTATTTTTGCTTCATGCGCTCTGCTTGGTCATTATGACACTGATGACTGCAAGTGCACAGATCATTTGTATCTTGTTTCGAAATAAAGATATCGATCCCATAGGGAGAAGTAGGCGAAAGACTAAAATGCTTTTAACTACAACTAAACGAAGTACTTAAGGAATAACATCAAGATGCAAGAAATATAGAGTTGTTTTGGGGTTTTTGGTCGAACAAGGTAATTGAAAGTAAACCAAAACTTAATGCAGAAAGTAAGAATCGCGTGTGTAATAGAACTTTGGAACTACAATAGAGAAAAATGCGTTCTCGGGGAATAGTGGATACACCGCTAGCAATTTAGACTAAGCAATCAAGATTATTATAACGAATATTCTCATAATGTGTATGTATGAAGGAGGAGCTCCATATATGGATGAATAGCCAGCAACTGTTGCACACATCATCCTCATAACCACAGCAGACAGTAATCGACATCAATCGTATTACTGCACTATTAAGGGATTTCTCTCGTGGCATGGACATGGCTTTATGAGTTCTCCTTGTTCCCCCAAGTTAGTACGTAAAGAATGACAATAGATTTATAGTCACAGTAAGTGCTATCATCCCTCCGTCTACCAACAAGTAATCCCCTTCATTGAGTCCACATAAGAGGCAAATATTAAGGAGGTGCACAACTCCCAGCATCAAGATGAAGACAACTAACACATACACATAATGATGTACAACATAATAATCTCTATCTCATCTCAATCATATGCTAGGGTTTCTCCATCTCCCCAAGAACTAGAGATCTACTCAGACATGGAGGCAATCAACATCATAGCAATGGTAATGGAAACAATCATAGATGAATAGTACTTGTATAAATCCACAATGAGTATAGGAATTACAACAAGATCTAGACAAGATGTAGATGGGATGGATGGAGATGGTGGCGATGCAGCGGTGGATGATGAAGATCGATGCCTTAGCCTCCTAGATCTGCACAGGTTGAAGATGGATCCCTTGTGGATGAGTTCCCCCTCTAGATGCCTTCTAGAGGTGAGGTTTTGGTAATTTCTGGGTGTTCTGTATGTCATCTCCCCGAACAAGTTGCACGGGGTGAAAATATTTGAGGAGGCGGAGGCGGCACCAACTATATGGGAAGAAAATTTGCTCCAGTCATATAGTTGGTCGTTGAACCTTCTTCCTCCTTTGTTCGCCTCTTGTTTTCTTCTAGTATTATTAATATTTCCCAAATAAGTGATTTACGTTGTTTTTGACTCCTTTTATCCTTATTACAACTTCTCCAAGAATTGTATCCATTGGATCGATCATCTGTCCTGATCCTGGTGAAAACAGACATAAAATGTGCATGCGAGCGCCGTAAAATACCAAGATCCTATATCTACAATGCAAAATAATAGTGTAAAACATGATGCAAATATGCACTAAACAACTTCCCCAAGCTTAGACTCTTGCTCTTCCCGAGTAAGTTTAGCTTAATGGATGTGATCCTCATATGCATGAAGCCGAGTTGCTAAAATAAATGAGGTAGTTGCAGCATGTGTTTATCATATATGATACATAGGAATAAGTTCATGAATAGTACCTTAGTCGAACCATCTGAATAGTATTAGCAGGCTTCCACACCTTAGTGATCAGCAGTTCATAAAAAATGAATCTCAACATAATGTAAAAGTATCCGATTCAACCGAATGAGTTAACGAGGTAGTCCCAAGTGTTTTTAGGATCAACATATTAACTTAGGATTCAAAATCTCAAAAGTTTCTCTTTGTCATACTACAATATAGTGGTATATGCCTATTTGCTCTTTACACACTCGCTCTTTTTCTTCTTCTTTCTTTTTCTTTTCTATATATGCTCACACTTTTGTTTAAGTTCTGTGCAAAGGAGCTAGCCATATATTCCACTTTATGTAGGAATTCAAAGTTTAACGATCTCAATTATCAAATTCCAATTGTATATGAAGCATTCTTATGACTTGGAGATTCTACCTCGATTTGTTCTCACTCTATTTTGATAGCACTTTCCTTTTTCTTTGTTCAAGGTTTCTTCTTCTTCAATTGTATGGGTAGTTTTTTTTGTAAATCAAACCGTAGACTTACAACATATTGACCAAATTACTTTATGTGTTCAATTAATACCAATGGTGTGGAAGACTCCTATTGCTATCATCAAGTGCAAGTAAAATTATACTCAAGCCATTCATATATCAATAAAGCAAAAACGGACTCAATATTGCTCCATATATAATAACAAACTCAGAATTTCATGAACTCCTTGTTGCTGAAGGGAATTATAATGATGCAAAATTTATTTATAGTTTAAACTAATGAAAAAATGGTAATATAAAACTTATAAGAAAGATTACAAGGTCTTTAAAGATCTCCCCAGGCTTGGAATCAAGCCAGGCGGGATCAATTAACTCCTTGTTGCTACCTATTCCTCCTCCTGGGTAGAAAGAGCGTCGCCCTCTTCTTTTATGTTGCCATCTTTAACTATGCTTGCAAAGTGAATGCTGAGCTCGGCCATGTCATATTGGAGCTTCAACATTTTCTTCTTGAGGAATTTCTTCTCATCTAGCAACCCAAAGATAGTTTTAATCAAGAAACCAACTCTACCATCGATGTCATCGACCTTCTTCTCAAGGTATTTGCTCATCATCCAGTAGGAGTCAATCCCTTCTCCAATTGTTTCAACGCATGCCTTCGAAGCTTTTTCTAACTCATAGATCTTATCATGAATCTCATCTTGCCGCACCTTCTTAGGTTTAAGAGGTGATGGACCAAGAGGAGGTTTATGCTAGGATCCTATGTTGTAACAATAAGGATTAGGGAGATACTTATCCTTGTTCCTTCCCCACTCATCTTGCCTCATCATCTCCATCCTTTGCAGGAACATGTCCTCCCAATTTGGGAGAGGCTTGATCTCCGGGCCGGATGATGATGATGATCCATTAGGTTCTCCTTCTTCGATCTTCTTCATGGTCTTCTCTTCCTTCTTCTTCCAGATCCTATAGACATGGAAGGGCTGCATGGCTTCACTGCACGGATATTGTTAGAGGGGATTGTATAGGGATGGCGAGGATTTTTCGAGGCTAGAGGTTGTAGCTCTGTGAAAACTTAATAAAAAGGGTTAGATGTGATCATCTTTAAAAGGAGAGGTCAAAAACTCTAGCCGCCTTTCATAACGAGCAACTATATGGGCGCAACCCGTGTAGCTCCCGCCATATAGTTGTGTACCGACTATAGATTAAATATATGATGGAATTAACTATACGACCGGAACTATACATGCGGGAATTTTTATTCCCGCCGTATAGTTGGTCGTTAAACTCTTTGGATTCTGAATAAGATTTTTGGAGATGAGTTGATAAATATACGATCAAAACTATACGGGCGGAATTTTCAATTCTGGCCGTATAGTTGGTCGTTAAATTCTCAGTACTTAGGAAATTATTTTGTCAAAGGTGTTGATATCTATTCGACCCAGCTATACGGGCGGAATTTTTAATTCTGGGCCGTATAGTTGGTCGTTAAACTCTTAGTACCTTTTCATGGATAGAAGGGATGATGTCTTAACAACTATACGACCGCAACTATATGGCCGGAATTTTTATTCTTGTTGTATACTTGGTTGTTAAACCTTCTGTGTCCACCAAAAAATTTCTGCTTCTCCAAGGATTCTTTATTAATCTGAAATTTACGAAATATAATTTTTTTGACAGAAAAATGCCAGCTTAGATTTTCGACCAATTTTTGCTTAATCAATCTTCCTTATTATTTGCTAGAGCGTCAAATGTTTCTTATTTTAACAAAATATTCTAATAAAACTTCACCTGAAAATTTAAAAGCTTACTCAAACCTTCATTTTGCATGGGCTGCCTCCCATGAAGCGCTCTTTTATGGTCAATAGCTGACCATAGTATTGCTCATTCTGTCTCGAGTCTGTTCTTTTTGTAGTTTCCATTCCTTATATACATTTGCTTAATCACTTCTTCAGGGGTGATTACCTCAACAGTGACTGCACTTATATCTTCTCTTACTCAATAATGCTTCAAGCATTGTCCATTTACCACCCATGCAAGAGAGGGTGTTTTTCCTTGGAGCTTCGCTGCCCCCGATGAATAGGCTTCTTCAACTGTATATGGGCCTTCCCACTTTGATCTGAGATTTCCTGGAAACAACATAAGACGAGAATTATAAAGCAACACTTTATCTCCACTTTTCAAAGTCTTATTCTCTATTTTTCTTTCATGCCATCTTTTCACTTTTTCCTTAAACAACCTAGCATTCTTATAGGCTTCACTTCTAAACTCATTTAAATCATGAACATCTAATAAACGATTCTCCCCTACTGCTTTGAGATCATAATTTAGGTTCTTGATTGCCGAAAAAGCTTTGTGTTCCAATTCTAAAGGTAAATGGAATGCCTTACCGTACACCATCTTATAAGGTGTCATACCCATTGGATTTTTAAACGCAGTATGGTATGCCCATAGAGTGTCATTTAACTTATATGACCAATCTTTTCTTGATTTGTCCATCTTCTTCTCAAGTATGGTCTTCAATTCTCTATTAGAAAGTTCCACTTGACCACTTGTTTGGGGATGATATGGTGAAGCAATGCGGTGAGTAACTCCATACTTGCTGAGGATTTTCCTGAAAGTTCCTTTCATAAAATGAGAACCACCATCAGTAATTAAAAATCTAGGAACTCCAAACCTGGGGAATATGACATCCTTGATCATCTTCACTAGGTAGCTGCATCTGAATGATTTGTTGGAATAGCTTCAACCCATTTAGTAACATAGTCAACATCAACAAGAATATGAGTATAACCATTCGCCTCTATAAATGGTCCCATGTAATCCATTCCCCATACATCAAAGGGTTCAATTATGAAACTATAATTCATTGCCATTTCTTGTCTCCTACCTATATTACCTCTTCTTTGGCAAGCATCGAAGTATTCCACATACCTGTGTGCATCCTTGAGTAAGGTGGGCCAATAGAATTCGGATTGAAGTACCTTTGCAGTAGTTCTCTTACCTGCATGATGCCCTCCATACGGAATATCGTGGAAAGCTTTCAATATCGCATTCATTTTATGGTTAGGAACACACTTCCGAATCATTCTATCAAGTCCATGACGATATATATATAGATCATCCCAAAAGTAATATTTAAGATCATTAAAGAATTTCATCCTTTGATTTCTTGACATACCAGGAGGTATAAATTTTGTTGCTAGATAGCATAATCTACATACCATGGATCAGTGATTTCAACATTTGCTAAATATTCTCTCGGAAATGATTCATAAATAGGTACGGGGTTATTGATTATTCCCTCCATCCCAGAGAGATGATCTGCTAGCGGATTATCTTTACCCCTCCTATCTACTATTTGCAAATTGTATTCTTGTAGCAATAAAACCAACCTAATCAACCTGGGCTTAGCATCCTTTTTCACAAGGAGGTGATGCAAAGCTTGGTGATCCATATGAATTATTACCTTAGAATTAATTATGTAAGATCTAAATTTTTCATAAGCAAAAATTATAGCTAGAAACTCTTTTTCTGTAGTGGCATAATGTTTCTCAATCTTATTAAGAGGTCTACTAGCGTAATAAATAACATTCAAATTCTTTCCATCTCGCTGTCCCAACACAGCCCCTAAAGCATAGTCACTAGCATCACACATGATTTCAAAAGGTTCATCCCATTTTGGAGATTGCATGATAGGTGCTGAAACTAGTTTATTCTTAAGGTTCTCAAAAGCTGCAATGCAGTCATGATCTAAATAGAATGGAGTTTCTTTATCAAGAAGATTGGTGAGGGGCATAGCTATTTCAGCAAAATATTTTATAAACCGCTTATAAAAACCTGCATGTCCCAGAAACATTTTTAGGTTTTTAATGTCCTGAGGTATTGGAAGATTTTCTATAGAATTTATATTAGTTTTATCTATTTCTATTCACTTCTCTAAAACTTTATGCCCAAAAACTTTACCTTCTCTTTCCATGAAACAACATTGTTCCCAATTCAAAACCAAGTTCTATTGCATGCATCTCTGCAAGACCCTGGTTAGATTGTAGAGGAAATTATCAAAAGTTGTTCCACAAACAATAAAATCATTTGTTAGAACTTCCATAATCTTCTCAACAAAATCATCAAAAATCTTTAGAACACATTCCTGAAAAGTTCTTGTTGCATTACATAAGCCAAACGGAATTAATCTATAAGCATATATGCCATAAGGACAAGTGAAAGTTGTTTTCTCTTGATCTTCCGGTTGTATGACAATTTGAGAATATCCAGAATAACCATCAAGAAAACAAAAGTAAGAATTATTACTAAGTCTTTCTAAAATTTTATCCATGAATGGTATATGTTTATGATTTTTCTGTGTCTCACGGTTTAGCTTCCTAAAATCAATGCACATAGGAGATCCTACAATTGGCCTTATAGGAACTAGATCACCATCCTCATTCATAGCAGCATCAAGACCACCTTGTCTTGGTATGCAATGAGCTAGGCTAACCCACTTGCTGTCAAAAATAGGATATATTATGCTAGCATCTAGTAAGCGTATAACTTATTTTCTTACTACTTCCTTCATTTTCGGATTAAGCCTTCTTTGTGGATCTACTACAGGTTTAGCATCAGCAAGCATGGTAATCTTATGTGTTACGATAGATGGATCTATTCCTTTAATATCACTCAACGTATATCCAAAGGCTTCATAGTGCTTAACTAAAACAGAAATGAGTTTATTTGTTTCATTTTCTGATAGATTCTTGCTAATAATGACAGGACATTTATTTTCATTATTTAAAAACTCATACCTCATATTGTCTAGAAGTTTTTTTTAATTCTATTGGTGGAGGCTCTTCATCTCCTTTTCTTAGCAGTTCTTCATAGTCATGTGGATTTTGTGCTTCCGGAATTGAATCAAGGTAATCATCCATGTCTTCTTTCTCCTCATCATCTGGTGCTTCCTCCCAATTAATCATGCAACTCTATAATTCATCTTGTGGAGTACTGAAATGAATTGCCGCCGGCTCGGCAATCGTCTTCTCTTCCTTGACACCCTCCACTTCATATGGCCTCTTCTTTAGTTTGGCAAAGTGGAATGTCATTTTCTATTCTCCAAACATCACTGAAATAGTCTCCTTCTTATTATCAACTCGAGCTTTGGTGATGGAAATAAAAGGCCTGCCTAAAAGAATAGGAAAAAAAGAATCTCGAGGCATATCAACAATATGAAAATCAAGGGGGTACATGAGCAACCCAATAAATACATAGATATTTCGGATTACTCCTTCTGGTTTTATATTGGTTCTATTAGACAATTTAATAGTAGTGACTACCGGTTCCACATCTGGATTATTTAAATTGTAGCGGAGTTCCTCATAAAGCAATGTAGGCATAATATTTATAGTGGAAATTGTCTCACAAATTCCATATAAGAAAGTTTCTCCACAATATATAGGGGTCATTGGTTTAGAAGTTTCGTTACCTCGAACCTTACCTTTGATGAATTCTGAGGTTTCAAGGTCTAACATAACCACTTCATCATCCACTATTTGTGCTTCCATAAGATCTTTTAATATAACATTATTTATATTGGTTGCTTCAGAATTCCTTTCTAGTTTCTTTGATCTCTTCTTTATTGTTCTTCCTCTTTTTGCCTTTTTTCAACAATCCCTTGAGTAGGTATCAAGGAGAACTCTTCCATCATCTCTCTTGCATGCTTCTTTTCTTTGAGGGGTTGACGAGGTTCCCATTCTGTAGGTACCTGCAAATGGCCTGCATAATTGTCAATAATTTTCTTTACTGAGTAAGAATCAATAGCGAGGGTTTTAATCATTGTATCTGTCCTTTCATCTGAAAGGAAATCATTAATGCAAGCATATTCAGAAAAACTATTTGTAATGTTTTCCTTATCTTTATGATTTTCCATTGCTTCTATCATTTTTATTATTAGATTCCAAGCTTCATCATAGGTATAAGATAAAAAACTGCCATTAAAAGCAGTGTCTAGATTCATCCTATTTTCAATTTTTATCCCTCCATAAAAGGTATGGGTGATTAACCAATCAGGCAAACGATTATGGGGGCAATTATCTAGGTAGCTTTTGTACCTTAGATATCCTTCATATAAGCCCTCATTAGGATTATTTTTTAAATTGATAATAATACCTCTCATCCTGTGAGCTTTGCTTTCAGAATAATATTTTGATAGGAATTTGGTTGTCAATTCCTCCCAAGTCCTCGGTGCTTCTGCACAAAAAGATCTGTACCAGTCGCAAACATTATTAGAGAGAGTTTGTCTAAACAACTAGGTTTTAGCCATTTCAAGATTATAGTCGTCGAAAATAAAGGTACTGAGAACGTCTTCAAAGAATTGTAAGTGTCTATATGGACTTTCTTCATTGGTTCCTACAAATTTCTTAGAATGCAATAATTCAAATAATAAAGGGTGGATCTCGATTCCCTCCGGATTTATGCTTTTATTGATAGCTATAAAAGTGTCCATGGGCGAACCCATTTCCCTTATTGCCTCAACCTGGTTTAAATGCTAAGTGTTGTCCATTGTTGCGGTCCTACAACTGAAGTAAAAATTAATACAATGAAAGTAAATAACTAAAAGTAAAGTGGCTTATAGTGCTAAACTCCCTGGCAACGGCGCCAGAAAATAGCTTAATGACTGCAAGTGCACAGATCGTTTGTAGCTAGTTTGCAAATAAAGATATCGATCCCACAGAGAGCTATAGGCGAAAGTCTAAAATGCTTTTAACTACAACTAAACGAAGTACTTAAGAAATAACTTTAAGATGCAAGAAAAGTAGAGTTAGTTTTGGGTGTTTGGTTGAACAAGGTAATTTAAAGTAAATCAAAACTTAATGAAGAAAGTAAGAATCGCGTGTGTACTAGAACTTTGGAACTACAATAGGGGAAAGGCATTCTCGGGAAATAGTGGATACACCGCTAGCAATTTAGACTAAGCAATCAAGATTATTATAACGAATATTCTCATAATTTGTATGTATGTAGCAGGAGCTCCATATATGGATGAATAACCTGCAATCATTGCACACATCATCCTCATAACCATAGCAGACAGCAATCGACATCAATCGAATTACTGTGCTATTAAGGGATTTCTCCCATGGCATGGACATGGGTTTATGAGTTCTCCTTGTTCCCCCAAGTTAGTATGTAAAGAATGAAAACAACTTTATAGTCACAGTAAGTGCTATCATCCCTCTGTCTACCAACAAGTAATCCCTTTCATCGAGTCCCCATAAGAGGCAAATAGTAAGGAGTTGCAAAACTCCCAACATCAAGATGAATATAATTAACACATACAAATAACAATGTATAACATAATAATGTCTATCTCATCTCAATCATATGCTAGGGTTTCTCCATCTCCCGAAGAACTAGAGATCTACTCAGACATGGAGGCAATCAACATCATAGCAATGGTAATGGAAACAATCATAGATGAATATTACTTGTATAAATCCACAACGAGTATGGGAATTACAACAAGATCTAGACAAGATTTAGATGGGATGGATGGAGATGGTGGTGATGCAGCGGTGGATGATGAAGATCGATGCCTTAGCCTCCCGGATCTGCGCAGGTTGAAGATGGATCCCTCCCGGATGAGTTCCCCCTCTAGATGCCTTTCGGAGGTGAAGTTTCGATGATTTCTGGGTGTTCTGTATGTCGTCTGCCTGAACCAGTTGCACGGGGTGAAACTATTTGAGGAGGCGGAGGAGGCGTCAACTATACGGCCGGAGCTATATGACCAGAAAATTTGCTCCAGTCGTATAGTTGGTCGTTGAACCTTCTGCCTCCTTTGTTCGCTTCTTGTTTTCTTCTGGTATTATTGATATTTCCCAAATAAGCCATTTACATTGTTTTTTGACTCCTTTTCTCCTCAGTACAACTGCTCCAAGAATTGTATCCATTGGATCCATCATCTATCCTGATCCTGGTTAAAACAGACATAAAATGTGCGTGCGAGCATTGTAAAGTACCAAGATCCTACATCTACAATGCAAAATAATAGTGTAAAACATGATGCAAATATGCACACATCAGACACGAGGTGTCCTAAACTGTCTGAGAGAGATGTGAATGGGAATTTGCCATGGGGACCAAGTCTGCGAGCACCAAATGATAAGAGGAAGAAGGCTAGTTTTCCAGTGGCTGAAGGAGGTTATGATGATTTTCTAGATTATTATGATCGGGAATATGCAGAAAATGAGCACACTGAGAATGATCTTGGAGCAACTACATCCTCTGATAAGCACCAACCATTTGGCCGATATCATGGTGGTGGTAGGGGAAGAGGTGGTTTCCAAGGATCAAGAGGGGGTAAACCGGTTCAGGTTTACCATCGGTTCAACATGACCCTGGTGGTGGCAACTGGTGCAGATGCTACTGATAACAGGGATAAGGATCTGGTGATGGTTGACCCTTCTATCATTGGGAATAAACGTGATGAGGCAGAATAGAGAGAAGAAAGAGGGGGTGTCTCTTAACCCCAAGAAGACACCCACTATTCATAACACGAGCTCATCGGCGCAGGATGGGTTCCATCCATGCCGAGGATAATGAATTGTGGAATTTTAAACTGCCGAGGGCTTGGGAACTCCGAGGCAGTTCGAGATCTTCGTGGTATCGTGAAGCAACTAGATCCCACTCTTCTCTTTCTGATGGAAATAAAGATTAGCAGCAAGAGAGTGGAGAAACTTGTTGGCAGCCTCGGTTTTACAGGGTGCTTTGAAGTTGATAGTGTTGGTTTGAGTGGTGGCATTGGCTTGTTCTGGTTGTCAGTTGTGGAGATCGATCTAAAAATCTTTGACTCGCATCATATTGATGCTTTGATTCAATGTAAAGATGGTTCGGTCCCTACGTGGCGTTTCACTGGAATATATGGTGAACCACTGCATGAACAACGACATTTGATGTGGATATTCTTGAGACATCTTCATGGGCTTTGAGATCTTCCGTGGTTATGTTGTGGTGATTTCAATGAAACCATGTAGAGAACAGAACATTTCAGTGAGCATGATCGGGAGGAATGGCAAATGAGAGGTTTTAGGGAGGTTGTCGAGGATTGTGATCTCCAAGACCTAGGCTTCTCGGGCCTACCTTTTACATGGGACAACGGACAATATGATGTAACCAATGTAAAAGCATGTCTTGATAGAGCCCTAGGTAATGAGTCTTTTAGACAATTATTCTAAGTGGTTAGAGTTAAACATTCTCCTGTGGTGGAGTAAGATCATTGTATGGTCTTCACTGAGATGGTTAAACATATGCAGGTTCAGCAGCCAGGGCAACGTGGTTTTCATTATGAGAACGTGTGGCAAACTCATGCCGACTATGACAAAGGGGTCTGTGATCTTTGGAATAGGGCAGATAGGGAGACATGCCTAGAAGGTTTTGCTAGAACTTTGAGATCTATGCAATCTGGTCTAGAATCCTTGGGTATTGCTACTTTTGGAAATTTTAAGAAGAAATTGTCAAATCTTCAGAAGGAACTTGAAAGAGAGCAGGGTAAATCAGTGGGTCGTGGCCCATCTAGTCTTGAGAAAAAACTAATGGAAAGAATAAAGGAGGTTTTGTACCAAGAGGAGATATGGATTAGGCAGAGGTCCAAAGTGAACTGGTTGAAACTGGGGGACTGTAATTCAGCTTACTTCCATGCCTGTGTGGCACAAAGGAAATGTATCAATGCAATCACCTCTTTGTAGCGATCAGATGGTTATGTTTGCGAATATGAGAATTATGTAAAGGAAGAAATTTAAGAATTTTTACATTGAGTTGTATGCTTTGGAAGGTACACCGAATTTTGGTGATCTTTTGAATTTGGTCCAGCCAAAAGTTAGTGTGGCAGATCAGAATATGCTTGAAGGAGAGTTTACAAATGAGGAAATTAAATTTGGTCTGTTTCAAATGCATCCATCCAAAGCCCCTGGAGTAGATGGTTTCACGGCTAGCTTTTATCAAAGGCATTGGGATCTCATTGGCCCGGACCTTTGTGAAGCAGTGCGTGGTTTTCTGAATGGAGGGGATATGCCTTTATCTCTTAATGACACGGCTATCACTTTGATTCCCAAGGTCACAAATCCCCAGTCTATTAACTAGTACATGCTGATATCTTTGTGTAATGTGCTATACAAAATATGTACTAAAACAATCACTAACAGAATGAGACCAGTGCTTGAAGAGACAATAAGCCAGGAGCAGAGTGCTTTTGGTCCAGGTCAATTGATTACAGATAATGCTCTAGTAGCATTTGAGTGCATCCACTCAATGAAGAGGAAAAAGAAAGGCAAGAAAGGTCAGTGTGCAATAAAATTAGACATGATGAAAGCATATGACCGGGTTGAATGGCCTTTTCTGGAAGCTATGATGTTGACGCTGGGTTTTCCGTGGATATTGGTTCAGCTCATCATGAGATGCGTTTCTAGTGTCAGATTTTTAGTTAAGGTTAATGGAGGATTACTAGAACCATTTTCACCGTCTCATGGAATTAGATAGGGAGACCCTATTTCTCCTTATCTCTTCCTATTTTTTGGAGAGGGATTAAATGCTCTTCTACACCATTTCAACTCTGGTTTTGTAGATAGACAAGTGAGAGGTTGCCATAGATCGCCTTGGATATCTCACTTGTTGTTTGCGGACGACAGTCTGATCTTTATAAATGCCAATGGTGCGAGTGCTCGAAGACTAAATGATATCCTACAAATTTATGATGGAGCAACATGCTAGAGAGTTAATAAGGAAAAGAGTTCTATATTGTTTACCCCATGTACCCCTGATGCTCACAAGAATGAAGTTAAATCTATTTTGAATATCTAGGTGGAGGCTTTTAATGAGAAATACTTGGGTCTGCCTACGGCCGTGGGGAGATTAACTAGTGAAGCCTTTGAATATATTGAAGATAGTTCAAGAAGTAAGGTTAATGGTTATGCCGAGAAGGGGCTGGATCCGGGTAAGGAGACTCTTATCAAATCGGTAATTCAGGCCAAGTCAAGATATAGCATGAGCTGCTTCTTATTATCCAAAGGTACTTGCAAAAGACTGAATTCTCTCAATGCCAAATTTTGGTGGGCTGGTAATTTAGATAGAAGATCCATGCATTGGATTGCATGGGATAAATTGGCTATCCCAAAATGCCATGGTGGCATGGGTTTTAGGGATATGCATTCTTTCAATATTGCTCTTCTTGGGAAAGACTAGAGGTTACTGATGAATCCAAATTCTTTGTGTTCCCAAGTTTTGCTAAGCAGATATTTCCATAATCAGAATTTTATGGAGTCAAATGCACCAAGGGCAGCGTCGAGAACCTAGCGGGTTATTTTGGCGGGAAGGGTGGCTTTGAATTCTGGCCTCATTAAAAGAGTGGGGTCGGGCCAGTCTATCTCAATCTGGGAAGACAAATGGATACCGATGATGCACTCAGTGCGGCCAATTGGCCGGCTGAAAGAGCCTAATCTAACCACTATCGATGAACTGATCACGACAGAGCGTCAGTGGAATGTGACCTATGTTAAAAATCTGTTTTTGGCACCTGATGCACAAGAAATTTTGAAGATTCCGTTGAGTAGTGTTGCTGGAGAAGATTTGATGGCATGGTCAAAGGAGAAGAGTGACATTTACTCGGTTCGGTCTGTATATAGAACATTGGTTATGAATAATCAGTGAGCTGAACCAGTAGAAGGAAATGGTGCTTCTACTTCTGACAATAATTCTGAAGTTTGGTAGCGAGTTTGGAAGCTGCATGTAATTCCAAGTGCATGTATTTTGGTGGAGAGTTCTTCGTGGAATTTTGCCCATTTTGGAACTCTATCACGGCGGCATGTCAAAGAGAATAGCACTTGTGGAATTTTCAAAGAAGAGTCTGAAACATTGCTGCATGCACATATTGAGTGTAGCCATGCACAACTATTTTGGAGGGTCAGGTTACAACCCTGCCAAGACAATGGAGTTGGTTATCGAGTCTTTGCAATCCTTGGAGCTTCCTAAAGAACATATTCAGAGGAAGTTAACAAGGCCTAAGTGCAAATGGATGTCCCCTCCTGATGGGTTTATCAAACTAAACTCTGATGGTGCTCTTAGCATGGAAAAGGGGGTGTCGGCTACTAGAGTTGTATCAATAGATGGTGGATCTTTCCGAGGTGCAGCAGCTAAAATCTACAGGGGCATTCAGGACCCTCTGATTATTGAAGCTCTAGCCCTTCATGATGTTGTAACTTTTGCGGTTGCAAAGGGTTTTGTTAATGTGATCTTGAAAGTGGATTGTGAGGTTTTGGTTCATCATTGGTCTGATCGACTTAGAGACCGACCAGTCATTAAGCGTGTTCTAGATGATATTAGTGATCTTAGATCGAGTTTTTCTTCTCTTTCAATTGTTTTTGCTTGGCACAAGGCTAACTAGGTAGAACATTGCTGTGCAAAATACGCCTCCATTCATGAGGTGTCTATTACCTGGTATGTTGAGCCACCAGCATTCTTATTTCACAGCCTTGGAGCTGATTGTACCCCTATGATTTCTGATTAATAAAGTGTGTCTTTTGTCAAAAAAGAATGGAATTTGAAAGAACACCAAACATTTTGATGTTGGTGATCCACTCAAAGTGCAAGTCCAAAGGTATTAGTATTTTACTATACATGCTTTGAACTATGTGTCATATGTATGGCACCACTATTGATGTTGATAGATTCTTTCAAAAGTAAAAGGAAATGCTGAAAGAGAATCTAGAAAATATTGGGCATAAAATTAAAACTGGAAATGTCTAGCTTAAGTATATAAATGATATACATGTTATGGATGTATTCTTTGCTTGTTAAACAAAGTGGTTCTTGGGTATTGGATACCGGTATTGGATACTGAATTGGTTTGTGTGAAATGTCACACATAACAACACAATTCATGAGATGTAATGGCCTAAGTAACTAGCAAAAGAATATGTAATGATGTTCACCGAGAATAAAGTGTTATTGTGTTTCTCGTTGACATCAAAGCTTGCCTTCAAGATTTGTTTTAATAATTTTTATTTTGTTCCGATATTATGAGAACGATGGTTGTTCGAATAATTACTGTATTCCATTGAAGATGGATGAACTCTTACAAATCTAGTTGCATAAATCACGTCCATAAACACTAATGCTAAAGTGTCGTAAGACGACTGATTAGAAGATCACTTATGAGTGTTGGAGTTTAAATCACATTGGAAAGAAAACATGAAGAAACTCCATGTTGATAGAACTTTGGAGTCATTTTGATTTTTTGAATCAATTAACACTTGTGAGAATTTCCTAGAAATGATTTAAATTTCATTCATAGGCCAAAGAGGAACGAACGACTAACTTATTGGACATTGTGCATATTGATGCATATAGTCCATTATGTGCTATTGGACATTATGCATATTGATGTATATAGTCCATTATGTGTAGCCGTATGTGGTGGATCATTCAAACTTCATATACCTTAACCAAAAATTTGAGTGAATATGTGATGAATTGGAAAATCATTGTAACAAAAAAGTAAAAAATTTATGATTGGATCATAGAGGAAAATATTTGAGTTACAAGTTTAGCAAAACACCTAAGATTCAAGGAATCTTCCATGGATTTATGTTTCCCGAAAAACCATAGAAGTATGGAGTATTCAAGAGATGTAATCAAACCTTATTTGACATGGTAGGATCAACAGTGTTATTTATAAAATTTTCATTATATTTTGAAGATTAAGCTTTAGTGAATACCGCTTTTACACTGAAAAGAGCTCCATCGTGATCTATTGAAATGACACCATATGAGTTATGGATTGGAATAAAACCCAAGTTCTCTTTTCTTAAATTTTGGTATGCTAGGAATAAGTAAAATGTTTACAACCAAAGTCGGATAAGCATGTCTTTGTAGGTTATCTCAAAAAAATAGTTGGGTATTCCCCCTTAACACTGAAGACAAAAGTGATTTCACTTAGAACATCAAGTTTCTTGAGAAGGATTTTTTGTTGAAAAGTTAAGTGGGAGGACAATAGAACTTTGATAAGATTATTGAACCTTAGGTATATGTGCTGAGTTATGCAGCACCGGGAAGTGTCCTAGAGGCATCCATAATGGTCATGGCTCTTGTTCCTCATAGGTTGTGGTCACGGAGATCTAAGTTCCTATTGAGCCGAGTAGGTCAGGTAAACAATCAAATACTAATATTTGAGATTAAAGCACTATTGTTTGACAGTGATGAACTGACTACACGCAAATAAGCGATGATGGGCCCTAACTCTGTCAAATATCTTGAAGCCATAAAATCCATGATAGTTCCATACACGAGAAACCAAGTTACTGAACTTGGAAGACCCTCTGAAAGACATAAAGTCTATCAGTCGTATTTGGATCTGTAAAGAAACAGACTTGGATGTTTCACATCTATGAAATAGTCGACATGTCCGTAAAGAGTTTATGACATTGTTCAAAGAGTTGAATACGACAAGATTCGATCTTTCGTAGCAATATTTAGTATGGACGGATTAGTGTAGCAACCACTACATATGTCAATTGTTGTGTATGCTAGTTGAACAAAAAAATAACATTCTTCTAAAAGAATGGTTTCCTAGGATGTGTACATGACACAGTCCGAAGGGTTTTGTTAAATCAAAGGATACTAAAAAGGCATGCAAACTTCAATAGTTGAAATAAGAATAGCGGGGTTGGAATCTTCACCGTGATGAAAATGTTAAAATGTTTAATTTCATCAGAGACGACGAGGATGCTCACATTTATAAGAAATTAAGTGGGAGCGTTGAGACATATTTCTAATACATTGTTTATAAGACATATTGTTGATTGGAAATGATGTATCTTTTATTGACACAAGTTAAGGATTTCATTAAAATTAGATTTAAATGAAAGATTTTGGCAAAACTAGAATATTTGGCATCAACATTTATTTGGATAGATTGAGATGCTAATATGGTTATGCCAAATGTACATAAATAAAATATTGAATGAGTTCAATATGAAACAACATGAAAAGTTCTTGCCACATGGAAAAGGTTGAATCAAGATTCAAGTGTACTAACACTTGGCGAGTGAATCAAGATTCAAGTGTTTTGACACTTGGTGAGTAAAAATCACATGAATATATTGATAAACAAGATTCAAGTTTTTTGACACTTCGTGATTAAAATCACATGAATGTATTGATAAAAACGAGATTCAAGTGTTTTGACACTTGGTGAGTAAAATCACATGAATATCTCAATCAATCATACCATGATATGTACATATCCAGATATGTCCTATGCTCTAAATGTTATGAGAATATACCAAGGCGACTCATAATATGATCATTGGACGATAGTAAGGGTATTCTTATGATCTTAGGAAGAACTAAAAATATATTCTATAAGTAGAAGTGACAGATAGATCATTGTAAAGTGTTACATTGACACTATTAGTTCATTCTAAAGTGTTACATTGCTACTAGTTTTATCACAAGATACAAATTAAGTTTATATCAATTTAGGCTATGGGTTAAGGTGGCACAATTTGATGGAAGAAAATTCCATGATATATTTGGATGAGTTCCAAAAGGTTAAGTATTGTAACGGATACTACAACGAAAGGCTAAGTATAAGACTGTTCTAGTAGCAGCAGGCATTTGTGCCAAGAAGTTTCTTAATCAAACTAGGTGTAGTTCCAAGCGGAATAATACAGTGAAGATCTATTTTATGACAATAGCATCACCATGTTTTAAACCTCAAGGAACTAAGGTCTCACCAGAGGACCAAACTTATACAATGCCATCTCATTTGAGAATGAGTGATGTGTAAAGATGTGCAAATACACGCATACCTGAAAATGTTAGATCTGGAGATTAGGTTTACCAGAAGAAATGCGTACGTACAATAGTAGCCATAGGTGTCTATATGCGCAAGTTTTCAACTAGATTATTGACTTTAGTGCAAGTGGGAGACTGAAAGGAATATGCCCGAGAGGCAATAATAAAGTGGTTATTATATTATATTCCATGTTTATGATAAATGTTTATTTCTCATGCTATAATTGTGTTAACCGAAAATGTTAATACATGTGTGTTTAATAAACAAACAAAAGGTTCCTAGTAATGCCTCTCATTACACTAGCTTGTTGATTAACAGATGATCAAGGTTTCCTAATCATGACATTGGTTGTTGTTAACAACGAGGTCACAACATTGGTGGAATGATGTGAGAACAAACTCCCAAAGTATAGTAATACAATCATGCCATTATGTTCACACTACTATAACGTTACTCAAAGTATCCCTAATCCTTAGACCATGAGATCACGCCAATCGCTGACTCGAGCAGAGTATTTTGATTACATCGAACGTCACACCATAACTAGATGATTATAAAGGTGTCATTGGATACTTGTAAAGTGTTAGTTGAGGCTCGTGGATCAAGAGTGGTATTTTCCCATCCTAATGATGGAGAGATATACTCAGGACCCTCTCGGTGATATCACATTAACATAGCTTGCAAGCAAGTGGTAACGATCACTAAGAATGTTATATCACAGGAACAAGAAAAGATTACTTGTCATTAATAGGATCGAACTAGGTATGGATGATACCAAATGATCGGATCTTGGACAAGTAAAATATCGCGAGACAAAAGGAATTGGTTACTGCGAATAAAGGTTCATGCGATCACTAGTTTATCGTTTAAGCTGGTGGCAGTCATTATGGATCTCCAGGTCCCGCTAATGATTATTGATCGGAGAGTGTATCGATCATGTCCACTCAGCTCGCAAACCCATAGGGAGACACACTTAAGGGTAGTCAAAACATTTGAGTGGATAGGGAACACTCGAGAAAATATTGGACAGTGCAGGAATTGTTCTAATAATTATGCCGAAATAGTTTGGGTGTATCGGAATATTATTGGGGATTGGATTATCAATGTGTTCATTAAATTAAGTATTCATTAAATGAAGTACTTATTAAATGAAGTGTTCATTGAATGAGCGGCATTAAATCAAGTGAATTAAAAGGAGTTTTAATTGCATAACTCTTGATTTTGAGTGGAAATTGAATGAGATATGAGTGGAGCTAAATGGATGTCAGTGGAATGTCCACCCACATAAATGGGGGAGACGTGGGGGCACCACCATGGCTTGTGTGCCATGGCCCTTTGGGCTGCCCCCCTCACCTATAAAAGGCCCCTCCTCCTCTCATCTGACTCATTATCCCTTCTCTCATATGCCCTTTGGTTTGCATCTTCCTCCCCCTTCTAGCCTTGTCCATTGCCATGAGAAAGGTGCTTCGACGAACACGTGCTCAAGATCTTATCCTACACCACCACTACCATGTCGTAGTGTCCCTAGAGGTCCCGAGGATCCCCTACTTCCACTTCTAAGCTGGAACGAGGGACAGAAGTCGTCGGCACACTATATGTGTGACCGATTATGGAGGCACTGCATTTGTGGTGTTGGTCATCGCATCCTTGAGGACGGTCGTGTACACTCTACAACAACCACGTTTGTTTGCAGGAACGTTATCACACTTTATGGTCTTCGAGGGTGAGTCCATCTGAAACTGTTACAAATATCACCTACATATGATCTTGGTAGTTGCAACCGTATTAAATTTTTAGTTTTCCATGCAACGAACCCCATCACCAGAGATGTGAGGCGAGGTTGGTTTATCAGGGGCTCTATCCACCCCAAGCAACCCCGACCATGCTTACCTACCGGTTATGATCCACCTCCTTCACCGCTTCGAGAAAAACCAAAATGCATATGTCGAATGGAATGCCCGAACTATGTGACTCATGGAATCTACTAGGCAAGTTAGTTAGTCAAGGGGTTCCCAAGCCCCGTGTGGTTATACACTCGCCTTGCTTCAAGAGGCAAGAACTCAGTTCCTAGTGGTGGCGAGCATGGGACTACAAAAACCACATCCCACTGCATCCTCCCATACAAGCCTTAGGATGATTAACCCCCAACACTAATATCACCTTATCAGTATACCTCGTTCTCCTATCATACTATATTCTCTGCATTGGGTACATCATCTGGATGAACGAGACTCAACAGCTAAGCATGGCTAAGAAGGGCATAGATATAACCTCTAGCAATGCACACAAGCCAAACCTAGTTATGGCAGGAGCAGTGGATTGGGTAATATATGCTCAAAGCGAGTAATGCAACAGCTACGATACACTACCTATCGATAAAATATCACAGTGGAATCATATGCAACATGGCAAGAATTGAAATACTTTGAAAGCATATGATTCATTTATGTGTGGGGCTATGCTTGTGTTTTCCCGTTGATGTCAGGGGGATGATCCCCAGGTACCCCAACCGGACAAGAAACTGGGCAGTCGGATCGCGTCCGGCTGACTAGATGCAGCCGAACAAGGCAAGACAGGCCAACTATCGCATGGTAGCCGGATCGGCCAGAAGCAGCCGACTATGGCAACATAGCCGGAACCAATTAGTGAGACAGGACGACGTGCGTATCAGTGCACGGCACGCCCTGTACGACGACAAGACCGGCAACTACCCGGCCATACCGAAGACTTTGCGGGGATGACGCAGGAACAGTGGCCCGATGCTAACGACAGGCTCGCACAGCGTCCACTGTACCTACGACAGGCATACCGCTCATACTCCGATGTGACATACCATACCGGATACTGTAGATGACCAGCCGGCTAGGACCCACCTGTGGGACCCGCCAGTCGGACTGGCCAGTGAGACCCTTGCCTCTCTGCCTATATAAGGAGAGGCAAGTCCTTAGTAGAAAGGGTTGGTCTCAGGGCATTTAAGGTAGTAGCTAGAGAACACAGCTCAAGGAGCATTTGTAGTTCGTATATCCCTGATAGTCAGATCCGGCAGGAGTAGGGGCTTTACCTCATCACGAGGGCCCAGAACCTGGGTACTTCCTGCGTCCAACTACGCTTGCTCGTATCCAATCCCGCCTGCCGACGCCATCGATAGCTTCCCTGCTAGTCCCCACACCTCTATCTAACATCCTTAGGTACTATCGTTCCCAATACAACGACAGTTGGCACCCACCATGGGGCTAGATGGCTTCAACCGGAGTCACATTCCGCACGGGACCCCGCACTTCAGCCGGTGAGCGTGTGGCCTCTGGCCTAGTGCTCACGCTTGGCAAATTCGACTGTGTCATCGACAACGCTTCCTGCTTCGCCGGAACCTCCTTCCCGGCGAACTGCACCGTCCTGCTATTCGGCGACCTCCCTGTCTACATCGCCACTGTTCCGGAGCGTTTCCCTAGGGAAATCGTCTCTATCCCCCGCCATAGGTCCTCCATCGCATCCGGGCGATAGGTCCTCCGTCGCATCCGGCGGCGTGGAGGTCATGATGGCCGGCTCCAGCTCTCACCCCCGCCAGCCGCGGGAGCGAGGCGCAGACGAGGTCGGGACTTCCGCCCCTCCGCAGCCTCGTACTCTGGTGGAGGATGCCATTGATCGGCTCCAGACGCCGGTTAACCTCGGGGATAACCCGGAGGAGGCAGAGGCCAACTTCGCCATGGAGAGACAAATCCTCCTCCAGAAGGCCATGGAGCTGGCGGCAACACGCAAGCAACTCGAGATCACCCGGCGCGAGTACAACCGTGCACACGGCTTCACTCCGGCTATCGTGGAGCCGAGCCGGCGTGGCCAGGTATGGCACCGGGGCGGCGAGCTAGGCGGTAGGATGGAAAAGGACGGGGAGCCAGATCCCGCACCCGCCCTCATCCGGCCCACCTACAGCACGCCCATCAAGAACCTACGCGCGGCACGAGCCACGGCAGAGGAACTGCCCAGTCTAGAGGGCGAGGCTCGAGCCCACCAGCACGCTCGTGTACAGGAGCTCCTCCACATCGCGGACGAGCAGGCCGATGCCAACCGGCAGATGCAGGAGGACCCTAGCTACTCCAGGGGGAGCAAGCTGCCTGCCAACGGCAGGGGCGTGCCGCATGACACCCAGCAGGCGTCCTCCCCTCAGCCGGCTAAGGCCCACAGCAGGCGTCGCAACTCTGGCAACAGGGGCCAGCCGCGCCAGGAGTAGACGGTGAACAGCAACCCGCCACCTCCCCCTCCACCAACCGGAGCGCCCAGACCCGCCGGTTCTCGTCTCTCGGGCCGGGTGGGAGCACCCAACCCGGATTGTCCGGATGCCCGTGACCGCATCGAGTTCCTCGCTCAAGCGCGTGTCACAGAGGAAGAAGATTCTACCGGCCCGGTTTGTTTCGGACCCCGCATCCGGAACGAGCCGTTTCCGGATAAGTTCTCCCTGCCCAGGGACACCCCCAAGTACGACAGCAGCATGAAGCCGGAAGATTGGCTGACCGACTATGCTACGGCAGTCGGCATCGCCGATGGGAACAAACGCACGGCCGTGCGCTACGTCCCCCTTATGCTAACCGGATCCGCAAGGACGTGGCTCAACAGCCTTGCGCCCAACAGCATCAACGCCTGGCCAGACTTCGAGAAGGTATTCGTGCACAACTTCAATGGCACGTACAAGCGACCGGGGCATCCACGCGACCTGGCCTTGTGCGTCCAGGGTGACCGCGAGACCGACCGCGAGTACCTCGCCAAGTGGACGGAGCTGCGCAACACCTGCGAGGGCATCCTGGAGAGCCAGGCCATCAGTTTCTTCATCGAGGGGTGCCGAGAAGTCACCATGCTTCGCCACCGGCTACTATGTGACGAGCCGAAAACCATGGCAGAACTCATGACGGTTGCGGACCAGTACGCCACGGCGGATGCTGCCATGAAGAAGCCCCTCCGAGTAACTGCTGACGGACGTCCGACTCCTACGGAGCCGGCCCACGACCGTCCAAGCAATCCGGCTGGCGAAGCCGGATCTTCCAGGCGCCACGGCAACGACAACCGGTTCCATGGAGACCGCCAAGCCGGACAGCAGAAGCCCCGCTACCACGCGCAGTAGGTCAATGCTGTGGAGGGTGCGCCCGACGCACCGGCTAACGATGCGAGGAGGCAGAAGCCACGGCTCACCTTCGACCAGATGTTTGACGACCCCTGCAAGTGGCATAGCAGTCCCTTCAAACCGGCTACGCACACCACTCGGAATTGCAGCTGGACCCGCCAGCTAAAGGACCAGGGTAACTAGCCTTGTCTCCCCCCGCCCCCTCCTGGTGGACCACCACCACTGGCTAGGGGAGCCGGTAATGATGGTAACGGCGGCAACGGCGGCAACAACAACAACGGCTACCCCCAACCGCACGCCGCCTACCACCTCTTCGAGACGGAGCTGGACGACAAGCACAGCCACAGGCGACGCTCCAAGGAGGTCAATGCCATCGTCTCTCCGGTCCCCTAGTACCTGAACTGGTCGGAAACCCCCATCACCTGGAGCCGCGCAGATCAGCCGGAGCAGCTGCCGACTCCCGGGGGCTACGCCATGGTGCTCGACCCCCTCATCGTCTCCAACGCGCGTACCTGCCAATTCTCGCGCGTCCTCATCGATGGAGGCAGCAGCCTCAACCTCCTTTACCAGTCCTCGCTGGACAAGCTGGGCATTCGGGAATGCGACCTGTGCCCGACTACCACGATGTTCCATGGCGTACTGCCAGGACCAGCCTGCGCCCCGCTGGGAAAAATCTAGTTGGACGTCATCTTCAGGACCGAGGAGAACTTCCGCCGCGAACCAATCTGGCTTGAGGTGGTAAACCTGACGAGCTCCTACCAAGCTCTCCTCGGGCGCCCCGCCCTCGCCAAGTTCATGGCCGTCCCCCACTACGCGTACCTCAAGACGAAGATGCCGGGACCCCACGGCGTGATCATCGTCGCCGGCTTCTTCAGGTGGTCGATGGAGTGCGCCTCAACCAGCTCCAAACTGGCCGAGGCCCTCATCATAGCTGAGGAGAAGCGCGTGATCATGCGCAATGTGGCCATGGCCTAGCAGGACATACCGGCTAGCAGCAAACCAGCTGGAGAAGGAGCTTTCCAGCCGACAAAGGAGGCGAAGAGGATCGTTCTCGACCCCTCTGACCCGACTAAGTTCGTCACCATTGGTGCCGGCTTGGACAGCAAATAGGAAGGCGCGCTCGTCGACTTCCTCCGTGAGAATCGGGACATCTTTGCATGGTCTCTCAAGGACATGCCGGGTGTGCCGAGGGAGTTCGCCGAGCACTCACTTCATGTGCGGCCGGATGCCAGGCCAGTCAAGCAACCTCTGCGCCGGTTCGCAGAGGAGAAGAGGAAGATAATCGGTGATGAGGTCACCCAGCTCCTTGCAGCCGGATTCATCATGGAAGTGTACCACCCGGACTGGTTGGCGAACCCAGTCTTGGTGCTGAAGAAGAACAAGACCTCGCGCATGTGTATCGACTACACCAGTCTGAACAAGGCATGCCCGAAAGACCCCTTCGCCTTGCCCTGTGTCGATCAAGTTATCAATTCCATGGCCGGCTGTGATTTGTTGTCTTTTCTACATTGCTATTCGGGGTACAATCAGATCCGGCTAAACCCGGCTGATCAGATTAAGACATCATTTATCACCCCCTACGGGGCTTTTTGCTATGTAACCATGCCTTTCGGTCTGAAGAATGCAGGCGCTACCTACCAGCGCTGCATGCAGAAGTGCTTGCACTCATAGATAGGCCGAAACGTGCATGCGTATGTGGATGATGTGGTCATCAAGACCAAGGAGAAGCGCACCCTCCTCGAAGATCTGGGAGAGACGTTTGGCAACCTCCGCTAGTACCAGATGAAGCTGAACCCGGAGAAGTGCGTCTTCGGAGTACCATCCGGTCAGCTCCTCGGTTTCCTCGTATCACAGCGAGGCATCGAGGGAAATCCAGAGAAGATCACGGCCATCGAGAGGATGCAGCCGCCCAGGAACCTGCTTGGGGTCCAAAAGTTCACCGGATGCCTGGCTTCCCTCAGCAGTTTCGTCAGCTGGCTGGGGGAGAAGGCACTCCCGTTGTACCAACTGATGAAGAAGACTGACAAGTTCTCCTGGACTTTGCAAGCCGACACCGCATTTCATGACCTCAAGCGCATGCTATCCACATAGCCGGTTCTAGCCACGCCGGCTAGCAAGGAGCCGATGTTGCTCTATATAGCAGCCATCAGCCGGGTCGTCAGCGTCGTCCTGGTGGTGGAGCGCCCTGAGGAAGGCAAGGCTCAGCCGGTTCAGAGACCCGTCTACTAGCTCAGCGAGGTTCTCTCCCTCTCCAAGCAGAACTACCCCCACTACCAGAAGATGTGCTATGGCGTGTACCTGGCATGCAAGAAGCTCAAGCACTACTTCCAGGACCACCGATTAAGGTCATGTGCACCGCACCCCTTTCATAAATCATCGGCAACAAGGACGCCACCGGCCGAGTCGCCAAGTGAGCCATCGAGCTAGCCGCCTACTCCATCCAGTACGAGCCCCGGCTCACGATCAAGTCGCAGGCATTGGCGGACTTCCTCGTCGACTGGGATGAGACCTAGTATCTCCCACCGGTTCCGGATTCAGATCACTAGAAGATGCACTTCGACGGGTCAAAGATGCTCGGGGGCTTGGGAGCCAGCATCGTGCTCACCTCGCCCAAGGGATAGCGGCTGGAGTACGTGCTGCAGATCCACTTCATGGCCTCCAACAATGTAGCTGAATACGAGGCACTGGCGCATGTACTTCGGCTGGCCAAGGAGATCGGTGTCAACCGGATCCTTTGCTTTGGTGATTCGGATCTGGTGGTGCAGCAAGTGTCCGGAGAATGGGACGCCAGAGATGCAAACATGGCCCTCTACCGGTTCCACATCAAGAAGCTCAGCGCCTCCTTCGACGGATGCGAATTTCACCACGTCCCTCGCGTCAACAACGAGGCAGCCGATTCGCTCGCCAAGATCGGATCCACTAGGCAGGCGATCCCACCAGGGGTGTCTTTGGAGCACCTGCGCAAGCCCTCCATCAACCCGTCGCAGAGTCAGACTCCATCACCTGGGCAGGAAGCGCTCCGGCTGGCAGAACGACAAAAGCGGAGCCGGCAGAGCCGCCAAAGAAGAAGACCCGCACCAACTCCGGCAAGGCAGTGCCCTCCGGCTCGCAGGACCCGGGGGCTGTCGGTTCGTCAAGCAGCTCGGGGGCTGCCGTCCCGGGTACGCCACCCGGACGACCCCCCGACATCCGTCAAACGGAGGGCGGGAGCATCCTCGTCATTCGAGAAGTGCCATCCTGGGCACAACCCTTCATGAACTACATCACCAACGGAGAACTTCCGGATGACAAGGTGGAAGCCAGGCAAATCCGGTGCCGCGCGCACACGTACACCATCATCAACGGCGAACTGTACAAGCGCAGCGTGTCCAGCATTTTCCAGAGATGTGTCGATGTAGACACGGGCTACCGGCTACTCAAGGACATCCACCAGAGCGAGTGCGGGCACCACTCTTCATCAAGGGCGATAGTCGCCAAGGCATTTCGCCATGGTTTCTATTGGCCCACCGCCCTTGAGGACGCAGAGCAGCTGGTCCGCGCGTGCAATGGGTGCCAGCGCTTCGGGCAGCTCAGGCACATGCCAACCTCGGTACTCAAGACCATACCGATCACCTGGCCCTTCATGGTTTGGGGCCTCGACATGGTCGGTACCTTCAAGCGGGCGCGCGCGGGTATGACCCATCTGCTGGTAGCAGTGGATAAATTCACGAAGTGGATCGAGGCCAAGCCTATCCGAAAGCTGGACGGGGCGACAGTCGTCACCTTCTTCACCGACATCATCAACCGGTCCGGCTACCCCAACAGCATCATCACTGACAACGGCATGAACTTCGCCAAGGGGGCCTTCGCTCGATTCTGTAGCAACAAGGGCATCCGGCTGGACCTTGCCTCAGTCGCGCACCCGCAGTCCAACGGGCAAGTCGAAAGAGCAAACAACCTGGTGCTAGCCGGCATTAAGCCGCGTCTCATCAAGCCATTGGAGCAGTCACCCGGATGCTGGATCGAAGAACTTCTAGCTGTGTTGTGGAGCCTCCGCACCACGCCGAATAGATCAACCGGCTACACCCCGTTCTTCCTGGTCTACGGATCGGAAGCCGTCCTCTCCGCGGACATCGAGTTCGACTCACCACGCAAGCTCCTATACGACAAGAAGGCCAACCAGGAGGCGCTGGAGGATAGAGTGGACCTCCTCGAGGAGGTCCACGATCTGGCTCTGTCCAGGTCAGCCCTGTACCAGCAACGACTACGTCGCTACCATTCAAGCCGGATCCGCCTAGTCGCATTCCGTGAGGGCGACCTGGTTCTCCGGCTGGTGCAAGACACGAAGGGCATGCACACGTTATTGCCACCCTGGGAGGGCCCCTTCATCATCAGCCGGGCGCTGCCCAACGACTCCTACTACCTCATTGACGCGCAGCAGCCGCACAAGAACAAGATGGACAAATCAGTCGAGAAAACCGATCGTCCTTGGAACGCGGCCCTGCTGCGCCTGTTTTACACCTAGTCACCAGACAGTGTATGTATCCCGCAAACCCTATGAATGAAAATGCGGACCCCTACGAGAATCTCGGGGGCTCCTTGCTGGAAATGTGTTTTTGCATCTGCTTTCTGGTTCTGATTTTCTGGCTCCGGCAACCCCTACCCTGGGGCTCGCCGGCTGGCCCGGCCTGCTAAGTCAACAAACCGACAGAGTAGTGTGCGATGATGTCAGAGGCCCACTCTTCGTCTCAGCTACAGACCGCAACCCGGCTGTCCAGCTAGCAAGAGCAAAAGCCCGAGGCATCCCACACGAAAAACAGGGAGGAGACACGACAGACCGGGCGTCCTGGCCTTGCAACTAGCTCGAACCAATCTGATTACTAAGCCGTTAGTACCGTGCGCAATGTACTGTCATCTCCCTTCAATTCTGGCTGCAGACCGCAACCCGGCTGCCCGGCAAGGATGCAGCAAAAACAGCAGAGCACACGGGAAAGCGACCAAGTGTCTAGAGAGGCGCAAGCTAGTTTTTGAAAAAACAAGTCGTTTTCCGGCTACAATTTGGCAGACTAACCTATTAACCTGTGAGGATGTATGTGTATGTATATGTATATTCTTGTTCGACTACCTCGAGTCGGAATTCAGGAAAGGAGAAGAAGATTCGAAGTCCTTGCCTTCATCAAGCGCTCCAAATCTCGGGGGCTACACCCACTGGGTGCGCTCGTGCGCCCCCAGTGGAATCTTGTAGTTCCTGACCGGCTAAAGGCGTTTAGCCGGCCGTTCGGAGCCCAGGTGAGGGCAAGGGCAGGTGCAAGAGAAAGCAAGAAAGATTCGAAGCACCTGTCTACGCCAGCTACTCCGAATCTCGGGGGCTACACCCAGTGGGTGCGCTCGTGCGCCCCCACTGGAATGTTAGTTACCCCGGCTGAAGGTGTTCAGCCAGCGAAAGCAGCCAGCTAAGACAAGTCTAGTCGCATAAAGTTAGAAGACGTTAGAAAAAGAAGGAAGATTCGAAGCACCTGGCTACGCCAGCAAATCCGAATCTCGGGGGCTACACCCAGTGGGTGCGCTAGCGCGCCCCCACTGGAGGTGTAGTTCCTCTGGCTAAAGGTGTGTAGCCGGACGAAGCAAGCCGGATGAAGTCAACCGGCAGAATATTGAAAGAAAATTCGAACGCACAAGTTGAAGGAAACCCAAGAAAGTTCAATATTAACAAACAGAAAGGAGGCGAAGCTCCCATAAGTTACCCGGCATCAAAGACAACCGGTACAGACGGACAAGTTTCAAACACAACTCAAGCAAGACAAATACACCCGGCATCCCGGGGCAGTAGCTAAGTGGCAGAACCCTTGCCGTGAGGAGCATCTTGACCGGCCGAGGCTTCGGGCGGAGGAGGAGGCGCGGAGCTCGATCCGGTTCCGGCACCCGCATGCGGTGGCATCGGGCCTTCCGCATCAGGAGTACCGACGGATTCCGAGTCGGTGAGAACCTCGTCGGGGTCCATGTAGTCGACGATCTTGATGGCAGATCTGCAGAGCTCGGGATGGGCTTGGCGGATGGCAGCGAGGTCGGCACCGGCACAGAAGCCTCCGTCAATCTTCTCGACGCGGGCGTCCTTGTACCAGGAGAGCATGAGGGCCAGAGCCATCTCTGCTCCGCCTCGCGCCACCAAGTCCCGCAGCCGGTGCACCGCAGCCGGCACCTCTCCGACCTTAGCAGCCAGCTGCGCCATAGTCTCTGGAACCAGAGCCTCCGGCCACAAGAAGGAGAAGACGTCCCGCGCCGCTTGATGAAGCTTGGCAGCTTCTTCGCCAAGAAGGACGACGAGCTCCTGGGCCATCGGCTGCGCTCCCGTCTAGTTCTCCTGCGGCCGGTTGTAGGCCAGCAGGTCTATGCCGGGGTAAAACACTGTCAGAAAAGAGAGTCAGATCCGGATAACGGATCCGGAAAGAAAAGAAGGCGGAAAAGGGGAACTTTCCCTTATCCGTGTGGCTGACCTGCATCAGCTCCTCCACCAGATCCTTCTCCTTCTCCGCCAGCCGTTTGATCTCTTTCTCTTGGTCCTTGTTCTAGGCCTCGTGAAGATTGAAGGCCTCGATCCGGCTAGCGAGCGAGGCATCGTGCTCCATGATGGTGGCCTCCAGACCATCTACCTTTGCGTGCCAATCCTTATTCTGCAGCCGCAGAGTAGAGTTGGACTTGCTCAGCCGGTCATTCGCTTTCTTCAAGCGACCGATCTCGCGCTGAGCGCACACGAGGATAGCTGTGGCACACACGTTCAGGCCACTGAACAACCTCCACCTCCTTGCTCCAGTGAATCAGCAGAAGCAGCAACTCCTTCCAGACGAAATGCCACCGGGAACATGTATCTCGCTAATCCAAGACCATGGGGAAATATATCTAGAGGGGGAGAGAGATCCTTCACAAGGAGGTGTAAGTGAGAAGGAGGGAGAGGGGGGCTATATATAGGAGAGGGGGCAGCCCCTCCCTTGGCTGGTGCATCATGGGGGTTCCCCCACCTTTTCCTCATTTATGTGAGTGGAACTCCCACTCACAAAATGATCCTCCATTTTTCTCCACTCAAAATCCCACTCATATGCATTAAATTTCCACCAAATTTAATGCAACTCTCATTTAATAAAACTCTTTTATTTATTTTATTCAGAATTTTGTTAATTAATTTAATTAACAAACATTCACATAAAACCCCTTGCAATATTTCAATATCACATGCAGAACCAATTTTAGCAATTTCACCCGAAACAATTCCGGTGTCCATTGAAATAATTCTAGCGCTTTGCAATTCTTTCGTCTGAAACATATTTGCTCTGAATGGTGTTTGGATACCCTTAAGTGTGTCACCCTATGGTTCGTGAATAAAGCATACATGATCGAGACCCCTCTCAAATTAATAATCAGAAGCGGGACCTGGAGATCCATTCTAGCTCCTACACATTTAACGATGACTTCTGTGATCGTGAGAACCTTTAACACTAGTAACTTAATCACTTTGTCTCGCGATATATTATATGTCTGAGATTTGATCATCAGTATCCAGATACCTAGTTTGATCTTGTTACCGATATGCACTCTTTTCTCGTTCCCGTGATATAACATTCTAGTGATCACATCACTTGCTTGCAAGATATTCTTAATGTCATATCACCGAGAGGGCCCAGAGTATATCTATCCGTAATCGGGGTGGACAAATACCACTCTTGATACATGAGCCTCTACATAACATCTTCGTAGCACAGAACCCATCTTTATAGTCACCCTTTTACGATGTGACGTTTGATGTTATCAAGATACTCTTCCGGTGTTAGTGATTAACATGATCTCATGGTCTAAGGACTAAGATTACTTTGTATGATGTTATAGCAATATAAACACAATGACTTTGATCGTAATGCTATACTTTGGATGAATGTTCATCACATCATTTCACAAATGTTGTGACCACGTCATTAACAACATCCAATGTCCATGATCAGGAAACTTTGATCATCTTGTTAACCAATGAGTGATAACTTCGATTCGGAATAGAGATGTAGTATAGCTTCTTTTTCCCTAGTAGACCTAAGTTATCGAATCCTCGGGAAGTGAATGCGTAGTGAACTTACTTTAACGGACCTTCGGAAGTTTTAGAATTCCTTTTGTGTTTTTACTGGACCAATAGTTTGCGTATTTTTGTTATTGTCGATGATGGAGAGAGAGGGCCTAGGGCGTTCGGTTTCACCTGTAGCTGGGTAAAACATCTAATGGGAATAAAAGATAGAAATAAAGTATGCATGTACTTGTTAGAGCAAGATAAATTATATGTGGGTAGTGCATCCATAATTGCTATTGCCTCCACAACCGCTTATAGCAATAACCTACTAGTCTCATCCATAGAATAAAGAGAACTAATGATATGCATAGTGATGTCACCATTAATCCCAAGTAAATCCCTCACATACAGCCGTACTACCCCTTCTGTCACTGGGGTTCCCAGCATGTAGATCAGTCATTACTCATACGAACTATACCTGGCTGAACCCTCGGGGGTCTTGGGTACCTGACAAGTCCTTAGATTGAGGCAAGAGAGGAGACAATAATCATCATGTCATACAAACTAATACATGATCCCATCTATGATAAATAACATGCACAAATGCTACATGGCTAGGCCGAAGCCCATAGCCCAAGGAGAATTACTCACACGTAGATACGAGACAAACAATCATAAACATTGTAATGAAAATCATAAGATTGATAGCAATAGTCTTACAATGTCGCCAATCAAAGAAGAGATCTACTATTACAAGTGGTGTAATATGGCTGTGGAGATGGAAAAAGGTTTTGAGATCTGGAGGCGGCTGGTGATGTCTATGGTCTGCGGGCGGGGGCGTTTTCTCGTCGCCCGAGGCTTCTTTATATAGGGATTCCTTCACGAAAGTTGTTCCGTTTGACCTAACGGTGGCGGTGCCAACTATACAACCAGAGATATACGTCCGGAATTATGCTCCGGTCGTATAGTTGGTCGTTAAAGTGTCTGCCTCTACTTCACGACTCCTGGTTTCTTCTGGTTGTTGGAAATCTCGTATCTTTGACTTTAATATAGTGATTCCCATCTTCAAACGACATTATCTGCGCAGGAAAAGTATAAAAAGAAAGGATTGCATACCTCTCTGAATATTAGGCATTAGTGGCAGGGTTTAGAGAGATATTTCATCAAAAATATGAATAATATCCAGTTTAAATGTGGACGTAGATGGCTATATTTCAGAGCCATCAAGCTCCCCAAGCTTAAACTTGATCGTCCCTAAGCAAGAAAACCAAAATCAAAAAGGAACTCATCATTTAAACTGAAATAACAAGATGGTGATCTTACTCATGGTTGGTAGCCTCATGTTTTCCTCCACTTCATAAATCTGAAAAACTTCAGCATAGATAGAGTAATGGCAAGCATATCATATGGGTTTTATGCATCCTTATAGTGCAACAAAATTATTGTTAACATGGATGTTTCAAATGATTAAACTTTATACCATGTCATGTAATCAACTCATAGGCTTGCCTCTGAATAGTAAAGTATAATCATGTAAGTTGAGTGTGTGAGAGTTGTCATGAAAAGCATATATACTAGAGTATCTCAATTATCCCACATCAATAAATCAAGACTTTACAAGCACTACTTTTATATTCATTGTCCTTCAAGAATTTTAGTTTTTGAGTAATTGAGAGCATGCCAAAGATTTTTATTAGTTTATCGGGCTGTGATGTACACTCGTGGCATCACTACGGTTTTTGTTCCTTTTGCATAATGATTTCTCATAACAGCCAGAGGAGTGATTCCATGATGATTACAGCTACCCGGGAGTGCCAAATCTTACCCACTATACAATTGCTCCTACAAGTGTTTAATCAACTCATAGCCGAAATCTAGGAGTTTCCTCCATGAAGATCGTCCGTAGGCCATCGGAGTTGTTGGCATCCCATGAAGTTTGACACGCATAAAGCTATATCACTTATGATTAACAAGTCAAACTTTGGCATGCTCACAAAAACCACTAAACATTAATTCAATCGAACAAATCCTTTTAAAGAGAGCTATCAAGTCAATCAACATTTTCAGTGGTGTTGAGTGTCTCTAGAAATAAGCCTTCAAGAGTAAGCACTACAACACCCAAGCCTTCAATTGTGAGACTTTTTCTTATTACAATTGTTTAGAAATTTTTAGGCAAAACTTGGTTAATTACGAGAGCTGGAACAAAACGTACCCAACTAAATACCCATGCAAACGAAAATCTTACTACAATACAAAGAATCACTCCACCAATATAATATCTCAACATTTACTACTAACTAGTTTAGGTTTCTCAAACTTCAAAAGTGGGGAGTCATAAGGCATATCTCTCATGTTTGGTTCCACTTCTCTCTTCCTTTTTATTTGCTTCTAGGAAACTCGAAGTCGATCACTCTCCCCGGGAATACATGAAAACCTCGAGGCAGAAAGAAAAAGAAAGAGGGAAAATAAGGAAAAATGGAGAAATATTTTTGTGGTTTTTTAACAGAGGGAGTTTAGAGAATAGAAAATTGGCGGCAAAGCTTGGCTAGAAAATCTCGAAAGAAAATAGAAAGAACTAGAAAATAAAGTGTTGGGGAAACCAACACGAGTGCTTATAAACTTGAATTAAAAACATAACCTCGAAATAAATAAAAGAAAACGAACGCCAAACAAAGATACATGAGGAAACTTCCCTAGGCTTAGGATTTTGCAAGCCCTTCAAATCATTGTGGTGGTGGGAAAAAGTCATTACTCCAGTCCGTGAATTGAGTTGAGAGGTTACTAGTTGTTTCTCGAAGGTTCAAAGAGAGGCTATACATCCTCTCCATAGTCCCTCCAAGTTCTTGGAAATCTTGGTATGTGGCGAACCGGGTTGATGGCTGCTCCTCTTGATAAGGAACTTCTTGCTCCTCCTCTTGGTCCTCATCCTCCTCCAGAATCTCCTCCTCATGTTGGTGTTGCTCAACCTGCAAGTCATATAGCAAACGTCCTTTCTCGATAGAGAAAAGACCATTAGGCATAGGAGAGGGGTAGAGACGCCCAGCTCCAGCAATATGCAGGTAATAAACACCACCTCTCCTAGTGAGCATTCCACAAGCTTTCAAAGTGGAGAAACCAACACATCGCTCACCTAGCACAGGTTGCAACTCACCTAGGTCCATGCCTAGGGCAATGGCAAGCATGGTGATGACGCCTCCACCTATGATTGGTCCTTGGCTTTGGGAGGCTTTGTGCTCCAAGTAACGCACAAGGATGACGCCCAAGTTGAGTGACAAGCCGCAGTTGATGTAAGCAGCCTTTGCAAGGACTAAGATGTCCTTCTCGTTGAGTCTTGTGAACTCATTACATGCCTGCAAGGTGTTAGCAATAACATAGAACAAATAGCTAATTGCACGATGTTGAATATTCTTCCCCTTGTTCACTCTAGTACTGAAACTCATTCCATTATAGTATTGTTCAGGGGTAGGTTCTAAGCCACTAAAAGATGTGCGTAGGGTATTAACATCATTGTTTGGCAAATTAAATCATGCACACCATTCATCTAATGTTAAAGTGTAGTTATTGTTCATAAGTCGGAAATAAATAGTGTCCTCTCCTTGCCATTTTTTAATGATGCTTTGCAACAAACTTAGAAATTCAATGGTTAAGCGGCGATAAGTAGGCACATCATTGTACACAAAGTTTTGCAGGCCAGCTCTATTGCAAAGTAAATTGAAGTCATCAGAAATACCGAGTTGGTTCAATATAATGGGGCAAGCCCACTTGGTGGCCTTCACTTCGTGGTTCTTGATCTTGTTGAAGCGATCACGTTGGGGCTCATCCCTGAACCGTATCCCCATGTGTTCCTGAGCGACAGCCTGAGAAGCGCTAGCGGTGGCACGAGCACGAGTTTGGCTCCTTGTGTTCATCATAATAGATCACTTCTCGTGCGATTGTTTGGTCGGACGCAACTATACGGGCGCAACTATACGGCCGGAACAATGTGTTCCCTCCGTATAGTTGGCCTTCTGTCAAAATTTTAGAGTTTCCTCCTGGCGATGCAGCTATATGGCCGGAACTATACAGCCGTAACAATATGTTCCCGCTGTATAGTTGGTCGTTAAATTGTATGTCCCTAGGAAAGAAAATATACAAATGCATCGATATCTATACTACCGGAACTATACGGCTGGAATTTTTATTCATGCCGTATAGTTGGTTGTTAAACTCTCAGTACATTAGAAAAGAATTTGTATGGAGGCACCGATATCTATACGACTAGAACTATACAGACGTAATTTTTATTCCCGTTGTATAGTTGGTCATTAAACTCTCAGTACATATGAAAGAAAAATTGTCAATGGCAAAGATATCTATACGACTAGAGCTATATGGCCGGAATTTGTATTCCCGCCGTATAGTTGGTCGTTAAACTCTTTCTATGCATCATAAAATTTTTGTTTCTTCGAAAATTATTTCTTTTCCTGTAACTTAGTGATATACCTTGTTTTTGGCAAAAATAATTGGCAGAAAATATTGTCGACCAACAACAACATGAATAAAGCAGGATTTTTAGGACTACCGAACTTCTTCTCCTCAATTGGAGTTTTCTAGCACTCTTTATTGAACATAAACCTAAACTAAAACTTAAAAACTTTACTCAAACCTTTCTTTCACATGGGTTGCCTCCCATGAAGCGCTCTTTTATGGTCAATAGCTCGACCTCAATGTTTCTCACTTAGGCCAGATGAGTGGAACACCCACTCTAAAGTAATTGGCCTTCAAAGTGATGGACTCCTTTTCATCATGCTTGGCTTTCTTCTTCCTAGGAAAATGAATAACAAAAGGATCCCGTGAAGGCAATTGAAGCTTCACCTTCCCTTCATGTAGATTAATCAAAGCCTTAGTAGTTCTTAAGAAAGGACAGCCTAATATAATAGGAGCAGTAGCATCTTCAGGCATGTCAACAATAATAAAGTTAATAAGAGCATGATAGCCTTTAATGTATACTAAATTATTCTCCTTAATTCCTACAGCTTGTTTGTAGGTAGAATCTGCTAGATGCAATTGTAACTCAGTGATTTCAAAGGATCCAAGATTTAACTTATTAAAAAGACTCTTCGGAATTGTTGAGACGCTTGCACCTAGATCACAAAGTGCAGCTATCTCATTGGTTCCAATTTTAATCTTAATAGTAGGCTCAAATATATCATATAGCTTTACAGGTAAATTTTCAGCAATTTTCTTATATTATTCCTCAAGCTCACATACCTTAATTGCTACCTGATTAACAAAGTGTTGGTACATAGCTTCCTCACTACCTTCACTTACCAGAATCTTGACGTTGATCCTTTTTACGAGATCTTCAACAGCGTAGCATGGTGAAGGAGAATTACTATAATCAAGTTATTTAGGTTCCTCCCTTTGGATTCTCATCATCTTGAGGTCTTCAACGAGATTTGGCTCAACTTTAGCTGCAAATTTAACTAGAATGAGAGTTTGACTCTCGGTTATCTTTCCTAGCTATGCTTCAACGATCCTCGTTCTTTCTTGGAGGGCCTGCAAATCATTTCTCAAACTAACAACTTGGTTAGATAATTTACCAAGCATAACATCATGGTTCTCCTTTATTTTAATAAGAATATTGTTTTGTTCGTTTTGTGAGTCTATAAAAGACTTAAGTATTTCGTGGAGACTACCATTACTAGTTCCCATATTATTATTAGATTTACCTACAGGACTAGAATAATGTTTCTGAAAATTAGGATTATAATTCTTCTTCTAAGCAGGGTTATAATCGTTACGAGCTACGAAGTCTATTTCTTCTATATTTGTTTCAAGGGTAGCTATTACCTGGGTTTCCTTACCTTTTACGGCTAGTATGAGCTCATCCAACTTAGCATTGAGTTTTTCATTTTCTTATGGTGAGATGGAGTTCACCTTCTTCGTGTTCGATCTATCCACATACCATTGGGCATGGTTATCTTGCATATTGTCTAGCAGCTGCTTTGCTTTGGTAATATGTTTACCCATAAATGTTCCTCCAGCTGCAGTATCAAGCATAGACTTAGACATAGGGTTAATAGCATTATAAAATAGATGGAGAATTAACCAATCTTCCATCCCATGACTAGGACAGTTTTTCATGCATTCTTTCATCCTCTCCCATGCAAGCGCTAGCGGCTCACGCTCTTCCTGTCTAAAGCCATTAATATTAGATCTGAGTTGCATAGTATTTGCAGGTGGGAAAAATTTAGTCATAAATAAAGAAGTACATCGC